>JAUMJJ010000171.1:2155000-2755000 GCA_033556795.1 Tapera naevia | reverse complement strand
GACTGGATGTGGCACTCAGTGCCATGATCTAGTAATCATGAGGACGTTGGACAAAGGGTTGGACTTGATGATCTTGGAGGTCTCTTCCAACCCAGATGATTCTATGATTCATATGGGAAAGGAGTCAGAGGATTCCCTCCAATTCCGTCGTAGAAATATAAGCTGTGTGAGATTTTATCTTTTTTTTTAAATGTCACTTACAGTCTCGAGCTTGTCTCCACTTTCAACAGGACTTGACATTCCTACAACTGCCAAGCAAAATACATTCATGAAAACCACTCTAACTTTTCAGTCAAAATACTGCATCAGAATGACTTAGAACTTTGGAAAATTAAAAGTGACTATGAAGTTTTATGCACAATATGCAGCACAAAAAGCCCTACAGAAGGTTTAGCAGTTGTTTACACACAAAACAAGAGATGATAAAATACCCTAAATAACTTCAATTCACTTAACCAAGAGCAAGGAGGCAATTGAGGGCTAAGCCTCCCAAGACCAAGCAAGCTGATTTTGTAACAGTTAAGAATCCAGGAGCTGAAATTCATTATTTTTTGAACCTTCCTTTTCAAAAGTCTCCAATAGTTCCCTCCACCTTTTTTTTTTTTTTTTACATTAAATACAACTCTCATCTTCAACATAGCCACTGATCTAGTTGTTTTGATGTGCCTTGGAAAAGTCCAGCCCTTTTCTTCTGAAGACTTCAAGATCTACAAAGTACCAAACTATTTAAAAAACAGCAAACAAAAATTCAACCAGGAAGACAGTGGACTGTAAATCCAGCAATTCTAGAAGTGCAAGACTAATGCACACAACAGAGATCTTGATCATCATATATAGCTGTTAGTGGAAGTGGGTAAATAGAAAATTACTTCTTAATCTCGCTATAGAATAAATCAATCCATTGAGATCTGTGCAGGGCTTGATCTCTTTGCCTTGCCCTCACATAAAGGCAAAGTCTTCCCTCAGCATTTGGAAGAAATAAAATACACAGACTAGGAGGAGCAATTAGGTAAATTTGTTGAGTGTTTTCCTCTTTCTTTGTGCTAAATGAGAAAAAGCTGCTTGCATTTGTACCATTTATACCTTTTCAGATGTCTTTTCCTTTGCCAAGTGAACTCCCCAAAATTAGATGTTACTGTAGAAAGCATTGCCTAATGATCCAGTGTCATTTAGAATATTCAGATTTATATTACTGTCATCCATTTTCAAGCCCTAAAACCATCAATAGGCTTCAGAAATACATGGGATGGTCACAAGGACAACAGACCTGGGTTACAGCTGTCTTGCAGTTTCACATGCTCCAGAGATGACAGTCAAATTACATTGCCAGTACTTTTCTGAGTCAGGCTCATTATTAGATAAAATGCCTTGGTTGTTCTTGGGAATTTGCTTCCTTTAGCTGTTCCCAAGACAAATTTTCTAACCTATAGAAAACAAGTTCACATAGTAGAGTAGGTTCATAAATATATATCATAAATAAACACTTGATGTGATATGAAAAAATGCAACCAATATCATCTGATAACGAACAAACAAAATATAATGAGTTGCAAACACTTTTATAGTTAAAGAATCTATTTTTAGGGTGGCAAAACTTTGAAACATCTTCTTGCATTGCTATGGTTTCACCTTTTAAAGACCACTTTTATTATGTTCACAGCACACTTAGCAGTATGTAGAGGGGTTTACATAGATTTTTACATTCACACCAATGTCTTGTATATACTTAGTCAATGTCTCTCATTTTACATATAAAAGAAATAACATTCTCTCCCCATGCCACTAATCAACATCAGGAGCAAATATAGACTTCAGCCAAACAAGGAGCAATGCAAGAAGGTGGTCAAAGAAATATAAAACCCACACCGAATTCTCCCTTCAGATTTTTCCACGCATACAGTGCAGCCCAGCTCAGTTGATTTGTCAGGGCCAAACAGAGCTCCTCCTTTGAGCCATGTCCACGCTCCCACAACCATTCTCCAACAATTCTGGTATATTATAGTTTGCAAATTTTTGCTTCTTTTTATACAGCTTGGTACATTTTAAAATACACACTTCACTGTAAAAACAAACAAACAAACCCCAAACATCCATAATCTTAAAAGGTGGCACTTGGATACTCTGGAAGGTATTGAATTCTTGTAGGAATGAAATAATTTACATGATTTCTACAGCAACTAACTGAAATGATGGGCCAGGGCCCAAGAGGTTTGTAAGCACCATTGCAATAATAAATAGTAAAGAAATTTAGATCCATTTAATACAATATAACATTTTCCTGCTCTTCAGAGCCCAGAAAAGCATATAGCCAAAGGAAGGAAGATATGTACCTCATCTACCAATAAGAGAGGATACCTGTTTCTTGATTTATTATTTCCTAAAATTTGGTCAGCTTTTTCCAGCCAAGCATTGTGATCAGTGGCAGGTAGAATGGTGCTGTAAAGGCAAACTAACAAATCTTGTCTATTTTTCTAGTACCATCTGGCCTCAAAATGACACAGGCAAATTGACAACTTCATTTTGTTTCCCGCTACCACACACACTTTTAATTTTACATGAGACAGCAGAAAGATTATGCAGGCATAACAGCTCCTAGCTAGAAGAACCTCATCAGAGCAAGTGTTGAGAGCTGAAAGGCATTTTTTTGTATTTTCCTTGTTGTTTAACCTCAGTCAAGATTTTATGACACTTAAGGTAGCTTAGAGTCTGTCCAGCTTACACTCAAGGTTGGAAAACCAAAATGAACACTTGACCACTAAAAGCAGACTAAGAATGCTTCCTCAGCTATTTCACAAGTCATCCCAGAAAAGATCTCAACCTGATGTCTTGGAAAACACAACCCTTGAAACCTCAGCTGCTCTGAAACATTCAAAATTTTATTCAGTTCAACTACTTTTCAGCCCACCTTGCCATTTACCCATTTGTAATTTACCCTGTCATTTACCCTGATTGTAATAACAAGTCTTGTTCAGCTTTTTCCACTGGAGAAAACCTTCTCTTGAACATCTAACAAGCCACTGATTAGAGGAACTCAAAATAGCTTCTTTAAAAAATAAAAGGGGGGGCAGGGAGGGATGGAATTAGGCAAGAATATGCATTTTCCTGCACAGAGGGAGTTGCGTCTTGTTGGGACATTTCTAAGAAAAGGATGCAGTAGATGAGACTTCTAATTTGAAACTAGAAAAAAAAAATCCACGACCTTTACAATCCCCACAAGTTCTGGAACAGTTGCTAACCTTTTACCAGAATTATCTGATTATCCTTCTTCTTGCTAAGAAAAGATCAAACAGACAGAAGAATTTAATCTAATCTCTGACAACAGGACTCCCAATCACAGCACCACATTCAGAAACGTTCTCAGACACAGCCAGGCTAGAAACTATTACAAACACTAAGTCTCTCATTCTGATTTGTTTTCTTACAGAAGAACTTCTGTAGTAGTGAGATACACTGTTTCAGTCCAAGAACTTAAGCGTCATGACTACCTCATCTTTCCTAGCACACACCTATTGCTTAACAATCTGAGCGCAGTTTATAATCCTTAGAATTATTCTTTACATATTCATTAAAATTGTTTATTATTTTCATTATATGAAAAAGTGCTGATCATCTGCAAGGGGAGTGTTTATTTCTTAAATAGAATAAGACTAAATTCTCTCCGTGTCACAGTAAATTTACTGGGGCATTTTACTGCTAAAATAGGGTGTGGTTGGGTTTTCTTAGAAAAAAACTATTTTAGAAATAGCTGAGAGAAAAGATAGTAAGTGTTCTGTTTAAGCGGTAAGGGGCTGGTTTGTTTTCATTTTTCATGAAATGTCAGTACACGTTGCACATTCTAGACCATTCAAGATTCTTTCACATTCAAGATTTCTGCCTGGTTGTAATTTTAGTTCACAAAAAAGAGTTACCATAAATGGAGTTGGAATTCCACATGTAGCACATTCTCCTATATCAGTAATAGTCTTCAGCTATAGTATGGAATCCTTGTTTGACAACAACATAACAAAATGCATGTGGAAAGATGATCTCTGAATAACAAGACTAAGAATACACGTTCAAGAACCAAAGACCATGGAAAGTGGCTTTACACATTAAAATGAAAACTAGTTTCTTAGTACTATGCTGGCAGAGGTAGATGCTCTCTTAGTAAAGCTCACACTTACATGTTGCAGAGCCCGGAGTGAGATAACTGATTTAACACACAGATGTGGAAAAAACAGAAGTATAGCCTTACTTGTGGGGACAGCAGAGAGAGGGCAAAGAAGTGAGACAGATGAACACACACTCTACCAAGTGCTTTTAAAAGGCTTCCTTTCTTTCACAGCAGTATATGGAGTGCAGCTGCCTAACACATCTGGCAGCTCAGGACAGACAACTCCTCATGAGAAACTCTATGAGTTTCACAAATTTTGGCAGGTCCTCTACTGCTGAACAGTTCCCTGCACAGGACAGGTCAAGCTCTGGAACAAGCTACCGATACATTTGGAAGACTCTAGAGTCGCTTTAATCAAGTAGACAAGGTGACTTAAGCAATGAGGTAAAAATCACACAGTCAAAGACACTTTTTTTTTCCCCCACATTTTCAGACCCACCAAATACATACTGGTACAGATAGCTCAAAAATATTTTTCTAGAAGGTTTGGGGGTTGTTTTTGTTGGGTTTTGTTATTTTGGTTTGGTTTTGGTGGGGTTTTTAGTTCAGAAAACATGAGCCACAGTTGCATAAATGTTAAACACAGAGAATCAAGTACTTTGGAAATTTCTTGTTCTAATGAAAACAGAAACACTTCAAAGTTAAGCAAACAAACAAGTAAACCCTACACTCCTTATTCATCCTCAAATGTTCAGCAAAAGCCAATTATGTCTGTTCATTTCATTCAGGTTACAATAAGCCTAGAGTTGAACTTCATTCAACAAATATTTTACATTTCTGAGGTACATATAGGCTTTTCTACAATATTAATTGCTGAGATATCCTCCTGAGGTACATAAATAAGAGATTTATTTTCTCATCTCCATAGCATGGCAACAATGTGTATGGATCTTTGCACATGGGGAATGCCACAAAAACCCATTAGGTTTGGGGAAGAATGTCCAGATCTCCAGAGTCTCTTCAGCCAGCACTAACAGGAAGTTTACTACTTGTCCTCCATTTTGGGATCTAAAGTATTTCTCAGTGATGTTGAAGGAATGGCTATATTTTACTTCCTATTGCAGCAGCTTTCATTCTTTTAAAAGAAGATGTAAGTCACTAAACAGCCTAATTAAGCTTTAAGAACTGTATTACAGTGTAAATTTTACTGCCACTTGAAGTTCTAGTCAAAGATAACATTACATGGAACCAAGTACTGCACAAACATGACTATCACCCAGGAAAATGATTATCTGGGAATAAGGCAGGGTGAGTAATAAATAGAAGAAAGATGAAGCATAGGAAAGAAATAAATAAAGGCAGTGTTTTATACTATGAGTCTACTTTACACAATAGTCAAACATACTGGGCAGTCACATTTATACACTTCATTATTGCAGGATGCAGCTTAAGACTTCAGCTTACAGGATTCCAATGACTTGGCTGAGCGTCCACTGACACCAAAAAGAAGTCCTTCTTTCAATTTTTTGATCAGAGGTAAAATTTGGCAACCTAGAACTTGATCAGCTGCGGTTGACCTTTCAAAAACATAGACTATATTAAATGAACCAAACCACAAACCTATAACATTTTCATTGACTAGCAGCTAGTCAGTCTAACATTAGAAACTGCTTTGATCTTGGGTGGAATTTTTAAGAAATTTAGACTTCCACAGCATTTCAGGTATAACAGCTTGTTCTAACTACCAGATCAAGATGTAATAAAAATACAAGGATTGTTTACAGAGCAGAAAAACTGGAGTTCCCACATTTCTCTTCTTTCCTTTCAGTGATAGAATATAGACAGCTTTCAGAGAGAGGAATTCCTCACAGGTTTGCAGCACATTAACATAGTCTTTAGGTAAAAAGCATGAGCACTAACAAGGGAAAGGACCCTCTAGCTTCCCTATACAGGAACATCCATCTCTGTTTCCAGTAGACAACGCGTGTACTGACAGCAGATCTTCCACATCAGTGGGGGAAACCAGGAGCAAAATAATCATATCCCCCAGTCTATGAAATTAGCATTCCATAAGGAACACTTATTACTGCTTCTATTGTGGAGGATACATCTGGTTATGTTCTGCAGACTGGTCCTTCTCATTAGCCCAGACATTCTTCAATTCCACTCTTACTTCCTCTCAAAATGTTTACATTGACTGCTCACCTGATCACTAGGAGTATGAATTGTTTTCAGTGGAAGAAAGTTGGGTTTATCTCCACATTTTACAGCACACATAGAGCACCTCTTACTAAAATTAAAGTGGTACTGGCTTAAGTCTACAGCAACTAGTGTTCAGTGAAGAAAAATTCAGTCTTCCTTTTCACTAGAGTGACCTATGGAAGGTAAGTCCACTGACCTGTGCAGAGAGGGACAGCGAGTCATGTACGCAGAATGGCACAGAATCATTATCAGTTTTCCCACACTGCTTTCTCGGTCTTAGTATTGATTACAGGGAAAAAAAAGAGCAAAATACACTTCAGAAAATTGTCAGTGCTTATAAAACAAAACCTTAAGCAAAGCCAAATGTCAAGAACATTTCTGTAATCTTTGAATCATAAGAGAGAGGAAACGGAGTAGTAATTACACACTGAGCACACAGAAAAGGCAGAATGTGCTTCCAAATCTTGAACAGGAGAACATACAACATTGCAGGGGGACAGGGGCAAGACAGACACAACACAAGGGACACAGTGGAGAAGAGATCCCCAGGACTTAGATCATAAACTATGTCCATAAGATACAACTGTATTTTACAGGCATCAGATGAGCTGTTCAATGTTCTTAGAGTAGCTGCAAAATATCAATACCGTATTTATTATGCATGATCTGTGGTCAGATTATCATATAAATCAACCATAATTGAGATTTTCATTACTAGAATAAAAATGTAATTGTTAGTTTGCAATTCAAAAAGGGTACTGCTGCCTGTATAACAACCAAGGAACCAGCTACTTGGGAATCCCTAGTTGCTTTAACTTTCATGACTATGAGATACCACACCAGTGGAAGCAGTCAATACACTGGAGCACAGGGCTGTCTGCTCAAAGGGATCTCAATGACCTAAAGAATGAGCTGAAGAAAATCTTATGGAGTCAAGAAATGCGAATGCAGAATCTTGCACCTGAAATGAGATGGCATCACACAAAAGTACACGTTAAGAAGCCAGCTGCCTACGTAGCAGCTTTGCAGAAAAGGACCTGGGGCCCATCAGTTGACAGAATGAACATAACGCAGCACCGTGTCTTTGAGAAAAAAAGGCTTGCCACATACTGGCCAGTATTAGCAAAAGGGTAGCAAGCAGAGTAAGTGAAGAGGTTGTTATCCTCTATCAGCACTCACATGCAATCACATCTGGAGTATTGTGTTCAGCTCGGGCTTCCTATTACAGGAATAACACTGGAAAAATGACAATAATGAGTCCAGTGGAGTGCCACTGCACATGAGACACCTAAGATGATTAAGGTCTTAAAATGGATAGGGGATTGAAAAACATGACTCGTGACAAGGCTCAGTGTGCTGGATCTGTTTAATCTAAAGCTAAGAAGGTTAAAGAAAGATCCAGTTACCATTGTCAACTATCTAACAAGCTGTTAATGAGGAGGGTCTGGCTCTGTCTTCTCCAAGGTGCTCTACAAAAAAGGCAACAGGTAACAAAATCAAGGCACAAAGGAGATTTCAGTTAAATATACAGAAAAATATTCTTCATAATGGGAATGTTCAAACTGGAACAAGTTCTAAGAGATAGGGTGGAATTTTGTCATTTGAGGTATTCAAACCTTGACTCGATGAGATCCTAATCTAACTTCAAAGTTAGATCCAAATTTTACATTGGTCCTGTTTTGTGCAAGGGGTTGGACCAAATGACCAGTCAAGATCCCTTCCAACCTTAATTATTACATGAGTCTACAAAATTTATCTTTCACATTCACTTTATGAACTAAAGGCCTTAAGTGCTCAGTGGCAGCATTCTTCAGCAGAGCTGTTAGCAGCTAATTACTGGAAAATCTTGGACAGCTTAGAAAAGGAATAAAAACCAGAGGGCTTTTTACAGCATCTCAGAATGAAAAGGAAATGGCCTACTTTATCAGTGTGAGTTAATATTGTATTACACCTAATGAATTATATTTTGGATGATCAATGAACAGCATAAGCTTCATGTGAAACACAGAAGCAAAAGCAAGTCAATTGGACAGTCCAGAGAAGAAAAACAGAAGTGTGCAAATGTCCCAGAAATATAGCTTATGATAGAAAAAAAATTAACTGTTTAATGATGAAGCGGGGGCAGAATCTGTCTTTAGAATCACAGCATAACTTTCTCATGCCATCCATGACAAACAGTAGAGGTAACAATGGGCTTAGCTGTTGAAAGAGAAACCTTTTAGGTCTCATAAAAACCTACCTTAGGCAATTTAGAAAGTTCTGCCAGGACTTTCACCTGCAAAATTTTGCATACATGGGCTGCCAGGCACTGGATACTGCCATGAAAACTGTAGTTACAGCACCACGGCTTATTCAGCCTACCATTTGTCAGAGTCTGGAAGTACTTTACAGCAAGAGTTTACGCCTGTCTGTCCAGCAAGAAGTAAAATACCTTAGAATCCACATCCCCACTGTTTGCATGTATTAGATCCTCCATCACCCTGTCGGTCATATTGTGATACATTTCCTTTGGTTTTTGACTGAGTCACCAATATGGAACGTATATGATATAACCATTTACATGTTCAATCATGATTCAAATTCTGTTCATGCTAGCTTTCCATTAAAGAGGCACATATCCAGGTATTTAAACCAGGCAGTTCTGAAGAGATAATCTGATAGAATCTCTGATAGAGATTCCAAAACAATGGCTTATGGGGCAGAAATCTGAATTGTTTTTCATAGTTTGAAAAGCTTTCCTCCAAGAGATGTTGATAAACTCTGAAATTACTATTTCACAATAACTTAGCATTATTTAAGTACTACAAAATATTTAATGCATTTTAAGAAGGAATTTTTTTCAGTGCTTAAAAAATGCTTCAGAAGTATGTTGTATTCTTCCTCAGAATAACATGCATTTTCCAAAGTGAACAAATTGCACGTGTAAGCCAATTCTCATCAACAGTTATGGATAAACAGATAACATTATTCCCCCCTGCTCATCCACAAATCTCGTAGATAGATCTCTTCTGACAGCCAAACTTCTTGGCCTTAAAAAGACCATATCAAAACAGACATTGTGAGAAGATTTATTACCACATTCATAAGGCAGCTGTGGGAAAGGGACCTCATGGAATGGCTCTCAGATGAGCAAGATTGGCAAGGCTCCCTGCAGCTGTCACTACTGCACTGAGGGGTGCAGCTCCCACAGATCCGCAGAGGAATTTCAGAGTTCAGATTATCAGCAAATCCCAACCATACTCACACCTCAATTGCCAGTCACATAATATATATCCCTATAACAGTAACCAGACCCTAAAGACTACAAGAGACTTGCAGCCCAATCGCCCACGTGTTTGTCTTTAGTGCTCCAGAAATGAAGACACTGCTCGCAAAAGCGATATCAGTTTATTGTTCTTCCAGCAACAAGTTAAAACGTGTCCCACTCATAGGTCTATTAAGAACTAAAGAGTAAAAGAGTAATTCAGTAAAGTCACAATTCACTTGTGTAAAGATGAGCGTTCCTTTGCTGTCAAAAGTTGTATGCAACCTCTCAAAGTAGCCATATGAACAGAAACGTTTACCATGTTACTTGACAAAATCACACTCTGAAGCAGTCCTTGGATCACTCCATACAGGAGTAACATCAGGAGGTTTTACTATTTCTTGAACTTGAAAGAACAAATTTGTTAGAAGGAATAATACGCCATTGTAAACAAGTACCAGATGGCAGAGAGATTTCTCTAATGTCCTGTTTAATTATGAGTAGCCATGAGCACAGGAAAACACAGTCAAACAAGAAAGAGAGAATAAGTAGCTACATTAAGCAAAGGTCATGATCTCAGTCCTGGTTTTCCCCCAAAATATTTCCTAGAACAAACCAGAGGAAAATAGACATTTTCATTTTTAGGAACCAACATTCAGTTACCAGAAATCAGCACTAGCTCTTCTTCGTGCTTTTGAATATCATGAGCCAGATTCTCCCATCATTACTCATGCTGAGTATCATCCAACATTATGAAAATACTACTTTTAACTGTAAACACTCCCAGCTGAACTACCTATTCAAAATCCATAGCAGCAGGACCTGGATTCATTATCTCACACACTGGAAAGAATTTTGGAGGTAATGAACCTTATTACTTCTAAGCTCTTTGTTCTGGATTCTGTGGTGGCTGTAAGGGCAGTTCAGATTTCCTATCTGTATCCCATCAGAAGGCCTGGTCTGTCATCCAGTGAGGTATCCATTCTGTAACAGTTCAGGTTAGGAGGTAAAGCAGATGGGTAAGGAAGCACTGGCAAGGTGAAAATGTGTTATATCCACATATATGTATACATATATACACACACACACGTGCTTTGCCCCCTTAACTTCCCAACAACAACAACAAACTAATATGTAATTCCTTATCTAAAGAGGTTTTCTTAAAAAATCCTTCTTTTCCCTCTCGTATTTATTTTTAATACATGTTTTCAAGTTAAAGCCATGTTTTATGTATCGGTATATACAAGTTGAACATCACGAGATTCAACAAGGCCAAGTGCAAGGTTCTACACCTGGGTTGGAATAATTCACAGTTTCAATACGGGCTGTGAGACAGCAGGAGTCAAAGCAGCCCTGCAGAGAAGGACTTGGGGCTCCTGGTTGATGAGAAGCTTGACATGGGCTGGCAACATGTGCTCGCAGGCAGTCAACCGTGTGTCCTGGGCTGCATCAAAAGATGCCAAGTGTGGCCAGCAGGGCAAGGGAGGGGATTCTGCCCATCTACTCCACTCTAATGAGAGTCCTGTGACCAGTTCTGGAATCCCCACCATAACAAGGATATGGAACTGTTCAAAAGAGTCCAGAGCAGGCTACGAAAAAGATGAAAGGACTGGAGCACCTCTGCTATGAGGACAGGCTGAGAGTGTTGGGCTTGTTCTGCCTGGAGAGACCTCATAGCAATCTTCCAGTACCTCAAGGGGGCTACAGAAAATCTGGAGAGAGACTTTTTACAAGGTCCTGTAGCAATAGGACGAGAAGGAATGCCTTTAAATTGGAAGGAGAAAGATTTATATTGGAAGGAGAAATCTTCACAATGAGGGTGTGGAGGCCCTGGCATAGGTTGCACAGGGAAGCTGTGGCTGCCCTGTCACTGGAAGTGTTCAAGGCCAGGTTGGATGTGGCCTTGAGCAGCCTGATCCAGTGAGAGGTGTCCATGCCCATGGCAGAGGAGTTGGAACTAGACAGGCTTTAAGGTCCCTTCCAACTCAAACTGTTCTATGATTCCATACATGGATTTAAAGCATGACTCTACTTTGAAAAGACAGCAACTATATAAGCAAAAAAAAGAATTCTCCTTCCTACTGCATAGTGCTTATGTCTGGATTTAGAAAGTAATAATTCCCGCTAACAAAATGATTATAGCTTACAAAGTAGTAAGATAACACCCATTCTTTGCAACTTCACAATATATTAAGTGTTCTCTGTGATGTAATTAGTGCAAACATTAAACACCTAACTTTTTGTCTACAAAAGCGATGACTGGCCAATGGAATTATGACAACAAGACATTATCTAACAAGCAATTTCTTTGTGAACTTGTAAAACTTATTACAACACTTAACTACTTCCTCTTTTTATTCCAATCTCTTTATCCAAGATACATCAGTTACAAAAAAAAAACCCAAACCAAACCCCAAGCAGGTAATGGGGTTATAAAACGCAATCCCAGTTCCAAATGTGCAAACAATTTATATTCTGCGAATGCATTACTGCTTTTCCTTCTCCATTTTTCCATCTGCAAGCTTAATACCCTAAATAACCCCAAAGTATTTCCTTTGGGAAACGCTGTTAGTTCTTTTCAGTCACAAGTTCCCTCTTCTCCCTCTTCCCTAGCAATAGTTATTTTTCAGTTTGAGATAACTCTTTTCCCTCAAATGAGGAACAAAGACTTAAAAAGTGAACAAAAATCCTTATTCTATATCAAGTTACAGTCCTAATAAAAAGTTGTATTAGATGTCACTATCAGGACAGATTGCACTTTCTGCACTCACACCTATGAATTCAAATTCTGTTCATGTTTTCTGCTCACAACTTTTACAGACACTTCCTGTTCAAACCATCTCCTCAAATCTTTCTAGTAGCTTTCAGGGAGACAGTTGATTACTAATTGGAGCTGCAGATGACACCAGCAGAGCACACTGAAAGATGAACCTTAAACAATCCCCTAACTCACCAGTGTTGTGTTCCACAAACTGCCAGTTTTCTTGACCCCATTGCTTTTCTCACCTCTCCTCTCCATGGACACCTGCTTTCTTTTCCCTGCGCTCCTCTTCCTTTGTTGTACAGACCATTGTCCTGAAGGCTCTACAAAACACCAATCTAGGGAAAATTCATTCACTTCTGCTGTAGCACTTCTCCCCAGCTGCAACACATCCTTCAATTTAATCCTATCTGGGGGTGCAGTTAAATCTTGGTTAACCCCTTACTGGCAAAAAGTAGCACATAAATCCAACTGTTCTTCATCCAGTCTGACTTTTTTTAAGTGTTCTGGTATTTTAGAAACCGAAGTGGTTGCTACCCAGTCAACTGGAAATGAAACAACAGAGTGATTAACATCCTGGCACAGGGTGCCTCTGTGCTGCTGCCAGAGCTCTTCCACAGACTTATTGTCTCGTTAGGGAGCTCAGAGGCCTTTGGAATCCTGCTGATAAGGAGAAGCACTTAAGAGTTTCCTTATTTCTACCACTGCAGAACAATGAGATTTGAACCATCGACTCCTGCTGAAAGTACAGAAGGACCACACACTGCTACCATCTGACTCAATACAGGTACCCCAGCTGCCCAACTCTTACAACTGCCACCACACACCCATCTTCAGAGGCATCAGGAGTAGCTTCACAAGAAAGCGGTGCCAGTTTAAGGACAATAAATTCTTTTTTTTTTGTCAAACCACAATTCCTTACTGTGCTGATTTCTCTAAAAAATTAGTCTTCATTTCTCTTGCTATTTTATAGCTCTACTCAAAACAAATCTACCTTTGTATTGAAATACAGAATATTCTGTAAGTTTCCTTGTATTATTTCTCCCTTTTTGCCCCCCTAAAATTTGTTAGGTAGAGTAGCATTTGTGTCTCCAGAGCCAGAGAGTGGCAGTTCACGAAAATGAAACCAACACTACTGAAACAGGTTTTTCCTGTATTTTTTCTTTTAGGTCCTATTTACTTTTAATACAATCATACACCCATACTTACAGGGAGCAGTGCCAGCTATGCAACATGACTGTAACAGCTTCAGGACAAAGTCCTGACAGCATCATCAGTCTAAGCAGGAAGGGGTGAAGGTGCACAGAGGAAGCTGTAAGCACAACGCAACAGAAGGATACATGTCTAGGTAGCTATATAAATCAACAGAAGACAGTCAGCTGCCCCCAAAGGGCAACTCTGTTCTATCATCAGCATCAGAAGTATTTATTCCAAAGTGCAGAACAATTGGAGAATGAGGAAATCAATAGGATACTAAAGAAACCATTCGAGGAACAAATCAAGGTTAACCTTACTGTTGCTGTGGTGAAGTCAGCTGTAACTATATAAGCAGGATGCAAACCAAACACCCTAAATAGATGAACAGTCCTGAACTTTTACACATCAGTGTGGTAGTATGAAGGCAAATTGACACTATACCCCAGCTGCAACATACTATAAATCAGCTAAAAGAAAAACTTCCTTACACAGCTTGGTAGTTGTCTAATATAAATCATTCTCCCAGGACATGGAAAATGAAATAAAAGACCTCTGTAAGATGTTCTCAAAAGAACACTAACAAATCTTTCTGAATATGGTGCAGAACAGCCTTGTGGATAATCAGCAAATAACTCTAAACCAAGTAAGGAATGAGAAATTTTGAGGGTGACTGAATGCCAGGCATCAGGGAATCTTATTTCAAAGCGATTTTGTTTGTACATTCTGCAACTCTTTCTAAACTGGAAAGCAAACAGTGCTCCTTAAAAACACACATTCAATGCACAAGGACCACAGTATATACCCTGGTGAGCACCACACCAATGAGGAGCTCAGAGACTGTATCACACCCTCTGTGCCTTTATTCAAGTAACTTTTACTGGGCTACTTAGCTCTTCTCAGATTGCCACACTGCTTCTTCTCTCATTTTAGGATGCAGCACTACAGATGCTTCAGTACCTGGTAGCCAGCCTAGTATGTACATGCAACAGTTCAGGAGAAATACCTAAAACTTTCTGCTGTGAGAGAACTTAAGAGCACTGATGAAAATTGCTTGGATTTTAAGCAACGAGCTATAGTTTCATGCTTCTACAATTGCATTTTACAGAAGTGGGACAGAACTCATGCAATGAGTGGAAAGGAAGCTTTTGGCTGACAGCCAGACAGGTCAGTGCATGCAAAGACACAAGCTAACACCTGCATGTGCTATGGAACAAAGGAAAAAAAATATGGCCTTCAATTCTGAATTCTGATGAGGCTGAGGAACCACACATAAAGATATTCAGATGACCAAAAGTTTCAGGGCATGTCAAGAACTCCAGTGCAATGGGGTAACTCACAGGCCTAACACCATGTTACTATAGGTCTAGCACAACAAACATTCTGCCACTATTGCACCCAGCTCTGAAACCAAATTCACAATGCACTTACTGCCTGATAAAGAACACCTGGATGCATATTGGCCTACAGACTTTGAGTAAAAAGACAAATTGCAACACGACGCTATCTTTAATTTAACAAAGATATTGAAGCACTGCATTCAGTACAGGCCAGCAAGACAGAAATAAGCCCTCACTATGTTAACTCATGTCAAAAGCCAACACAAAACCCACCATGACTTGGTCTTTGCTGCTTTTCCCCTGCAAAATTAATTTCACCTGGTAAACAAGCCTGTATATATCTCTTTGTGCCACTATCATGTCTTCATTTTGCAGTGAAGTCATTCTGTCTGGAAGGAAATACAACATAGACAACCGAACAATGATAAAAGATAGGTCTGTGTTTTGGGAAAAAAATGAAGAGGGCCAAAAAAAGAGGTATAAATCTAACACATTTGCCAAAGCTAGGGCTGTAGATGTTGGGAGCAGGGTCATTGGACTGAGGCAGGTGTCCTCTCAGAGAAAGCAGGGTGGAAGTGAGACTGAATTCTAAATTAGAAATCTAAATTGTGGCACAGTTCAAATTCCAATTCACTTTATAAATGTTCTAACCGAAATTTCTAATGTGTAACTTCAGAATCAGTGACTTGTAGTTTATTAGATCCTACTCATCCTCATTTCTTAGAGATTACTGAACTAGATTCCTATCCATCATTAAATTACTCCTATATTTCACTGTATCAGTCAATGAAGATCTGAGGGGCATAAAATAAAATAATATTTAATGCACTTCACGGGTTTTAAAAAAAAGATTACATCCTAGTTACAGTTAGAGCATCTCTGCCACTGGTTCTGCTGCATCATTCTTGTTTAATGCACCCCTGAGAACATAACTCATCTTCAAATTGTTATTTACCATAAAAGAGTGTTATTCTTTCTTTGCCTATGAGCTCCCTATTTGCCTCTTTCACATACTTTCCATGGTATCAATATCTATTTGCTGAGATTAGAGATAAATCGCTAAACGGCACATAATAAATGTAAGAGAGAATGCTTTGCACCACACAGAGAACAGATGAACAGACTGTTTGTGTCCATGGTACCTGCAAGCAACAATATTTTCCTTGTTGGAGGGATCAAAGAAAAGTCCTGTTCCCAAACCACTAAAACCTGCAGAACACTGGGGCAGTTTAGTCAGGCAGGAAAAGTCCCCGTGCTAAATAAGCCCTCATTCGCAGCACATCACCCTGCAGAAATGAGTCTGGAGCTGCAAATGCCAGTGGGCCTGTGGTCATGGAAAAAGAGTGACACCACAGGCATTTTTGGTAGACTCTGACAGAAACAAAACATTTCCAGACTCAACAAACCCCAAATAAAAGAGTTTAGGGGTATGGTGAAAGCATTTATTCAATAGGTAAGCAAACTGTCATCTTCAAGAGGTTCTGTCTTGAAGCAAAACAGTAGCTGAAGAGTTGGCCCACATTTCGGTTCTTCCAGTCCTCCAGACTGAGACAGATGGTACTGACAGAGCTTGGAGAAGGCTGAAGTATTCCGAGGGGAGACAGTCTGCCCCTATCAGCACTCATCCCACACTGCTAGTCCCACTGAAGGCTTGAAGTCTGAACAAGTCTAATAAATACCTCACATTCTACAATGCTAGGAACTGGCATTTTTTCCACATACTTCCAACTTGTTTATAACTATTTACTTGAGGCTGAGGTTCTCTTCTTCATTACCTTCATGCTCCAAAGTCAAAAACAGAGGCTCAGTGAATTAAGCTCAGCTCCTGGCATCTCTTGTAAGGTATACTAGTCTAATTAGACTAAAGATTTCATTTACAATGCCATGTGTCTCTCCCAGTAACAGCCACAAATACGTGTTTAATGGCAACTGTACCATTTTTCTAAACCTTTTCCACTGAAAAAAAAGTTTCACTCTTGCTTCCTCTTTTAAAGCTTCTGCTAGACAATGCCTCTTTGTTCCTACCTCCCATACACAAAAGTCAACACATTATCTTCATTCAGTATTACAATTTATTTCCATTTCCCATCCATACCGCAGAAATCATCCTGAAAATAAGGCATCGGGGCATGAAGCCAAATGCACTGACTTTATTTCCTGACCAAAATCAATAGCATTGCACAGACCGCAAGCACTTCTTGTTCACGCCCTCAGTAATGAGATCAACACCTCTCAGGACAAAGAATTCATTCCTTGCTTTCACAAATAAAAACCCAACTTTTCTCAAATTTTATTCCTTTTGTGATTCTTTCACATTCATGTTAAAGTAATTGAAAATATTTGCAAAATCACAAATCAAGTACCTCCTTTATGTTATGTTGCAATTTATGACAAAATTTTACATTTTGTTAACATTTTTGATAGAATAGTTTCAGTATTGCAAAAAGTCAGCGTCCATGGCAACAGAGACAGCCCGACTCCAGCAGTATAATTGCTTCTAGATATCTCATTCTCTGCAGTCACAAAGATGCAACCCAGTTGTAAAGCCACACTTCGGCGAGACTCAGAGCAAACCCATCATCTGATGTTATCAGCAGAAATCTTCTGCCTGAAACTTAGGATTCCCATAGAAATTCTTCAAAATGCAGAGTGGAAAGACTGATTTTATATAGTAGAATATATCTCGCATAATAATAGCAGTGAAAAACATTTTAGTATAAAAATAGACCAGAGTGTATCTTCCAATTCTAACATTGCCAGCAAGAAACAACACCATCAATCTACCTGCTCAGTTACTTTGTGGGCATTCATCCAGGCAGGCTCTCAGGCGTGCAGAAACTCTCATGCCCAATCTGCACGCCTGCAAGTGTGCTACACCTCTGAAGAGTAAGAAACCTGACCTATGTCAAGTAAATTGACATCACTATACACAGAAAGGAAACCCATTTGATGCCCAGAATGGATCACCTTGCATGGAATCAGGAACTGCAGAGCTCTTCAATAGCATTTGCTGGAACTTTAAAAGAAAAATTATTTTGCTACTTTAATGCCTCTTCCAAAAAAAAATAAATAAAATCTATTTGAGCAACTTAATTTACATGCAGAAACGTCTAACACAATCTTAAATTGTAGACATCTACTGAAGAATAGCTTAGTAAAATCCTCACTGTGATGATATACTTTCAGATAACTCATTATTCAAATACAGGCCAACAGATTATTTGGGCTTCAATGACAAATGTTACCCTCCTTAAACAAAAGTTATAAAGCTGTGATTCAAAACTGCATTGGAGTCAATCTGTCAACACGCATTCTAAAATTACATTGTTTGGATGTCTAAACATTCCCTGAAATGAAAAGAATTTACTTTAAACAGCTCTGATGGTTACACTTGCTCAGTTCTTCCAGCTGTGCCCCACAGCCAGCACCAAAAGCAACAGTTCTAAGGTACCTAGAAATGGTGTTTCTTATCCAACAATCAAGTTCCAAAAGGAATCATCCATTCCTTATCATATCATACCCAATGATTTCTTTAAAGGCCTATACTGCTTCAGTCTCCTTTTATTTTCTCCTCAAATTCTGCCTCAGACAAGCTTGACCAGTCCTTTACTCCTTCATCTCAAGAGCTGAAGTCCCTGTATAGCTTTACTGAGCTGATTAAATGGAAGCAGACAACTCACGTCCTCATGACAGATCCTCCCAAAGAAAATGCATTCTTTCCAAAACCCTTACCATGCAGTAATTCATATTTCTTTGCTAGGAAACAGTTGTAACTGTATTTTAACCCATGTTTCCACAGCTTATTGGAATTCTGACCGTGAGGAATCTCCTTCTTACCATCATATGTAGCCCAGGAGTAAACAGGGCCAAGCTAACATCTGGTTACCTTTGCTGGATTTGTTTTCGACTAGTCATAAACAAATGAATCTAAGACATCACAGAGTGACTTAAATAGAAGTTACAGGCATGTTAACTTTAACTCTTAGTGCCATTTATTTATTTTGACAAGGCTTTTTGGGGTTGGTTTGTCTGTCCGTTTGCTTGGGGGGTATTTGTTTGTTTGTTCAATTTGGGCTTACATTTCGGCAAAGCTTGAATTGTTCAAAGTCTACCCTGACAGTACATTTACCTCCTGCATAATCTTCAGGAGACAGAGTTGATTTTGGAAGCTGGCCTGACATTCCTGATCCTTCCCCTCTGTGGAGTGCACCTCTCTTCAAAGGCAATTTAAAGGGGAACATCCACCCTTCTGTAACATTAAGATCTGCTCCAATGAATACAGATAGTTGCACACCAGATACCAGTCACTGTACTGAGTTGTACCATCAACAAAGTAATGCCATTTTTCTTAGACTGTAGAGAAAATACTTTGCTATTCCTAGCAATAGCAAGATATTATATTACAGAAAAATTAAAGTGTGATAATGGCATGGTAATGCCACACAGACAATAATAGCAGTAGAGTGGTCATTGAAACAAGATACTATTATAAAGATACTTTGATAGCTGATAGCTAGCTTATGTTATTGAAGTTTCAGCCACCACACCTCCAACACTATCCTTACCCCTCACAGCTTGTTTACAGATAGTGGGAATTTGTCTGCCAGTGCCTCAGTCATTCAGCTACTTGAAAGAAACGTCCCACTCAAAACAGGGGTGGATCTTAGCAGCATTCCTTAGGCTTTGTCATTAATAAATTAGTTCTAGGAAATCAGGAGCCTAAGTAGAAATTAGGAGCTGAAATACATCATTACTCTGAGTCCTAGTTCTAATGGTCTGGTGAGCCTGGAGCAGTTGTGGTCTGGTTTTGCCTGTTGGATTAGAGCAGTAAATAACTTTCAGCTGAACTCTGCCACAAACCTCCCAACTCCATCTCAGTGCTGTAGAGGTGAAGTAGCAGACAAATTCATTCTCATTAAAAGCCTGGAAATTATGATACTGCCCTCCTCCTTCACTACATATGGCTTCACTAAAATGGAATGTATTCTTTTCTCTTAACCATGTACAATAGCCTGCCAGCTAGGGAACTAGCCCACGCATGACAGCTTAGCCCTGAGTCCTTGTTCTGCCTGTTCCACCATCTATCTGTATTTCCACTCATGTTAAGTGTTTAAATCTAATGATCTCACACCATGACTAGCATGGTAATCGCAGGCAACAACTAATAGCATCTTCACACCAACATATCACACCAACATCGACCTAAAAGAATCCTAAAAATGGTGCGAGTGATATTACCACTGGAACTTGTCTTACACTGGTAAAAGGCTATTCATACAAGAGGTCAAGTGACTTATATGACAGACTGGTAAACACCCACCAGTGTTCAGTATCTGTCTCTTTGAGGACATAGCACCTTGAACTGCCTTTACTTGCTCTTCATGGCAAAGATCTTCATGTATTTACCCTCACTAAAAAATGAAATAAAGCATATTGAATGACATTAACTGTAGTATATACTTCATATATATGAGTAGAAGGCAGCACTTCCTACATATAACAAAGCCATTCACTATATACTCAACACTGACAGAGATGGAAGAGTGCCTGAGGTCAGCTCTCGTAGTACAATGCAGCCAAATTACTCAGAGTCAATCACTCAAGATACCTAAGTGGACAGCATCATAATGTTTGCTAGACTGATGGAAGATTTTAGTGGCATTCAAATAAAGGGCATTTTATAATTACTGATAAAGTAACTCCTGAGATGATGAATTGCAGGCTCCTTTTTGAAACAGTTTCACAATGATCTCTTGTGCAAAATAATTAATAGGAAACTGTTGATTTATAGGCAACTACTCAACTCTTGTAGTTACAATACAGTTTGGTTTCAACCATTCTTCAAACGTAACAGATATTATATACACACTTTCCCCTTGACCTACAATATCTCCTCTCTCTGGATGCTCTTGACAGATTAGGGGTGATCCTACTTCCCTTGTCAAAAGCTCAATGGTGATTGGTGAATTCAATGGTGATACCTGGCATGCAGAAATCATACCATTTTACAGGTCTTTCACTGGATCAATTGTTTCCTTCAGCCCAAAGAACTCTCAGTTTTATTGAAAACAATTATAAGCCATCACAGAGCCTACATGGAACTCCAATGTCTTACCTAACACACCTAAAGAATTCTGAATTTTAATAACCAGACAAGGACTCAAGAAAAGAGATTCTGCGAACACAATTTTGTCTCATATTAACAAAACATGAAATAACTTTGCTTTTTCTTTTAAAAGCTTTTGGATTCTACCCCCAGCCTCCATATTTCAAGGTGATATTTCTGGAAACTGGAAAGGTTTGATCTGACATTCAAAAGTATGAGAATAACTTCTAATTCAATTCATAGATTTCTAGTTCATTAATGTACAGCAGAATCAGCACTGGGAAATCGCAATGACGAATGTTGATCCATAGTATCTGCTGTCATCTTGACAGTAATAAACTAATTAATATTTTAACACCGTCACTTTTGTGAAAGAACATTTCAAAATTCCTTGTCTGCCATTTATTTCATCTTGAAATAATTGTTGCTATATAACAATTATTAACATATATTGCACTTAAACAAATACCAGTTCTCCAGAGTTATCTTGTGGTTACTTAGAATTCTAGTGCAGTTATCAGCAGATATATAACTGTTCCCTCTTCAAAGAGGTTATAAAACTCAGTTTGAGATCCAATGTTTTTAAACATGAAAGCAAGAGAAGTCTGAAGTAATTAAGTCTAATTTAAACAATTAACACAGTCACAGAATGGTTCAAATTGGAAAAGGTCTCTGTAGATCACCTTGTCCAAATCCCTGTTCAAGCAGGATCACCGAGGTAAAGTTGTCCATGCCCAAATGGCATCTCAAAGTATTGACATTCCACAGCTTCTCTGGGCAGCCAGTTCCAGTGCTCCTGGCCCTGGACACCACTGAAGAGAGCCTAGCTCCATCTTCTTTACAGCCTCCTTTCAGATATTTACATACATCAGTGAGATTCCCCCTGAGAACTATTGCTGACAGCCCATTATTTCATTTTACTACAAGGTGGTTTGTTTGCTTGCTTGCTTTAAAAAACAAACAGGCCTGGGCTGTTTCTTCTTAACTTGAAATAAAGCCTTCAGCCACTTTTCATTATGGATTTGTCTCCTCATTAAAGCTGTTAGTTACCAAGTCTAAAATGACCATATTAATACTTAAAACTCTGTCTTCAGTTGTATAAAATCTACTAGCTAAAGCAATGTAAATCACTCTAGTCTCATCTTTCTAAACTACAGAGTATGCTGCAGATAGTTCACATTAGTAAAGCCATCAAATGTGAAGAACAAGGAGTCTAAATGCTCCCTTTTCCCAGCAGTATAGATTCGGGTTTTGAGCAGAAGAGGCAGGCCTTGCAACATCAAAATCAGGATGCTCATTAATACTTGTTAAAGCAGCTCCACCTGAACTGAGCACCTGCCCACCTGAAGATGCAAACAAAGCACACAGAGTTAATCTGCAGAAGGTGTCACTGAGGAATTGTGCTACATTAAAGTACAATACCCGGTCCATATTAATTGTCCAGACAGAAACATACACTGCAAGCAACCGTGTGACTGCAGAACTGTGCCACACAAGGACAGAAAATTCCCACTTTAGATGACTAAAGTACAAAAGCAATTTAGTTCTATTTATGCATTAATATAAATTTTTAATCTTAGTCTTATGTTAAAGACAGTTATACATCCCAAGCCACTTAAAACAAAAGATTTTCCCTCTGTCTCCGAGTCACTGATGAATCAGAGAAGAAGCCAGCATCTTTTGCATTTGTCTCTGCTTAGAGACCCTCTGTGTGGTGATGATGACAACACTGCCAGGTCCAAGGGCAGCCAGATACTGAACCATTATGCATAATTGCACTAGCCAGACTCAAATCTTTCCATCATATTGGAAGGGTGAAAGCAGGAGGCATGGAGTTAGAAGACTAGAGACATGCTGGTCAATGTTTATCTTTTAACTGCAATGAGAACAGGAGCTTATAACATGTTGTCTCAGATTATCAGAAAGCTGTTATTTTTCTTTGTTCTTTCATCCCTATTGCTTTCTTTCTGTACTCTTTACTAGGGCACAATTACCACTTCCCAATTAATTACAGTTATAATTTGGAAACCAACTCTGAAAGTTTAATGAATCATCAGACATTGGTCAACACAAATACATTATTATATTTCTACTCCTTTATGCTTCTTGTAGTTTTCCTTTTCTCTGCTTCTAAAAAAATGTATTTGTTATCTGTCAATTCCCTCTGTGTTCCTATCACTCCTCCTTCCTCTAATTTCTTCACTATCGTTATGGCAAGGCAAATGGAAAAAGAAAGAAATTAAGTCCATTAAAAAGAAAAGCAGAAAACTTCTTTTCCATAACCCATAAAAAACTATTATCCTTCGCTTATTATTTTTCTAGTACTCAAAGCCCAACAACTCTGAAAGTTAGGGTCAGTGTCCTTCCTTCATGAATGCTTATAGAACCCTGGAATGGTTTGGGTTCGAAGAGACTTTTCAAGACCATCCAGTCCAACCCCCTTGCAGTAAGCAGGGACATCCTCAACCAGATCAGGTTGCTCAGAGCCGCCTCCAGCCTGGCACTGAATGTTTCCAGGGATTGGGCACCTCTCAGGGCAACCTGTGATAGCGTTTCACCACCCTCAGTGTAAAACATATTCTCCTTGTATCTAATCTTGTTTCCTCTTTTAGTTTAAAACCATTGTCCCTTGTTCTATTGCAACAGTCCCTGCTAAAAACTCTGTTCCCATCATTCTTGTAGGCTCCTTTTAATTACGGAAAGGCCACAATCAGATCTCCCTGGAGCCTTCTCTTCTCCAGGCTGAACAACCCCATCTCTTTCAGCCTGCCCTCTTAGGAGAGGTGCTCCAGCCCTCTGATCATTTCTGTGTCCTCCTCTGGACCTGCTCCAATAGATCCATGTCTTTTGTGAGCTGAGGACTCCAGAGCTAGACGCAGGGCTCCAGGTGAGGTCTCACCAGAGTGGAGCAGTGAGGCAGAATCCCCTCCCTCGCCACTGGGCAGCTTGTGTCTAGCTTTTTGTCCACCAGCACCCTCAAGTCCTTCTCTTCAAGACCGCTCGCAATCCATACATCCCCCTAGCCTGTAATGATACTGGGGATTGCTCCAAGCCAGGTGCAGGACTATGCATGTGGCCTTCATAATATGTTAAGTCCAGTGAAATTTGAATTTGAACACTTTTGGAATATACTGTGTTGAGTCAAGTCACATATTAACAATATTTTTCAAACCAAAATACCCACCAACTTGCAAACATACTGGATATTTTCGGCGTTACAAGGACAATGATTCCCTGCCCCTTCACCTCTCAGATATAGAAACTGGAAGCATATAGAATCATTTACAAGAAAGCCAGTATGATTTTAGCTGAGTCATCTGGTTATATTAACTTTAAGGCCTGGTTTATGGAAAACAAATTGCTAACGATTAAAAAAAATCTCCCAGCACTAGAGGACCAGTCATACTAACACTATTTCACCAAGAAAAGATAGCTGCATTCAGTCTTGGAAGTATTCTTTATGCTTTTCAGATAAATTAGGTTTCAGTTCTTGCAAGTGAAGCAATTTCAGTGCATTAGCTGCTTTAAAATTGCTCCAACATTCAAATCCTAAGTGTAGCAATTAGCTCCTTTGAAGCTCACTAAGACACCATACAGGTACTGCATTTCCACAGCACTTACTTTACTCAACGTCTACCATTTTTAATGAAAATTTGTTTTGCAAGATACAGAACTGCTGATGAAGCAGTTCTCCACTCCAGTTCAGAAAGTTTCTGCCTTTGGTTTTCATATCTTTAGAGAGATACAACAATCAGACCAGATATTAAGAAGAATTTCTTTACCGAAAGGGTGGTCAGGCACTGGCACAGCTGCCCAGGGAGGTGGTTGAGTCACCGTTCCTGGAGGTGTTTAAAAAATGGGTAGATGATTTTTTGAAGGACATGGTTTAGCAGAAGATGGGTTCGGTTGGACTTGGTGATCTCAAAGGTTTTTTCCAACTGGAAGATTCTATGATTCTATGAATCAAACTAGTGACCAATTACAAAAACACACTCATTTACTTGAGGTTCTTCCACCTAGTGGCAAATGGCACCAGGTTTAGTTTTACCCTCAATTACATCTGTGCAATCCTAACTACAGCACGAGAAAGGAGGCAGTATTGCTGGGTATGAGAAAGACCACACAACATTAACAATAGCCAAAGGATGGTCTACAGAACTATTCCCTCTCAAGCAAAGGTTTTGAAAGGATTAAAAGCCACTAATTTTACACATAGTGGGACAGTATCCAGAAATTTGCCAAGTGGCATTAGTACAAAAGAACAATTTTTTTGTTCAGAAAACGAGAACTGTGTGATTTGACACTACACTCAGTCCATAGCTCTCTTTCTGCTTTCCTAAATCTGCAAGTTTTTTTCATTAAAGCAGTACAATTCAGGACTCCGAAGATACTTAGATATGAATGATACAGAATTCCTTCTAAAAATTTGCATCAGCTAGAAGCCACTGTAGCTCTACCTTATTCGTTTGAAGGCTGCATTCTGGGAAGTGCCAGGAATCTGTCCTTCAGCATCAGACCCAAGACCCATAGTATTTCACAGGATTAGGCACAAAAACA
Organism: Tapera naevia; assembly: GCA_033556795.1. Taxonomy (NCBI): domain Eukaryota; kingdom Metazoa; phylum Chordata; class Aves; order Cuculiformes; family Neomorphidae; genus Tapera; species Tapera naevia. The sequence goes on along the minus strand of JAUMJJ010000171.1, from coordinate 2,729,503 downwards.
GAGTAGGATTATTCCCACAGCCCATATCGGTTTTTCAATATAGAGAATGCACAAGTTTGAGTTGGTGTGGGGGAGGGAGGGGTAATTAGAAAGAGCTTTCAGTCATGGCACTGGTTAGATAGGGACTTGGAGCTGGCAGCCAAGCATTTCCTATCCTATTTCTCTCATTATCAAGGAAATAGGATTGATTACTTTACAAACGAAGAGCAGTAATGATGAAAACCCCTTGTAAGGTCTTCACTGACTCACCTACACTGGCTCAAGTCAGAGTTAAAATGTTAAAAACCTATGATGCTCACAGTTCTAATACTTATGGGAAAGATACAGTCTTGGACAGAGATGGGGTTATACACCTATCTGTGAGTGAGTATTGCTGTCAGAACTTCAGGGCTTGTAGGGTTAAGCCTGGGTGACAGTACAGAAGCCTTGACAGGGTTTGATGACAAGCTGAGATTGGCTAACCTTGAAAGTAGTGGAAAGCCCCTAGCATTTATCAAGAGGAGATAATGAGGGAAAACCAGAACGTATGCTACCAATTAAGAAATAGCTTAAAGCGGTGCACAAGTGCTTTAACCCAATCATAGATGTGAAATTGGCACGTGAACAATGACTTTGCAAAAAGACTGTTATAAAAGAGTATTTTCTGTTAAAATAAATGATTCCATTTTGCACCTGCATCGAGGTCCATGCATTCATCTGCTGCAAGAGCTTATCGTTAGTGCCGCATCTTCAGTTAAAAAGTTAGATTTAGAGCTATGTTTTCGTCTCATTTGGGTAGCCAAGATATTTAGATTTAATTCTTAGGCACTTGGAGTGTAAGAAAACAAATGAAAACATACTGGTCACAAGATTACACTAGTTTATAATACTTTCAATGGAAATTAGTGCTACAGATAGCTAACATCACCACTGCTACCTTTAAACTACTTGATCCTCTTGCTTTGTCACGCGAGCTCCTAGAGAATATTGGTAAGCTAAAGGTTGAACAGATGCAAAATAAAATAAAATACATTTTTAAAAAGGTGAAAACCCTTAAGATCTATGTTCTTCAAAATACAAGGACTATACCTATAGTTTTTCTGGCATCTAGAAGACTCAGTATTGACACAATACTCTGTATATCAAAAGGAAGCCTTGATCAAAGACATCCCAACAGCATTTACCAAATTTTAAGCAGCATAATTCAGTTACAGTTACATGATGTACCCTAGATCTCTCTTAAAAAATACTAGGACTTTTCCTTATGCAATTGACAGCTGTAAACACCAGAATCACTCTTAGAATTGAGTTGTCAGAATCTTTGTGAAATTTAGAACCAGATGTAAATTGTAAAGGCAGGTATTTTTGTCCTCCTAAAGTCTAAATCTGACTTTTAAACCAGCAAGCTCACCTTCCTAAGTTTCTGCTTCTGCCAGAGCTTAGGCTGGAGCAGTGAACTGGCAGGATAGATAGCTATGCATGTACACACATGTACATGTGTGTGTTGAGGGGTAAGCAAGGACAGGATCACTACCCCAAGCAGATAAAAAATTAAAAGCCATCTCTTATGTAGGTAAATCTTGTCACATCTTCACAGCCTGGGAACTCAACATGAATGTTTTCATACCCAGTCCATAGCTTGTATTATAATGATTCAGCAGAGTAAAAAGTACAGAAGAATTACGTAGTATGTCAGGAGGAAAAAAACCAAAAGTAACACCAAACCCAATAAAAAAAATAAAAATAACCTATAGGCAGGCAGAATGTAAATAATCAAGCTGATATAGAACCCTGGCTGTTGTTAGAGAAGGCAGCAGGAAATTATTGGCCAAGACTTCAATTTTTACAGCTTCTCTGCAAGGTGTGAACTAGACAAGCAATGTCCCTGTCGACTGCAATATGAGTTCATCAGTGACTCACAGAGAAAAAAATGTGTCATGGACTTGAATCCAGCTCTTGCATCTACAATGAAGCACCCTTTGGCTTAAGGAATACCCAAAGAGAGACAGTTGTCCAGTGAATCAAAAAGGACACTCAAAAGTATTCTGTAAGTACAGCTATGCCAGCTTCATCTATCAGGCACAGGTAAGGCCAGCAGCACAGACAGGGCAGCATTGCCTTAGTGCTGATCTACAGAGGCCCTGGCAAGCTGGCTCACCAGCTGCTGGCTTAAGCTAAAGCCTGCCTGCTGCACCACTAACTGCACTTAATAACAACTGGTCTTCTGTATAAAACCTGGTATCAATACAGTCTGAATAGAACAGTAACTGACATTAGGGACCATATAGTTCCTCCTCCTTGGTTTCACTCAACATAATTTCAGTTTAGAGGAATATTAAAACATACAGATGTGCAAGAACCTGTGTCCTGGCACTCTTTAGACAGTGCACCCAGAGAATTGCACTGAACTGGTAGCAAAAATTTCTGAATATATCATTTAGAAATAAGGTATGTAGATATCTCATATATATATTGCATGCATACACACACGTTTATTATATGCTGAACTTCCTGAGGAAAGCACTATCTTGCAATATTCAAGGTGACAAGAATGACATTTTCAGAAACTTCTTGATGAATAAAAGTGGGAGGGAGAGGAAGCAACTGCACAGTCCTTTTCATCCATAACACTCAATCTCATTTGAGGAAACATTTCTGTTTCTCTTACCAAATTCAGACAACAAGAAATAATTAAAGCCTAACCTCCTCCAAGTCCTTTCAGGAACGAAAATAATTTCCTTTCCTCTTACCGCTGGCACCTTGCCAATGAAAACCAATTGGATTTTCCTCTCTCCTATCTCTCTTCAATACAGAGAGGGGTAAAACATTATTTCGTTTCCCTCATCTTGAAGCCAAAAAAATCTCCCTTTTTCCTTAGGAAACAGTTACAAAACCTCAGTAACTTACCTAAAAACCTAAAACTTACTTATTTTTTCCTCGTCAGAAGTCCTTGTCTCAAGCTTACACATTCCCCCAGATTGCTTTTTTAGTGCACAAGGTATTTTCTGGTATCAATAAGAAACAGATCTGATCTAAATTAATCAAAGAAATAATGTAAGCCCCAGATGGCAGCCTGTGAACTCTTCCATATGGTCTTAGTGGTGGCTTAACGGCTAGAAGGAGCTCTGTGTGTTGTTGCACACTGAAAAAGCATTTATGTATCTGTGCTTGTTGTGGAACAATCCTCATCTTTCAGCTCTGACCAAAAAAAGATCTACCTCCTGCAGACTGATCTAACTGGAATGCAGCAGAGTCCTTTCACTGGCTAGGTTACCTTCATCCACAGAGACAGGTAAATGGGCCAGTAATGCTCAGCAAAACTCATGGAGATTTACCTACTTTAAGATTTACAGTGTGGAGGCAAGAATATAAATCATAGTTATGTTGCCAGTTATACAAATGTAAAGCCAGCAGTCAGTTGACATGCATCAGAAATAAAGAAACACAGCAGGAAACAGCATTCTGAGGTCAAGCACAGCATTTCTGGAAAAATGGTTCCAGCAACGTTTAGAATATCAAAAGCAGAGATACAAATTGCTTCCTGCCAGGATGCTGGAACAGTTCTTACCAGAAGCATTACTAAGATCAATCTGTTCACATGAGTAACTAAACATAAACAAACAAAAAAACTGAAAAAAAATTCCCCCCAAAGTCGATTCCATTCTTTGCAAAACCTACAAAAAAAAAAAAAAAGGAAAGCAAATAATCACAGATATAAAAATATGATGTAATTTTTGTTTTCTCCTTTCAGAAACTTTCAAAATGCTTCCGTGTTTTTGAAACTGATTCTTCTTGTATCTTCTGACTGAGTATGAAAAAAAATAATCTTATCTCTTTTGAAGTAGTCAACTGTATGTGCAACTATACAGATGCATATGGAAAAATGGAAATACTTTCATTAGGTTTCATTGACTTCAATTGTGTTAGAAAATTGAACTTATTTGTCATTAATCATTGATGTGATCTTTCAGTTTTAAATTATGTTCCTTAGCGATGGAAAAGATGAAGGGTCTCAAAGTAAGATTATTTGCTTTTGCACGAGAGATTTGGTCCCTACACTATACATTCCTAAGCATTCCACGTGGCAAAGTTCAGAATGAGCTGAAAGACACCAAAGAAGCTAAAGACGATGAAATTTTGTTCACCCTTCCCAAACTGGCTTGTTCTGTGACTCAAATACATGTTGAGATCATCCTGACTTGTAAGCTAACAAGTGTTTTCTGGCTCACAGCTACCCCCAAACTACATAGAGATCCACACCACTGTGAAATAGTGAGTTCATGATGAAAGTATGTTTTTGACCATCATATTTTAATACTTAGCCACATAGATAAGAGAATCAACTGCATGCACACACACAAATCAAACATTTCTCAGCTTTTCTTTCTCTCTATCCAATTTACATTTACTAAATCTTTGCTTTCCTAGGTAGCACAGAAAATCTCACCAGGAAAAATATCTGTATTAACAAAGTTATTCTTTCACTTAAGTAACTTATTTGTGTCAATGGATTCCAATATTTACTTTAACACCTAAGAAGCAGTGATCTTTGCTGAGGTCTAGTCAGCCTTTTACCATGATTTTTTTTATTTATGTTTGTTTATTTTCACCAAGCATTTACCACTTCCAGTTGAACACCATCTATATCTATTACAGCTGACGTGTGGACATCAGCTTATCATAGGTTTTCAAAGAAAATTCATGAAATGCTCATATGACAAAGTTTTGGCCTAAACATATATAACGGGGTCAGTTTTCAAATGGCACAACAATAATATAACATCTTTACTTTTACTTAAAACTGAAAGATCAAATATTCTCCCACAAATGTAATAAAGACATATGATAATGAAGGTCTGCAACACTGCCTCTAAATACGTCTAGCACACGTTAAACTTTATATTCCAATGGCAAAAATTCATCTTTTTATATTTAAACTTAATAGTATTAATACCATTTTAAAGGCATTTGCAATGACACTCCCTAAGGTTATTCATATAGTTAAAATGTGCAAGTTTTCTTAAATATGCCATCATATCATATATTTAATCTATGGTATTAAAAAAAAAAAATGTTCAAAGTAAAATATTTCCAGGCAAACCACTTCATTCCTTCCTCTAGCCCTGCCCCCAATATGACCCCTTAAAAGGCTAAATAGCCTTCATAGAATGTATTGTAAACTCCTTTTAATGCTTTGCACCATAATCTCTTTTGTTAAGTGTCTGAAAACTTGGTTTCTTCACAAAGTTCAGATTGGGAGAGCAACACTAGAGCAACCTACCCAGAGAGGTGGTGGAATTTCTGTCTTTGGAAGCTTTTGAGACTCAGCTAAACAAAGCCATGACTGACCAGATCCAGGAATGGCATTAGTCCCACTTTGAGAGGAGACTGGACTGGAGGACTTCCAGAGGCTCCTTCTAACCAATATTCCTATGAGTTTCCAGGTATGTCAATGGTGCAGAGCACAGAAAGCAAACAAGATAATGCATTTCCGATTCTGACTCGCAAAACCTAATATTGAGAGAGTAGGGTATGATAGTCCAGACACCATCTACTGTCCATTGGGAGGTGGATGACAGATTTTTCTGACTGTCAGTCTTCCTGTCTGTCTGTCTGTGAAGGGGTCTACAAGAAAGCTGAGGAGGGACTTTCTACAAAGGCAAGTAGTGGCAGGATGAGGGGGAATGGCTTTAAATTAGAAGGGGGAAGATTTAGATTTGACATTAGGAAGAAATTCTTCACAGTAAGGGTTGGGAGGCCCTGGCACAGGTTGTCCAGAGAAGTTGTGGATGGCCCCTCCCTGGAGGTGTTCAAGGCCAGGTAGCTTGGTTTAGTGGGAGGTGCCCCTGCCCATGGCAGGGGATTGGAAATGGATGGGCTTTAAGGTCCCTTCCAACCCAAACCATTCTCTGATTCTATGATAACCTTCTCCCTTTGGTACAGTGCTTCCTCCCCTATTCCAGAACCCAAGGAGCTCTAAAATGTCAACACTCCCTTTCGTCTCCTTTTGGTTTTCCTGGTTATAGCTGACACATATTCTCCCCTCATGACATAATATAGCTCTTTCCAAGGCTAGAAGCCAGTTCCTTATCTAGATTGTTTTATGTTTACTACTCAATTACTCTAACAAATTTCTTTTATCCTGTTCCAGAATAAATTATCCACTGTAAGCATAAAGGAACATTGGACATATTTATAAAGCAGAACTAATTTCACTCTTTATCATGAGAAGTGCCTGTCACAATCTACAAGACAAAACTCAGCAATTTCACAGTTGTAGCAGCCAAGTTCTCAAGTGTTTTGTGTAAATGACTATTTTGAGATTTCCAGGGAAATTTTACCGCATCACAGACCTTTAAGACTATCAGCGTAATTTCTGACAACATTCTTAGGAGCTTCAAGTTAACTTTCTAATGTGAATGTGCTTGACCTATAGCCATGAAACTGACCACCCAAATGGACAGGTCAGATGATGACTTTCACTTAAAAAAAATTTCCCAGATGTACCCAACATATTGAAAATGTAATGGGAATTCTGTATTTCCACAGCAGTGCTCTCTTTCTCAGAATCTAGCACTCTAAGACTGTCCAAAATAAAACAATAAAAAAAATCTTAAATATAGCCTGATTAGCAAAACCAAAACAATCTTCATTCTAGCTACCTTTTCTATTTTAGTCCCCAGTTACTGAAGAGAATACTACAGACACAATTGCACCATCAAAATATCAAGCCATAGACGTAATGGCACACACCCCTTCTGCCACCTAGTACTGTAAAACTTGAGAGATCCTTAACAGCCAAAGCAGTTGCTCCCCTGACATAAGGGCAAGCTAGAATGTACCTTATACCTGTACTAACTGGCCACATGGGCAGTAAAGAAAACCTGCTCTATATTAAATACTCCATGATTACATAGCAATTTCATTGCTCCATCAATATCAAAGTAATGTCCTAAAGACAAAAGTAGCACTTGAAGAACCTACAAGGTAGAGCAGTGATTTGTCCAAAGTCAAAGATTAGGACAAACAGGAAAACATGCAGTCAGGGTCCATATCTTTTGAACCTCAATACAGAACTCCTAGTCTACCCAGCATGGTAGACTTAGCATGGCTGTCTCATTTTCCCTCAGCCATGAGCTGAGGGACAGGATCAGGGGATCTTCATGGAGAAGCATTCGTGACTTCAATAGAGGCTGCACAAATAAGGCTGAAACTCATGCATCTCCTGCTTCAGCTACGTGAATGCTTAGAACGTTCTTAAGGAGACCTATTACACCTCAGCTTTTGTTATGCACAAGATGTTTGATTTGAGACTAGGGAACACTGGTTTCATTGTCCAGTCCCAGAATGGCAACTCAATATTTTTATTCTAAAGGCCCATAGTTTCACGTTTAGGAACAGCCACAGTTTGAATCACTGGATTCCTTTGAAGCCAAGGTTACGCTTCATGTCTTCACATCTAAAGCACATCCAAACAGATATAAAGAATGAGCAATGTCTTCTAGCTATAGATTCAATGTTTTTGTCTCTATTGCTCTATTCCAGGATAAAATTTAAAATACACAGAGTAAAGTTCTGCCTAACAGAATTAATTCCCTCTACCTAAGTACTACTCCACGCTTCATTTCAAACAGCGTGACATAAATATTGTCCCTACATAGTGAGTGGAAACACTTCCACCCTTATAAGAGTCATGGCTAGGTCCTTAATCTCAGAAGAACTACATTGTGTTAGAACTGACACATTTCAGGAAGCAAATGTACTGCAAAGGGAACACACCTCCAACTGTGCTGCAGAGCTGATTTTGTTAACAATGCTTTCCAAAGGCAGAAGGAGTTTAGGGAGAGTGGGGGATAAGGGTTGGGGGAGGTGTGTAAACAGGTGTTTGTACAGGAATGTAAGTAGATCCTGAGGCAGGAACCCCGGAATTCAGTCTCAACATCAAACTGATAGTGACTGCTTTTTAAAGCTTTCTTGCTCATAGTCCGTGCATACCCAGGATGACTCAGAAAAACACACTGTGTGACAAAGTCAAGAAGGAAGAGTCTCGCCATGTAGCTCATTGCCAGTTCTAGTGGACCAGGTCCTTGCTGTTTGGAACAACTAAATTTTGTTTCTAGTTAGTTAGCATAATTAAATACACGCTGACAGCAATTTTTTTCTTAACTGTAGAATGACTTATATTATAATGATGTATGTAAGAGATGGTCAAAACCTTCAGGATTTTGAATTCAGAAAAACATGAAGGTATTCAAAGTAGTTGGATCCCTGTATTTTGCTACAGAATGTTGACACAGCCCTTGCATCATTAATTTATTACTCTAAGAATCCTAGAATTTCACAGTATCACAGCATCACAAGGTTGGAAAGGACCTCTGAGATCATCAAGTCCAACCTATAAACCAACACTAACATCAACCCATCATCTAAACCATGGCACTCAGTGCCTCATCCAGTCTCCCCTTAAACACCTCCAGGGTCGGTGACTCCACCCCCTCCCTGGGCAGCCCATTCCAATGACCAATCACCCCTTCAGTGAAGAACTTTTTCCTAACATCAAGTCCTAACATTTTTTCGCCTAGGGAGCAGTATACTTACTAATTTCATCCAGTTGCAAACCAAAATGAAGCCCAGTGTAACATATTAAACACCACTGACCTCTATTTTTAATTATTACTCCAATTGCACATGTGGAGAAAGTTATGCACAAGCCAGCTAATTGCATTTTCTGTATGTATTGGTGATGCATAGCACAGTTGAGAATAAAAAGCCACATCTCTGCCCATTACACTTAATTTGAATGGAACACAGTGTATCTGCTCCAGACTTTTTTACTTTACTTCACAATAATCAAGTTAAAATTTGGTCAGCTTATCTGTTGTTGAATTTTCGAAACAGGTAAACTTCACATTGTCTAAACCAGAAGGTGAAAACCTTCAGTTACATACATTTAAGTCTTCCTGTGAAGAATGTCTCCATAGGCTGTTTATACCTTGCTTAAGACTCTCCTAAGTAAAGCTTCTTATTCCCATTGGAAAACGGAATACACATGTCAACAAGCTGACACCATGGATATCAATTTAAGTTATGTTGAAACCTTATGCTAAGTAGGCTAAATCCTTATAACTTATACAGAGCACTCAAACAGTTACATTTGAAAGAAGAGCAAAATGAAATCTAAATTTATCTGTAAAAAGAAACAGGATTAATTGTATTTTCATGGTGAGTATTAAAACTGAAAATACTTCCAACCAAACTTTGAAGAGTCCAGTTGTATTTAAATAAATAAAAAAATAGAGAAGCTTCTAATTTTACACATCTTGAAAAATAAACATGGCAAGTGGAACCTTATTCCAAACAGTTCCGAGCACTCACTTCTGCCTTTGGATACTTGTGACCAATGAAATAAGCTCTCAGTGTTTTGAGGCTCATCTTTCAACAGGCTACTTTTCAATCAGAAGGAAAATTAATTAACTTTAATGTCATTAAGCGATACTCTAAAACATCAAGTTATGTGGAATATAAGCATCTTAACAGTCTACCTGCATTGGAACTATAAAGAGCCACGGCACATCACTAAACCATAAAGCTTAAGTTTTAGCCATCTATCACATACTACTGCTTTTGACATCTCAGGCACCAATGAGAATTTGCAAAGATTTACTCATTTGCATGGGCAGATTACTTTATTTGGTCATTATTTATGATAAAGCTGAACCTGTTGTAAGTTACATCAAAAATGTAATTTCAGAGTTGCTTGCAGTACTCTGAAGCCTAATAATTTGCAGAATTAAACCCAATAATAGTCATGCAGCCATTTAATTGATAGCTTTAAATATAGTTAAAAATATTGTCAGGCACCTGCATAATTATTAGCTGGTTGCTCATTTTCCCCAAGTTAAAAACTAACAGTGGTGTAAAAGAGTAACACTCTGTATCATAACCCACAATCCATCAGGTTTGTTTGAAATTCTATGAAAGCCTGTTTGAAAGGCTGTCTCCAAGTTGACAAAAGTAATCCAAGTTGGAAGTTTATAACAACAGGAGGCTTGAAAAGACTGCCAAGTCTTGTACAAGTATTCTATGAAATTCTTCTTTTAAATAAGCTTCTACCCCTGCAAACTAGTTGGCAGACATATGTTACGATGCCTCTGGTACCCGTCTGCCTAGCAATAGAAGTTATCATTTCAAAAGAAGTACAGAGACACATAGCATGACATGAGAGGCACATCCCCAAGTTCCTGCCATAAGAGTTCTATCTCTGTCAGTGGTGGCACACAGCCCAGCAGCATCCTCATCTTGGTTTTCACCTGCAACACTACACAGAGCAATGGATAGTTTATTCAGGTCCTGTCTATCTAAATGGAAATACCACTTTCTACCTTCAACAGTACAGAGCCTCTGCTGTTCCAAAGGAGGTTACTTGCATATGGCATGGAACAAACATGTTTGCTAGGAGGCAGGAGCATCTCACAGTAATGCTGCAGCACTGCTTTAAGGCTTCCCACCCACCTCTGGCTTTCCTTGCAGAAAACATAGTTTGGATGGAAGAGGTCCAAAGCAGAATAAGTCCAACAGAGCAGTCACAACTTGCTGTTATATGGAAAGTTATAAATGTTACTGACTTTCAGTGTTTTTCCAAAGGGGCCTACATAAAACCTGTCTGTGCATAACAAATAGATCAAAACAGCAGCAAAGGAGACTGAGCATCAAACTGCTGCAGAAGTGAAGCTTAACATCACTGAGTACGTAATGGGTAAGCATAAGCTGGTAGCACAGAAGTTGTTTCTTAAGTAACTGTGTAACAGTCATGAACATGAAAGGGCCCACGTCTTTTGCAGAACCATTTTCCAGTGTAAAACCTCTCAGCCTGATTTAGGTACCTCCTAACACCAAAGGAAAAACTCGGGCACAGGATGGCTCTGACCACCTGCAGGACCAAAATTCTACACAAGAGAGTGATTAAACAAGGCCCAAGCATACATTTGTTGAGCAATTGATTTTATTAATGGGTCAGTTAACACTTTATTCAAGAGCAAAAGTATTGCCTTAGTAGCATCAAGAAAGTAGTTTAGGACTGTAATACTTGATCAGTGCACTTCTTGGCAAAGTTTTTGTTCTTCTAGAGCAAGTGCAGGTACACAGACATTTCCCTCTGTTTTCCTGCCTGTAGGGCGGGAGGGGGGAACTGTGCAAAGTTTATGATGCTCTTCACCAGAACAGTTACTAAGTGCCTAACAATGCTGTTTGCAAAAACATCATTGCATGAATTCTTTATGACTTACATAAGATATAACAAAATAGTCCTTTTAAATGCACAAGCTTTTGTGCAACGCATTCTTAAACATTTTTAAAACTGAGGGAAAACTGAGCAGGATTTTAAAGAAAACAGTGAAGGTAGTTGCTTTCCTTTGCTGAAAGCCAACCCCTGTGCATGTTTTAATACAGAGCAGATGTGCTACACATATGGAAGTCACAAGAAAAAAACAAAAAAACAAACACATCCCACCCAGTTCAGCTGAGAAATGCAATGATGTCTTCTACATGTGAGATTTTTCCAGGTCAGACCAGTCTGGTAGACAGGCTCCACCCAAGAACTCCCCGCATCCCAAACCCGGAGCACTGGCCCCGCGGCGATTTGACTGGGATTCGACCCCTGAGCCTCCGCAGGCTCCGGGCGTTGCGGCACAGACTCCAGCATCCTCACGGCGCGGTGCACCAGGATGCTCACCGCCACCTCCGCGAGCGTTCCACCCACCGCGGCCCCGCGCCCCCGCACAGCCCCGCCCCGCCGGAGCTGCCTGTCCCGCTCGGGGCGGGGCGCCAGCGCTCCGGGGCGGCACTGGACCGGTGCGGGGAAAAGCCGTAGCGTGCGGGGCAGCAGCGCCGCAATCCCGGCTTCTCGCGGGCCAAGCCCCGCTCATCTCCAGGTAGGACGAGACGCAGCGGGTGCGGGCGGCCGCAGCTCCGCACCGCCCTGCCCCGCGGACAGCGAGGAGCCCCCCGCATCCCCCCGAGCGAGCGGTGAGTGCGCGGGGCAGGGGAGCGGCTCTCGGCAGAGCAGCGCCTGAGAGCGCTTTGCAGGTGGCCGGTCCCGGTCCGGCTCAGCCGAGCGCTCCGGAGCAGTGCGGGGCGAGCCCGGCGAGGCGGCTCCCGCAGCAGCGGAGCCCGCAGGGGGCAGCGCGAGCAGGCGGGGCTCGGGTGGCGGGGAAGGGAGGGAGATGGATGGACAAAGTCCAGATGCCCCACTCAACGATCACACCAACTACTTGAATAAGGTTAGGATGAGCTGCGGGCTGCCCTTACCGTAGAATCATGGAATGGTTTAGGTTGGAAGGGACCTTAAAGCCCATCCAATCCCACGGGCAGGGACACCTCGCACTTAAGCATCTTTCTTTTGACAAGTGATGAGTATCCATGAAAGACTACACGGCTGAGAGAAGGAGGGAAGGGTTGTTTGCTTGTTTCAAGACAGAAGTAGTAACGTGGCTGAAGAAAGTGGAAGATCTGCCTGAAAGATTTCCCTCTCTGAAAGCAATCATGCTTTGCAGGTGAGGAAGAATCCTAGGTGCGTTAGTCTCCACAGAGATCCTGTAGCATTGCTCAGATACCCGGAGGTCCACCACATCCTCAGAGGGACAACAGAAGCAGGGCTGTAGCTGGCTCTGAGCCTCCACCTTGACCGAGCCTCCCCAGCCTTTTCTTTATTGACACTGAGAAGGAGTAATGGAGAGGAACCGGGCTTCTTGGATAAGCTGCTTCTGAACAGTTTCCTTGCAAGGCACCAGACTCTTTAGCTGCAAAGAAAATTTGTGCACCAACAGCTCATCTTAGCCATCTGTAATTCAACAAGCCTGGAGAAAGGTAGGAGAGGGTTTAAGATAGATTTGGGAAAAAAAACAAAGAAGTCTTTGGCCATTCAGCGGATTATTGCTAAAATATGAAGGAATTCATCATATTACTACAGTAAAGTTACCAGGTGCTTATGAAGATTTATAACTCGGTATGTATTCCAAATTTGAGACAAAAATGTTTTTTGTACATTGACATATCTAAGTGAGCTGCAGTCAAACTTTCAGTGATGGGGTTTACTGTTATGAACAGGAGGAGGTAGTAAGTCCTCACACCCACTAGGCTTCCTATATTTGTCTATTTTTGTAGTGAGGTCTTGTAGCTTAAAAGCACCAAAACTTCACTTGGGCTGAAATTCAAGTTAATTTTGCTAAATCCTCAAAGAAATTTCATATTCATTAGCACTTCAGTAGCTTTTGCATGTCGGGGGAGGAAGATTCACAACATTAATCTGGTTTTTTTTGACCCTAAAGGGTTCAATCAGTTTTATAAAAATTTAAGAAACACTATTGTGTGGTCATATTTTTGTTGTTACTGCTTTTTAAATAGATCCTAATAAAGTATTGGGAAGACATTTTCTATTATGAATTGCAATGTTAATATGTTCGTGAACTAGTCTGTGCTTATCCTGACCAGATACTAACTCTGAGGCAAGGGAAGCTCTAAGACTTTTTCCTTCTTTTGAAGGATAGCAAACTAGGGTTCTTCGACATCTGTAGTGAGAGGCAGAAGAAAGAGAGAACATCTTGAAAGATGTCAATCTGAATTTAAGAAATCCATCTCTATTGAAGCTAAATAACTGTTGTTGTAAAAGAGTTTACTCAACATCTAGCACATCCTCAGAATTCAAAGAAGTTATTCATAGATGGGTTCATCAGGCTTTGCAAGCAGTTAACTTGTTCTCAGTCAGACAATGAAGCTTCCTTTATCCAAACCCGGTTCTTTCTTTTGTAAACCATTAAACTGCATAGCAAAGAGCAGATACAGAATTGGCATGTGCAGCTTCAACATTTAAAAGTTTCACAACTCCTGTTTCCACACACCTTTTTTCAGCTAGTTATTCACCAGTTGTGACTCACTGAGTCACTTGGAAAGAAACAGATTGTGGTATTGGAACGACTGGTTGACTTACATTTTAAGAAGTTAACTGCATTTCTTATGCAGAATGATTAAAGCCAGCTAGTTTTACAGTTTGTCAAGGGTTGGAGTAAGTAGTAACACAAGGTGGAATCCAAAAACTCATACTATGCCTGTATGAAATATGTCCTGTTTTAGTAAGTTGGATTAATGGATTTCCGTAACAGAATAGATCCCCAGCTTTAAAGGCACCACAACACTGGAAAATTCCCCTCATTTATAAGAGATTTTATAGCCAGTGGCTTTGTGTACAACAAAGCACAAAGGAATTTTCATCTAATTACAACAGGTTCTTTACAGGTCCAACACCTACAGCAAGTGACTCTGCAGACAGGTAATGTAGTAAGAGGATGAGACTTCTCCAGCACTGCACTAAATGACAATAGCACTTAAATACCAGTGCATTAAGAGATCACACTGATAATGAATCAGATGTTAATGATATTTAGGCCAGCAGGTAAAATTAATACCATACCTGGAAGCTTTAGGATTCTAGTCACACGGGTTTCTCCTGTAATCTCTGGGCAAAGACAGCTCATATGAGGGAATTAATACCACAGCAGCAAGACTGGGTTTTTTGGTCATGGAAAAACTGGCATTTATTACAACTTAAACGAGAAAGCTGAGTCACTGGAAGAAAAGTTTAATAGAAGTCTGACGTTACATTTTGAAGGCTAGAACATTCTTTGGAATGTATCCATCTTCTGTTAGCTCTTTTGGTTTAAATGCTCATGAAATACAGGCCCACTGTTACAAAGTTGTTCAAAAATGCCAGCCAGAGGGAAAAAAAGGGGTATATCTGTATCCTGATAACTTCAGGTTAAGACACAGCCTTAAAAAAAAAATTATGTATTTCTTCAGGAAAAAAAAAAAACCCTGTAAATACATGTCATAGAACAATAGTATATAGAGAATTGTTAAATTAAATAGTCAATTATAGTGGTGAATACATTTATACATCAACAACAGCTTACATTTATGAACATTCAGTATGAGGATATAAAAATGAAGGTGAATCATCAGAAGATGGAGGCATTACAGAGCTGGGGTGGTGGAGGAGGAGAGAACACCAGAAGAAAATAGAAACACTCGGACACCCAATAGTTTTCCAAGTCTTACTTCACGTATCCCACACTTGAAAGATACCCAGGCTACACTTTCAGATTATCCTGGTTTAGATGACACTATTGGAAATCAAAACATGATGTCTAAGGTCTCTGCCTACTCACTTTGACTGTCCTAAGGACATTGAATATAAAAACGACCTTTCCTCCAGGTCTGTATTCCTCAGCATGAATTCAAGCTGTCAATGATCCACAGTCATTAACAGCAATCTTTAAAAATAGCCCAAACCCAAGCGCTTCATTAAAAAAAAGAACCACAGAGCCACAGGAATTTACAGCAAATATCAAAACTAAATGAATTTCCCCCCAGGGCAGACTCCTTGTGAGGAAAAGGGCTTTGACAGTGTTCTGTTTATGCTAATGACAGCAAGAACCTCCACAGGAGTATTTCTGATCCATCTTCACTCAAGAACTGGCTCTTCTGGTGTGAGTCTGAAACAAACCAGTTGTATTTGGCCTAAGAACAGAAATATAAGACCAGATAGAGGGCTGTAAAGTCAGCAGCAGCTTTATGTTAAATAACTGGGTTGGATTAGATTTGTTTCAAAATATTTCTTTGACAAGGTCTCTCGTCTCTCCATACAGGCACAATAAGCATCTTTAGCCTCCACTTAGCCTCTGTGAGTAGGCCCAACTAAAGTAATAAGGATCTCAAATTTTCAGTTGCTTGAGTGAAGCTGCATTTGTACTATAAAGTCATAAACTTCCATATTTTACAAACTTTGGCAAAGTTTTATATTAATGATAACAGTACTTTTGAATGACCTCTGAGAAATCTGTGAGTGGTAAAATAAGTGTGTTTGTTCTCACTACACAAAATGGAAAGCTGAGTTTTCCTTCCCTGTCACCCCCTCACCCCTGAAATCAGACAGCAACACACACACTTAGTAGTTACCCAAGGATATCGGGATGCAAAGCAAGAGGAAGTTTGAAGATAGAACCCAGTGCAGTATTCTTAATCCAATTAAGAGAACAGTACACCGGTAAGGGGAGGCGAGTGTAAGGTCAGAACAGCAGGAGACAGTTATTTCTGATAGAGATGAGCCTCTCCACAAGCAGACACAGTACAGCATTTTAATCAAGACCTGAGCTCAGACAGTGCAGTGGTGACTCAGATTCAAGTACTCAATTTCCTCACAAAGTTCGGTGCTTGTTATAAAAAGCTACGGACTCAGCGTGTGTGTGAATAAGGACAGCATGACTGTATGTAATGGCTTGTGTTATTCATGCTGAAAGCATTTTAGAAGGCTGGTGGAGATCTAAACTTTTTGCTGGCAGATAGCTAAAACTGTAGACAATTTTATTCCTATTAAAGCTAAGATCCCCAGCCAAATAAAACCATAAAGATCAGAAATCATAAAAACCTGTGTTGACAACAGCATGTTTCCTGCCAATTTGACTAATGCGTGTGGCTGTAGAAGCAACTATTGTGATTCTGTAAGAACTAAAACCTGAAAATACTAAGTATAATCAAGTCGAGCATCATCTACAAGACCCAAGATGAACTTTCACTTACATTTTCAAATCTTTCAGCCTGCCCATTTTCTTATTCTTTGAATTATGCCTCACTTAATGAAAATGGTTGTAGTATTTCCTCCATTAAATAAAAGTAGAAGTACTTATTTGCACTCCTGACAGCCTGTACCCTAATATCATATATACAAAAAAAAAGAAATAGCACAGTAGAATTACTGTACTGAAAAGAAAACATCCTTAGCAAGTTACAAATTCACTACATAATACACTTATAAATACATTTTTCTCCCTGAAAGACTTAATGAAATTACTTAAAAACTTCAAGTTCCCCTCACAATAGGCTCTTTGTTCTGCCTTTTTGTTGTTCACAAGGTCTGTTTGCTATCCTCTGCCTTCGATAGAGTCCTAAGGACAAACTTGACCTCACAGAGCAGAGCACAGTTGAGCAATAGAGCTCCTGTGTAAAGGGGCAGAAGTGATAACCTTGCTATGGTCCCTTTGCAAAACTGCATTAAGTGATCCCTCATCACTCCTCTTAACAGTGAGAGGACCATCCAAAGAGTACTGCACATTCATAACAAACAGATAAATGAATTCAAGTACCCTTCAGTTAAAGTAGTTTAAAATTAGTCTTCATGTGCCCTCCTAGAGATAACTGAATAACTGGTTCTTAGGAGTGTGGATGTAACCACATTACTCCTCCTCTTCTGTTCTTGCTCTGAAACTGAACAGCCTGTTTACAATAATGTTGAGACAAGTGACTGAACCAGGAGGTGAAAAAGTGCATCAATTATAGCATTGGACCATCCATTCACTTTGGAAATGAAAGAGCAGAGAAGGCTACAGAAACAGCCCGCGTGCATTTGCCCTCCCCAGGAATAGCACCCTTGCCAGTCACCCTTGGCACACTGAAGTCCTGCACTGTTTCCCAGGATGGCAGCTCCTGAAATCAGATTGCAGACCACCGATCCAATAACTCAGACAGCAATTTTCGCTCTTTAGTCTAGCCTGTAAAGCAGATTTCAGCACATCTGCAAGTGTCCATCTGCTATATTAGTTCTGGCCTTATTTTTCCACAAGACAGCATTTGTATCAAGAACCACTGAAAACTCTCAGCCACCAGATGCATGCAATACAAGTTCATGCAAAACCAGAGAGCCAGATGTCTGAGTTTGTTGTTTAAGAGTTTCTTCCCACAAAGGAGGAGTCATCATATAAACAAGGAATTAAAGTATTCATAAGCCAGGCTGGGTTGTTTGTTCTAGTAGTAAAAGATTAATTTGTAATTCTCACTGTCCTTAAAATAGGTGTGTTCAGGGAAGAGGTCAGTTCAGGAGGACCAATAAAATTTGACTGTTCAGGCACTGAAGCTTCTGCAGTCTTGTCTTTTCTGATTAACTGGACGAGACAACCCTAGCAGAGATGGAATCCAGTCTCTCCTTTGATTGCAATAGATGGTTTTCTGAATAAAAAAAAAAGTCGGCCCTTCCTGGACTGAGACCCAGAGTGGGAACAGCAGGCAGGTTATCAGGTTTTATTCATTAATTACTTATCAAAAATATGCCTTTAATATTGGCAGGCATTGTTTTCTTACAGAAAAATTAAGAAGTCTTTGAGAGGAAGATTAATCAAACCTGTAGTGTGTTAATGCTTCCAACACCTAAACAAAAATAAATTTTAAAAAAATCACTAGATACAAGTACAAATAGGTTTTTGAAATGCAACATAGTCAACACAGGTCATGTGAAATCAGTTCTTACCTTCTGCTTTGAACTTAGTCTGACAAACAAGAATTTTGTCCTAGCCTATCTTTTTCCTGTTGTAGCTGTGGTTTCTATAAAAACCTATCCATAAGAGAGATGCCAGCATCTGTTTCTAGAAATTTACTCCCACTTAGTCAGGACTTAATAATTTGCACCTGCACTAATGAGTCAGTAAGGCATCCACTTAGCATCTCCCAGTAGATTCTTGTGTCTTGAAACAATTATCACTGTGATACAATAGCAAGCACATTACAATTGCTGTTTTTCCTTGTAGAAAAAGCTCTTTACAGTCAATGAAAACAAAATTAGGCATTTCATAGTGAGGTCAGGGTTTAGAAATTCCAAAGAGTTATCCCAGATGTTAGGCTGATTGTTTTCTTTAAAATCTCTTCTGTATTAGTGAGCTTTGGCTCAGTGTGATGAGAGTTAAACTGATCAAATATTAGAACACACTTATCCAGTATTATTACAGCTCCTCTGTTAGGAACTGATAAGGAATTAAACCAGTAGTTCCTGAACAGTGGTGCATATACCACAAACAGCCTTGAGCCACTACAAAGTGGTGTGTGCCTCAATGAAGGGCAAGAAGCTGCTACTGCAAATCATAAAGGTGATTTGTAAATTTCATAATACAGAGCAAGTATTATTATTTTCTAGTTATCTTCCATTGGACAAGGTTGTGTGGCAAAATGTGCAAATTCTAGCAAAGACTGGCTATCGTGTAGCAGTTCAAGGTAAGATTAGTGGGCAAGACAGTGGTACAAGGGCCAGAGCTCCAAATATAGGTGGTAGATGGCACATACAGACATAGATGACACTGACCACTAACAGAACATTTCTGCTACTAAGTGGAACTTCTCTGCATGCTATTTTGTGTGCAGTCACCTTTGCTTCTTAGGAGAAGCTTCCTGTTTCCTCTTGCGCTGTTCTGCTGGTCTCTAGGAGAGAGAGATGTAGGCCCTCTGCAACCTATGATGGGTGCAAGATGTATAAAGGGCCCTTAGAAGATTCCAGAAAGGCACCAAGCTCTTTTTCCCGTACACCCATGAGTGTGGATTGCAGTATGGCTGATATGCTGCCAAATGCCTATCATAACTTATTGCGAAGGAAAATTCTTCATGTTCTGAAAGATCTCGGGCAGAAACAGCAGCAGCACATGGCATTGCAGGCTAGGAATGCAAAGAGACAGTTGCAAGGAGTAGATCATACAAACACAACATTTCATTTCTGCTCTAGTCTTAAGCATTTTGTGGCCAACTCAATCCCTTGGTACATCTTTTTAATGGATTCAGAGGTACGATTTGACAGATAAAACTAGATAGGTAGGAAGTATCTCATGGTTATACAGCTTTCATGCTTAAGGTATGGAGACCCTCTTCCAGTTACCTCTTAAGAGTGGCTTCTTTCCTCAGTACGCTCCAAAACATAGATCACCCAGAGCCTTAAAATACTGTCTCTGGTGGGAGAAAACTCACAGTCACAGTTGTAAAAGACCATATATATGTGAAAACTAAAAATAGTTTAGTAGGGAGAATGCAGTGTTGCTGTAAAGCTTCAGTACCATAATCCAAGATCTACTCACCCTTGACCAGGGCAAGTGGTTCTTGCAAGCCCATTTGAGCAATTACTACTGTAGATGTTTGTTAATGGGTATAGTACCACTTCAGCCATAGCAGACCCTATTGTATTGGTGGACTTACTACAGTGGAAGATGTCAGAAAGTCAAAGCCAGACTAAGTTGCTTGTACTGCATGGACTTACTACAGTGGAAGATGTCAGAAAGTCAAAGCCAGACTAAGTTGCTTGTACTGCATTAAAGTTAAAAAAAAAAATTAATTTCAAAATTAACATTGCTCATCTAAGATGTCTGAATGAATACAGACTCGAAGTCTAGACAGAAAAAAGCCCAGAAAAAACAGTACTGTAGGCAGGACGCTGGGAGCCTCAGCTGGTTTTAGATCTAACATTGCTGTATGGTGTTTAGCAGATCACTTTGACCTGTTCCTCAATTTCACTTCAAAATTTAATATAAAGCAGAGATCATAAAATACATCAGGGACTATAAACTGCTCAAATAACATTGTCATGAAATTTACATTATAAAACAGAATTATTATCCAAAGCGAGTACCTATTAGCACGTGTATTTTTAAAAACCAAATGCATTACTCTGTATTTTTCTTCTTCTTTGCCTTCTAAAATGATTTGCATCACCTGACATTATCCAAGAGGATAAGAACATTATTATTCTTGGCTCTGGGAGATGTCATAGTGGCCTTCCAGTATCTGAAGGAGCTACAGGAAAGCTGCCCTTTTCACAAGGGCAGGTAGTAATAGGATGAGGGAAAATGGCTTTAAACTGGAAGGGGCAAGACTGAGATTAGACATTAGGAAGAAATTCTTCACAATGACGGTGGTGAGATACTGGCATAGGTTGCCCAGGGAAGTTGTGGCTGCCCCTTCTTTGGAGGTGTTCAAGGCCAACTTGGATGGGGTCTGGAGGCGCTTGGTTTAGTGGGAGGTGTCCCTGCCTATGGCACGGGGGTTGGAACTGGATGATCTAAGGTCCCTTCCAACCCAAACCACGACTTTTATATTCTATGACTTTTATAGCCTGTATAAGCTTTTCCAAAACAGAAAAGTAATCAAGCTTTGTCATTGAATAAAAGACATTTTATGTAAAGTGGAACATGAGCTGAAAAACTAGACTTTCATGCCTTCTTTGGAGCAGAAGTAGTCCAGATCAAGTTTGGCAGGCTGCTCCCTAAATCTTACTCTCTCTCACCACAGTAAGTTTGGGAAGCAGTCAACACCATTTACTGCACCCTGCTTTATGTTTTATTCCGTATGTGGTTCTGAAAAACTAAGGAGATACATCTAACCAGATGTTATTCCTTCTGTTAAAGACTCAGTTGAAGTTGTCTTCTCTCCCTTTTTTTTTTTGCCATAAATTTAAATGAAAACACACGCGAGTGAAGATCAGTCATTTCTTTATGAGGTCCCTGAAGCAATTAACATCAACTTCTTGACTTGACCATCTCCCATATACTTAATTCCAGCAGAGAGGTTAAAGTCTATAGCTATGGGAAGAAAGACAATGACTGGCATATAACCACTTCCCATCACCAGACGTTGATTTTAAGATCCATGGAGTAATTTCTGTTCTCGTTCTCAAACAGGAGATGCTTGAGGCCTCTCTGATCTTCTGACATCTGTGACTTGCTGTCACTGAAGAACTATACCCGACAGAACCTGGGGCTGTACCAAACACACATTTACAGAATACAGCTCTTGAGCTCATACTCCACAGTGTACGTCTTTTGTCTGCCTATGGACACTACTGCTACCAAGCACACATCTTCTTTCAGAATACCAGGCACTTGTAAGTAAAGCTTAAAGAAGAAGGAATTTGACTGCTTGTAAGAAAGTGCACAAACATTTTAGCTTCAATAAGCAATGTTATAAAAAAAGAGATTAAGTTAGCATTAAATTGAATTTCAATATGAAATAGCAAACATTTAATAATCTATTGCATTGTATTGTTTTGACCATGTTTAGCATAACAAGGAAGAGAAATCCCATACATATCTCTCAGTGTTATTTGTGTAAATACTTTGAGCTGATCTGTCTACGGTCTCAGTTTCCTTCCTTATTGCTTTAAGAGATTAATCAGAACATAAACTCAGGCAAGCATTTTAAGAGAAAAATTCAAGAAAATATGTATCACTCTCACAGATATTTTTCTTATATGTCCTGGAGATAGAATTTGTTGACTGATCATATACTCCATGACTTAAGATATTATTATTAATCATTGTTTGGACTTTAGATCAACTCATGAAGTTAGCAGTTGGGAAGCAGATGATACCAAAGTTATACAGAATTTCTAGGTAACGGAATAGCATATCTACTCAACTTTGAAAAGGTGCTTTCCCTCCCTCTCCCCTTTTATTGCCAATATTTGAGTTACTATACTTGTATTAGAGAATGGAAGAAATAACCTATGAACCTCTGCGTCTAAAAGTGAATTATACACCTATAGTTGTCTCCTGGATCAGGTCACCATGAATCTACACACCACTGTGTCTGTACAAATGAAATGTGGCACGCTTTGGAAACACTGGCATAATAGTATGCAGAAACTAATGTGACTAGAAAACAAGCCTAACTGGGCAAATATGGCCCACTGTAAAACAGGTTTTGTGTATGCCATCACGAGTGTTTAGTAGGTTGTTCTTTTGGTTCTTTAACTGCAGGGCCTGTAGTGGAATTCCTAGGCTCTCTAACCACGGGGATATAGAAGATTTTAAAGAATTTTCATTCTGTAGGCTCTATACGTGGCTCATGCCAAAGTTCTAAGCAAATAAAGATAGCTCTTTTATTAAAGATTAATTATAAAAAATTGTTCTCGGGCATAAAGGAAGGGTTTCCTATGTGTTCAGTCTCAACTCTTATTTCCAATTTAATTTCTAGTTGTATGCAGCAAACAACAACAGCAAGTGTGCAGGAGTGACATGGCTTCTCCAGGTTAATGGAGAACAGCTCTTGTATATGTTTCTTTGCCACCTGAACAACTTGTAAGCTTCAGCCTGTACTTATATATGCTTGAGTGGTTGCAAAACACTTCTTAATCCTGAGAAATACTATTATTTTCCCTGAACTTTTGTTAGTTTTATTTGAAATAAAGTAGCTCTACCATCTATAATTTGAATGACTGCCTACCAGTGAAAACACAGGCACTGTGTACAGCCATAGGAGTTAAATTTGAATCTCTGTGTATCAACTAAGGGTTCACGCTGGCTGGAGTCTTTTTATTGTTTGGACTACTTTGTCACTTGTCATCATTTGATACCTTGTTCTTGGTGGATAATTAAATCCAACTGCTGTATTCTCAAACTATTAGATGCAGTTTGTAAATAATCACTGGTTTGTTTAAAACTCTTTAGTACAAAACATGCTAATTATGCATTTTAGTAACACACTTTAAATTGGTTTGCCACTATGTAGTTTTATGTTATGGTTCTTGACCAGCTGTTTAATGAGATAAGAAATTCAAACAGTGAGGACTGAAAACTCTTCTCTGGGATCTGGGATCAGAATTATACGAAGCCCCATGAAACACCTCTGCAAACCATTTTGGATTGGTTCGTGGAGCTTGCTCCAGTACTTTTCCGAGAACGTATCCTAAATTATCTATGTGTAAAATGCAAAAATTATTTAGGGGAGTCCTAAAGGGACAATGCTAAGCTGAAGCACAGATAAGTTTTATTATTTTATTTTAATACTTCAGTGATTGAGCATATTTCTTTTCTTTTCTATAGTTCCAGAAATAATAATCACAAAGCAATCCAACACGTTTTCATCCAGGAGTGTAAACCAAGACTGAATTTCCAAGGCCTGGACATTTTCTCTGATTTCCATTCAGTGTTCTTGTGCAAGGGATGTCAAAAAATACAACAGAGAACTCAACTAACCCTCACTCAGCTCTTCTAGGTGTGTTCCTGGGGAGCATTTCACTGATCACTATTGTCATGAACATATTAGTACTATGTGCTGTGAAAACTGAAAAGAAGCTGCAAACAGTTGGCAATTTATACATTGTCAGCCTCTCTATTGCAGATCTTATTGTTGGTGCAGCTGTTATGCCCCTGAATATTGTTTATCTCCTAAGTTCTATTTGGACACTAGGCTTACCAGCCTGTTTGTTTTGGCTGTCAATGGATTATGTGGCCAGTACTGCATCCATTTTCAACCTTTTCATATTGTGCATTGACCGTTATCGTTCCGTTCAGCAGCCACTGAAATATCTCAAGTATAGAACAAAAATGAGAGCATTGCTAATGATTTTGGGGGTTTGGTTGCTCTCTTTCATGTGGGTCATTCCAATCCTAGGATGGCATATTTTTGCTAATAATGGGAAAAGGATAGTAGAGGAAAACAAGTGTGAAACGGAATTCTCAAAAGTCACCTGGTTTAAAGTGTTGACAGCCACTGTCAATTTCTACCTACCTTCTATCATGATGCTATGGTTCTACTATAAAATATTCAGAGCTGTTCAAAAACACTGTCAACACCGAGAGCTCATCAATGGATCAAATCGGTCTTTCTCAGAAATAAACCCCGTACCTCAGATTAAGACGAAGGATGAGCAAAATGCTTGTTGCCTCCAAAAGCAAATCATAGATGGCAACACCCCTCCCAAAGACAAGCAAAGCTCTCCTCATCCCAAAAATATGGAGGCAGAGCTTCATTTCAGTAATTCTGACAAGTCTTCAAAGGCTTTTGTTACCAAGAGTAATAGGAAAGTCCTTAAACGAAGCTGCTCTCTCATCACTGCCCAGTCTCAGCGAGGCCTGGATGAAGCAGGAAAGAACTGCGTGTGTGTAACAAAAGACAGCAAAAATGAAGAGGAGCCTTGCTCACAAGACAGTGACTCGGGTGATTTGTCAGATAACCATACTTTCACAAAGCAGGAACCCTGTAGAGAACACTCCATTCCTAACTCTGAAAGAACCTGCAGTCCTCAGAAAGAGACTGAGAACAGGGATTTCAGAGGTCTCACTTACCTGAGGAAAACCTGGCAAAGTCTGCATCCCCATTCCAAAAGGCACATTAAAGGGATACATGGGAACAGGGACAGAAAAGCAGCTAAGCAGTTAGGGGTCATAATGGCAGCCTTTATGCTGTGCTGGATTCCCTATTTTGTATTATTTATGGTAATAGCTTTCGAAGGACATGAACGATTTTCAAAATTACACATGTTCACTATATGGCTTGGCTATGTGAACTCCACCTTAAATCCATTCCTGTATCCTCTCTGTAACCAGAATTTCAAGAAGACATTCAAAAGGATCCTTCACATTCCCTGATATTGCCCTGGGGTTTTTGATCTAAACAGCAGCTGAAGAGTTCAACCAAACAAAACATTCCAGTTTCAAAGATAAGGACCATAGATGAAGTAGAAGACTCTGGAAAACTGTAATTCATAAACAAGTGTTAGTAGAAGCGGGAAATGACCATTTAGCAGCTTTGACACAGTTGCAGAAGAACTAATTCAGATCAGGAATCTGAAATACTCAGGGGCAATCTCAGTTACACTGTTGTATGGATTTTCCAATTTGAGATTCCTTCTTTTATCATGTAGGATAGAGATCTTCAGTGATTATGAATTATTGAGCTACAGAAAAGGAAGAAACAGAATAAGGTTTCTGTGATTGGCCAAATATATTTTTCTCTTTCAACTTACTCCATTAACCATGGGAACACATTACTTGTGAAGGGAGATCTGCAAGAGGAAGTACTTTGCGTAGCCAAAGAAAGAAGCTTCAACTGCTTGAGAAAATCTGCCCTATTTATTTATAGCTTGCCCCAAATTATAAACTTTGAAATGTCGAGTCATACTGTAACCTACCATATCTCTTTGACACCATGCTTTCTCCATTTATACCTGTACATGTTAATTCACTGAAAAAAATAGTTTTACATCCTAGAAATTGTGCAAAGGCTTTCCATATCCAACACACCTATCACTGGCTATTCCAGAAGGGTATGCTATTGTTTCTATACTTACAGAATGTAGTTAATTATATACTACACATATTTTCTTCTTCTTTAAAACTGGCAAATAACCTAAATGTGCAGTGGCAATACTAATCCATATATTCTTATAGTAGGCAAATTATTCCTACTATAATGAGGCAACCCCAAACTTTCAGAACAGAAAATAAAATACATTAACTATGTTTGCCTTTTCTATCCTTTATATTTCATTGCACTTTATAAATTGTGCCGTAAATGCTGTAAAATTTTTCAAGAGAAACCCAATAATAGAATACTTTAGGATGGTAGGTTCTCAGGAACACTGTAAGTATAACCTACAACTCAAAGCTGGGCTGGCTGTGACACTACATCATGTTGCTCAGGGCCTCGTCCACAATTGAATGACAAGCATCTGTACAAACATCTTCATCTGGAAAAGCTGGGAGGCAGCCTTGACAGAGAAGTTTGCAGCTAAGCTTTGCTCTACCAACTTTGACAGTTCACTTGCTAGGCCACTGATTAAATGTTTCTAATTTCTAACTAATTCACAAAACCAGGTATGCCCTGCCATACACCAGGAATCAATCCCCTTCTCGTAAGTGCAGTCAGGTATAGATTTGTTTTCTAAAGAAAGAAAACATTGCTCCTCAGCAAAAAAATAGAGAGGCATATGTCACATGAGAAAACTTATCAGGAAGCTTACAACTTCACAGAACAATGCCACTAAAATTTAAAAAAAGGGCATAGAGATTAGGGAGTGGGGAGGAGAACTGAGGCAGAGGAGACCTGAGGCCCCATGTTAGTTGAATACCTTAAGACCATGTACTGCCTGGTTTGTGGCACACCAGTAAAGCATTTGTTCAGATTCTTCTGCTATGGAACTAAGTGAAAGAAGCATTTTGAGCAAACATTGTGGAGTAGGTTAGTTTTAAGAAGAAATCCCAGGTGATCCCCGGTGACCTCTGAAGAAACAAAACCACAGCACACTAAGTCAGCAACAGTTAACTAGTGTACGCTGCTGAAACACGCTTACCTAAGAGCTACTTAGAGATACCAGGAAGTCTGTCCTCTTGATCATGATGATTGCATTTTCTGACTTTTAAAATGTATTAATGCATGAAACAGCAGCCTGAACAAAGTCACTGAAAATTGGTGTATAAATTATAACAAAGAATGCCTCTGGTACAATTACAGACCATTCAAACACAGAACAGCTAAACTTAGACAAATAAAGCTGCCTGAATGTTTTTTATCTCCCTTCATTTTTATACATAATCTTAGTGTAACTGTGTTCATAATAAAGATGGGAAAGTTGTCATAGTAGGCTTCTGTGATGTGGTAGCTATCGCAGATAAAAAATAAAATACTGTGTATATTAACTTTCAATTAGGAAGGTATCTACAGTACTTATCAGTTTATTTTACTGAATATGCAATTGAGATGGCTCTGGATATAAGAGAAGCAGAGGAAAGTAATTAGGCTAAGGAATGGAGAAACCTACCACTAGAGAATAGTCTAGGTGTGGTTTCCTGTAAAAGATTTCCAATGTTTTCCAGCTAATAATCAAGGTCAGAGGATGCACAGCTTTCAGAGAACATAACAAATTTCTTGTAGTTTCTTGGACTGGACTTCTGCTTTGATTAAGGTGTGGCGAGAACAACCAACCTGGCTTTTAAGAGGCAGAAAAATACATTCTCACAATGTTTTCTGTGTCGGTGGTGACATCTAGTGGATAATTGCAAGAATTCTGGGCTTCTGCATCAAATACTGTGTATCATGGAAGTCTATTAAATGAGTGGTGCCATTAGCAAGTGGATCCTATCATCTAGTACATGGTTCTTTTCCTAAGTTATTTTCAGGAAATGTGGCACTCAATAAAGGAAACATTAGTATAGGTGCATATTTTGGCTTCATTCCATCATCTAAAAGGACTCCATTACATTCTCTGAGAGACTACTTTGTGGTGCACTTTGTGACAGCACACTACATGAAAATGACTAAAAGATTCACTTTAAAAATGTACTTCTAATCTTAAGATATTGATATAGAAGCACTGTAGAGACCTCTGCACAGTTCTAGAACTATTCCTGAGTTCTGCAGATTTCTGCTGCTTTCCACTGCAGGCAGGGATGCTAGAGGACTCACCTCCTAACTTAGCTGGGCTGGCCTAAGTTCCTAAAGTTGAAGTGTTAAGAATATACTTGAAAGTTTCAGTCCATGCGTTCCTTCGATCAGAATCAGAATTAGTTCATCTACTACCCAGCTAAGTTTAAATGCTATGCACATTTACTCACTTTTTTCTTCATTGGGTACAATGACAAAATTATTACTTTTCATCAAATTATTTGTCTACTGGAGAATTAGAAGGTAAATAGAACAACTAAGGTGTGAGAAATAGAACAACTGTGTGAGAAATAGATCATGCAAATAATTTATGCTCCTGATACCAAACTGCAAATTATCTTTGAAAATGATACATACTTGACAGCAGAATAAATAACTTCTACACGGTCATCTTGCAGTCTGAAACAGAAATACAAACCCATCAAATCTCAGATAATACACTCTGTGTGTGCACAAACACATTGGCACACAAACTAGGCTACTGCAAAATTGCTGTTTGACATCTCCACCAGTTAAAAAGCCTAAGAGTTCCCATGTAAATTTGCATATGGTAATCGTTAAAATCATATTAACATCTGGTAAGTCTAACAATGTTTCTATTTTTAACAATATTTGTATCCCTTATCATTTTGTATTTAAACTCTGCTGTTTCCACTAAAATATGCTTTAGAAGAAATACACGGCACCTATTGCTATACGTTGGCACTGTTAATTGAAATGAACGCCTACTGTGTAATTAAAATGAATGCTTTGAGTAAAATCAAATGCTTTTTGTCCTGATCAGGCATTAAGTCTTCAGACCTGGGAACTGAACACAGGTCTCCTACCTGGCAATCTGATTTCCTCCTTACTAGATAGGAATAATCCCCCTTGAAGGGATAACAACTGTTTGTCTCTATCATATTAAAGGAGAGGCACCTGCCTGGGCTGGAGCCATTAGTAATGATGCTCACAGAGTCTAGGAATATAGAAATGGCAACGTGACACCTTTTTCAGCACACTCCTGCTTTCTTCCACTACTGATGCCAGTATTCTGGGCTACAGCAGACTTCTAATTCTGCAGTGTCCTCGTTGACTTCTAATTCTGCAGTGTCCCCGTTTTGCAGCAGTAACAGGTAGACATCATAAATGACTTCTGACAGTATGTTTTGTAAATAAATTGATATAATAGTTCTGCCAGGTTCTGCTTGTATTTTCTGGTCTTGTTTGCTGAGAATGTTGTATAAAACCCACTTAAGTCCTTAAATGGAAAGCACTACCTGAACCTAAGTAAGTATTATTTTTATTAAAACTTATAATCTAATCTGAACTAAATAGTTCTGAGAAGTTATCTTCCCCAAAACACATTGAGTCCATATTGCCCAAGAATGGGTGAGTCTGAGTCTGCTTCTATGTTATTTTTGTCTTCAATTCCAGGATGATTTTGCCTTGCTGCAAGATTTTGCTCGGGGAAATTGAATGTCCTGTCTATGGAAATATATGCTAAGGCATAAGACGCGTTCCTTGTTGTCAAAGAGCCTGTCTTCTAGTTGATTACTATTCTGATGTTTATTACAAGATATTTCTATCTGCTCATTGGAAATCTCACAAGGTAAACCATATCTGCAACAAATTGATCATGAATCTCAGATTAACTTTGTTATAGCCACTTTCCTGAAGATGCCAGCCACGGAGAGATCTTTGGCTTGAAGCTGCCTCTTTCTCCAGCATTGTAAGACTTCACGGCAGTGTGCTCATACATACACATCGGCCGTTCCATGGGTAAATCTCAGGTTCATTACCCAGGTCAGCTAAACTATAAAAAATGGTAGTCCAAGACTGCAGGCCTCCCAGATGCATCTCCCGTGTCCCCAAAACTCCAACCGCTGTGCTGAAATCTAACTCCTACAGTCTGATCTCTTTTCAGTTATGATATGACTAGTTGAGATAATATGGAGATATTGGCTCATGGAGAAGTGTCTCTCTGACCTGTCCTTGTATTATTTCTTATGACCTATGTTATGTGCTGACAGCTGTTTCATAAACCATGTTATGAAACTGGAACTTTTCAAAGACTAAGAATCTAAGCTAGATTGTATTTCTATGGAGAATGGTTATCAACATGGCAACTATTTTGATGGGATGTCATTAATGTTCCCTTTGTATTTCATGTAAAAAGAGACTATATTAAGACCAAAAAGTTATAAAATAACATCCTTTCCAGCCCTGGGTAAATAACCTGCAGCAGTGAATTACATAGTGTCCCACGGTGCAAAGGTATGACCAATACTAATAAAGTGAGTGGCATGCAGAATTAGGAAGTGTATAATTTCACTGACATAATGCAGTCAAATTCAGGGTATAACATGTATAGCAAACTTCACAAGTTTATTCCAGCTTGGTGTATTTGTGAAATTCCTGGGAGTTCTAGTAGGCCCATGCTCCACAGCAAAGTCCTCTATCCAAACATCAGGTCTAAATTTGCATAATTAACAGCACTGAGAATTTTCCCCTAAAGCTTCCTGAAGAATTGTCTTTACATGACCTTACCCACATTTACTTGACCGGTAGCTTTTCCTCAAAGGCTTACTCACACATTTACTGGTAGTTTAGGTGTCATTGCAGCATCATGTGCTCCAAAACAGAAGGCAGCTCAAGCAAAATTGTTCTCCCTGAGAGGTAAATGACATAAATCATCTGAAGAGAAAATGCTTCTTTTATAGAAAACATGCTTTGTTCTGCATTCTACAGCTGCAAAGATCTATACAACTCATTAAAATATGTTGAAAGGGATTTCTGGATGCCATGTGGCTCCAAGCAGAGCTAACATCAAATTTACATCATGTTCCTCAGAGGCTTGTGCACTCAAATCCCCAAGGATGGAGATTACAGAGTTTCTGTGGGAACCTATTCCAGTGCTTAACCGGCCACAGTTGGCAAATTTATCTCTATGCATTCATTTGGAACTGTCCCTGTTTTGACACGTGCCCTCCGCCTTCCCACTTTTTGCTGTACGTCTCTGAGAATTTGTCTTGTAGGCCTTCCATTGCATCCCCTTTGGCCATGTTTCCTCCTGCTGAGCAAGGCCCCTTCTCCCACCCCCACACGCCGCTCACTGCAGCCCCCAGACCATTTACTGGAAGTTCATGATCTCTCTTGTGAGAGAAGTGGACACAGAACCAGCCTCATCGCTGCAGGCCGCTGGCTCTGTTTCCCTCACTTGGCTCCGACACAGCCCGTTCCCCTCTACTGTGGGATGGATTGCTCTTTCACCCTTGTTACAGTCAGCAAGACGAGCCGTCTTGCCAGGACTTGTAGGTTCGGACACCGGCCAAGAGGCTAAGGGACAAATAAGGCCAGATATCGCCAACACCCATCACAACTCTGCGGTGCCTGGCCGGCCTCGGCCGCGCAGGTGGTGGTGGTTGGGTCCTGAAGGGTGGCAGTGGTGGTCGTGTTCTGAAGGGTGGCAGTGGTGGTCGTGTTCTGAAGGGTGGCAGTGGTGGTTGTGTTCTGAAGGGTGGCGGTGGTGGTCGTGTTCTGAAGGGTGGTGGTGGTGGTCGTGTTCTGAAGGGTGGCGGTGGTGGTCGTGTTCTGAAGGGTGGTGGTGGTGGTCATGTCCTGAAGGGTGGCAGTGGTGGTTGTGTTCTGAAGGGTGGCGGTGGTGGTCGTGTTCTGAAGGGTGGTGGTGGTGGTCATGTTCTGAAGGGTGGCGGTGGTGGTCGTGTTCTGAAGGGTGGTGGTGGTGGTCATGTCCTGAAGGGTGGCAGTGGTGGTCGTGTTCTGAAGGGTGGTGGTGGTGGTCGTGTTCTGAAGGGTGGTGGTCGTGTTCTGAAGGGTGGTGGTGGTGGTCATGTTCTGAAGGGTGGTGGTCGTGTTCTGAAGGGTGGCAGTGGTGGTCGTGTCCTGAAGGGTGGCAGTGGTGGTCGTGTCCTGAAGGGTGGTGGTGGTGGTCGTGTTCTAAAGGGTGGAGGTGGTGGTCGTGTTCTGAAGGGTGGAGGTGGTGGTCGTGTTCTGAAGGGTGGCAGTGGTGGTCGTGTCCTGAAGGGTGGCGGTGGTGGTCGTGTTCTAAAGGGTGGCAGTGGTGGTCATGTTCTGAAGGGTGGCGGTGGTGGTCGTGTTCTGAAGGGTGGTGGTGGTGGTCGTGTCCTGAAGGGTGGCAGTGGTGGTCGTGTTCTAAAGGGTGGCGGTGGTGGTCGTGTTCTGAAGGGTGGCAGTGGTGGTCGTGTTCTAAAGGGTGGCAGTGGTGGTCGTGTTCTGAAGGGTGGTGTTGGTGGTCGTGTTCTGAAGGGTGGTGGTGGTGGTCGTGTTCTAAAGGGTGGCGGTGGTGGTCGTGTTCTGAAGGGTGGTGGTGGTGGTCGTGTCCTGAAGGGTGGCGGTGGTGGTCGTGTTCTGAAGGGTGGCGGTGGTGGTTGTGTTCTGAAGGGTGGTGGTGGTGGTCGTGTTCTGAAGGGTGGTGGTGGTGGTTGTGTTCTGAAGGGTGGCGGTGGTGGTCGTGTTCTGAAGGGTGGTGGTGGTGGTTGTGTTCTGAAGGGTGGCGGTGGTGGTCGTGTTCTGAAGGGTGGTGGTGGTGGTCGTGTTCTGAAGGGTGGCAGTGGTGGTCGTGTTCTGAAGAGTGGCAGTGGTGGTCGTGTTCTGAAGGGTGGTGGTGGTGGTCGTGTTCTGAAGGGTGGTGGTCGTGTTCTAAAGGGTGGCGGTGGTGGTCGTGTCCTGAAGGGTGGTGGTGGTGGTCGTGTTCTAAAGGGTGATGGTGGTGGTTGTGTTCTGAAGGGTGGCGGTGGTGGTTGTGTTCTGAAGGGTGGAGGTGGTGGTCGTGTTCTGAAGGGTGGAGGTGGTGGTCGTGTTCTGAAGGGTGGCAGTGGTGGTCGTGTCCTGAAGGGTGGCAGTGGTGGTCGTGTTCTGAAGGGTGATGGTGGTGGTTGTGTTCTGAGGGGTGGCGGTGGTGTTCTGAAGGGTGGCGGTGGTGGTCGTGTCCTGAAGGGTGGTGGTGGTGGTCGTGTTCTGAAGGGTGGAGGTGGTGGTCGTGTTCTGAAGGGTGGCAGTGGCGGTCGTGTTCTGAAGGGTGGTGGTGGTGGTCGTGTTCTGAAGGGTGGCGGTGGTGGTCGTGTTCTGAAGGGTGGTGGTGGTGGTCGTGTTCTGAAGGGTGGCGGTGGTGGTCGTGTTCTGAAGGGTGGCGGTGGTGGTCGTGTTCTAAAGGGTGGCGGTGGTGGTCATGTCCTGAAGGGTGGTGGTGGTGGTGGTTGTGTTCTGAAGGGTGGTGGTCGTGTTCTAAAGGGTGGCAGTGGTGGTCGTGTTCTGAAGGGTGGTGGTGGTGGTTGTGTTCTGAAGGGTGGTGGTGGTGGTCGTGTTCTGAAGGGTGGCAAAGGCTGTGCATGGGCAGTGTCCTTCTGTCCCCTCTCTCCGATGCGCTGCCGGTTTGGATGCTCCGATTGGGTGCTCCCAGCGCGCTCCCAGGCCGGGTTTAGAAGGTGCAGCCAGGGGCGTCCCGTGGTTCCCAGGGACGGTGGTTCTCATGGCATGGTGAGCACAGCCCGTGAGGCCCC
Source organism: Tapera naevia (assembly GCA_033556795.1). NCBI lineage: Eukaryota > Metazoa > Chordata > Aves > Cuculiformes > Neomorphidae > Tapera > Tapera naevia. The sequence goes on along the minus strand of JAUMJJ010000171.1, from coordinate 2,695,988 downwards.
GAGCAGGTACACGGCCTTTACAGCCCACCTGCCCTCCTCGTGCCGCTGGTACCGCACCTCCGAGCCCTGCCTTGTCTCCGAGGGCCGCCAAACGCCAAGTTTGAGGCAAACGTCAACGGAGCAGTTGCAAACCCGACCCCTTAATTCCTGCGAACTACAGCACCAGGAGCGCGGCGGGCCCGCAACACGGGGACCCGCACACGGGGGCCCGCAACACGGGGACCCGCACACGGGGGCCCGCAACACGGGGGCCCGCACACGGGGGCCCGCACATGGGGGCGCGGGGCGGGGCAGGGCAATGCAGACGAGACGGGAGGGAACCCAGACACGGCCGAAGCAGGGCCAGGGCGGGGCGGGGCAGAGCGGGGCGGGGCAGAGCGGGGCGGGGCGGGGCAGAGCGGGGCGGGGCAGAGCGGGGCTGAGCGGGGCGGGGCGGGGCAGAGCGGGGCGGGGCGGGGCTGAGCGGGGCGGGGCGGGGCAGAGCGGGGCGGGGCGGGGCAGAGCGGGGCGGGGCGGGGCAGAGCGGGGCGGGGCGGGGCTGAGCGGGGCGGGGCGGGGCGGGGCGGGGCAGAGCGGGGCGGGGCAGAGCGGGGCAGAGCGGGGCAGAGCGGGGCGGGGCAGAGCGGGGCGGGGCAGAGCGGGGCGGGGCGGGGCAGAGCGGGGCTGAGCGGGGCGGAGCGGGGCAGAGCGGGGCAGAGCGGGGCGGGGCGGGGCAGAGCGGGGCTGAGCGGGGCGGGGCGGGGCTGAGCGGGGCGGGGCAGAGCGGGGCGGGGCAGAGCGGGGCTGAGCGGGGCGGAGCGGGGCAGAGCGGGGCGGAGCGGGGCAGAGCGGGGCGGGGCGGGGCTGAGCGGGGCGGGGCGGGGCTGAGCGGGGCGGGGCTGAGCGGGGCGGGGCGGGGCAGAGCGGGCGGGGCGGGGCTGAGCGGGGCAGAGCGGGGCGGGGCGGGGCTGAGCGGGGCGGGGCGGGGCAGAGCGGGACAGAATGGGGCAGAGCGGGGCGGGGCGGGGCGGGGCAGAGCGGGGCGGCACCGCACGGGGAGGGGCCTGGCCCGGGCAGGGCGGGGCCGGAGCGAGCCCCGCGCGGCGCCTGCGCGTGGCCCCGCCTGTCTCGGCGCGGCCGGTGACGCGGGGGCTCGGTGGCTCCTGGGAATGCTGGGAGCGCGGTGCGGGCGGTGAGCGGGTGCGGAGGGTCGGTGCGGCCGAGGGCGCGGGGCGCTGGGGGCAGCGGGAGGGGCCTGGGAGCCGCAAGGGAGCGCGGAGCGGGCGGCAGCGGCCGCCTCGGTGTCGGCGCTGCCGCGGGGAGGAGCAGAGGCTGCCCGCGTCCCGAGCGGCGCTGCGCGGGCTCCGTGCGGGGCGAGGGAGCGGCGCGGGCTCCGTGCGGGGCGAGGGAGCGGCGCGGGCTCCGAGCGGGTGCAGGTCGGCGCGGGCTCCGAGCGGGTGCGGGTCGGCGCGGGCTCCGTGCGGGGCGAGGGAGCGGCGCGGGCTCCGAGCGGGTGCGGGTCGGCGCGGGCTCCGAGCGGGTGCGGGTCGGCGCGGGCTCCGAGCGGGTGCGGGTCGGCGCGGGCTCCGAGCGGGTGCGGGACAGCGCGGGCTCCGAGCGGGTGCGGGTCGGCGCGGGCTCCGAGCGGGTGCGGGTCGGCGCGGGCTCCGAGCGGGTGCGGGTCGGCGCGGGCTCCGAGCGGGTGCGGGTCGGCGCGGGCTCCGAGCGGGTGCGGGTCGGCGCGGGCTCCGAGCGGGTGCGGGTCGGCGCGGGCTCCGAGCGGGTGCGGGTCGGCGCGGGCTCCGAGCGGGTGCGGGTCGGCGCGGGCTCCGAGCGGGTGCGGGTCGGCGCGGGCTCCGAGCGGGTGCGGGTCGGCGCGGGCTCCGAGCGGGTGCGGGTCGGCGCGGGCTCCGAGCGGGTGCGGGTCGGCGCGGGCTCCGAGCGGGTGCGGGTCGGCGCGGGCTCCGAGCGGGTGCGGGTCGGCGCGGGCTCCGAGCGGGTGCGGGTCGGCGCGGGCTCCGAGCGGGTGCGGGTCGGCGCGGGCTCCGAGCGGGTGCGGGTCAGCCCGGGCTCCGAGCGGGTGCGGGACGGCGCGGGCTCCGAGCGGGTGCGGGTCGGCGCGGGCTCCGAGCGGGTGCGGGTCGGCGCGGGCTCCGAGCGGGTGCGGGTCGGCGCGGGCTCCGAGCGGGTGCGGGTCAGCCCGGGCTCCGAGCGGGTGCGGGACGGCGCGGGCTCCGAGCGGGTGCGGGACGGCGCGGGCTCCACAGCGCGCGGCTTTGCGCCGTGGGGAGAAAGCTTCCATAAAGCAGCTGTTGGGCTGGTGCGATTCTGTGAATTTGATTTATGAATTTGGTTTATTTTGTGAATTTTTCGCTTCGTAATAGCTTAAAATGCTCTTAAACTGCAAATCGTACTTTCACAGCTGATTGAAAAGGCTTTGAGCCCCCGGACCTGGGGGGCGGTGTCCCTGCAAGGGGCGGTGGTGACACCGGGGGGGGGCTGTGAGATCCCTTCCAGCCCCGATTTGATTCTGTGCTCAACCTGTCTGTCAGGGGAAAGGCAGAAGTCGAGGAGTGTTTTTGACATCGTATGTTCCTCCTCTCCATTGGCTTTGAAAATTTGCTCTGGTGGGATGTTGCACTTAAAGAAAATTCTGAGTAAAGTTCAGGTTTTAGTAGAGCTTGTCCGGCAAGGAAAGTGACAACTTGATGTTGCTTTTTGTGTTCAGTGATATCTTCCTGAATTTCTGAAAAAAGTGGAGAGGGGTGTTCATAGATGAATATTGACTAGGCAGCTGTTGAACCTCTGAATAAAGAATTTATTATGGAAGTTTGGCATCAAGTACCATGTAATCTCTGTTACTGTTAACATCTACATGACAACCACTTGTGTGCTTGTTTTATGCTGAGCTTTCTGTGACCTTGAGTTGCAAACCCAAAAATTTTGTAAGGCTTAAGTACTATGTATTAGTAAAAGGTAAATATTTGCTAATTTATGTGACTGCTTCTACGTCCTACGTGCAGAAAAAGAGGTTTTTAAAAGAACAGTCAGAGAATTCCATGTAGTTAATTTTCCTGCTTATGGTTCCAGTACTTCTGTAGTTTCAAGAAACTGTCCCACTCAGCTTGGTGTCATCTGCAAACTTGCTGAGGGTGCACTTGATCCCACTGTCAATACCATCAATGAAAATATTAAACAGCACAGGTCCCAGTACAGACCACTGAGGGACACTGCTTGTAAAGGTTTCCATCTGGACATCGTGCCGTTGGCCACTACTCTCAGAATGTTACTATCCAACCAATTTGTTATCCACTAAACAGTCCATCCATCAAATCTGTATCCATCCAGTGTAGAGAGAAGGATGTTGTGGGGGACCGTGCCAAAGGCTTTGCAGAAGTCCAGATAGATGACATCCGTTGCTTTTCCCGTGTCTGCTGATGCGGTCACCCCATCATAGAAAGCCACATGGTTGGTCCACAGGACTTACACTTGGGGAAACCATGTTGGCTGTCTTGTGTCACCTTCCTGTTCTCCATGTGCTTTATGAGTGTTCAGCCTGCACCTGCACTCCATTTCTCAACTCTCAAGCTGAGAGTGAAGACAGCTAAATGAAATATTAGTTTGGATTTTAAATGCTATCAGAACTTAAGTAGTACTAATGGGCTTTTAGGCTTTTAGACAGATATCTAGGTAACAGCAGGAATGCAGATACAGTGTTTAACATTTTGTTTTTATCTGTAGCAGCACAATTCAAGATAAAACTCATAAGTACATAGATTGGGTATGGTACATTAAGTAACAGGAGAAATCATGGAATGTCTGATCCTCCTAGGCAGGTTGGTCCAACAGAACATATACTTGCTTTCTGTAATTTTACATAAAAGAAATTGGAAGGACTTTGCACTGAAAGCACCTCTGATCAATGACTTTAGATGTTGGAGCTACTTAGACGTTCAGGGGAGTAAGGCTTTCTACACTTCGGCCAGCAAAATGTTTTTAAGAGAAGCTTTAAGTAGTCATGAGTAGCATGGTCAACTGAGCACGTACTTATCAGGCATATCTGCTTTTACAGAGTTCTGTTTAGCAGTGCTTATTAACTAAAAATCATGGCAGCTGATGGTAGTGAGGGGCACCATCCTGGGGATCCCGGAGTCTCAAAGCTGCAGTTTGCTCCCTTCAGTAGTGCCTTGGATGCAGGATTCTGGCACGAACTAACCCAGAAGAAACTCAATGAGTACCGATTGGATGAGACCCCAAAAGTTATCAAAGGATACTACTACAATGGTAGGTACAAACTGAGCATCTTGCTTAGTAGTTTGGGGTTCTCCTGGCGTTCCTCTAAGCATTTGTTTTAGGTGTTTTGCTGAAGAACTAGAAAACACAGCTGGGTGAGCTGTGAATTCTGATGTGTCTGTTGGTAATTTATAACTTATATTAACAAAAAGAAGGAAATTAGTCTATATATTGCAGTTTAAAAGAAGCATGTTGCTGTTTTTCGTCCAGGTGATCCTTTGGGTTTGCCAGCTCGCTTGACACTGGAGTTTAGTGCCTTTGATACGTAAGTATGTACTGTGGTTTACCTTAATGTCTAGGTGAAGACTCTTTCCTTGTGTTACAGTAACACTTTGGTTTAGAATATTATTTGGGCAAATTCTACATAGAAATAAATGCATGTTTTCATGAACTTTATAGCAGTGGAGAGACACAAACTTTAACTCTGTGTCTGAAGTAGTATAATCATGTGAAAGGCCAAGTTTAAAATACGCTGGCAAGTCTTGAATTCACTCACTATTTGTATGTATGTTTGTGTAAAATGCCATTTTTTCCATTTCTTCATCTCTTCTGCATAAGAAAGAATATTTCAGTCATCTGACTTCTGGTCAAAATTTTCCTTAGATCTTTATTTACTGGAAAGTCATCTATACAATTAGGATCTGAAAATAGTTTTTATTCTCCTTAGTTACGTTGTAATATCTCTTGGCGTATTTAACCTGGAATTTTGTGCTTTTGCCTTTACCCACAGAGTGAAACCAAAGCTGCTTAGTGTACACAGCAAAAATGAGATGAGAGGGGAAATGTTTTTTCCACATGGTTTTCATTTCCAGCGAATGCTTAAGACAGAATAACTAACATAGGAACAGGTGTCTTTGTAGTTTTTGTCTTGCTTGTTTTAAATTGATGGATTATGAAGTTGCAAGTCACAGAATGGCTTTCTCTTGCCTTGTGTGGCTAAGGAGCCTAGAGAGGCTTTGCTCATTTTGAGATAATTTCTATAGGAGATATTATTTTACTAGTTCACATGTAAGAAGTTTTAGGTACGATATTGGAAGCATATGCAGCAAAGCTCAATTGGAAGAAAGCTGTGATATTGGGAGCAGGAGTGTCAGATTAGGGAAAAATGGATGGTACCATGATATCTGAGCTCTTAAATGTTATGCTAAAAATAAACTTATGAAAGGTCCATTTACATAGTATTCATTTGTTCCTGCTACTGTAGTAATTTTCTGTGTTTCTGTTACTGTACTTTAGGTAGTCAGTTTAGATGAAGGGTTCCTTTTTAGCTTTAAATTTTTCGGAAGCCACATGAGTTTGGCAGTGGTTCAGAAACATATTGCTTTGAGAGAATGATGTTAAAGGAGTCAATGAAATCCATCAGATCTGTAGATTAAGGGAATATTGTCTTTTTACCTAATGTACATTCAAAAAAGGGAGAAAATAGGTACTATATTTGTAAACAGCACTGCTCTTGCTGGTGATGTTACAAACTATGAAAGCTATTCTGTCTTTTATCTGGTTTAGGCTTCCTCTAGGATGTTTTTTTAACTGACTAACTGTGTGAATGAAATACTGTCATCTAAGGTTCAGTCTTATTTTTTTCTTAGTGAAAATCACATTTGTCATGGATAGCTTATATATGAACATTGATTTTAAATCTTCAATATGTAATTTAATGTCACGTTGCTCAGGGATTGTACAGATGCCTGATATATTTTTGAAGTCATTGTTTGCACAGGTTCTTATAGCAATCCATGTTCAATAAAGCGTTGTAAAATGTTTTTGTTAGAACTGTTGTTGACTTCTGTTACTGTGCCTCATCTTTTGACAGTTTCAGGGCAGCCTTACACCATAGGATAGCTACTGCTGACCCCTGGTAAAGGCATTAGTATCCATTTCCCAGAGGTTTCTTTCTTTTATTCAGGAATGCTTCAATACCAGCACGTTGCTGTCCTGCTTTTGGAACATTGTATAATACCAATACTTTTGAGACTTTCAAATCCTGTGATAAGAAGTCACTTCTGGAAAAAGAGGCAAATGAGGTAAGATTAAAAATCAAATCAACTGGTAGGAAGAGTTTGGAAATAGACAGTGAAGTGCTTCATAACCTCTGTCCCAAATGTTGGATACTGTCCTTACTCATCTCTACAGTAGCCTCAGGATTTAACGTATTCTGGAAGGACTAGTTCGATGTTTGATTTTACCGCTCTTTACAAGGGAGGAGAAAGTAGCTAATTATACTGGAGGATTTAATTCAGGATTTAATTTAATTCTACTGGGCCACATTTTAAGCTGAACAGTGCTATTGGAGCTGCCAGTGACCTGAATTCTGTGAAGCACATTTTTGAAATCTGCTTTGACACCCAGAAACCAGCAAGTGCCTGGTTTAAACTTTATATTGCTGCAGTATGTCTGTGTCACAAAGTGATGGGGAAGCTCCAGAACAGCCAGAAGACTGAGATCAAGCAAGAAAAAGGTGGCTGTCAAAGGAAGGGGCTAGTCTTCCTGCGCTGTAGCTAACTAAATTAAATGCCATGGCTTGTGCAGAAGTGAAAATCAACTAAGGCAATCATTTTGTTTTTGAGACACTTCACTTTGACCAATCCTTGATTCCTTTAATTAGATTGATTTTCTGCCTGCTCGTGTTAAGTAGCAAAGTTCTCGTGCATATCTTCACTCAAGGCTCTGAATTTTTTGTGTTCCTGTGGGCTCGTACTTCCCTCTTAGTGGTAGGTACAGTACAATATTTATTTTCAGGGAAACTGGGAAGGTTGGAATGCTTAATTTGCTCTTGGGAGTTTTTTGTTTATTTTTTTTTTAAATTAAGGTCAAACACTTGCCTCAGGCAAGTATTACAGCTTCTTGTCTCACCAACTTGCAGTGTGCTGCCTTCTTGCAGGTTTCCTTTTTTTGGTCACGTTTCCTAGTAGCTTATTTGCATATCTAGTATCTATAGATTCCTTGAATGAAAAAGATGAGTACAATAAAAGGCTATTTTAATATTGCAGTACATTCAGTACTGTGTTAGTGTACATGAGGGGCTGTTTCAGATCAAGTTTATTTTTTGTTTGATGCTCCATGCTTGATCTATGAACTAATGCTCCTCTTACTCCCCAGCTTCCATAATTTGTGTCAGTGCATGTCTGTATATTATCTTTAGAATCCTATTATCACTGATAATAAAGTGGGTGAGATTAATTAGGAAAAGCTGACAGTAGATTACTGGTAATATTGATTTCAGTATCTTAAGGGTAGCTGTAAGAATTGAAGGTTTCCGCAGCAATTATCATGCTACCTTTGTATTTTTTTCTCTGCCCTTTCTCTTCCTTTATGTCTCCACAATCGATGACAGATATGGGAATCAATAAAATCTGGGGCGGCTCTTGAAAACCCTCTGCTCTTGAACAGGTTTCTGCTGCTGACTTTCGCCGTGAGTAATGATAATGTTTTATACTCAGAGCACTGTAGTGGTAATGGTGAAGTAGTTTCTTTTTAGAAAAAATGCTGTATTAGTATTAGCATATTAATGTTATCAGGATCACTCTCAGACATCTTAAGGTGCCTGAAAACATGTTTTAAAACCTAGTAAACCATTCTAATGTACAGATATAAAATATTTTAGGATGTATGGGTGGTCAGGCACTGGAGGTGCTGCCCAGGGAGGTGATTGAGTCACCATCCCTGAAGGTGTTTAAAAAACTGATTTTTTTGAAGGACGTGGTTTAGCAGAAGATGGGTTCGGTTGGACTTGGTGATCTCAAAGGTCTTTTCCAACCAGAAGATTTTATGATTCTATGTATTCTTTAAGAAATACTTGTACCATCTCATATTCTTTTCTACAAATGTGTATGATTATCCAACAGCCTTAGAGGTTTTAGTAAAAGTAGAGCAGCTGTTCCATGTTTAACAAATTGAAAGTTTAAATAAATAATACTCCAGCTAACAAAACCTAAAGTAGTGTATGTACATTGTCTGTCAAATCTTAAATAAAAACATATGCAGAGAAGGGAAGTAGTCTAGTATTTTTTACTATTTCCTAAAGTTGTGGCACAGTGCCTTGTGAAGTAGAGAGAGCTATGATTAGCATGGTTAGTGTTATCAACCATTAGTTCTGATTAGTATTCCGAACTATAATTTACTTTCATTTATATGCTTGTTATCTAATTTTACAAAATTTTTTTTCTAGGATTTAAAAAAGTATCATTTCTATTACTGGTTTTGCTACCCTGCTCTCTGCTTCCCTGATGGAATACATATAATCCAGAAACCAGTGTGTCTTGGGGACAGATTCTCATTAAACCAGGTATTCAAAATACTAAATGTCATGAAGTCTGTAGCACTAAGCAAGTTTGTGGACTCTGAAACTTTTGTTAGCATGTACTGCATTAACTTGAGAATCTAATTTCTGTAAAGATCTCCACTTTTCCTATTTCCATGTGGGTTTTTTGTTTATTCCTTTTTTCATTATTGTATAAAATCTCTCAGCTTAACATCACTTCAGGTTTATTCATTGCAATGCAGATGTGGCAAACAATTCTTGAAGAGGCAGTTATGTTTATTTTGGTTTTTTTTATACAGCTTATTGGATATATAACTATGTGTTTGAAACTCATTTTTTTAAGAAACTTTTTTAGCATCCCCTGAGACTGCTATGTCATTAGCAATTACACAATTGGTAATAAATGCATGACTGGGCAAGAAAAAGAACTGCATAGGGAAGATGGGTGTTTTTACAGGAAAAGTTAACAATTTTTTGTAGTTTTTTCGTGTTAAAATACAAAAGGACAAAAAAAATCAACTTGGCCACATGCCTTTTTTGGTTTGACAGAAGTTAATGCAAAACCTTGAATGGCTTTTTAGTGGCATAATAACCAATGGGAAACAGTTGGGTTTTTTTCAATGAGAAATGCTTAGTTCTTTCTTCTCAGGAGACCTTTGTTAGTTCTGTAGTAATAGTGTAAAAATACCTGTCATGTTCCAAAGACAGAGTTTCAACTAAACCCTTAAAATACGTGTAACAAAATAAATTGAATGTGACTCTGAACTTTTCCTAATAATAGAGGGACAGATTTACTTTCTCATTAAGCTGCTGTGACTACCAGAATGAGATTTGTATCTTGCTTTAATTTCGATTGGTAGATCAGTTTGCGGCAGCAATAGTAACGCCTTTGTTTAAAATATGTGTTGGCAAGTGCTGGTTTTGCAACTGAATTTTTGATCTCAGTTATTGTGGTCATTGTAGGCTTTAAAATTTCTGAATATGCCATATTCTAAGATCATTTCAGTGAGATAGCCTTCCTAGCTTGCTGAAACACCTCCTGGGGGTTCTGTAAAGATTGTTAAAATTGTTAATAACATTTGTCTTTTTGCTTTTAGATTCAAGCACTCCAGAAGTCATATGATGAACTTTGCCAGAAAGAGGGGGTTACAGCCTTGCCTTACTTTTTAATCAAATATCATGACAATTCTGTTGTGATATCTCTGCTGAAAAAGTGGGATAGTTTCTTCCAAGACCAAGGAGAAAAGGTAATGAGAATTTTATGACTTTTTATGACCTACAAATATTTAATTTACAGATGGTTTGAAAAGTGTCCACGATGCTGAGCTGTACACAGTGTTTGACCATTTAATAGACTGGTTAAATAGCTGAAGACAACCAACCTGGAGTGATTTTTGTGTTAAATGTCTTAGTTCTTACGCAAAAGCCTGGTTACATCAGCTTGGAATCAGAGTTCTTCGTGCTCTGTCTCATTATCGGAACAGAAGCTACATAAGTTTGTGAAAGAGTTTGCATAGCCGTTAAAGTTTGCCAACCACTGTACCTACAATTCTATAATAAGGCAAAACACTTCTTTTATTGTTTTTGTACTAATAATTTGTGCTCATTTATTTTATGTATTTGTTGATTGTGGTAGCAGTAATCAAAGAATACTATATGGGAGTTTTTGACTTTCAGTGTGTGTTTTGCCTCATGTACGTGTTATAACATGAGAGCTTTGGGTAAAAATTGAAAGGAACGGGTATGTGAAGAATGTTCAAGGTAGATGCTCTGTAATTTTGAAAGACAGATGGGTTGTGCAGCAGAAGAGGCTGGGGTGTTTCTTCTGTTAAATGATTGTGTGTCCTTTGAGCGTAAAGTGAATACTGTCTACTGCTTTCAGTTACGGGAGAATTATAACAGTACATGAAGCAGATATTGTCACAGCAAGAGTTGACTGGGTTGGTTGGCTTGTGTTCATGTACATTGAATTTTTGTTTGGCTCGTGTTCTCAGCTGCTGATTTTGCTGGGCCTTTCTGAATGCTTTACTGTATTTTTGGTGAACTTAAAAGTTTTTCATCTTGCATATTTCTTGAAGTGTTGGGAGTCAAAACAAAGAGTTATGGTAAGGAGCTAATGAGTGCAAACAAGATTTTTTTTTTAAGGAGGTATTGTCACCCCTTGTAGAAGTAATTTAGTTCTGTTTATAGTACTTCAGTTATTTTTTGCTTTTCCAAATTTGTTTTTTCTCAAATTAGGACCTAGTTCGGCAGTTCTTCTTTGTAAAATAAGAGTGAAGGTTGAGAGTTTAAATGGTAGTATATCTACAGTAATGGGTCACAGATAGGAGTGTTCTTATTAGATAGGGACATACTCAATATGAGCGAAATCTGTAATCATCTGGAATGTATTTCTTCATTAATATTCACTTTGGAGGGAAGTGCTAAAATTTTGGACCCGTCAAGATTTATTGCATCAGTGTTCCCGTAGAGTTTGTTTCTATTTCAGTGAGCCAAATGAACTTGCCCCCCGGAAGAAAAATGTTTTTACTGTTGCTGAGTTAATTTTCCATTAGTTCATGAAATTGAATCAGCTTGGTAAGGAGTCTTGTGCCTGAGTCAGCAGCAGTGTATGGCTGGGAGGAGGGATGGGGAGTGGGCCCCTGTTTCTCCCATCTGCATCCGTTAGATTGGTTCATCTGCATTTCAGATTGTTCTAGGGCACCTCACTGGTGTGCTAGAAGTGAGCCCAGTCCACCTATAGGCAAAGAAACTGGAAGGAAGAGCTCTGTAGATGTGAGACACAGGTATTGCTGGTGATGGCTGAGTTCTGGTTTTCAATGTATCTAAGAGTAGGCAGTGGTGTCTTTCCAGTCTGTGGATGTGCTTTGGTTCTGCATTGACTGTGAAGTAAGTTCCTAGTTCAGGTGCCTCAGTTCCAAGCGTGGTATTGCTTGAATATGAGACAGAACATCCAGTTCTTCAATTAGATCCCATCTTGAAGATTTGCTTTCCAAGTGGATTTATCCTGGATTTTCTTTGACTTGACATCCTGCTGGACTGTCCCCTTTCACTTTCTGATCATCCCCAAATCAATACTGAATTTCGTTTAGAGAGTAAGGGTTCAGTTTCTGCCATAGTGGTGTGTTTAAGGAGGGTGTGCATACTGTAGTGAATGTCCATAAAGAGGGTAAGCTGAACAAATCTCAAAGCTGTGCAAAGGCTTGGCTGAAATCTAGTATTCTCATTTAAAGCAATTTTATTTGCAGGTAACAGTTGGAATCTATGATCCGTGTAATTTATCCCACTATCCAGGATGGCCATTGAGAAATTTCCTGATCCTGGCGGCCCAGAAATGGTATCTATTTTATTTCTTCCCCCAGAAATTATTTATTGGTTGATAGCAAGTTAGGCATTGTTAACCCTATGGCACTTGTGTCACCTGCTTGAGATTTAATTTTTAACCTTGATATGACTTGCCTTCAATGATTCTGATTTTGCGTATTATTCTGTTTTATTTCTGTCAGTCACAAGTTCCTATTATTCCTAATCCTCACAGGATGCCTGAACCTGAAAATACATGCTTCAGACCCTGCGAATACCTTCTAGCTGTTTAAAATATTCTTTAAAGTATTCTATGATTTTATATAATTAATTATTCTCAAATAACAGTTGACCTAAATTTTGAAAGTCAGATACTCTTTTGGTGTGTTGTACCTTCTTGAATTTTTTGTTGGGCAAAAGTTGGGAAGACAGGACATAGTTTTAAATTCTGGTATTTGGAAAAAAATAAAAGGCATAATTTAAAGTATCATATAAAATTGGATTGCTGTAACAAAAATGAAAAATGTGTTTTCGTAGTTTTGACTTTTACATTTTATTACAAAGCACACAGTGGGGAGAAGAAATGCTCATTTGGGAATGCTGGCTGAACTGTAGCATAGAATGGTGTGCAAGAGCCCAGACAGCTTTACCCATTCTGAGATTCAGAGGTTTTCAGGCACTAAAGTTCCAATTGTTTGATCTGCTGATTTGAATCATAAGGAGGAAAAGTGATGCTATACCGAGAACTAAGAGAATCTTGCTTGTGCCATGACAAAGGACATAATGTCACCTGATGATTGCTCTGGTTCTTCCTTGCTCTTTATTCATCAGTTTGCAGTTTACATGTTATATGCAAACTGCATATTATTATATATGCATAATATATGCTTATTATATTATATGCAGTTTGTCCAGCAGCACTGGATAAATGACAGAGACCAGTCTGGCAGTGCCATTTCTGTAGAGGTGTTTCATGACAAACTAGTCGTCATTGTGTATTAATTTTGACTGTGTGTAGTAGTGTTTAAAAAAAGTATCTTTCCTGTTGAAGAGTTGCATTTGTCTCTATTTATCTTTTCTTAAATAGCAGGGGCAGCATTTTTCAGTCAGTTGAAGTGCTCTGCTTCAGAGACAGGACCATGCAAGGGGTGAGAGACATAACACACAGCATTATCTTTGAAATAAAACTTCCAGAGAGTGCCCTTGGACCAGGTAATACATTAAAAAAAAAACAACAAACCCAAATTACTTTTTTTCTCCATCCTCAATCACTCTGAAGATGGAAAAAATAAATTAATACTACTGAATCATTGCTTATGCTAAGTAATTTTAAATTGTTTGAATTTCTGTTAAATGTCTATAAAAGAAATGGTTCCTTCTTCAAAAAAAATTAAGACCATATTTTCTTTTAATTGCTTCCTCCTTAGATTATATTTCTACTTCTAAAAAAAAAATCCTCCTTGTATCATATGAAATCCATTTAGTCTATTTTTTTCTTAATTTATGCAGTATCTCCTCTGGAAAAAATGCATATGATTGATAGAAAGTTTGCAATCCATAAATTTGCTATTTCTGAAATGGTAGAAGCCTGCTACAGAGAGGAGTTTCTTCAGTCCCATAGTGAGGTAGGCAGGTGTAGTTTAAACAATAAACTTGTAGTGCTAGAACATAAATTTAGACTTAATTTCTGCGTACAAGACAGCATCACAGTATTTCTCTGCCCCATCCAAGAAGTTCTGAATGCTTTGCATATCATCATTGTGAATTGCTTAATTATTCCATAATTAGGATATATAATTCTCTACTGAACTTACAGGTGGTGTCTCAGGAACATGAGGAAATGACTGAACTTGGCCAAATTGACTGTGTTCAGGTGTATGAATTTTTCTAGTTCTGAACATAGCAGTTAATTTGATGTTAATGGTCTGGAGGCTTGGTGAGGAATGCTGCCATCTCTGTCCTAGGTTTGAAACCAGCTGAATGGGTAAAGGCAGCACATTGGATACCTGAGAGAAAAGCACTTCTCCAAGAAGCAGGGCTTTCAGTTGCTGTAAACCAGCAATATTTGCATAGCAATGTATACAAGGTTGTTAAGAAACAGATTATTTACTTACAGATTTAAAATTTGTTTTTTCCAACAAGCTTACATCCAATAAGACTTCTTTTTCCTATCCTGTGATAGTAAAGTCCTTCTTTCTTATTTTTTTTTTTAAAAAAATATGTCACACAGATTGTCCGAAAGCAGTTGGATGGGAGAAAAACCAAAAAGGAGGCATGGGTCCAAGGATGGTAAATCTCAGTGAATGCATGGATCCAAAAAGGTTTGTTTGTTATCTTTTGAATCTCTAAAGTTTCCTTTACTTAGGCTTAAGCCATAACAAGTTGAAATATGAAATGGGAGGGCTATCTGTCTCTCTTTGTACAGTGACACAAATTGTGTATATGCTTTGGGCAGTACTGTTGGAGGTGAGGACTTTACTAGAGCAGTGTGCTGCATGCAGCAGAAGTGTTTGCAATTTTTGCCTCCACCTTAGGTTTTTACATGCATTGTATTTAAAACTGAGAAGGAGTGTAGGTCATAGTGTTACAGGCTTATGGTTTTACTTGAATTCATAACCTGAAAGTTGTTAAATATAATAAAAATAAGCCTTTTAGATCAGCCTTTTCGATTTCTTAGGGTGTGCCAGGCGAGAGCTCAGGAAACACCACCTTTGTAATTTTTATTGTTCTGCACATGAGGTACAGGCAACAGATTGAAATCAGTCTGCTTACTGTTGGGTGATCTGCCTTCACTGACTGCACGTGTGTTCTTGACCTTGCAACACACTAGAAGTGTGCTTATCGAATGGTTTCAGTTAATGTGTTTTACCTATAAAGCAAAGCCATTTTTGTGTTCCAGTTGTAGCTGTTCAGAGTATGTTCATAGATATTAGAGAAAGTTCATCTTAATTCTTTAAGGAAATGGAACCTGGCCTTCTTTCCTTTGTATGCATGCTGGCTGTTAGTAATGTGCCAGCCTTCGCAATTGTGATTTTGAATCCTTGTTTGACAAGTAATTTACTGGATACTTCAAAAGTTACATTTATGATGTATAGTGGAATAGAAATGTCAGGAATCTGAGAACTTACACGAGTGTCTGATTTGAAGACAGGAAGGCAAAAGAATTTAAAGGAATTTTATAAGAAGGAATAGAGGGATAAGCATTACCGTTTTGTGTGAAGCAATATACTCCTTTGGGAAGGGGAAGCAGGAGAGTGAACAAGATAGTCATGCTGTGGATGGAATTTTTTTTTTCTTCTGATGTTTTCCTTTTCCAGTTACTACTCTATACAATGACCTGACTTGATGTGAATTTTAACATCCCGTGTTCCAATCAATATAAAAATCTGACATTAGGTTGTGCGTGACTCAATTCCTTAGAGGCAAGTGTAATATTTCATATTGAGGACAGGGGTGAAACTGGGTGCAGGAAACCAGGTTTTTTTTTTCAATCTCCTTGCCACACAGCTTATTATTTGGAGTAAGTATGCTTGGAAGACTTTGTTTTTCCTGTTACCTATGTGTCTTCATATTATCTGTATGTTGAATTATTGAATTTTTTCCTTAGAAATCAAAAAGTTATTGAACTACTTCAGTTGAAATAAAAGTAATTACTTTGTTGGAGAAACACAAGAACATTCAAAAGTGTGTTACTATTTATTTTGTGGTGTAGGTTAGCAGAATCATCAGTGGATCTTAATTTGAAGTTGATGTGCTGGCGGTTGGTGCCTACTCTGAATTTGGAAAAAATTGTATCTGCCAAGTGTCTTCTGCTAGGAGCTGGTACACTGGGTTGTAGTGTTGCAAGGACCTTGATGGTAAGTCCTGAGTTAATCTTGAAAATAATCTGCTGTTTCTCATAATTTCTAGATCCTTTTTTTTTTGAGCAGCTGCCATTGCATCTAAGAGAAAAGTTGTATTCCTCTGTATTAATGTACGTGTAATACATACTGGTTGATGTTACAAATTGCAGGAGAGAGGTAAGATCTGTAGCCACTAACTTGAAGTTCTGCTAATAGTAGAATAGCAGGTAGTAAAAGAACCTCAGCAGAATAATAATTTGGTTTGAATTTGCATTTAAAAAGATTCAACAAGAAATCCTGGAACATGTTATCAAGCTAATATGATCAAATTCAAATTGAAGACCTTGAAGCGAGTAACTGCTGGTATTTACTTTCAGGGATGTTTAGCGCATCCCACTGAACTCAGGGTTTGGAGGGATTACCAGTAAATGATATGGACAGACCAAATTTTCTGCTCTCTTAATTCAGTGCAAGTACAAGGTTGGTTAGCTTCAAGGTTGGTGAATAGCTTCAAAAGCTTTTGTAACTTGCCCTTTATAGAAAAAATGGACAAAATGCCTCTTGAGTTTCTGGCATTAATCAAGTGTATATAGCTAATCTCGTTGTACTTATTATTTATATTCCTTTCTTATTTAGGGTTGGGGAGTCAGGAAGATTACATTTGTGGACAATGCAAAGATCTCCTACTCCAACCCAGTACGACAGCCGCTTTATGAGTTTGAAGACTGTCTTAGCGGTGGGAAGCCTAAAGCACTCGCAGCAGCAGACAGGCTGCAGAAAATCTTCCCAGGAGTGGTAAGATCAGTATTTAAAATATGTTAATATGTTCTCTAGAAGAGAACCAGTGACTTCAGATAATTATTCCAAGTTCTAGTAATTAAACATTATTATGAGAGGAAAAATACTACACAAGTGTTACATTGGTTACTGACAAATTGCTGTGGTTTAACCCCAGCTGGCAACTAAGCTGCACACAGCCGCTTGCTCACTCACCCTGAGCAGGATGAGGGAAGAGAATTGGAGGTGTAATAGTGAGATAACTCATGGGTTGAGATAAGAACTATTTAATAATAGAAATAAAATATAATAAATTGTAATGAAAATGAAAATAACAGAGATAAATAAAACACAAGATAGATGCAAATGAAAACAGTTGCTCGCCACTAACTGACTGACGGCCAGCGTCTGCCCAGATGGCCAGCTTTCCCCCACTTTATAAGCCAAGCATGATGCCATGTGGTGTGTAATACCCCTGTGGTCAGTTGGGGTCAGCTGTCCTGGCTGTGTCCCCTCCCAACTCCATGTGCACCCCCAGCACTCGCTGGCAGGACACTGTGAGGAGCAGAAGGGCCCTTGACTCTGTGTAAGGGCTGCTCAGCAGTGACTGAAACATCCCTGAGTTACCAGCCCTGTTTGCGGCTCAAATCCAAACCATAACCCACCTGTGGAAAGAATTAACTCTACCCAGGCCAAATCCAGTACAGAAAACTGTAAGGATTTTACTTCAAGTACTGCTTACCTCTTAAACTTCATTGGGACAATAAATATTTAGTAATAATGAAATATAATTAAGGATCATCTGAATTTCATAGCTCATTGATGGTAAAAGTAAAATTTTTACCTGTCTAGTATGTCCTAAGGAACTTTCAGTATTGGCTGCTTTTAATAATGTTTTCCCACTGTGCTCTTAAATGTGAGTTTAGACACATTGGTTGTCTGTTACAGGAGCAGAACATCTTGAAGGCAGTAATAAAAGTATTGTTGAGATTTCTTATTATGTTTTACACCCAGAGTTTGCAATCTTAAGCTGTTTTTCTACATAAGAGGCAAACACTTAGCCTGATCTGGTTATGCTGCTGTTAGAACGAAATGGCCTCATTTTCTCAAGATAGCTTTAGATGGACATTCTGCTGCAAATAATCCAAAGTGTAGTGCACAGAAAAGAAAAAAAATTTACATGTAAACCTGAAAGTTGTTTTTTCTGTTGGTTTTGCCCAGAATAACTTAATAGCAACAAATACTGACTAGAAACTTGCTTTGTATGGAAGTGTAGTACAGAGTATTAAGTTGATATAAGAGAACTTTCTTGTCTGCTTTTGTTTTCTTCAAGAGCTAAGGAAACTGAATCAGATCCAGAAAAGGGAAGTAGCTCACAGCAGCCTAGAGAAAATATCAGTGTTGGCCTTTAATCAAAATACTGCTCTTTAGGGAGCCTGATAGTTAAAACTTACTGTCAGAATGAAGTAGTTTACAGGGAACAAAAGACAGGAATGAATATTTATGTTGATTTAGAAGTTTTATGAAGGCCCACTGATAGCAGCCTCTGTCGTCTTTGACTCCAGGGATATGTATCATACACGCATTATTCAGTGCACATCTTCAAGCACACGTGGTTTTCAATGCAGAAAACCAGTAGATTAAAAAAAAAGAACAACTTACAAATATTTGCGTTTTTCTTAGTTTCATCCTTCATTCGGGAGAAGAATTGATATGGCCTTTAATTCCAGAAAAGATAGGCTCTCAGCTGGCTCTAGCATGAACAGATTTTTTTTTATACTCATTTGGCATGTGATAAACTCACTCAAATGATTATGGTTTTTGCTCTGGGATTGAGAGTGTCTTAAACTTGGTAGCTATAGTTACCAGAGCTCAGCTGGCAAACAGTATCTTAACCACTTATTGTAGTAAGAGTGGTTTATGCATGCTTACTATGCAATTCTCTTGTCTAAAATGCCACTGGTTGTCTTACTAGTCATAATATTATTGAGAATTTTGAACGGTGGGATATAGATCTGTTAGGTTGCTGATGATCAGTGTTGTGAACAAGCTTTACAGAAGATTGTTTCCAAACATTTTTACTTTCTTTAACTCATGGATTGGTCTGTGGTTTCGTTCTCTTTTTATCTGTGTTGATCCTATTACTGTCATTATTTATGAAATCACTATTGGTACTAAGCAGTAATTCAACGAGTATTTGAATATCAAACAATGTAAGAAAAAATACTGAACATTTAACTTTCAGGACTTTTGATACATGAATCAGAAAAGACTCTCTGAAAGCTCTGGAATTTTAATTAACCTTGCTGCCATATAGTGTTATTGTTACTTGGTGATAGCCATTTATTTATAGAAATATTCAATAGTAGAACAAATACTGAAAAGAAGTGTTAAATAGAGCACCAACGTGATGCTAAGTAGGATATGTGTTCCTTTTTAAACTTGAGAAAATGAAAATAGGAATATCATGAAAGAAGGAGTAGTTTAATTGGAAGAAATGAAATTTGTTTGTGGACCCAAACAGCCCATGGGAATCGAAACAGTAGTGCTGGGTCTGAAAGTTTGAGTTTTACGTTTCTGTGCAGTTTACTTCAAATCTAATTTGCTTTCTTTGGTTTCAATATAAGTCATATTTTGCACACAAAACTCGATTTCTCCTGGTCGGCTTTGAAATCTTGATTGCTCTATGTGAATGCTTACATCCTTTCTAGTTGGAAGAGTAGCCACCTCATCACTGCAAATGATACAGGAAGGAATGCTTTGGCAAGAGCTTTCATTTGTTTCATTCTACTTCTAAGATTGTCATTAACTATAGCTTAGAGTTTTGTTATTAAAAAGAAGGGAGGACTCGGAAATAGCAGAATTTACGGATTCACAGCCTTTCATTACAAGTAGGTAATCCACAGTCATCCATATTGCTGCTGTGGAATTTAACTTTATACAATTGTTTCCTGAAATATTCAGGCATGGAACTTCAGTGTATTCAGGATTTTGTCATTCTTTTTACTATACTGAATGCAGGGTCAATCCATTTAGGCATTTCCAATAGAACAAGTTAATGATGACAGCATCACATTTCTTAATTTTCTGTGTACCTACACACAAGACTCTTCTGTTCAGGTTTAGTATATTGAGCACAGGTAACTTGTAAGTGGTCTGAGCCAAGTTGCACAAAAAAATGCAGAAAGTTAATAGAAATGTGATTAAAAACGAGAGAGAAGTTTAGGGTAGCACCGCAAATTGTGATGTTTTGATGTCTGTTTGCTTTAAACCAAACCAAAATCACTGAGGCCTCAAGATCCGCTTTGGTCAACTGTTGATGAAAGTGTTGAAAAATGCTTTTATCTTTTGTGATTTTGCACATGTCAACGTAGAGTCCCTTTTCTAATAAGTGCATGGTTCTAATAATTTAAGGGATGTTATATTTTGTTATGGATAATTTGGAGAGATTTAAAATCTTTTGTTAGTATGAAGGTTCTGGTCTCAAAAACTAAGCCTTTTTGTGAGCTGTCAGGCAAAGTTCTTTTTGTTACCTGGAGACTCCCTGAAACTTTGGGATTCTGTGGAATGAGCGAGATCTGTCTTCAAGGATATACGTACACTTACTCCTCCTTGAAATAAGATGCATGTGCCATAATGAGGTACTTTTTTTGCTCTCTCTGCCAGCGTTTGGCTACCAAAGTGTACCTCAGCCACTTTTGCTAGTGACTGGTGACTTTTTTCCAAGGGATAGTTACTCAAATAAAAACAAAGCTATTGAAGCTGCTAGACTTGTATGTGTTCCTGCAGCTACAGTCAATGAAGAGAGGGTTTTTTCTGAGTTCTGGTAAGATTTTATTATTTTTCAAACCTTATCATATTTCTATGCAGCTCATGTTCAATTTATTCATTTACTTGTTCATTTTTGGTTTTGAACAAAAATCGACCTCTTACTTGACCTCCAGAGTCAGTTATAGTTGTCTAATAAATCAGCACTTGTATGCAGCACAGAGGCTTGAGGAGCTATCTGTAAATACATTACTCATATATAGAGCATAGGTTAAGTTTTGTGTTCCTGCCACAGCTTTTTGGAGGAGATAGTAACAGGGAAGGTCAAACCACTTCTAGTAATTGTGCAATGTCTGTGCTGGTGATGCAGAACCTAGGCTTTTCCTCACTGGGACACAGTGGAGTGAGCTGCTGTGTTGACACCACACTAGATCACTGTGGACAGTACATTTCTTCCCTTGAAGGTTGCATGGCAGCAGAGAGGCAGAAAGTGGGAAAAAAAGATGCATCTTCTGATATGGTTAGTGCATATATTACCCAGATTTGTTTCCCTAAGCTGCTACGTATGTCTTAACTTCAGGGATATTTATAATGTTTACTTCACCCTTCTGGTTTGGGTTTATGAGTTGAGCATGTAACTGGTCTATACAAAAGCACATTCCGACAACATTCCTTTCCTCACTTCCCATGTGATTTTATGTTTGGTTCATTTGGCTTGTGAATTGTTAGTTGTTTTTAGCACAGTGGCAAGCAAGGGGACTTTGGCAAGACTTGTGCTCCTGTAACGTATATGAAGGAGCCATTATTTTCTGATAGCAGATGGTTGGCAGATTGTGTTAACGTATTTCCATATGAATGAGTTAATTATTTGTGCTGTATATGCATTGTACATACTTATTTGGCTCTTTAGCCATTTTCTGCTCAATGTGCATTGCCCAAATACAGAGTGGGGAGAGGCATGTTTCTGCAATAAGAACAGACTCTTTCACCACCTGCACAGCACGAGCCTCAAGCTCCAGATGCTCAAGCACTGGAGTAACAAGGAAGAGATTTTCTTCTATATCAAGTTCAGATACAGCTGGTCAAATTACATGAAAATAGTTTGAGGCTATTGTTGGTCTCATAAAGAATTTAAAACAGAGTGTGTGATACTTTGCCTGTGTCTTACTGTACTTGAGTCAATATTCAATATAAGAAATACAAACTACGTCCCATTAACATTGCATGTGAAGTGGCTGCAAAGATTTTATCTAAATTTAACAGCATAATCAAAATCATATATAAGATCTGTCTGCTTGTTTTTGTAGTGATGTTTGTTACCTCTGGGATTAGAAGCAGTTCAGCTGTCTTGTAGTGATTTGCTAGCCCTAGTAAGACTTTCTGAGACTCTGGCCACGTTAGTTCAGGCGCTGAGCCACCTCTACATGGTTGCTCTGCTCTCATGTCCCAGCATTAAGCTGCTCTGCTCTGATTGTGTACAGGAGCTGGGACTCCTCTTCCATCAGGAACTTCAGCACTTACTTTAATGCACAGCACTGATAAACAGGGACATGTAAAGACTAAAGTTGCCATTTTGCCAAACAATAATTGAATTTGTACTCTGCAGTTTTGTATTGACCTTTATAATAACTCTATTCAGTCAGAAGGTTATCTCGTTAATGTGTTGTTCTCTGCCTGTCTCCATCTAGAGTTCAGAAGGCTATAACATGAGCATCCCTATGCCAGGCCACCCCGTGAATTTTTCTGAAGTAACAATGGCACAGGCTCGAAAGGATGTAGCTAAACTTGAAGAGCTTATTGATTGTCATGATGTTGTTTTCCTACTTATGGACACTAGAGAGAGTCGGTGGCTTCCTGCTGTCATTGCAGCCAGCAAGAGAAAGGTATTGTACCATGCCTTGTTAATACCCTTGTCACTATTTCTGCTCTTGTGTGTCAACCACTTGTGTATACCTAAGTGAACTTTATGGGAAATAGAAGTATTTGACCAATCTTTTGTCACTGTGCAGAATTTTTCTTGTTTTCTGTAGCCTGAAGGATTCTGTATGAGGCAAAAAGAGAATGTTGGGAAGAAGAGATAGAAACTCGTATCACAGAATAATACAGTTTGAAAGAGGTCTCTGGAGGTGATCTGATCCTACTCCATGTTCAAGATAGGGCCAACTTACAGTGTGATGCTCAGTGTCTTGTCTAGTCATCATCTTTTGAGCATCTCCAAGGGTACATATTTTATAGGAATACTAAGTGAAGTAATTTCATAGTAAAAGAATCACAGTAAGGAGGACTGAAAACATTACAATGATGATTAACTGACAGGGGATGTGAATTGTAGAAACTTGTTTGAAACTCCATTTTCAAATTATATCTCAAAAGTGAAAAATTAGAAAGTGAAATCTGACACTTTTTGGTCAAAAGTTAGCTTTGGGTTTTTCTCATTGCCTTATGGGAAACATACTGGTGTGCTGAACCAATGGATCCAGACTCTGCTTGTGACCCTTACTCAGGTAGCATTGAATGCTTTCAGCTGTTTCTGTAGCTTGAAAGTTGTATACTCAAGTTCAGACAGCATGGCATCCAAACTTTTCCTGTGAAAGAATGTTTTGAATTACACAGGATTCTGGAAGCAGAATCTTTCTCTAAATTAATGCAGTGTTGAATATATGGTTTTGCTGAAGAATCAAACTAAATTATCCTGAACACTTTACTTCCCTTGCTATCGTGAGGTAGGCTTTAGTAAACACTTAAAAAATTAGGAAGTTAAAAATTAAAAATGAAAAAATTAAAAGTAATCTTGATAATTCTTGATTAATTTAAGAATTGTGCAGTTTTACGTTTAATCAGTTAAAACTACACAAAATCAGAAAATACAAGCATTAAACTTTTAGCATATCAGCTTAACCACAGTGCACATCCTGTCTACGTTGTGGCGTAAGTGTAATGATTTCCATAGGAATTTATTAAGTTGTGAGCTGAACTCAGGAGAGTAAAAGAAAGCTTA
The DNA here is from genome assembly GCA_033556795.1 of Tapera naevia. Taxonomy (NCBI): domain Eukaryota; kingdom Metazoa; phylum Chordata; class Aves; order Cuculiformes; family Neomorphidae; genus Tapera; species Tapera naevia. The sequence continues at coordinate 2,672,767 of JAUMJJ010000171.1, read as the reverse complement.
CATGTGACCCAGCTGAGTCAGTGTTATTATTTAGTCTTTGTATCTGCTGGCTTCTGTGATTTCTTTTCAGCTATGACAACGCCAGTTTCCTGGTACTTTTTAGTTGTTTTGGATATCTTTTGTTTGTGTTTATATTAATTTCAAGCAAAACTAGATGGTAGAAAAGAAAGAAAATGTTTTACTGTGAGGGTGGTGAGGCCCTGGCACAGGTTTCCCAGGAAGCGATGGCTGCCCCATCATTGGAGATGTTCAAGGCCAGGTTGGATGGGGCTTGAAGCACCAGTGGGAGCTGTCCCTGCCTGTGGCAGAGGAGTGGAACTGCTGGTTTTGAGGTCCCTTCCAACCCAAACCATTCTATGATTTCACTGGCTACGGTCATTATTCCATTATTGGTTTTACTTTTTGCTATAGCTAAGTCATCTTCTATAAGTTTAGTAAAATCTGCTAGTTTAAGTATTGATTTTGTCATATTTTGGTCATATCATGCATAGTTTCAGATTACTCCAGGCGCTTGTCACAAACTGAAGAGAAAAGGGAAAATCAAGGCAGTGTAATTGTGTACCACAGCTGCTTATGTTCCCCACGGGACTAAACAGATGCATATGAAGACCATAAGTAATCAGAAATTACTTTCCTTATTGAGCAGATTTTTTTTGGGATAACAGACTTGCTTTTAATTGCTTTGTCACATAGGAAGATTTAATGAGTTATTTCAGACCACAGTGAACTGAGAAGATTACATATAGAATTGCAAATGACACGAATGCTTGTTATTGATAGCCACTGTTGTACTTAAATGGCATTAGGAATATTTTGGCACTTAGAGAATATGAATATACAGAATATACAGCAAAATTGAAAATAAATTATAAGCTGAAACCAAAATAAGTTTTTTCCAATAATAATCAACAAGTCTAAGTGCAAAGTCCTGCACCTGGGGCAGGGAAATCCCAAGCATGAATACAGGCTGGGTGAAGAATGGGTTGAGAGCAGCCCTGAGGAGAAGGACTTGGGGTGTTTGTGGGTGAGAAGCTCAACATGAGCCGGCAATGTACACTCACAGCCCAGAAAGCCAGCTGAGTCCTGGGCTGCATCCAAAGCACTGGGACCAGCAGGGGGAGGGAGGGGGTTCTGCCCCTCTGCTCTGTTCCCGTGAAACTTCACCTGGAGTCCTGTGTTCAGTTCTGGAGTCCTCAGCGCAGGAAAGACATGGAACTGTTGGAGCAAGTCCAGAGGCAGCCATGGAGATAATCCAAGGACAGGCTGAGAGACTTGGGATTGTTCGGCGTGGAGAAGAGAAGGCTGCGGGGAGACCTTAGAGCAGCCTCCCAGTACTGAAAGGGGCTCCAGGAAAGCTGGGGAGGGGCTCTGGATCAGGGAATGCAGGGAAAGGATGAGGAGGAACAATTTTTATCTGCAAGAGGGGAGACTGAGATGAAATCTTAGGGAGAAATTTTTGCTGTGAGGGTGGGGAGGCCCTGGCCCAGGTTACCCAGAGAAGTGGTGACTGCCCCATCCCTGGAGGTGTTCAAGGCCAGGTTGGATGGGGCTTTGAGCCCCCTGATCCAGTGGGAGGTGTCCCTGCCCATGGCAGGGGGTTGGAACTGGGTGGGCGTTGAGGTCCCTTCCAACCCAACCCGTTCTGTGATTCTGTGATCACTGTATGAATATTGGGCCAAATATGGATATATGAATGTTAATTCATATCGGTGCATAACAGCTTCAATAACTGCAGTGAGACATTAATTGTTAGTTGGTATGAGCCTAGCTGCAGAGATTAAATAGCACAATGTATTAATGGAGTTCCTGTTCTCTTTTTGTCAGTTGACATGCACAGATTTGTGTAACAGAGGGAGTCATTCATTTGTATCATACTTCCCTAAAAGACACAGAAAAGGTATATGGGTTGTGTATTTGTGTCCATCTACAGCATGTCGGGTGTTTTGACACTTAGTGAATAAAACCTTGAGGCCTTTTTTCCTCCTCCCCTTTTCACTGACTTAAGATTTGTTCTTCTCTCTTTATTGTTCATAGTTGGTCATCAACGCTGCGCTGGGATTTGACACATTTGTTGTTATGAGACACGGGCTGAAGAAACCAAAAAAGCAAGAATCTAGTGGTTCTTGTTTCAGCAGTGCTGCTGGTTCTTCTGATCTTTTGGGATCATCACTCTTTTCAAATATCCCTGGCTATAAACTGGGTTGCTACTTCTGCAACGATGTTGTGGCACCAGGGGATGTGAGTAGAACCTTATGCAAATGGTGATTATATCTCTCTTCTGTTGTGAATGGAATTTTTATTTCCTTTAAATGGTGTTTCATGAAGGAGTTTGTTTTATGTTGAAGTACACAGTATTAAGAAATAGCTCATCTTCTATTTAGAAGAGCAGAGAAATTAATTGCACAGAACTAAAAATGTTTTGGTTAGCAGGGCAGCAAGTTACTTTTGAGTTACTTTTTTCTTTCCTTTAGAGTTATCTGTCTTTATAGTCCACCAGAGACCGGACATTGGATCAGCAGTGCACGGTCAGTCGACCTGGATTAGCCATGGTAGCTGGAGCGCTTGCGGTGGAGTTGATGGTTTCTGTTTTACAGCATCCAGAAGGGTGAGTCGTTCCTGCATAGGTGTTCAAAAGGTGTTCTTTGAGAAATGTTCATTTATTTAATACAGTCTTTTGGGAGAAGGAGGAGGAAGTGAACGTTAAGTAGGACAGTTTTGTAAGGTGTGAAGTTGCGCAAAGATTCATGTAATGTATAGGTAGATGCTATGGTCTGAGTTAATTGGGGTGCTTCTGACTCTGGCTCAGCTGTAGTCTAAAGTAACTGCTAGGCTGTGACAGTCATATCTACTATATTATTGTATATTATTTAGGAGACAACTCATTCGTCAGATCTTAAATTTTTGTCCTGAAAACTGGGCGTTCTCTTTTTCTGAGTTTAAAAGTAGAAAAAATCTGAGAATATTTCAAAAGAAAGTATTCCTGTTAGTGAATCCTGGCATTCCTTTGCTCTGGAGATTGTTTAAGTGTAATGAGGAGCAGTCATAACTAATTTTGTCATATAACTACTTTTATCACTTCAAGATAAGTCAAATATTGCAAAATCTTAATTAAAACGAAGTGGGTTTGGTACAGAAGTTACTCTGAAATTCTCTAACCTGAAAATTAAGCTTGTTTTCTGTCTTTAAAACCTGTGAAAGAAAAAAAGTAAATTAGGAGTTGGACTTGAGTCTCTGAGACTGATTCTGAAAAAGAGTTTTTGTATTCCCATGGTGAATCTTAGTTACTACGAAACAGATATTCCAGCAGGTTCCTTTCCAGATTCTAAACTGTAAGCTGTAAAAAAAAGTCTTGAAGCTTACTGGAAATTTTGACTGTTCAGTATGTTGTATTCTAATTTTCCTTCTTGGATTTTCGGCAGTGGTTATGCTGTGGCCAGCAGTAGTGATGACAGAATGAATGAACCACCTACTTCTCTTGGACTTGTTCCACATCAGGTAAATAATTTGTGAGTAAATGCTTTTGTTGAGAAGCTAGGAACTGATATAAGGCAAGTGTGACAGGCTTTGCCTCTTTAACAAAAACATACCCTGTGCTGATTCTGTTCTGTGAAGGACAGACTCTCTGAGTTTGTTTAAAAAATATATATACAAAAAATAAATCCATCAGACCAAAGTAGTTGTTTTTCTGGCATTAGGTCTGTCCTACATGTGGACACACAATCCTTACTACCTACTTATCAGGAATTTGGAGCAGACTGTAATTGTGTAAGGCAACCTCTGACTTTTCTATTTCCCATCAGAGCTAACAGTGTCAGCATCTCAAGGTTACTTTTGTTCCCTTGTGTTTGAAAAAAACCAAAGAAATCTAACCAATTCACAATTATTATAGTTCTTCAAAATATTAATGTATTTCTGGTGCAGTCTTTATTCTTCTGCCCAGCCCAAAATCTAGCTACAAATGTGTTAAAAATACCATTTTTTAGGTAACTGGATAATCTTGTCTGTATTTGTTATATTGATACAGTCTTTCAGAAAACTGCCGCTGATCTTACCCCCATAATCATATTCCCTGTGATATTATCATTTGGGATGAAAAGTGTTCTGTGCCGCTTTCTGTACGTTCCTTATCTGAATGTGTCTGTTTGGAAGCTTCCATTGTACAAATCAATCACTTCTTTCTAAATTCTATTGATAGATAATTCTAAATTCTATCAATAGATTCTTTTGATATTATTTTTTTTGCACTAAGAATGAATCTTAATGAAGAAAAAGATAAAGCTACTACTATGTTTTCTTTGCAACATCTAGATAATCAGAGGGTCCAGTCTGTGTAAAATTGGTTTCATTCTGTTTATAATTTCATGTAGTTACCAGTGTTTACACGTGGGTCATTTTATACAATGGAACTCCCATAAATCCTTCTTGAGTTCTCTCTCCAGTAACTCTGGAGTCTCTCCACTTCTCTCTCTGGAGTCTCTCTCCCATACCCCTTTCATTTTATTTCATGTTACCATGGACACTGTCAGGTGCAGGATTGGTAGGGAGTATCTAGTTCTCTATTGACTCACGAGGCTTTGGTCCTTGCTGGCACTTGTTATCTGCTCATCTGGAAGGTTCTTGACCATTTCCAGCTTTAACACTAATTGATATGTTTGTAAGTTTCACAGTGGCTGACTGGTTACTTCATTATAATACCTGCATTACTCCTTTATCCCATAGCATTTTCTGCAGCTAAAATGCTGTTGTCAGCCAGGCCTAGTCTCTGTCCACTGCTGCAGTGTGTCTGAGGGGATTTTTTGACCTCTCATGTTTCAATAGGAGGGAAAAGCCAAATGTATATATTGTTCATTTGATTTGTTTCAAATATTGTGCCATCTGATCCTTCTGCAAACTGCTGTTTCTCTCAGCAGTCACCCATCTAATCAACTCGGTGAGTGCAATATTTTCTCCAGGTGTCTAGAATTAACTTTACTTTCCAGTGTGGGTTTTTTATGATGTTCTTTGTTGTAGCCCACTTTTGTGGAAAAAAAATAATAGTAAGTAATTAATGCAGCGGTCCTCTTTATTAAGAAGGTATTCTTTTGCGGATAATAAACTTAGTCTGTCATAAATAAGCTGAATTCATTTCCAGAAAGTATCTTGGAGTTCCCTGGAGAAGAGAAATACAAAGCAATATGGTAACAGAATGACTTGATTTTGTTGTTTTATTTTCTTTCCCTGAGTGCAGATATTTTGTAATCTAACATTATATTTGGCATGGTATTTCTGCAAAAATACTTTAGTGTTAATTCTGTTGAAATTGCTGTTGGCTTCTGAGGTTTGGGTCATTTGAACTGCATTAAATGTGTGGAGTGCGTATTGGGAGCATTTTCTGCAACAGACTTCAATATTAATTAAGACATTATTATTTGTATTGCAGAACTACTTAAGTTGTGTTCTTAGTGTCATCTCTTCAGAGTATTAGATCTGTAAAAGCATGGAATGGAAAAGGTGATCAGTACTCCAAAGACTTCATAATCTAAACAGTCAAACCCTGCTGTCTCTGTTACCAGAAACACTGAATGTTAACATTGTGTATCAGTGGTATCATATTAACAAATAGTTTAGGAATTCATGACAGATACATTTTTAGATTATATGTTATAGATACGGGAGGGAAAAGTGTGTTTAACTGATCATAGCATGATCTTTTATTTTTGATGGAACTTTGTGGTTGGGAAAGTCAGACTCCAGGTGGTGCTGTGCCTCTATTTAAGTTTAAATAGTGTTGCCTCTAGATAGTTGTGCCATTATTTGTATATAGAAAACCAGTAATATATATTGAGTATAAATTTACTACAGATATTATTGGGAGGCACTGTGTTGTAATAGTATTGCCCTAGTTTCAGCCATTCTTTAACTTTTTTCTTGAATGTGTGTTTCCAGTTCACGTGGATTTTTGGAAATGGCTCTTGTATTTATAAAACAGGATTTTATTTTTTTTTGTCTTCCAGATCCGTGGATTTTTATCAAGATTTGATAATGTTCTTCCAGTCAGCCTGGCATTTGATAAGTGCACAGCCTGCTCAACTAAAGTGAGTCTAGTTTGACTGTGCTGTATTTATATGTACAGAACAGCCTTGCTCTAAGTCAGCCTTAGAATGCCGAGGACTGCTTTGTATTTGATATTTTCTCTTACTTGCTTAGCGCTTGGAATCTGTTATCTCTCTTCAACTGAAGTCCTTTTCCCCTCATACCCTTCCTTTTTAAGGTGTTTTGCAAATTTGTTGGCATTACCTATTAACATGCTATCTCCAAATAAACGTTCGAGTCATACCTAAAGAAACCAAGTGGAGATTAGGGCCATCACATTTCTGAAAAGTTTTTCAGATAAATACTGTCAAAATCTTTTAGCTTATACAAAATAATAGAATTGGTGGTGTTCTTAATTATCTATGAATTTTTTTCTGATGCTTGGTGAATAATTATATCCTTTTAGCTTTCTTCAACTTAGTATTGGTACAAATACGCAAAGTTGTCTAAGTTTCTGTTTCATGATAAAAAACCAAACATAAAGAACCCTTAAGAAAAAAAATACTTCCATAACATTTCTTTGTTGAAAAGACTGCTTCGTTTTGACGTCAGTGTTGACAGTCCTGAGTCACCTAATGGATTTACAGCTGTTGCTTAGGTTCGAGCTGTGTCTTGCCAGGACACCAGGGAAGCCCACCAGGGTGTCTGTGGGAGGCCTCCTCCTCAGTGTTGGATGGTTTTCATCTACTGCGGCCTTGAAAAGTTTTTCTGGCAAGTTTCTATGGCCGTGTACTGCAAGTTCAAAAACGTTTTGACTGGAATATCTCTGTGTGAGGAATTCAGAGGTTTTGACTCATGATTTGGCCTGCTTGGGAGTGCCATTTGTTGAGTTAGCTTTTAGATACCTTAAGACTGCAAGAAGTCCTTCCCATCCTTTTCACTGCACTTGGCCTCCTCCTTTCAAACAGCTATCAAAAACTCCTCTGGTACTAACATTTTTTTGAAGGACTTGAACAATTTCTTCTTCTACAGTATTCCTGTTATTTCTCTAGGCTCTCTGGGTACATTTGACAAGTTTTGAAGGACCTTTAATGTCCATTTTCTCCTCAAAAGCTGAGGCACTAAGCTTAAAACTGCTGTTATTTTTAGAATCGTGTATCTACCATCTTGAATAGTTGAAAGCCCAGCAGTAGCTAGAAGTGATTATTTTCTCGTCTTTTCCAGAAGCACAGTTAGCAGAAATTGTGTAAGTGGTACCTAATGTGTTTTGCTTCAGAAAAATACTGAAATTTAAAAAAAATAATAATTTGAAGAAGAAAAGCTTTATGATGGTGGAGACTGAGAAGTTAAACTGTTAGAATAAGCTTTTTTCTTTTTTGTTTTTTTTTTTTTTCCCTTTTATATCTCATCCTGGCCATATTGATACATAAAACCAATAATTGATGTAGATAAATGCAGGTATCAATTTTTTGTTAGCAAATCATTTCCTCTTGGAGGTAACTTTGAGAGCCCTGTTTTACATGAACAGACTTGATGATTTAATAATAAATACTGACTTGGATTTTAGCAGCTGTGCTATTCCCAGAGAGATCACTTTTCATGTGGTTTGGGTATTAAATTACTTCTGTGCTGAAAAGGTTGCTTCATTGGCACACGTATTTCCTTACAGTAGAAATACAGCATTTGTTTACTTTACTAGCTTTCTGTTTATTACCATAAGAGTATGTTGCCCTGTATTGTCTGAAAATCTGGTGCTAATAATTTAAATGACAAATCCAATTACAATTTCATTGTAGTCTGTATATTGGGGTTTTTTTAGTGCAGTGATTTAGCGTAATTTCGTCCTGATCTGTGTCAGAAACTCTGTAGATTCAAACTTTTAGCACAGGAGAGAAGTGGCTTTTCTGATATATTGAATTTGCTGGTACCTTATTCATTTTCTTCTTTCTTATGTCAGCATTCTTTTCTTGTTCTCTTGTCACTCAGTAGCTCTTAAAACATGAATCCTCGAAACATGAAAATATTTGTCTGTCTTAATGCAAAACTGCCAGTGCATCATGGAATGAACCAGGAGACTTCATAGATTCAGAGTTTAGTGTCAGAAAAGATTATTACTACCCACCTACTTGGATACAGAGATGTCCCCTCTATTCTTACATATAGCTTACAGATTGTATTCCTTCCAGAGTTCTGATTTATCATCTGTGTTCTAGAAAGATAGCTTATTTTCTTTAAACATATTTCTCTCCTTCCCCTACTAAAATTATTCTGATGTGTAACTATCTCCACTGTCAAGTTAGAAGAAGAAAAAGCAAAATAAGTATCTCTACTATTTGCATGTTCGTTCTTAACTTTCTATTCAGGAAACTGAAAAATTAAACTATTTAAGTCATAGTTTTTTTTTAACCACTAAGCAAATTTACTAACTGACTCAAATGTTTTTCAATTTTATTGCATTTCATGAAGGAAGGGGTCAACACTAGGATCAGGGATGGTGTTCTAGGCACTATGTTACATTTTCTGTTTGCAGTCAAGATACTTCCCTACCCTTGCAGATGTTTTCCCTTTTTAACATCCCAAGAATACATTAAACACATTTGCTGTGACATTTACTGAGTCCCTGTGTTGCATTGTTTATGAGTATTTCAGTTTTGAAATCTATCATCATGTAGACATAACAATGCTTTTATTGTTCTCATCTGCTAACTGCTTTGCCTGTGCATTTTTACTTTAAATGGTTCCAGTCAGTTATGACAGTAACTTGCACTATTTGGTAACTCAGTGATTTTTTTCAGTTGAGTTTCAATCTAGTTCTGATTCCAGCAAGACTCTTCAGATTTTCCCTTGCTGTGTGGAGGAAAGACTTTCATATTTGCTTTCTCCCAGAACAGCATATTGTAAGATCTGTCAGTGAAATTGTTGTTAATATTTGTACGTTATACATTTCACAGTTCAAGCATTGTGTTGATGTTAAGTAGAGATGTGTAAGTCATGGAGAGGAAAAAAGCATGTACTAAAAAAAAGCAAGCTTTTGCATAGCTTGCAGAAATGATGGAGGAAATGGGGAGAAATGTTTGTCCTTCAGGAATCAACACTGCAAAAATTTAGAAGAATATTTAAAAAGAGTTATTTCTGGAGGTGTGGTGTAACATTAAGTCTGTGTAACTGAGTCCGTTTATAACTTTCCTTATTCCTTGAATTTACATATCTTAATATTTGGCACTTCCATGTACAGTGCAGCCTCTGTATTGATACTGGATAGATCTGATTGAGACTTGAAGGCATCCTAGGCATATATTCGTCATACCAAGTTACATTTAATACTTCTATTTCTCTTATAGTGGCATATAAAATTGCTTTATGATAAATGGCTTACAGAAATGTATCACTTTTCTTTTTCCTCTTTGAAAAAAAGTCATTTTAACTGGGGGGAGCAGGAGGCGGGATTATCGTGCCCATAACTTTTGAAATCTCAGACAGTCTTTACCTCTCTGGATATAAATTTTAAATTCAGTGACAGAACTGAAATAAGATATATTTTCAAAATTATTCACAACGAGGATGGTTTTACTGCTTTTTGCCTGAAGGATGTGCATTCTTGCAAATAATGCCTGGTCTTACTATTTCAAAAATACTGATTTTTTTATTAAAAAGTTCAACAAAATATTATGTGGGTTATCTAAAGTAAAAGGATACTAAGGGAAAGAAGCTGTGATGTGTAGTAAGAATGCCACAACTCGGGCTAAGAAATGATGACCATTGTGATGGCATTCTGTTCTGTCAGAGGAGAGGAAATATGATCAAGAAACCCAGGAATCTTAAAAGTAACATTAGCTTTAAACTTTACCCTATTTTGTGATCAGAGAAAAGAGTGTGTAATCAGCAGGGAGTTCAGTTTTGTTCATTGGGGAAAGTGGGGAGGTGTCTGTATGGACAGGATGGGTGATAATTGGAAAATGGAACTTAAAAAAACAGCAACACTGAAACCTAATAAGGTGAGAGAGAGCACATTATCTCCACCAAGTATCTGAAATAAAATTCATGATCCTTATTGAAGACCTCCACATCCCTAGAGGTGTTCAAGGCCAGATTGGATGAGGCTTTGACCAACCTGATCCAGGTGTCCCATGGCAGGGGAGTTAGAACTGGACCACATTAGTAGTCCTTGCTTAGTCCATCATGATGCCTGGAAACATCATAGCTAATCATTTGGGAAGGCAATAGTGCCAAATAAACTGCCTTGCTCATAACAGCTCCACAGTAAAGGCTGTAAGGGAACATGGGAAAGACAGAACATGTTCATGTTCAATCTTAGCTATACCATTTACCAAAGCTGAGGAAGCCGGTTGCCGTTCCTGTGCGTCAGCGCTGTTACGGCTAGACTGTAACAGTTAGAAATGATGAGTGTTTGGCACCATTTGTTGAGAGTTGTGGAATGCAGGTTTATTGACACCAAACAACCTCTCAAAGTCAACAGAAGAGAGGATTTAGGAAAAAAAAGAAACAAAACTTTATCTGCTTTCTTATGGTACTGAAGAGAAGTCAGGTTGTTTAAAAGCTCAGAAGGCTCACTAGGAGGCTAGTTCAAAACTTTAACATTATAGTAGTGTTGTTGGCAGTGCTTGCTTGTCCTTCCCTCCTCCAGGCACAATGATGCTAGAAATCTGTAACAAACAGTTGCTGTTAGCCATTGTATTGTCTTCAGTTCAACGTTTAATGTAGCTGTGAAATCGCTTCTTAATTCTTTGTTTTGTTATATTTTTTCAGCTAAGATGAAGGTAGCAAGTATAAAAGCATTCAGCATCCTTCTTTTTTTCTTTTTGACTACTCTGTTATTCTCTTTTGCAATTTAACTGGAGTTACAGCAAAGACTAATTTCTTGCTGTTATTACTTTTCTTAAGGAGAAGAAACTTGTGTGCTCCTCCACAACAAATCCGTAAGACATTATTACTATTTAGCCTGTTATTAATGTATCTCTCTCTATTAAGAAAAAGTTAAAGAACAGTTTGTGTCTTGTGAGACTAAACCACCCACCCAAATATTTTCACATGGGTGAGGATTTGTTTAGCTTTCAGGATTCCCAGAGGAGGATACATTTTCAAAACTTGTGACTGCAGGATAAATCCCAGCATCTCAGGAGCTAGCAGGTGTATGGCAGTGTCAAAATGGTAGTTTTGAGTGTGGGTGTTTGCATCTGTATATAAATGTTGAAAACTGGAGCTTTGACTCTTTCAGGTTTTGCTGAGGAAACCCAGTTTTTATTACCCAGCCCCCTGTAGTAAGATAATTGCCTTTGTTCTAGCCAATCCATTTGTCTTCATCATGTAAGACTGTTTCTTCCTGGATGGCCAATACAACCTCTGGATATTTTAGGGAGTTTAAGTATGGCTTGGCGTAGAATATGTGTTTAAATAACAAGGTAAAACAACATTTCTCCCCAAGTCGTTATGGTTTAAGGTCTTGTCTTCCTGGCACAAGTAGGTAGATGACTAAGGTTTACTGCAAAGTGGGTTTAAGGTCATTGTCCAGTATTGTGTTTTTTGCAATGGAAGTTTTAAACTTCACTGACTAAATGATGAAGAAAGTCTTCGGAGAGAAGGAGAGAAAAGAGGAACAGAGAGAATACCACTTGCTGTACCTTGTTTTATTCCCTCTTCCTTTTGCCCCAGAAAATCAGTAAGTCTGTTGTTATTATTTTGGTTCCAGCATAGTAACGCGCTTTTGCCCTTTAGAGAAGAAAACAAATGATTTTGTTATTCTATATTTCTTTTATTTGATGACTGTTATTAAGTGTTTTGTGATGTTTAAGTGAAATAGCCTGTCGATTTATGCTGATGCAGCAGTGCACTGTATTAGATTGTAGCATCAAAGCTATGTGGCAGACTATTGTAGAATTTGGCCCAGGAAGCAGCTGATGTGACTGAGTGGTCCGTGGTATTGACTAGTTACTTGTCTCCAAGTTAAATAGCATTAAAATAATTAAAAATATGTTCCAGTAATTGTTCAGTAGTCTTAAATGGATTTAAGATGTTATTCTAAGCAGTTCTGAGTGGGAGAGAGAATGGTTTGTGAAGTTTGTCTTAAATAGAAATCTCTATTGTTTGAATTAAAAGAAAAAATAGTTAATTGAAGTCTTTAAGTGAAAATACTGCACTCGTATAATCAATTTTCTGCACCATGAATAAAATGAACCTTTCTATTTTTACTTTAAAATATTAGTTTTAAGGGGAAAAAGCAGCTTGCCATTGTTAAAAACAATTGATTCGTAATTCTGACAGGTTGTGTTTCCGTTGCATTTAAATTAAATTCTATGGCTCTCAGAGATTGTTTTGTTTTGTTTTCAGTGTTTATTCTTCCTCCAATTCAATAACATTTAACTACAATTAATCCAAAGTAAAGGACTCCCAACCAGTAGCAAAGAGAGAACATCAGCACAGTTCGGTGATATCGACATGTTCTATATATAACTGTGCCTAGAGCACCATTTTTAATTATTTATTCTAATAGCACCTTAATGCTGTCTTGTCACCACTCCATGAAGCTGAGACAAATTCCTTCGTGTCAGTAGGAACAAAACTGAATTAAAATACTTTGACTTAAAATGTTTATGTGCTGACAAACATAAGAATTGCAAAAACAAAGTTGGAGAATGCAGAACTGGATAAAAACTAGGAATATACAATGTGGGGTGATAGTATGGTGATGGCATTCATCTTACCATTGCTGAATGTAGATATAGTTCAAACCTAATTCTATAGGTTTCTGTCTAGAACTTGAAAAGTCAGTTGTTTTGCTGGATATGAGTAATTTGTAATTGTTCTTTTTACGAGTTTTTGCGTGCTTGCAGTGTAATGCCTTCCATTCCCTTTTTTATTACTCCAAGCATTCCGTGCCTCTTAAATAAAATACAGACACAGTACACTTCATGTCTGCCATTATGCCTAGAGATTTTTATTTGTAAGATGAGGAATCACTTGAAGTGAAAAGAAGCTCACATGTTCCTGGCTGGAACATACACAATTCTTTGATGTTAGTGACTCTTTAAGAAGTTGTTTAGTATTTTTATTTGTATTAGGGCAATGAGTGAGAAAAAATATTATTCATATCAGTTATGTGCAAAGAATGCTAATGATTGTTAGAGTGTACTAAGAAAAACTGAACTAATTCGAAAGATCGGCGGGGTTACATAAAGGTTCAAGTCTAAATGACAGCAATGAAAATTTTCAGGACACAAGGTTATGGTCCAAAGCCCTCTTTTGTATTGATAGTTGTGATTGACAAGCACTCCAGATTCCTACAGTGCAACACTGTGATGATTTCAGCCATCGTTCTGCTTCTACAGAGTAGAAAGTCATGCCAATAGGCTGCAGTGAAAGACTGGAAATACATCCATTTTTCTCTCTTCTGTGGTCAGGTATTATAACAATTGTTGATGATATGAGAGTCTTATTTTTTTCCCTAATCTTTATGCAAATAGAACTTGCTTTATTATAATCTCATATTCAAATTATGTTAAAATGTTACTTAGTAATATTTAAATTATTGGTAGTTTACTTGTATTTCAGTTATATTTCTAATCTTATGAGATTAAGCAGATGGAGTACTACATTTTTCCGAGGTGATTTTTTTTTTCCTTTCTTTGTCAGGAGTCTGTTTACCAGTTTCCTTCAAATCATCAGCCTCATTTTATTAGACAAATGTTTTTTAACAGTTAAGTTTACCCTTTATTCAGTTTTTCTACATTTTTGCCTATATCTGTGCAATATTTGCAGAAATGCTTGTTTCCTTTGAAATTGAAAAAAGTGAAGGAAATGTAATTTAAAAAGATGGTAAAAATAACAGAAACTGATGAAGTCCAATAAATATGTGTGGTTTTGGTGAATATGCTGTTGTTCCTCCAGTGCTGTTTTGTATCTGTGTAACAAAATGTGCTCTGAAATAGTCTGCAAAATACGGATTTTTAAGATAGAGGTCTGAATTTAGGAACTACCAAGCAGCTGCAGTTTCAGCTTAAGGCAGTGATAGTTTTGGGCTCTTAGTGTCTGAGAGATCATGCCTTATTGTTGAGCTCGTGATGGCAGGGGAGAGCTAGGTGGGCTAAATGACTTCACGTGCTGTACCCAGTCACTACTGGCTTTTTGCTTACTTAAGTCAACCCATCTCAAAAGGACGAGTCCATACAGAAGCAGATTGTACCGGCAGCCAAAATGGTATTGGGCAGAAAACAGTTGTGTTTCTGTGAGAAGAATCGTTTTCCTAGATGTTTGGGGGAGTGACGTTGCTTCACTCCCAGCATTTGGGATTGTCTGTGGAAAATGTAGGCCAGTTCTGGATTGTTTCTTCAAGGCAAAGATGGGAATTGTACTACAGATGCCTGTCCTTATGTACGAGTAACAAACAGCTTATCCAGCCACAAGTCATCAGTACCCTCAGGCGTGACTGGGGAAAAAGAAGGGCTTTCTGCATTGCTGTACAATAGAGAGTGACTAATGCCAGTATGAACTGGAGCCAGAAGTGCTGTAACTGATGATGAGCTAATCAGCATAAATTTTGGACAGGAAGCAGAATGGGGCTAAATGAAGTTGTAAATATCTGTCCAGTTTAAAATGTGGAGTGAGCAATAGATGGCTGTTAGGTGACTGAAGGATATACCCGTGTCTTAAAAGAGGTCAGGGCAGATGATCTAATGGTATTGTCTACCTGAAAACTCTTGTGTTCCTCTATTCTGAGTCTCTAAATTGGAGATTTTTATTTCTACTCTCCATCTCTATCTCTTTCTTTCTTTTTGTTTATGTTACTAATGCTTTCAGACAGGGAAGGCTTAAACTCGCATTACTGTCCAGTAGAAAGCCCTTACATTGGCTGTAATCTGAAGATGCCATTATGGTTTAAATAAATTTTGAGAAATGTTTTGCAATGGAAATAGTAGCTAAAATAAAAACCTTGCTTTTTTTTGTCTATATCAGTAGTCTTATCAATTCTTATCAGGAAAAATGGTTACCTCTATGTGAAACATACAAGGTTATTTCAAAAAAAAATCTCAGAACGCATGTTGTTCTCAAGAACTCAATGTAGGCAAGACCATGCTTAAACTCACATCTCTTAAATTTCTAAGAACTCTACTTTCCTCCTTTTCATTATTCCAAAGAAGAAACTGGAAGGTCCTAATCTAAGAAAATCTCACTGAGACCTTTCAGGATGTATTTTTCAGTCAGTACTCCATTTTCTGTCTGTTGCTATTATCTATGCTGATTTTGAATTGCAACAGACAAAATATGTTTGTATCACAGCATTACGACTCTAAATTAATATGGCAATCTCTTAAATTAATTTTTAGGATATTATACTCAGATTGCTTAAGATTTTTTTATGCTGGTTTACTTTCATTTTTAATAGTGGTTATAGGAAAGTAAGGAGAAAATGCAGGAGGTGTTTTCATTATTTAGACACAACCCAAAAATAATGCCATGATTGCCTTGTCACTTATAACCTTCCAGAATTTTCAGAACAGCTTTCTTCTACTTCCACCTGGAATACTTACTCAATTGTCTTGAGTCATCTTTGCACTCATGTGACATTGTCAGACTTTCATGTTCCAGTATCATGAACGAGGTCCTTTAAAAATCGTCAAAAGTTCAGGTTTGTTGCATCCTTTTTCGTAGATGTATTACAGGATCACCTTATTAGGGGTTTTGTTACAGCTCTTTAGGACCAAATGGCAATAAATATTGAATACTTCATGAAAAGGCAAGAGACAAGGAGCTGAAGATTTTGTTAAGGAAGCCAGAGTTATGGGTCTCGTGGTAACATTTTGAAGGTTAGCAGTGCTGCTTGGATCCAGAATCTTGATGGCTGATGTGCTTCACGTGCCTCACCGTCTTTCCTTCTCAGTTAGGAGGATTTTTCATGGCATTGTAGACTTTCACTAAACTTCCTGTTTTAATAGCAGATACATGAAGCTTTGAAGAGTTTAGCTGGCGAGAGTTTACATGTCTTCCTTATTTTCCACCCAACTGTTGAAACCGAAATGTTTATTGTCAGTGTTTTCTATTCATTCTGCATTGCCTGTGATAACTGGATAGCTAGCAGTGTGCAAAAATGTATCTAGGCACATAAAATTTCCAAAAAAAACATTCAATTCTGAGATTTTTCAGGCTCTGAAGTGTTCAGTGGAGTATCTGTGAATCTGTTATTCAGAATGATTTTGTGGGGAGAAAGGGCAGGGAGGGGAAGTGTGCTGCCTTCTTTGAGTGGGAAGTGTTTGAAGCCAGGAATAGTGTAAACCAGCTCCCGTATTGTTTGGGTTCAGGCTGCTGATATATCTTAGTGTAAACAATAAATCCGGTAGCATTTATCTCTTATTTTCCCTGGAAAGTAAATAACACAGTTTCAAGCTCTACAGATGCTGACTACAGAGAAAACAAAAAAGCCAAAGCAAATGTAAATAGTGTTAGGAAGTTGAAAAGTTATGTGACAGAAATTAGGCATAAAATGTGAGTCAGTTTTACATCAATGGTCAGGTTCTTGGGAGTAGGAATTTGGTTTTTGTAGTTTTATTTTACCAGATATACGCTATGAAGCAATCCTGGAGCCAGATTCTCATTTTACCCAGCAATCGAGACTTCTTTGTGAAGAATGCTGTTAAAAAGGGTATAACACCAAGGCTGCACATCTGTTTCTTGTTTCAAAACAAGTTGTTTTAGACAGAAGCCTCTATTTTTTTCCTCATACCACGAGATGTGTTTTTTCTCCTTCACTAAACAGACAAGAACAAAAAGATCGTTAACAAAGTGGGTTACTGTATCATTTACACAAAAGGCTTTAGCAATACATTAATTTGTCCCTGTGGTGTTAATATGCATCCACAGTCATTTGTTCTATTAAAATGCCATCATGTGAAAAATCAGTTGTGGCTCTGGCTCTGTAAAATGGAGACTGGAACCAAGATTATAGCGTCAACCTAAGAGGAAATTTATGTGTCAGAAGACAGTCTGGTTTTAAAATGTAACAGTGCTTATAACAGACGTGAAATACGGAAGGCGTGCTGCTACCTGATTCTCCCCCTCAGCTCTGAAAAGTGACCTGCGAGTGAGAAAAAGGGAAGAGTTCCTTACTAAATCTGTGTTGCTCCAGCTTGTCTTGCTGGGCAGAAGAATCGTATCCCTCTTGTGCTTTTTGCTGCTGCTTTGCAGTTTTCTGCTTGAGAAAATCAGTTGCTACGTAGTGACATGTCACTGAGTGTCCCGACAGTGACACGTTTATTCCCAGAAAATGCTTGTGAGGGACTTTTTACATGGGTGCCAGATGGGAACTAATGTGAGATCAGGAATAGTGAAAAT
Source organism: Tapera naevia (assembly GCA_033556795.1). Taxonomy (NCBI): domain Eukaryota; kingdom Metazoa; phylum Chordata; class Aves; order Cuculiformes; family Neomorphidae; genus Tapera; species Tapera naevia. Next base: position 2,655,415 of record JAUMJJ010000171.1, on the reverse strand, counting down.
TATCATGTCTCTCAAGTATTTGTCCTCCTGTGAATCTATTATTCAGAATGATCCCATTGGTACCAAGTGTGGTGTTAGCAGCAAAGGGAATTGTTAACTGCAAAAGCAAGCTTGTGCCAACCATGGCCCTTTAGACTCTGCTGGACATGATTACAAGGAGAATATTTCCTTTCCACACAGGAACAAATGGGGCGCTTACTAAATCTAGAAACATATTTTAGAATTATTTTGTGCCTGTTTGATGTCTAGACTGGCTTTATTCGTGGTAACCTGCAGAGTATTCCTGTGTGGTCTCCTGGCCTAGGAATTTGAGATGAGTTTTATTTTGCCTCATGCTGTTTTCTTTTTGAGACATGCTCAGTGGCTACTGAACAAATGTGTGCCACGCTGCGTTTATCAGAGGACAGCTGTTACTGAATTTGTGTAGCAAAGTTCAGATGTGGGCAAGTTAATGGTATTTATGCCTCTGGAGGTAGTTATTGTAAAGTATTACTCACCTGAATTGGGAAATGAAGTCCCTGAAGGTGACAAAATGTTATTTCAATCGCTGCCTACATTAGAAGGATTTCATTATAGAGTGTGGCACCTCTAATGGTACCACCCTTGCTCAAGAGCAAACTGAGTGATGCTGCCAGGTTGTTCTTTGGCTCTCTAATATGTTGTTTTCTGGGCTGTGTGGCTGGAACTTCTGTTTTAAAACTAGTTAACATACTGCTATTTAGCAGACTGTTCCCACTATTAAATATCAAGTAATTACAGTTAGCAAGTACACTTTTTGATAAAGTTTTTAAGGCTTCTGCAGATGCTAATACAAGGAAGATATTCTGTATTATACTTTAGGTTTAGGTTTTGAAGATATTGTGTCTCTAGTCAGGTATGTTACTCTAACCTAAATTTGCCTTCATAATGCAATGGCCAGTCCAGTAGTGTGAAATGATGGAGCTTCTACAGGGAAGAAATAAATACTTCTTTCCACAGTAGTAGTATATTTGATCATAGTAGCATGTATCATTTCTACCCAACTTAAAAAAAAAAGCTATATTTCATTAGATCAGAAAAAATATATCTTCAACTCATGGTTCCATGATCTCATTTTATGAATATTAATGTTTTATTATTTTTTTTAAGGCATTTAATAGGAGACTTCCTAGTCTCTTCCCTGCTAATCACACTACAAAGAGCACTTGGATTTAATAGAAAGTCTTCCAGGTGATTCATCCAGAATCAGTGCTAGATACGGTGGGTGTCAGCACAGTTGGAGTGCACAAGAATTCATTCATTTCTGTCTGTGGCAGGGAATAAGGAAGGTTAAGCACATCTCTGAAATAAACCCAGGCAGTTTACACAGAGCACTCTGGCACACCAGAATGGTGCACTTACCAAGGAAGCAATCCTTGGAGACTTCAGACTTGAGTCACAGTTCTTTGTATCTTTTAGCAGTTTTTACCTCTGTGAAGAATTATTGTTTTCCCTGCATTTCTTTGATGAGGTGTGGTATTTTAGACTGAGACTACTGTTTTGTTGTGTATAGGCTGTATATTGCTTCAGCATACCATGAGCTATCAACTGGCCTGCGTTACTAAAACGGTATCGCATAAGCTCTGTGTTGTGGTGCCAGTGAATTAAAGCAACAGCAATCCATTTGATAATGCTGATAGCGTTGAGGATTATACAGGCAGGGCTGTGAATGTAATCCAAGTTTATAAGTTGATGTCTATATGCAGTGTTTCACAAGGAGCCAGCTGCAAGAGACTTCTGCACATCTGGTTGCTTTATTAGAACTTTGAAACACAGAGCAGTCATTAAATGTATATATCCATAGTGCAATTTCACAATATATGTAATGAAGAGTATCAAGAGGGCACATTTCAGATGGAATGCTGAAGTTGCCCAGTTCTCTGCACTGCATTGTAAACAGTCAGATGAATTTATCATGCTGTGTTTATCTTGGGAATCAAAAAACAAGAAAACCCTAAGAAAATGTGCCGAAGTGTTTCTTATCTCTTTTTTTTCCTTTTCTTCTTTTTTAATTTATGATGATGTTTATGGGTCACTACACAATTACACAAAACTCCATATATAGCAGAGGAAATCTTAAAAGTATGAGGAACAATTTCTTCAGATTTAGTAAGAGAACATGAACTACAGTATTTACTTATTTATTTGTTTGTTTATTTTAGGAATGTAATGTGTGTCAAGAGGATGCTGAATGTTTGTCATATTCACCTACATTTCTCTTCTTTTTTTGTAGTTGCGTTTCAGTTGGTTGGTTGTGTTTTTTGAAACCTAAGTATGCAGTAGATAATTTTAGACATTTTTTTATGAAGATCTGAGTGTAGATCCCAGTCTGTTTTTACCAGTAAATGTATGGTATGTCAGTGAAATATAAATGTATTTATAAATGAGCTTAGATTCCTGTAGGACTCAATGTAAAATCTCACTGGACATGTTTTGCTGAAGAATGCTGTTGGGCTGTGCAAGTTCCCACGTCTTGAAGATTTACCAATGAAAAGTTATTTGAAACCTTTAGGAATGGCTAAACTAGAACACAGTGGAAGTGTGATTTTTGTTGAGTTAGATGAATTCATAATTAAACCATTTTCTCCCCCCTTTCCATTTTTTCCCCCTATTGTCCAAAGGAGGGTGGATGGATTCTTTGAGGGTAGGGAGAGCAGGGCTTTTCTGTTCATTTTTAAACCTTGGAATGAGGCTCACTTGGTCGAATCACCTATTTCACTGCAGAACAACTACAGTCCTTCCAGGGTGGCTGTTTTCTTCTTTTCCAGAGGAAGTTAATTCCACTAGTCACAGGGAACTTGTCTGTCCAGTAAGAGTGGAAATGTTTAAGGAGTACAGAAGCTGCACAGATTTCTATTACTCCTCCTCTTCCAAAATAAGAATGGAATACATTCAGTGAAAGAACTGTTGTCCACAGCCCCTGCAAGTGTTCTGTTCAATAGCACTTCTTGTGCTTCTTAGGCTTGTTCTGCAAGAACTATACCAAAATGAGGTAAGTTCAAAATAGGCATAAATGATGCATATAGCATAAGCTGTAAGAAGACATGAATGGGCACAAAGAAGTGATTTGTTTGGAAATACATACATGAAAGAATGAAAAATCAGGTATTTCTTTGAGCACAGAAGCCCCAGAGCCATATCTTGATGGCCGATGTTTTTCCAGTGCTTGGGCAGTTATAGAGATGCAGTTGCTTGTGGATTCTCTGGTGTTTAGTAAGTGTTAGGCTAACACTGGAGCTTTTTTCAAGTACAGCTGTACCCCAATATCTGCAGAGGATGTGATTCTAAGAAGTATGCTGGGACAGCCATGCAGCGTTGCTTGTGAAAACAAGTTACAGGGGCTCATGCAGGGATTTAAGACATGCACAGGGTTTAAATACAGAGGAAGAGTGTTTATGGTTGGAAGGGGGAGAGGTGGGAGTAGGTTATCAGAATCATTAACTGGAACAGCTGCTGACTTTTACAGGTACTGGGGTTTGGAAAGGATCATCATTCTAGAAATAACAGCCATTCTTAAAAATAACAGCCATCTGTGAAGGTGCCTGATCATTAGCCCCCTTTTCTACCTTTCACTCTTGAACTGATGTTGATCTGAGGGAGATGGTGATTGAGATGAAAATGAAAGGTTTTGAGAGAGGCAACAATAACTTGCATAGTAAAAGGTTTCTGGGCAGGCATTTGTTTCCACAGAATAAACCTTTCCACAGTCTTTTCTGAAAAGCTTATGTCTTCTCTGTATGGGGTGAGCCTGATGGTACTCCTCCACCTCTCTGTTTTCCATGTCTTATATGCTGCTCCTTTCTATTAAAGTACTGAGTGTTTCTGAAGGCCCTGCATGCATCCTCTGCTCTGCTACAAGAATTCCTATAGGAAAAGTTGCTTTGCAGCCTGTCAGGCTCAGCTGCTTCATCTGTGAGACTGATGGCAGCACAGTGGATATTAAATGATGAGTGCTAGACCTCAGAAGGAAAAAAGGAGAGCAGTGGATAATGTCATAAGTTCCTTCCATTTTCTTGCTGCCGGCTTTCACAAAGCTTGTAGGATCATGATCATCATTGACATTTTATTTCCTTTCCTCAGTCTCCATTATACTTAATGGAAATCACCCTGCCAAATAGTTACTTAAGCTAAAGTCCCATGAAATAAAATTCTTCATGGTGGGGGGTTTGACAGGAGCTTAAGCTAAAACCTACCTTCCCGTTCTTGTAGGAGCCTGTGAGACTCTCAAAATAAAAGGTAAACTGTGCAAATTGCAGTGGAAAAATAGAGTGGTCTAAGATACAGTACTCTCAGAATCATGGATCTCTGGAGACTGGGAGGATGCTGGACTTGGACACTGGCTTGGAGAATTTTTCAGTCTGTCCCAGAGTGGTTCTTTTCCTTTAAATGATACATTGGAACTGTTTTTTGCCATGTTTTGTGTAACTTAAATGCTCCTTTCATGACTTGACAGCTAAGTTTTTCTTCTTGCTGTATCATCTGTCCCAATGTAAGCTTAAAAATACATTTAAACCAGGAAGTCCTAAATCTCACTTCCTACCTCCACCTTTCTGCACCTTAGAAATTGAGTTGGGAGAAATGCTAATTTTTTTTCTCTGTAATTTTTGCCTGTTTTCAATGTGCAATCATTTTCTGAGTGTCCAGAAAAATTACACTTTTATTTTGTGAGCAAGATATCATGATGAATGTTATGGGCATCTTATTTTAAATCCTTCTCTGTTTGTGTCTTTGGCAGGTACTTGACCAATATGAACACGAAGGGTTTAATTTCCTAGCTAAAGTTTTTAATTCTTCACATTCCTTCTTAGAAGACTTGACAGGTCTAACGTTGTTACACCAGGAGACACAGGCTGCTGAGGTAAGAAAGTACCCTCTGGATGTTCAGCTGTATAATCATAGGAGTACATGAATCACCAGCAGAATCAAGCAGTGATATTTGATTTACAGGATGATTTACACAAGCCATGTGAATCTCCCATCCAGTGAGAGAAGATGTGTTCTGTTAATGTGATAGAATAAGAAATACTGTCTGATGTGAGAGATCATTCTTTCTGAAGATGAGATGTTGGGATGCACGTTGGCAGCCAGTTAGAAACGGGTTGCACTATTATTATATTTACTTTTGTTGTTGTCACATTTTGTGAAATTACAGAAATATTTTAAGTGACAGTTATGGCTTGGCAGACCTGAATTTATGTCAGGAAGTTTCCTGTCTGTTGTCTTTTAGGGTGTGCTTCACTGGCAGTGTAAACTGCAGTTTGTGCAAGCACCAAAAGTCCTCTAGACAAGTAGTGATAGCAGAGAGCCCACTGTGGTGGGGTCACCACCACAGTATTTACACAGATTCTAGGTAGGTTAGACATTCTTTTAAATTAATTGTAAGATTTTATATATGATTATTCAAGTATTTATTTTAAAGGAAACAAGTGACTTATTTTATGTGGTACAAGGAAATCAACTATTGTATTGCTTGATGGGTTGTAATATGGGCAAAACAGTGCTGTTTAAAACTTTTGTCACTAGACAAATAATGTGGAATGGAATTGGGGTATGTTCTGTTCTCATGGGCAATAACCCTGTCTAAAGAGTTTGTCCCATAAAAAATGAAGCAGGTATTTGAATATTGTATTTTATATTTAATTTTCGTAATACTCCCTCTGCAAATGGCTATGTTGTTCTTCATTTATAATTTAATTTTGGTGTAATTTTGTGGTGGCATCACAGGGATGTTTCTGAAGTTGGGCATGAGAAGGGATTAACTGTATGAGATTAACTGTATGGTTATTCAGTTACCTTAGCTTGTGCAAATGGTATAGCTGTTTTTTCAGTTGGAAATGGCTCAACCTCGACTGTGATGCTTAGTAAGGTTTCTGGGGATGATGATTTGGCTCTCTGTTTCATGTTTTAACCTTTTAAAATAGTTGGAGCAGATGCTGGAGACATTAAACCATGAAATACCTGATGCATTCTTAAATCAGCCTGGTGATACCTAGGAAAAAAAAAATTGAATGGATATATGAGAAGGATCCAACAAAGAAAAACAAATACCCTTCAACAGGAGCTACTCATTAGCAGTATGAGTGGTGGTAGGCTGCTAAGAAATATCTTGGCTGCTAATGACAGCATTAAAACCAGTTACAATTGCCCTGACTATTAATCTATTAGTTTGCAGACATTGATGGATTAATAAATTTCTTTTGCAGCTTCAGATTGTAAACAGGTGGTTGTTTATCAAATTTTAGATATTCTTTACAAAATATAGAGTCTGATGTGAGTTTATTGCAACTTAATGAAGTTCAAAGTTTAACATAAAAAGTAGAATTAGTGTGCTTTCAAAAATCTTTGGGTTTGGCAGTGAGGTTTATGCAGTGAAATCATTGCTCACAGGTGGAAAAACTGATGTACAAAATGTTTGCAAAGCCAATGCTTTCAAATTAGCCCAACTACCATAGAACCAAAGGCTTGGCTTGATTGCTTCTCTGTAGCATTGCTGTATTTTTGTAAAATCTCATCTGTTCTATCAGGATTAACTATTTTAATAGTCATAATAGTATGTATTTATGAATAGTGAGGTCTGATAGGCAGATTATTTGCAGATTCTGGAGCATACTTACTTTCTTTGGGTTCAAAGACCTTTTCTTTTGTTGCATTTTGCCACTGTTGACTCTGAAAAATAAAGAGGTGGTTTTGTTGTCCACTATTACTCCCTCAGTACATTATCTGGGGCAGTTTATGAACTTTTTAGGTGGACAAGAGAGTGGTATACTTTCTGTTGAATGGTTCTTGTATTTTGAGCTCATTTTTCTTAAACAGGACAGTTGGTGCAATTTATATTGCTGAGTTTGAAGACTGCAAAATGGCTTTTCAGGTTTTAGGTACTTTTGAGCAGAAAGTGTATGGTAAAGTGGAGGTGTTAGATTCATTAAGATAAGTGTTCTTTAGGTTGATTTAAGGTATTCTTGATACATGGCAGTCTAAAAACTGCAACAAAAGTAGTGAGAGAGATTTCATAAGACATCTGTGGCCTATTCTGGTAATTAGACTATTGGATTGTTCTGTTGAGAAGTTATTTGCCTTTCTGCAGTTAATCTCTTCAAAGAGGTTTTGTAGGTGATTGTTGGGTTTGGAGACCATAAAAATGACTTCTAGTAACCAAAGGTTTTCCTTTCCTCCTATTGAGTAAATTTTGACCAGAGCCATTGTAATGAAAATAAGACTTAGGAAGTTGCATGTTATCCAACCTTAAATTTACTGCAGTGACATTATAAATGTGTTGTAATTCCGTGTATAAACTCACTGATATTATGGTAATGAACTTACATCTAATAGGAAAGCTACTCAATCTTGTTTTTTTCATAAAGATCATTCTTAAAATTTTGATTAATTAAGAGCCTTTAATTGAATGTTTTGCTCAGAATGTTTTGTTGTGGTCAGAAGAACTGGAGGTTTTGGCATGTGGGTTTGATGCTTCAGCATATTGAGTCTTAAGTTAAATGACACACTAAACCTTTTTATTTTTAAACTTGCCTAACAAATGCTTACCCACTTTCATAATGTCTGTCCGTAAATGCTTTAATGATCTAAAAGCTAAACTAATTTTTAAAAAAAAAAGGCTTCTAAGCTTTGAGTTGTTTAAAAGAGATTCTGGGTAAGTCATCTGTGACTACATTAAACAGAACGGTTTTGGATGGCTTGAAGTTTCCATCAAAGCTTTACCTTCCTCTGGGCTTAGCATAGACTGCCTTTGCTGGGATTAAAGCAATATAATTTGCAGGAAGATATGGAAGACCTTTCACTTACTACACATCATCTTAACTTGCATTGTTCAGTTTCCTCTTCCAGTGCTGTGCTCTTGACCTAAGCATTAATACTTGACATACTTTATCTTTTTAAAATAAGTGATGAGAATGTAACCGTATTTCAGTGCATAACCAGAGCAGATATTATAACATAGATTTAATTTGTGCTTCAAGTTTGATATTAATTGCAGTGATTTCAGTCCGTAGAGCACCCATGTCTTTGACATGAGATGCATCAGGAAATTATAAATGTTCTAAATAATTTACTCAGTAAATAATAAAAATAGCAAGTGTTTCTGTTTTGTCTTGAAATGACAGTAAATTACAAGCATCTGCTTTTACCACATCTGGCTTTAGTTAAGGTTCTGTGGAATGTTTTTTGTTTTTTTCAATAAGAGTTAGATATTTTTGTATAGCTTCAAGAAGAGACTCTGGTGACACACATGGCTTTGAGGGTGAGTAGAAGCTGTGGGAAACTCCCACATCAGCACTTAGACCTTGTTTCCACTGCACACAGTTCACTTTGGGAGCTGCCCAAGCTGACCTAAAAATTACACTTGTTTTCCAGATCTCTTTGTCTTCTTCCTGCTAACCTGAACTTTTTAACTTGATGCTTGTTCAATGTGTAAGCAAGTTTAGTAACATAGAGAAAGCCTGTGTATCTCTGGAATTATTGATGAGAAAGTGGGGGCGTTGATTTGGAGTCAGAACAACAACCAACTGAAGGACTTCCAGTTCAGGACTTGGCTGGCTGCCCAGTGATGGTTAGGTGTCACAATGCATCTCTAAAACCAGCTAGTTTGCCTGCCACATACACCAGCTGTAACCCTGCAGAGTATATTGGGTTTTGCTGGTGTGGAGAGCTCTTTGCATTTAATCTGGTCTAAACTCATAGCTTTCCTGATGTGCACTCGACTACTCTGTGTTAAAGATGAATTTTTGCTGGTGTGGCACATTTCTGGAAGTAAAAACTGGCACATTAATAAAACCTGTAGTTGGGATTATTCCATAGTTGTGCAAAAACCATTCGCTTTGTTTTCTAAGAAACTTAGTTCTTCAAGGGTACTTGTTTTATTGTTATCCTTTCTCTTTGGAAACCACTGCCACCGTTCTTCAAGGCCTGATTAGGCAAAGTAACCAGGCTTATCCTTACTTGAACATATGTAAGTGTTCTTGAAATCACTGGGAGTGAAGTGTCTATTGAAAGGTAGTGAAGGAAGGAGTGGTAGTAGTGGTGAAGTGGATTTTTTTACTTGAATTCACTGTATTATGTGCAATTGAATTTCTATACAAGACTTTTTTGGCTATATCCATTTTCAGAAATACAGAAACTTAATTTCTCTCTGTTCTTAATAAAAGCCAAATGCGCTTTCTTACCTTGGATTTCAATTACTTGAATGCTTTAGGAAGCTTTACTATATATTCTGCTTTTATTAGGATGAAATAAAATCATAAGATACACAAAAGAAATAAAATTGTCACCATTTTTATGGCTGATTAAAATGCAGGAAGTGGTAGAACTTTTGCAATCTGAGACGATCATAAAGACTTTTGGAAGAAATACTCTGGACAAGAGTTCGTATTTCTGAATTCTATTATAATGGTCAGATATTGGTGCCAGCAGGTGATGAGTCTGTCATTTTACTTCAGTAATTTTGTACTTCAAGTTTTTGGTCTATTACAATGTGATCCACGGTGTCTGTAGTTAATATGAGTATTAATATGTAGTTAATATGTTCTTGCAGTCAGTGAATGAAGGCTGTTTGACATTTGCAGAATCCCCTTGCTGTGCTGGTTTACTGTACCCTAAACAATGCCAGTTAGAACTCTTGTCCTGTAGAAAGTAGGATTAATTTAAAAAAAAAAGAAAACCAGAAAGTGATGCTATTAAAATACTTTGAGGTCTTTAAATAGGAGAAAGTACAGAAAGTTCTTTGAAGTTTGTGCCTCACCATTTTTTTAGCCATTTCTTGGGGAACAGGGCCTAGCTGTATAATAGGCAGCTGGTGTTAAACGTGAACTTGGGCCTTATCCAAATTGGGAAAAAAAAAATCAGAATTTCCCATGTGCTTTGCTATCAGAAAAATCCTGCTTGTTTCTGATTCTGCATTATATTATGCAGTGTATCTGATGCTGAAACAATAATACAAATAACAAAAATCCCAAACAAAACAGAAAAGCCAAACTTCAACAATATTATAGTAGTGAGTTCTGTGATGTAACAGTTTTTTAATATTAACCAAGAAATATTCAGAACTGAATTTTACTTGATGTTATGAAAATTTCCTACAAAGAACAGTGCTGATGGGTAGACCAAAATTAGTATTTGAGATTTCTCTATGTCTCTGAGCTTTTTTGTTTTCTTTCCTGTTTTTAATCAGGTGCATTTAAGAAGAAATTCACTTTGACAGATTCAGACCTGCCTTGGAATGTCTTAAGGGATTAATCTGTTTCCTTTCAGGAGGCGGGTTGTTTTTTTCTTTTTGAGCTTTCTCATGATGTCAGTTAGTGTCATCATTTTTCTCCAGTCATCAAGCAATATTTCCCAGATCTTCAAATAATAGTAATTTTTTTCTGCAAAAAAAAATCCTTTTGATTGCAGTCCAAATGAGAAAAAAGTCTCAGTTACGGTAGGTTTTAAAATGTGTATAATTTCCAATGCATTCTGGTTGTTATGCTGTGCTATCGTACACCTAAAATAGATTTAGTCAGTCTGTCCTTGGCCACAATGTTTTGCTGAATTTATGGTATTTTTGCTGTTGGAGTTTTGCCAGAGACAGGTAATTTTTACATCGACACAGAAAAGTTCAAGCAGAATTTTATAGCCTTTGAGCAAGCCCAAGAATGATCTTTTTACTGATATCTTATTCTACTCTGAGGAAATTTCTGTGAAGTGTTTCCTCATTTTCATACCAAAACATGTCTGTGTCTTTCCCCAATGACTTTGCTGATAACTTCAATTCTTATTACTAATAATACACAAATGCTTTCCCTAGAACTTACATCAGCAGCCAATGGGCCCAAACTCTCATGATTCGTTATCTATTTGAATAAAAGTATATTTGTCCCTTCAGGAAAGAGAGGACCATTTTACCTAATTGAAACCAAGGGAAAAAAGGGGGAAGGACGGTTACACATGATGGAAAAATTTCTTTGAGCATTTCATACCACTAGGATGCTCAAGGCTGCAAGCAAACATATTTTCATCAGTCAGCCCTGGATTCCAAAGAGAGATTTTAGAAGTGAGGATGTCTACAGAAACACTACCCATATCAGTTTGAATGATCATTGCCATAAACATCCTATGTGACCTTGTCTCAAAAAAAATGAATCAACCCTATAGAATATTTTGACTTGTAAATGCTGACATTCTTCAATAAAAGGTGCTACTGGTTAGCTGCATGGGTTGATAGATTTGTTAAACTTGTATAGTTATTAGGCAAATCGAAGGAAAATCTGCAAATTCACATGCAAAGTTACTTGGGGGCAGAGAGAGGAAATTATTATTCTGTGTAAAGAATTTTTTTTTTAAGTTGAAGCTGCTATTTAGGTTAAACTGTCTTTTTTTTGTTTGAAATTTCACGTACATAGAGAAAATAGATTAAAGCCACTGAAATAAATGGAATAATGGCATTTGGGTTAGCAACAGATGGTAAACTTTTTTTAAAGTATTAAACTCTGAATTGCTGTCATAGTGCCAAAATATTGATAGAGTTTAAATCTACCTCTGTATAAAATATTGCATTAAGTCTTGCATAGCTATAAAGTAGAAAGTAGTGCTGTGAATAAACTTACAGTCTCATCAGTTTTTATGTGAGGGAAAAAGCTGTGCAACAAATAGCAATCAGTGCCTCATTTTATATGAGCTATAAACCAAAATAAGCCTTAGCAATATCACACCTTTCCAGGTGCTATGAAACTGCTGTAGCATTAGTATTTAGTTTGTGTTCTTCATAATGCCTGTGCAGCTTTTGAGCACTGGCCTGTATAAGTGATAATACAGGATTGTTTGTTCTTTCTCCAAACAGTGTTGATGAGGTTAGCACTGTTCAATGTCAGACATTACCCATCAGGAGGGCTCAAAGTGTCTGTGTTTACTGATGCTTGGGCTGACGGTTGGACTGGATGATCTTAGACGTCTTTTCCAACCTTACTGCTTCTATGACTTCTGGGATTCTATGTTCTCTGGTTTAACAATGACAGCACCTCAGGTGCAGTTGCCAGATTACACTACTTTTCTTTTTTATGAATTGTTTTAATTGCTCTCATTAAATCAGAAGGAATATTTGAACTGATGAAGTAATGCTTGTTTGTGTCATGATAGTAAATGATATTAAATTGTACTTTAAGGTTTTAGAATGTTTTTAGTTAATGATGAACACAGCACCCAGAGTTTTGATGTACACTGTTGTGCTGAAGCTGTAAAATCTGAAAAATGGATTTGTTGGTGATTTCACAATGTCTTCAGAACCTCATCATGCCTCTATGGAACTTGGTACACTTAATTACATTTTTTTACTATTTTCTTCCATAAGGCAGAAGAAGACATATCCCCAGTTTTTACAAACATCACAGTGAATTAGTGTTACTATTACTGTTACTATTACTGTTACTGAACAGGTTGAATACTTTTCTTTGCCAGTGTCTGGAGTTACACGGTGAAGAATTTACAAATGCCTTCTGTAACTCAAATGGCTAATTGAACGAGCAAGAGACTTGGTACTTGTAGAGCATTTCCACAGCCTTTGGGCACCAAGAACTTCAGCCACTTGGAGTCTGTGAAAGATTCATAAAAACAATTAGCACTGCTTAACAAGCAGATGAGATGAGAAAGCAGTGAGGATCCAGCTGTCTGATGTGGAAGGGTAGGACTGAGGACTGCAAAAGGGTGCTTTCTTGGTGTTAACCAGAGACAGAGCATGAAGCACATGCAAATGCAGCACAACACTCTCATCATGTTAAATATTCCCTGTGGCTTCTTTATTTCCTGCTTTGGACAGGAAGTGTTTTTTTCCCTATGGAACAAAGATAAGCTTTTTTCTTTGGGAACATTCCTATCCTTCTGATACTTGACTGAGACAGAAGTGCTGTGTATCTCTCACGTATCTTGGTATAGTTTTCTGTGTTTCCATTTCACCTATGTAGGTAAGGAAATGCTGTCTTGAGTGTTTTGGCTGCTCCATCAGCAGGCATAGACACAAAATCTCGTAATCCAGGCATAAAAATCTACCAATCCAGGCACAAAATGTATTCCTATATAACCTAAAATGAAAGAAAGGTGATCAAGGGTGTTGCCTGTGGGGCAGAATTCTTCCAAATGCTTTTTCTCCACCTCCCTAATGATTATCCAAAGTTTTAAGATAAAACAATGCTTAACAACCATGCCTTAAAAACTGATGTGGAATCACTGGAGGGGTACTTCACTTTGAAACAGTGGAGCTGAGAACATGAATATCCTATAAATTCCAGCCTAATTTTCAAGAAGTCTCACACCTTAGAATTCATGGGGAGTTACACACCAAGATACTGAAATCTCTCTTCATAATTGCATCCGAATGTTTTTGGCTTGTAGTTTGCCCTGTTGTTGTATTCTGTTCCCACTTCTCTCTGCCTGGAAGAGGACTAGCATTTGACCACACTGACTATGTGTTTGAGAGAGAGATTTGTTGCCTGGCCAGTAAGAACTACTGGCAACATTAAACCTCTAAGAAATTTAATACTCAAACTTCTTATTTTGTTCAAAATGGTAAAATAATTTCTCCTGTTTTCAGCTGTGTGCTTCAGCAGTTAGATTGCAGGTTTGTCTCTGAGAAGTTAAAGTGGTGCTCTTGAGTTTTATATTTTATATGGGATCAAAGTTTTTATAGTAGGGGGGAAAAAGCATCAAAAATGTGGCAACAGGCAGTAACAGTGAGAATAATAGTGTGAAAGTCTGCCTCTCACTCTTTCATTACTATGTGTATGCAGAAGAGAGTACCCTACAGGTCATAATATATGTCATTTGTCAATATTATTCTTACTGTATTTGCATGTGTTTATAGTATCCTAATATTGAGTTGTCCAACTGCCTTGACATAGAAATGCTTTACAGCATGGTTTTGATTTATTCAAACCTTTATTCCCATGACCTGCCTCTATTATCCTTCTGCATCTGTCCAGAAGAATATTTTTGCTGGTTCAAATGGCATTTGAACGGTGCTGTTGTCACATCCTTGCATCCCTGGTGTGTTAAATCAAGACACTCTATATGTCTGTTTGAGTACTGTAATAATATTTGGCATTTTTGATGGATTTGGAATTTCCATGGCTCCAAGGGTTTAGGCAATCTGATGGGCAAGGTAATAAAAGTGTAGAGAATGTACTGTATGGAGTCCTTCCCCTTTCTGTTTTGTGCCTGCTGTGCAAGGTGAATAAGCAAGATCTGACTATCATCCTGATAAGATTGAATAAAATTAATTGCCACTGAAGTCACATTCTTTAATGAAGACAGTAACAATAACATAGATAAAAATAAAAACCTTGTCAGAGCACTCTGTCTCAGATTTCAAAAATCCCTGGAGTCAATGTGTGGGGAATGATCATTTTGCTAATCTGCACTGATTAGAGGTTCATTTTATGGATTTATCATAAAAAGTAATTGTTAACTGTGATTTGGATCTGATTTTCTCTCTCTAACTGCAACACTAGCTACTGATACGTGATAAACAAAAGGAGAATTATCAAATGATTATCAGTTTGTTCCTGGAGAAGGAATGTCTTACTGTGTCCCTCTGCTCTCAGCTGCTTTGTCTGGTGCTTGAAATAATGGTGGTACTGAACCGGGGCATTTTTATGCCCGCAAATAAAAAACTGATGCGAGTCTTAAAATTCAAGTTGTGCAAAGGGGAGAGCAGGGAGAGTTAAGAGTGCTCAATTGTGACCCTCTCTACCCTAAAAATTTGTCTCTTCTGAATTGTCCTTGGTGGAAATACGAAATTGTGGGCTGTCCCAGTCCCTTTTTGCACAAGGTGTACCGGAAAGTTTCCAGGTCTCCTTTAGGTTTGAGACCCAGCCAAAGGATACATTGAGATGCACCACACCTTACAGTGCCTAAAAGTCACTGTCCATTTGAACTCCTCCTACTAACCTAACTGTGTCTCGCAGTAAGGAAGCCCAGGAGAACTGTTATCAGTGTGAGTAACAGCAGGGAAAACAATGTTTGGAATTCCTGAAGTAACCTCGGAAAACTGAATCTGTCTTAAGAACACAGTTCTTCCCCTGGAATTCTAAGAAGAGTCACTAAGCAAGAAACTGAAGTTTGTTAATTAATGCCCAAAATAATGAGAGAGGGCAAGTGCATGGCTGGAGATGAAACTATGATCCTCCCGGTGCAGGGCTTTTAGCCTCTTTCCTTTTGATTTCCCAGTATGCTGACTTTTTCTTTGCCCTTGCTCTAATCAGTTTTCTTTCCTTGTAGGCTTTGGAATTAGATAGGTGGTGAGGGCAAAACAAGCATTTTCTGAAATATCCAGCTAGTATTTTAAAGAGGAGGCTTTATGAAAACAAAATGTCTTTTGGGCTAGGACACAATTTTGAATGAAGTATGTCACTGCTAAAACAATATTTGGCAAATTAGGATCATAACCCGCATTCTTTATTTTTTTGGGGGGGGGGGGGGGGGAAGGGTGAGGAGGAGGAGAGTAATTCTCTTGTAGAAAGATTTTCAATCTAGATTGACTCCTTTTCCTGTAAAGGAAAAAAACTCCAGTAAAGAAGGGAGAAGCAAAATAATTTAGTGATTAAATCTCTTCCATTCCAATACATTTTGTTACAATGAAGAATGAATAGACTTTTCAGGATGCATTCCATTATTCTCATGTGAAGAATAAGAAATTACATAACACAGACAAACATGCTGATAAACTTTGTTTTATAATTAAGCCCATAAATTATTCAATGTGCATCTCCGTGCAAGCGAGCAGTTGCAGAGTGTATGGGTCCCTGTAGAGCATTTGGGTGAAAAAGAAGAAAAGTTTGCTGCTGGACAAATCACTACCAGATGCAGATTTCAATAAACACATGCTGTTGTAGCCTTACCCAAAGGTGCTATGAATTTCTTGAGGCAAGTCTGCCTCTGCCATTCACTAAATAGTTTCATGTTTGAAAGTTAATTGAGTTACTGTATTATGTATGAATACACGCCATCCACTCAGTTTTTAGTGTACGCTGTACCTCTTGTAGACTGTTAAATGTTGTCTGCTACAGTATTTAGTTATTAACACTGTTTGCATTCTTCTCACAATCTGTATTTCCTCTGCAAATGTCTCTAAAACTTCTCTTATGGCAAGAGAGCTTGTGCTGTCAATTGTCGCATACACCAAGTGCGTTGGTATTTGGCAATGTGTAGTTTTGAGTACAAGACCTTTTGCTACAAACAGTAGTAGGTTTTTTCCAACACTGTACACTACTGATTTTTTTGTAAATATAGGTGGAACGAGTAAGAGGTACTAAATAAAGTTGATTACAATGCGAAGAGTTTTTGAAAAATCATGCAGATGTTACCACAACGTCTCTTTAATGCCTGTGATTGCAAATTCACTTTCACGTGACAATCAGAAGAAATTAGGCATCACAAATTTTAATAACAAAATATCAACATTAAGGCCTACTCCTATGTGGAAATCTCATACGGAAAATCCGTTTTAAACTGCTTCTCAATTTAAGTTTTCAAAATGTTTTTGAGTTTGTTTCTTTATGAAGTATGGAATAATTTTACCGGCATGATTTTTTTAAAGATTTACATCCCTAATACTACTATAATGTAAATGTTGGCTAAAGTTGCTACTAATTTTGCAGAGATTTGTAAAATAGGCAAATTTGAATAACCTTTAAAATTAGTACAAACTGAGCTGTTACTGGCCTGAGTTCTCTATTTGATTCGCAATATTGTCCAGATGTTTACACTCTACTGAACATCTCAACAAAGTACTGGTATTTTCTTTGCCTTATTCTAGTTCAGGTTCTCCTGAAATTTCCTTTTCACATGATCGTTTTCCTGAACACGTTATAACTTAGCTGCTAGCTGAAATTTGCTATGCTATGGAATTGGCTAGAGTCCTGGAAAGCCCGTGTGATAGCTTAGGAGTGATAAAAATTAATTACCGATTCCGTAGTTAAACCCCAGATTTGATTCCAAGGTTAGCCTGCTTTTGCCTGAGAAGGTAAGGATTGCTTCAGTGATGTTTTCCTTAGCAATGACTTCTCTTAGCTGATTTAAGGGCAAGCTGACGGAGTCATCTCCTTGTAAATGAAAGTTAGCTAATGAAGAGACATTTTAAAAGTCTGTAGTGTTACGCGCACAAAAATCTTGCCCAAAGAGTTTCATTTTTAAGCTTAGTAAACATAATGTTTTAAAAAATAAATTTTAGGGTGAGTTTCTGTTTTCTTGGTCTCAACCTTTAAAAATGCGGCTCTAGGTAATAATTAATGAACAATGGATTGTTGTGTTCTCTTAGCATTGATTCTAGGACACTGAAACTATACTTGACATGTAATATTTCATGAAGCAAAAGCACCTTTTGAGTTACTAAGTAAATGTTGTTTTCATAGACAGGCAAGCTGTTGTCGTTCTGCTGGTGTGATGATGATTTTTTTTAAGTCCTTTAATTATTATAAAGCAGCCTTAAGATAATGCAATTTTCTGCATAAATATGAATGGCTTTGATAAGGAGAAAATGCCAGACGTAGGAATTTAACAGCATAATCTTAAAAAAGTTAGAGTTGCAAACCTTGGTATGAAGTGAAAATCTTTGTCACCAAAGGCAGGAAGGCCAAATGCAAATCCTTAGGCCTTGATGGTAATTTTGATACTCTTGACAATGTGAAAAGTGAACATCAGGTTTTCCAGGTGGTCATTGGGTGTGAGTTGAAAATGGTTACCTGTATAAGACATTAGGTTAACAGCTTGCCCGGAGGGGCTGTGAACTCTCCATCCTTGGAAATACTCAAAAGCTGCCTAGGCATCATTGCCCGGTGTCCTGCAGGTGACGCTGCTCGAGGTGGGGTTGGTAGGGTCACCTCCTGAAGTCCCTTCAGACTGGTTTGCTGTGTGGTTCTGTGGGTTGCCTGTCTTTAGTCCCACAGAGCACGTGTCTGCTTTTTTTGTTAAACACAGCAATCAAAATAAGCAGGTATAGCAGGTTCCAGAGATTTGGAAGGAACAGCTATTATTAATACTAAAAAAAAGGAACTGGAAAAATCACTTCTCAAATCACAGGGAGAGGGGCAACGCAGAGTTCTGTTCCAGCAGTGCTATAAACAGGCTGAGAACAAGTTGAGAGATCTGTGAGGTTCTTGTAAGTTTAAAGAAATGGAACTATGATTCTGTAATATGTGAAGAGAAACCTAAATCAGATAGATGATTTTCACAATGTGAATTTATTAAAAATAGTCCTTAACTTATCCATGAAAGTCCTTCTCAAAGAGATTGGGGGTATCACGTCAATGTTGTCTGCAGTTAAAGCACCACATACCAGTGCGTCTGGCAGCCCTTCTCTGAGTTCGAAGGGCTGTGCGTAGCAGTTAAGCTGAATCTCTGTGAATGAAGGTGTACATGCAGATGTTGTCTTATTATTGAAGTGTAGCATGTTGCAGAATGATTATTTAATGGCACTACTCCTGGATAAACTGGTAATCCCTGGCTTGCACAGGTGCACTCTCAGCTGGGTTAGGAACTGGCTGGATGGCCGGGCCCAGAGAGTGCTGGTGAATGGGGCTGCGTCCAGTTGGCGGCCGGTCATCAGTGGTATCCCCCAGGGATCTGTGTTGGGTCCAGTTCTGTTTAACATCTTCATTGATGATTTAGATGAGGGGATTGAGTCCATCATAAGTAAATTTGTAGATGACAACAAGCTGGGAGGGAGTGTCGACCTGCTGGAAGGCAGGAGGGCTCTGCAGAGGGACCTTGATAGGCCGGAGAGATGGGCTGAGTCCAACGGGATGGAGCTCAACAAGGCCAAGTGCCGGGTCCTGCACTTTGGCCACAACAACCCCACACAGCCCTACAGGCTGGGGACAGAGTGGCTGGAGAGCAGTCAGGTGGAAAGGCACCTGGGGGTACTGATTGACAGGAGGCTAAACATGAGCCAGCAGTGTGCCCAAGTGGCCAAGGCCAATGGCATCCTGGCCTGCATCAAGAATAGTGTGGCCAGCAGGATGAGGGAAGTGATCCTTCCCCTGTAATCGGCGTTGGTGAGGCCACACCTTGGGTGCTGTGTTCAGTTCTGGGCCCCTCAGTCCAAGAAAGAGATTGAGGGGCTGGAGCAGGTCCAGAGAAGAGCAACAAAACTGGTGAAGGGACTTGAGCACAAGTCCTATGAAGAGAGGCTGAGGGAGCTGGGGTTGTTTAGCCTGGAGAAGAGGAGGCTCAGGGGTGACCTCATTGCTCTCTACAACTATCTGAAAGGAGGTTGTAGACAGGTTGGGGGTCGGACTCTTCTCCCAGGCAGCCAGCAACAGAACAAGAGGGCACGAGCTTAGACTCTGCCAGGGAAGGTTTAGGCTGGATATCAGGAAAAAGTTCTTCACGGAACGAGTAATCAGGCATTGGAATGGCCAAACCAGGGGGGTGGTGGATTCACCATCCCTGGAGGTTTTTAAAATAAGACTGGATGTGGCATTTAGTGCCATGATCTAGTAATCATGATAGTGTTGGATTAAGGGTTGGACTTGATGATCTTGGCGGTTTCTTCCAACCCAGATAATTCTATGATTCTATGACTCTTTCATAGCAAATCAAGAAGTGAATTGACTAGTCCAGTTAAAATACAAAAGCAGACATAATAAAATCAGTCTGTTTGATCTGAACTTAAAGCAGAGAAATTATAGAAATAATTTTGGAGAAACATTGTGTATATATGAGCACGTTGGTACTTTGTCATCTTAGAATGTGGGTTATGCTTGAGTACTTACTATACATGAAATAAATTTCTATAATCTTGACGTAATGATTCAAGCCTACCTGACAATGAATTTCATCCCCTGCAAGACAAGATACAAACTGTGAGTTAGGTGGAGTTAACTCCAAGATGCTTATTTTTTCTTTTTTTAACTGAAGTAGAAAGAAAAGTCACAGAAATAGAGAAGGATGTCCAAATAAACCTGTAAAGAATTAAGTAATTACTTTCCAGCCTCTCAAGGGGATAGGGGCTAAGAGATACAGGTTTAAAGGGGTTTATGTTGTTGAAAAGTTTATTTATCTTGTCTCTACAGAGACAGAGTGCTAACAAGAGCAAACCCAAAATGCAAGCTGAAAAAGAAAACTGCTACTGGAAGAGAATATGAAGGCATAACAAAGCTATTTAAAATTATTTCAGTACAACAGCTGTTTTTTCTAATGTTTCTTAGTTATTTGAAAAAAAAATCTAATTCCCTTTGTCTTCTCAGTTTGAGTAACTGTAGTAGATGAATTTTGCTGTCCTATGACTCATTTTTCCCACAAATGCTATTTCTTTGAGTAGCCGTTGTAAAAACATGCATTTCTTATTAGTTGTCTTTGGCAATTGTGTAGACTTTTTTCTTCCTGAGTGATTTATATGTACTAATATGTGGATCTGCCTCTGCCACACATGGTGCCTACCAAAACAGTGATAATATTGCATCACACGGCAGTACCTGTGATTTCTGTGCTCTCATTTGTGAAAGAATAGAGTTGACTGGTGGAGTGTATCAGTCACTGAAACTAGTTAAATCTCTTTCTCCACAGGCAAATAGTCTTATGCTGAATAAATTTTGATTTCCTTTATGTGTTTTCTGGGACAGTCACGGAATTGAGGCTTGATTTTCATTATTAGTAGAACTGAAAATTATAACAGGCAAAGAAGGGGCAAATACGAAGTAAGATATAATTTCCAGCTTCTAAAAGAAACCTCTTTGCATGAGTTTGGCTAAATGCTAAGAATCATGGAAGCTAAATGACTGAGGTTCATTCAGATAAAGAATTAAAGAGCATCTGTTGTAGCTTTCGTATGTGAATGGCTGCTGGGTGGTCTATTTTAGCTTGATCATCACAGGCAATCATGGCGGTGTTCTGAGGAACAGTCACAGTTGTTGGCTTCCTTGCTGCCTTCGCAATACTTTGCATTTTCTCTGACACAATGGAGCAGCCAAGCTCCTGTGAAAGGATTCTGTCCTTAATTATATATACTCTGTGAGTTTGTCCAGCTGTGCTAACATACATTCATGGCAGCAGCATGCATAGATATTGATATGGTCATCATCCTCTCCAGCTGTCCTTAGTTCCACAAAGAGATGGATGGGTTAAATGGGAGCAGCCTTTGGATTTAGACTGCATAGCTCACTCTTTTAGATGAGTAATGAAATGCTTTAAACCCTGCCTTTCTTGAACTTAAGGATTTTGTGTTGGTTGGTGCTACTCTTTTGATATTTCTTCTTTCTGGATTTAATCTAGAATTTATAAATTAAATCAAATTGTTTAATGCATTTAATATGCAATTTAGTACTATTTAATGTGTGTTTAATATTTAGATTTATGCTTGCAGATTGCATTTTGATTACAACAAAGTAAAATCTTGATCATAGCTGAAATGTGTTGATTAAATTCAAGGAGCTGACTGAATTTATTTTTTATACAATTAGAGATAGTTATGGGGAATCTGGGAAAATGAGGTAATACTTGCTGTTAAATAAATTCTTAGTTAAATTGAGGCATAAAGACCACAAACATGATATTTCCATTAAATGAGGCTAAACTCAAGCAAGGTTGATCATAAAAAAAAAAGAAAATACCACTTTTTATAACGTGGCATCAGTGTCCTACTTACTTCCTAAGTAACAGCTGGTGGAGGATTCTACATGAGTTTCAGGACAATACTAGGGAAAGGTAGTGTATTTGGAAAGCTGCTAGGATTTAGGCTCACTTAAGACACAGGAGAATTTTGTATTAAAAAAAAAAATTCTAAATTGAAGAATGAATGTCTTGATCATTGAGCCTCGTGTTTTCCAAGGAAAATGAAGTTCACTAGCACTAGCCTAAAATCTGCTGGCCTTCATTGTGATTGTAAAGTGGGACTTTTCTTTAGTCTCTTTGTTTACAGCTTCACAAAGTTGATTGGGGGTGGGTGGGGAAGACAACACAAGACACTGATTACCATGACTGTTTCAGGAAGCATAGTGAGAGATCTCTAATTTTGTGTTTAAATATGGGATCTGGTTAATACTTCAGGCATGCAAGAAAGCCAGAACACTAAGAGTGTTGTTACTACAGTGAGATGCTATTACAGACAGCACAGGACTTGTATGAGGAAACATGATTACTTTGGATTAAAGAGATTGCCAATGGATTGAAGGATTTATAGGTGCTTCTGGTTTGAGTTATATATAACTTCATTTTTTCATTGAAAATGTTTAGCTCTAGAATTAATGAAGCACAGGAAATGCTGGTGAGATGAATCAGCAGGTTTAACAGCTTTCAACTGATGCTGAGTGAATGAAGGATTTTGTACTATTTAAGTCTCAAAATTGCTCGATAATTTACAGAAAGTAGTAAACTGAGAATTTGCACAGAGAAGTGAAATGAATAGTCCTTATAACTGGAGTGACATGCACCAGAATTGACATGATCAAGACATCAATTCAAGCACATTTCTTAAAAGTCTTGTTGCTCCTATGCATGTGAGAGAGGAAGGTCTGCTGCATTTGAGATGTCTGTGGTCTGCGTCTTGGAGACTAAAGGTAGTGGGAACAGTTGGTGTCTGCAGAGATGTAAGGAGGAAGCAGGAGGATGAGTGAAGGCCATGGCCAGTGCACTGGTGGTGTGTGTCTGAGCAGGGCCGGAACTGAGGACCATCAGAAACCTCCACTATAATGTCCTCAGGGCAGACCAAAGGGTCAACAAGTGTTGTTCTTTGAAAGGAGACTGGACCTTGGTGACACACTAGATACACCGGGTGAGTTAGGTTTAGATGTTCTGAGTTTAAGAGGGGCATAGAGAGGTTCAGAAGAACAACAATTGCAAGCCACAGGCAAAGAGGAAGTGGGAAAACATGTCTTTAGGAAAAAATACTTAAATTTGCCTTTTTTTCTGCTGCATCTCCAAAATTTTGTCAGGGTTAGCATAATTAGAAGGGATGATGAAACACAGACTTGCCAGCTGCACTGTGGTGTGCTGATCTGCTGTGCACTAGGAGTACTGTGGATGCATATCATGTCAATTTTATCATTCCATTAATCTCAGCTATGTAAAACTGCCTGCATTTTAACATTGCTTCATTAACCTAGCTAAGAGACTAGAGTGACATCCAATAACTTTAGTTTCTAGGTGGCTGCATTCCATTCCATTATATGAAGTGTGTAGTACTGCAAAGATGTTTTGAAAGTATCATTTTAACAGCTGGTTAATTACAAATTATTTATTGGGTTGTTAGAGTTAGCTGCACTATCAGCATTTTTTCTTGTTACCATAATGCAGAATTAGTGTTGTGTGTATTAACATGAGAGTTCATCATTCTGAATGAGAAATGAGCAATATCCAATGATGAAAAGGTTTTAAGTTTTGAAATAGTCTTGCAACATTTGTTTTTTGCAAGCAACACTATAAAAAAAATTATTGGCAGAAAAGGTTCTTGAATTTCATTTTGCTTTCCTCTGTAATGTCTCTCAGGGATTTGGTTATGTAAAATATGACTAAGTCCCTTTTGGTTTTGAGGTATAGACTTGGATGGAATCCAGCATGAGTTCCAGTTTCACTAAGTTGGAAAAGTTCTTTCTCAGTTGGCTTAGCTTTGAATTTGGGATGAAACTACCTTAAAAGCTGGAATAGGTTCCTCATCTAACTATTCTGGGACACTTTTTTTTTTCTCTTCAAATAGTATCTGATGACTAAATTAAGCTTTCAGCATTAATAAATGATTCCCCTGCAGAACAAAACCTATAATTCTTCATATACATTGTTCTTTGTAGTCTTTGAAGTGTAGATCATACAACTGTAGGGAGAATCCCTGGGTAGATACAGCAAGGAGAGAGCATAAAAAAGAACCCAGGTGCATGTTGAGTAGTTTCTGGAGGTGAGATGCTCAACATAGGCCAGAACGTTTGAGAGTGATGTATTAACGCCTGTTAATAGTGTGCTGTTGGGCTATTTTTTTTATGCAATGAAAAGTCAAATGTGGTTTCTGTCAGCACCTGCCCCAATGACTGGTTTTATCAGCAGCTCAGTGGTGCCATGTGTTTGAGACGCACCAGTGTGGGGTGTGGATAGTCATGGCAAGTGTAGGTGGGGAGAGAAGCGGATCACTCAGAACTGCATCAGTGCTGTTTAGAGAACAGAGCCGCCCCCGTGACCTGCCTGAGCACCTTGTATTGGCAATTCATTCAGAAGGAGTGTCTGCAGAGCCAACACTGCAGAAAGTGTTTTCTAATCCGCACTGTTGCATATTGCCTTGCAAAACCTGTGCACCAAATTGCATTGAACCAAATTGCATTGCATAGTTTTTAATTTCCGTGCTGTACAAGGCACCACAGAATTCAAACCTTTAAATGCTCACAGTCTGTTCATTGTGTTTGTCTTTAGAGAGCAAGGACAGAAGTGAAGAGTGGAAACCATCTCCTACCGATGTTACATGTTAGTGGCAGTTAGGAAAAATTTGTCCACAAAAATCAAGAGCTGGAATTTATTTGTCTTGCAAGCATTCAGCTAATATTTCTCTCTCAAGGTGTTCTTAAAACTGTTTGGACGAAGACAGTTCTTATTCTCTCCCTTGTGCTTGTAATAACATAGTCACAGGTGGTATTACTATGCAAACGCCTATTCTTATTTTTTCCTCTTCAGTACTTTCCTGGTTTCCCTTTTGCTGTGACGTGGGGGGTTTTTTTCTGTTGTTGGGAGATTGAACTATTTCATTCATGGGCCACAAATGTTTTGTTTTAAATGTTCAAAACATTTCATTGTTCTATTGTGTTTTTTCCATTTAGTATAAAATGCTCCAGTCCTGTTCCAATATACTTTTGTTTAAACCTTCCATTCTTGTTATTTTTTACATTTTCTCGGTGTTGCTCTCGTTTTCACAGACGTATCAACACTGTCATTTCAGCACTGTGATTCTGCTCTCTCATTCACTTCAATCCAACCTGCAGTTTACTTTGTGTTCAACTACAACATCATGCTTTTTCTCTCATGTCCTGTTGTCCATAATTTCTCTGTTTGATTCACACCTATTTGTATTAGCTTTGAGTGTCTGGTTTGTATAATCTGTGTGTTTTAAGTGTGCATCTGCATGATCTGCAAGAAAAAGGTTCATCTTTTCAGCTTCCAGATTTACAGACTTACTTAATGATGAGCTCTCTGAATAAACAATTCTAGATTCCTATTGTATTTCTATTATTTTATAATAACAATAGTGGTAAGTTGACATCAGAATTCTTCCAAACAATTTACCTTTCAATAATAGACTTATTTTTCTATCAGAATGCCATACAAAAATGCTGTTCCTAAATGGTTCTTTCTTGCACTTCCCCTGAGCAGATTTTCATGTTAAAAAAAAATGCAGAATTTTCCTTCCATCTTTTTTTCATTTTACAGTAATGTGGATAAATATGTAATGTGGCATTTATTCTATCTGGACTTGCAAACACTTTGATTTTCAACTGCTTGACAAATGAATTACCTTGTTAGTTACTGCAAAGCTGTTAATTGCTTTATATTTAAATTGATTTTGATTTGTATTTAAATGTTTAAATTTGTTCTTTACAAAGACCAGGACTTAAGATTAGAAATAAGTAGTGCATTGATATGTCACTTGTTTTCTTTAGATATGCTGTGAGGTGGCACATATGCTGTTTTCCAGATTCACAGCACTGCCTTGCCTCAGTTTTTATCCTGTTTTACCTATAAAGTCAATTTAGTAGTCTGGTTGATTTCCCATTCTTCTTCTACAAACGTACATCTTGCAATAGCTGTATTCCCCTCTACCTGTTTTACTTGACTGTTAAGTATCAGGTGTAATTTAACAGTTATTTTGGGTAAATATTCTTCCAGTCTTGCCCCTTGTCAGCACCTCTCCTCGTGGGGGACAGTGTGTGCCTAGGGTATAGTTCTAATATGCAGCTGGTGCCAAGACCTGTGCTTTCTTAAGTTTGACAATTAAACATCCAAAGTTACATTTTAAACACATTTATACAGAAAAAAAATTGTTTTCTCTATTTTAGTTCCTTATCTTGCTTCTCCCTGCCCAAGACTGATGTTTGGTCTAATGTATTTCATGGTTTCCTAAGGAAAATTGAGGCTATACACATAAGTGTACTTACTGCATTAGAGGTAGAGCAACCTCTGTCTTTTTTTTTTATGTTTTATATGTATATATAGTCAAAACCAGACATCTAGTAGTGAGTTCAGACATGAGTCAGTCCCTCAGTTTCTTGCCTGCATGTTTTCTGTCAGCCTTTTGCATTAGGGCTTTCTGTACTTTCTATTGGTGCTTAGGGGTTTGTGTTTTATTTTATTATATGTTATTTTGTGTGTGTCTCCTAAATAATGCTATTATTTCCCCAGAACTGCATTAAAAGAGTGGGCTAGAAGTTGGACTATGTTGTATTGCAGTTATGTTGCATTGCCTTGTGTATTAAACCTGTTGTTGGCCCCTCGGGTCGCTCGTTTTTTTCCTTGTTGAACACAGTGACATGATGAACAATTCCCATATACATTTACACACACAAACACAAAGAAAAAGAAGGAGCCCCTTCTGTTTCTGCCTGTTCATATGCTCAACCTGCATCTCTACATTTTATATGCTGATCAGAATAGCCAAGTAAGGGAAATAGCAGAGAGAAGTTGGTCATTACTGTTCTCGCTATTGACTTAAACCCGTTTTAAGTCTTGTTTTTATCTCTGGCAATTGTGTATCTCTTCATAGAAAAATACTGGAAGTTCTTGGAATTGCAAATATATCAAGTCGCCAGCCAAAGTTTTCCTGGCTAAACAGTCACAATAGCTGCCAGTTCAGCTGAGTTTTATGTGGTTTTTTTTAGTGACGAGAACTACTGTTTGCTCTGCGATCATCAAACTTATTTCAACTAGGATGCAACATTAGATTTGAACTATTGTTTCTAGAGTTAGAGTGTGAATTCTCAGTTATGGAACACTGATCAGGTCGTATCTGAAGTTAATTTTGAAATTAAATTAAATTAGATCCCAGTATATTAGTAATTTTAGCAGAATGTCCTAATCCAAAATGAAAATCAGATGTTCTTCATGGAAATAAGGAAGTCCAGACAATGGGCATTGTATTTAAGTTACCAGACTTGTGCTCTTTGTTTTTCTGTTTAATTTTCATTGTTTACATTGTAGGCAAGTCTTCGCTCATTTTAAGGAATAAAACTATTAGCTAGAAACATTTTTTCAAATTTCTATCCAAAAATATTTCTCTTGAGTTGTTTAAAAAATCAGGTCCTCTGGAAAATCATTGCCCTCATGAATGGACTCCTGGTGAGTGAGGAATTTTTATGACTCCCTTAAAAAACAATTGCAAGCCTTCCACAAATAAACAATGCGTTGATTTGGGGGGACATTTTTATGAGTATTCTATAATAATTTGTTCCCTAGTGTTTATTTCAGTATGGTATTTTGTCATTTTTAACTTAATTATACCAAGAATTCTCCTGTAGCAGCAGAGAGAGTAGCGCTTTGAAGCATGACTCAATGCGGTTCCAATTAGCAAGCACAGATACAGGACTAAGTATGATATTTCATTGATTTCCATGGGTTCTGGAAGAAGGGCCAGATTAGTGTGGTTACATAGCCCAGCTGCTGTCTTTCTGCTTCTTTTTGCATTTTTCAGTTATTTTGGGTGATTTTTTTTCCTCAAGTCTTTTCTTCTGTCTTTTTCATTAATAAATATCACATGCAGTTTTGTTCTGTTTTGGTTTTCTTGCTTCTTTCAGAGCTGTTTTTGATGAATAGTTGACCATAGTAATAGTTACATTGCTATTGGCTTTTCCTATCCTGCATGTAAACAATTACAAGTGACATTTCTTATTTTCCTATAAATCACATGGTGAATGTGACAGCAGCAGCTCTTGGTACAGCAGAAACCGTAATGTTATTGATGTTGCCGTAGAGTTTTCTTTGAACAATTGGGTGTAAGGAGGAATTAACATCATTGGATTGCTCATTGCCCCAAGGTGATAGCAGTTGCATACCCATGAAAAGCTTTCATTGTTGCTCTTGGACAAGGTTTACTTTCTTCTGCTTCATCTGCAAATAATCCTGGATATTCTCTTATCACCAGAAGTGCAACTTTTAACTCAGGTCATGTTCAGTTACTGCAATTTTTCTGATTTTGATTCATGTCAATATTTTGATAACCCTGAGTGAGCTCACAGGGAAAATTGGGGCCTACAGGAAAGCTGGGGAGGAGCTCTTGATCAAAGGAGTGCAGGGATAAGACGAGGGAGAACGGTTTTCAGCTGGAAGAGGGGAGACTGAGATGAGATCTTAGGAAGAAATGTTTTTCTGTGAGGGTGAGAAGGCCCTGTCACAGGTTTCCCAGAGAAGTGGTGGCTGCCCCATCCCTGGAGGTGTTCAAGGCCAGGTTGGATGGGGTTTGGAGCACCCTGATCCAGTGGGATGTGTCCTGGCTTGGAACTTTGAGTACCCTTCCAACACAAACCGTTCTATGATTCTATGATTGCTATGATTTAGAAATTGAAAACCATCATGCAGACAGTATGGACCTTTTGCCTGGAGTTTCAGATAGAGGCTTCAACCTCAGTTTCCACTTTCCTGTCAAACCTGTGTCTATTGCTGGTGTTCTTGACAAGTTTTTCTCAACTCCTTTAATCTGGTAGGTAGAATTGAGAACTACAGGACCATGCAAGTGGACCTTGTTCTGTGCTTTGGAGCCAGAGATGAGATCAAAGAGAAAACTAAAGCCACGTTCTGTATCTGCATATGAATAACAGAAGTATAAAGCATAAATGTGGACATCAGCGCAGAGACATACACTGATCAGATTTTACAGGTTCTTTTTCATTTAAGGGAGCCTGGCAGACTTTCAAAGGTTACTGCTGTCAGAAAATTATAAAATGGAAAAATACAAATCAAAGATACAGTGATCTTCTTCCAACTAAAACTATCTTGAGCAAGAGCAAAAAGTCACTCTGTCAAAAGCTAGATAACTTTGTGGTTCTCTGGAACAGTGCAGAGATAGCAGAAGAATGCAGAAATGACAGATCGTGCTCCAGTGTTCAAAGGGCTAAGGGAGGGAACAAGATGCTGTGAGGCAACGCAGCTCTCTAGGCACTGGGATTTGCCCACTGTCTCTAAGATCCCCACAAGCATTCCTTATTTTTTTTTTGTCTGAATCAGTATTCCTAACTTGAAAGAGTGATTTATATCATTTTTCAGCACTGGCTTGGCCTTGGCCAAAAGATCGAGTAAATGGGTGTAAGTGTCAGAATGATTAGGTGTACAAAGAGGGTTCAAGTTTGGGTGTTTTTAGGAGGATAAAGTGTTGCTGTGTTTGTGTAAGTTCACACTTGACTGGACTCCATGCTTTCAAATTTTGATGGTTGGACTTAATGTTAGAGGTCTTTTTCAACCTTAATGATTCTGTGATTCTGTAATTCATTAATGTATATTACAGAAGTTTTATTTCATTAAGATAAAAAACCTTTGCAAAAGATAAGAATTTTTACTACAGAGGAGCTGAGAAACCGTCCAACCCAAACCATCCCATGATTCTGAGACTTACAGACTATGAATGCCCTTGAGATCTGATGATATTGTTATAACTCATCAAACATAACTCCGCCAGGAGCTATACGGTGAGTGGCCTGCTCACTCACATCCAGTGACAAGTTGATATTGATGAAAAATCCCTTTATTGGGGTGTATGCAAAATAGGAAATCTCACATCCTCTCTGCTGACTGGGAGATGAGTCGAGAAAGCTAATATTGCTCGATAGTGTCAGCAGTTCCAAGAGAGTTAGAGAGAAGAGCAGACTGAAACTATGTGTCATGTGTCTTAATAATACAGCACTGAAACTAAGGACCTTTTAAAGTTTCTGTTGCAGCAGCCATAGTTTACTCAGCTGCATCTTAAAACTGTGTGTGTAATAATCTGAAATAATTCATAATTAATTTTGCAAATTCCTTTAAAATTTTATTATGTAACTGTGCAAATATTTTCCCAAATAAATGCCAGCAAATAGACGTCTTCCTGCTAAACCGCTCCACACGTTCCTCAAAAAGAAGTCAGTGGATGAGTGAATTATCACAGGGAAAGCAACACGTTCACATTGTATTTTCCTCAAAGTTCTTTGCAACACAAAATGAATGTGCAACCTCTGAAATAATTAGCAGTGGTTTACGGGGGGAATTTTGGTACTTTCATGTTCTGCTGGCTTTTGATCAAAATTTCCATGTACTGCCTTGTTTAATTCTGGCCATCTGGATTAAAGGGTTCACTTCATCTTAAATACAGATTCCAACTCTTTCTTTTTGAGTGCGCTGCCATAAAATTCTGGCAAGTTTCCAGCTTTCTTCATTAAAGCTTTATTAAGTTGGGGTTTTTTTCAGCCATTAGATGATTGTTATGCACAATGGGTACTTGATTATAATTTGTTGAAACTGGAAGTCTGTTACAGCAGTAATCCAGTTCTAGAATTAAGAGAGCATGTTCATACCTGCTAGGATCTTCTGAGAGCTACTTAGGGCGAGATGAAAACAGAGTTGAAAAGCAACAATTTCTGCTAATAAGACATGTAAGCATTCTAATCCGACAGTGTATGGTGCTGTGCTGTGGAAGTGTGACTTCCTGTGTAATAGCTATATTTGAATGAAATTTGTGGTTGTGACAAGGATAGAAGGACAGTTTCATTTCTCCTATAACTTCTCCCATCTTTTTGGTTTGGATTTAGAAAGGAATGTGCCTTTCCAGCAGAAAAGGGGCAATCGGAAATCCTTGAACACAATCCAAGTTTTATTTCTACTCTTGTATGTTTTTTTACAGGGGGTTCAATCTCGCTTTCATTGCTTTTCCACTTGTAAAGTTTTTCAAAATTGTGAAAAAATTAGTAGCTTTAAAATTATTTTTTAAGTGAGTATTTCATAGGTGTGCACGTTATTCTGTGTTTTGGCTGTTGTGCATTTGAAAGACGTGTAAACTTGGCTTAGCTGCATAGTTGAACTGTTATAGACAAAGAATAGCATGAAATGGTGGTATAATTTGATCTGATTCTTAGCAGTACATTACTGATAATCTGAAGTGTATACATGCTATAATAAACTTTAGGAAACACCTCTTTAGAACACTGAACTTACGTAGCACCTTTACAATACATTTTTTCTTAACATGTGCTGCCTTACCTGCTAACGTTCCATCTTCAAGATTACCTACAGAACATCTACATTTAGAAAGCTTTTCTGGGAACTGAATCTGTGGAAGTCTGATGAGATGAGGCTGCTTAAGGAAATAATTTTATTTAAAATTTTACAAGCATGTATTTGGCTAAAAACAATTTTCTACCTCAGCAGAGAATAAAAGAGATGCAAACACTGTGTACAACAAATTCCTGACTTGGAATTAACTATAAGGCTACAGTGAATCATGCATACATGTGAGAACTTTGCTTTTTAATATATTTTTGCTCTTGATCTCTCAAATTAAGGAAATACCGTGTTCATTTTTGGCTGAAAAAGATTATGGATTTACAGACTAAGCAAGATGGAATAAAAATTCATGAAAGCTGCAAAACTTAAGTTATTTTTTCCACAAAATCTAATCGGAATTGTTGATGGTGTAATCAGAAGTTTTTAGTCTGGCTAAACAAGTGGGGAAAATGGGCTTTGAATAAAAACAGTAATGTGTAGTTTTCTATCTTTCCTCAGTGTAGCAAACTCTCTGGTTCTCATGAACAGACAATTGATGTGTGCAAGTCTTTTGAGGATAATATAAATAACTTGTAAATTCAGAGTTACCTGAAAAATCCCTTCTTCTTTCATAGAAATCTTTTCTTTGCCTTTTTATGAGGGTTTTTTCCTCACTAAGTTCACTGATTTTGGAAAAAGTAAAAGGCATTTCTTGTGACTATAATCTTCTCAGTGGCAAACCCCTGCACTTCCTTTGCCAATAGTTTATTTCATATGTATTCAGTCCAGTTTTCTTTTCACATAGATGAAATAACAGTTTGGCAAGTGGTAAACAAAATATATGCAGTGAAGCAAAAAAACTACTTGTATTTTTTATAAATGAAAAGATTTATTCTATGAAATAATCCTTTCATTGAAGTGAGTAATTAAAGCTAAAATAAATAAGATCTTATAAGAGATTGCAGTGTAATTATGTAACTTTTCAGAAACAAGAGCTCATGGTAATGAAGTATTTTCATTTTACTAGGTTTTTCTTGGAAAAGTTCAGGATCATGTGATGATGTACACAGTGTGTGAGAGTGGTTTGCTGGTACAAAATCCAAACATCACAAAGTAATTTCCAAAGACCAGATGTTTATCAGTTCCTTCTTATGGAAGAGAGCAGAAAGGATCTTATTTAAAGTTTGTAGGCTGGAACTCCAGGATAACTTCACAGTAGGCTTTCATTCAGAGTGACTGAGCTCTCGTGTGTGACCCACAAAGGATATACTTTGACAAAATGTTGCTTATATGACTACATGGTTAATAGCCAGAGCATTACTGCTTATGACTGTGAGAAAAACTGGCTGGAAGTGTTTCTGTTTCCAATAAGTATTTGGCATGGTGTTGGTTCACTGTGGCCCATGCAAGGCTTCTTTGACTCTTGTAAATGGAGGATTAGTGCACCTTTGGTATTTAGAGTAATGATGACAAGACTTCCTCTCGCCTCATTCCGAATTCTCTCAGAATCGGAATCATAGAATGGTTTGGGTTGGAAAGGACCTCAAAACCCACCTGGTTCCAGACACCTTCCCCTGGTTCAGTTGCTCAAAGCCCCATCCAACTTGGCCTTGAACATGTAAAGGGATGGAACAACCACCACTTCTCTAAGCAACCGTAGGGTGGGAAGTGCCAGGGCCTCCCCATCCTTGCAGGAAAACATTTCTTCCTAAAATCTCATCTCAATCTCCTCTCTTTCAGCTTAAAACCGTTCCCCCTGATCCTGTCCCTGCACTCCTGATCAAGAGCCCCTTTCAGTACTGGAAGGAGTACTCTTCACTTGGATTTTGAATCCGTATTAGGGGCAGAGGGAGATGCCTTTTGTTTAAGGCTTAAAATATATAGTAAAGACACGTGAATGACATTTTTCCAAGAAGAAATGAGCTTAGGCAGTGGGACTTGTGGTCAAGTCTGTACTGGGACACTGGCAGTTTCTCATGTCTGTCTAATTTTGTCTGTGTCTCTTCGAGAATTTCTTTGCAGCATATGTACTATTTCAGTTGACGATTGTTCTGTACAAGGCAGGATGGTATTCTCCTCTTTATAAAATGAGGCTTAGGATGCAGACAAACTGATTAAAAACTCAAAAACCCCAAAACTCCCTCAAGGTATGTTACACCTTGTAAGAAGAGAACGATCTCAGAGAATGACAGGGAAGATTTTAAAAGGACTGTTGCTGGAATAGACATCAGGTTCTGATAGGACCTTCAATTAGCACAGCTCTGTAAACATGTCTGTACCAAGCATGGGTTACTCCTGAGCTCATGTTATGAGGAGTGCCTTTAATGAGAGCGCTGTGTTTCCAGGCAGACTGCCTCAGCACAGGTGGTGAAAAGTCAGTTCATAACACTGCCACAGCTTTTATATTCGCTTTTCCTTGAAGAATGTTTTCTACCAGACAATTTATTTCACTTTTTATATTTGCCTCACTGGTGGGATATTGTGATCTTAGTGTACATAGAATCATAAATCTCTTCGTTGGAAAAAACCTTTGAGATCACTGAGTCCAACTGTACCTGTGCACTACTGAACAGATCCCCAAGCACTACATCTACCAGTCTTTTAAACGTCTCCAGGAATGGTGACTCAACCACCTCCCTGGGCAGCTGTTCCAGTGCCTGACCACTCCCTCCGTGAAGAAATTTTTCCTAATGTTCGGTGTGAATCTCCTCTGGCACAACTTATGTCCACTTCCTCTCGGCCTATCACCTGTCACTTGGGAGAAGACACCTGCACCTTGCTACAACCCCCTTTCAGGTAGTTGTAGACGGTGATGAGGTCTCCCCTCAGCCAACTTTTCTCCGAGCTACACAGCCCCAGTTCCCTCAACCGCTCCTCACAAGGCTTGTTCTCCAGCCCCTTCACCAGCCTTGTTCCTGTTCTCTGGACGCTTTCCAACACCTCAATGTCTTTCTGTGGTGAGGGGCCCAAAACTGAAGCCAGTA
The DNA here is from genome assembly GCA_033556795.1 of Tapera naevia. Classification (NCBI taxonomy): domain Eukaryota; kingdom Metazoa; phylum Chordata; class Aves; order Cuculiformes; family Neomorphidae; genus Tapera; species Tapera naevia. Next base: position 2,621,252 of record JAUMJJ010000171.1, on the reverse strand, counting down.
CTCAAGGTGTGGTCTCACCAGTGCTGAGTCCAGGGGCACAGTCGCTTCCGTGGTCCTGCTGGCCACGCTATTTCTAATACTGGTGAAGATGCCATTGGCTTTCTTGGCCACTTGGGCCACTGCTGACTCATATTCAGCCAGTTGTCAACCAACACCCCCAAGTCCTTCTCCTCCAGGCAGCTCTCCAGCCATTCTTCCCCAAGCCTGTAACGCTGCAGGGGTTGTTGTGTTCCAAGTGTGGGACTTGTCACTTGGTCTTGTTGAACCTCATCCCGTTGGTCTCAGCCCATGGATCCAGCCTGTCCAGATCCCTCTGCAGAGCATCCCTACCCCCAATCAGATCAGCACTTCTGCCCAGCTTAGTGTCATCTGCAGACTTACTAAGGGTGCACTCAATCCCCTTGTCCAGATCATTAATAAAGATATTGGACAGGACTGGACCCAGCACTGAGAAAATAATATGGATTCCTGTCTTTGATACTCATGTATCCTGATTTTTCTTCAGTGTTCACTGTGTATTATACAGACTTTGCAGGCTTTTTATGCTTCTCAGCTTTTCTTCAGTACATTATAATTTGAAAAATAAGGTGTTTTCCTTGTCTCAGCTAGTTAACTAATGGGGTTGATGAGTGTACCTGTGAACTTCACTGGGGTGCTAAGATTTTGTCTTTGTGAACCTTGATAAGAATTTGACTCCACATCTGGAAATTCATTATTCTCTTCCTGTTATATTTAATACAAACTGAATCAAATCATGTGTCCCCAGCGTACTAACCCAGAGACACTGGCACAGGTTGCCCAGGCTGCGCCGTCCCTGGAGGTGTTCAAGGCCAGATTGGATGGGGCTTTGAGCACCTGAACCAGTGGAAGGCATCCCTGCCCATGGCAGGGAGGTGAGACTGGGTGGGCTTTAAGGTCCTTTCCAACCCAAACCATTCTATGAAACGGGAAGGAAATTACAGTAGATTACATCTGAAGTATTTCTGTCATGTTTGCAGCACTATTGTATGTATTTTTGGAGTTTATTTGAGAAGTGAAGTCTCTGGGGTGTTTCACAATATCAGACTTTTCATGTGCAGTGATCTTCTCTGAGATCTTAAACTCCTTGAAGTTACTCAATACCAATCAACATCTTTGCATTAGCAGTTTGTAAGTAACATAATTGAATTTTGACAGAAAATCGCATATTCACTTCTTGAAATCTCTTGCTTATGTAGCATACTGCTCCCAGCTATCTTCAGTAATTTCTCTTGGGAAAAGCAGAGAAATTCAAACTTAAACAAGTATGAAGGTATTAGAAAATTTGATTTCTAATTGCATTGTCTTACACTTGACACTTCATCAGTTTTTATGTCTTAAGTGTAATTGTATTCTCACATTCCCCTCTTCACAGATAGAGGAAGAAATAATTAAGAAAAATTGTATCCTCAGCAAACAGGACCCCCATGTTGCCAGTCTTGCTTTAGGCCTCTCTGAGTATTTCTGTTGTGTTTAGTTGATGAGTAGAGAAAAGAAGAAACGGAAGCAGTGAAGATGTAGGTAATATTTGAACTATGAGATAAATATAACACTAAGTGCAGGTTCACACAGTGGCTTTTGAATGCACTTTGCTCCTAAACTATGTTAATAAATAGGGCTGCCTCTGACACTTTTTGTTGCTATTATTTGAAGGGATTCATTTTTGTAGTGTCGTATCGTGATTTAAACAACGTATCATGAGTCTTTGGAAATGTTAGGCGAGTGAACTAAACCTGAGAGAAGTAGATTATCTTGCCCTCTGAGTAGTTAGTGGATACAAGGGGTGTAGCATGTTCTGAGTGCTGATGTTGTTATTCATCAAATATTTGAATAAGACAAAAAAAGAGGAGAGATTTGGCTTAATTTCAGGTGTTTATGCCTTCACAGATGTCTTCCAGCTCTTCAACAAGACGGTAGCCCTTCCTTCTCTCTGTTTCCATAAGTGCATAAGAGTCCTAAGAAAGTTTTAGAAGACCAACCAAGTGAGGATATAGGACTGGAAAGTAAATGTACCTGCAAGACTTACAATTAAGTAAGGAAAAATGTTCATGGACTCATGTGGCTGTTGTTCCCCGAGAAGCTGTGGTGTTGAATGGGCATCCAAGCTAACGTGAAGCTGATGCTTCCTCCCTCCTCAGCTGTTTTCTACAGCATGTTCCTAGGTGTGCAATGCTAGAGTGCCAGGACGGGATCAAGGCTTGATTTGGCTGTTTAGTTAAGTGGCCACCTACGTGTGAATCAGAACTGGAGGTGTGGCAGTATGATCCCTGTGAATGTGGTGTAAATATGGGATTCTTTGTTGAAGGAGTTTTTATTTTGCACCTGGACAGCTGTAGAGATGCTTCTCTTGCTGTGTGCAAATGCAAACCTCTGAGTTACAGAAGATGCTGACTAAAATCTCGTATAGTGGAATATATTTGCATATGGAAACTCAATCCTCCATTGCACGTGGTGTTTTTGGAATTGAGGTAAAACCTTCTTTGAAAAGCCTCATAAGTGTTTGATTTTGGAAATGTTTATGCTTCATGGTCTCTTTGTGTTAGTGGACTTAAATAGAAAAATATTTAGTAGCCAGAGGATAGTTGTTTACTTTGTGCAAGTTGTTTTTTGGGGGTTTTTCCTTATTAAATGTGTTGTATATTTTAATGTTTGGAGAAAAAAAAAATATTATTTTGCTTTTAAGATTTTTCTTCTGCTTGGAGGAAGATAATCTTACTTGTTTGGACTGGATCTTAACTAAATAAAACAACCACTTAACTGTTTGTTTTGATGGTATTTTTCCTTTTAGTGAAAAAAAGTATGATTGTACCTGTCCATTGTTTGACTTACTATAGTGTTTGTTATGGTATTGTTTATAGGGAAGTCACATCTTTGAATAGGCATTGAAATCTGATTTCTAATTTAGATCATGGTTAACTTTAAGAAAAGGGGCATGTTGCAAAAAAGAAAACCTTCTCATAGAATCCTGAGGAGTAGGTTTGGTTCTAAAAGCGATTGCGTTTCACACTTTCGCACTTGTATCTAATTTAAAAGTTTCTTAAAAATAGTCCCCCAGCCTAGTAAGGGCACTGCACCTGGAACACAAAACTGCCTTTCTAAGCCTGCAGTGCTGTCAAATAATGGAAAGCACTAGGGTAACTGTAAGCAGTGGGGCACGTTTGTTGCTGTTGGTTCACACAGTATTTAGTTGCACGGTCGTACAGTGGCCTGTCCTACAGTGGACATCGAGGAGGTGGTGGGTGCTTGTATGCAAGAGGTAAATGTTCATACCTTGAGCCTTGATTTGTTTCTTGATGTGACAGAGCTGGCAGCTTGTTCCTTCTAAGTGGGAATAATTCTTCAGAGAGTGAAGACAGTGACCTTATTCCAGGCTGAGGAGAAGGTTTAAAGTGGGATGAGTTCCTTTTGCAGTTGTGTGCAAACTATTTTTTGTGGCATTTGAGTGAGACCCCAAGACTCTTTCAGCAGACACCGAGAGACTGCTCAGGAGACACAGGAGCTGTTTGGGATTGAGTAGCAGAGATCTTGCCTGTCTTCCCATCAGCCAGCAGTGCTGCAGTAGCATCTTCCTCCATCTCAGTGCATTGCTCCTCATTTTGGGAGGGCTTGGGGAAGAGTTTTCAACATCTTCCTGCGCTCTGCAAATCCCCAAGGGGAGAGTACAGACAAACTGGAACCAAATTGTTCCTGGGAGCACGTGGTGACAGGACAGTTGTAGCATGGGAAGTTATGATTTGGTATCAGGAAAAAGATTGTGTGTTTTTGGTGTTTTTTGTTGTGAAGAGGATAGTCAACTACTGGACCAGGAACAGAAAGAGGCTGTGGGATCTTTTTCTCTGGAGATACTCAGAATGTAACGGGACAAGGCCTGACCTGGTTTCCTTGACCCTGCTTGGTGTGGGGGTTACGGTGAGTGATGGGTGTCCCTAGTTTATTTTTTCTGTAATTCTAAGCAAAAGTGTAGTTATGCCTGGAGAAGAACACATACCCTGCACAAATTTGTCCTTGTGCTCAGTTCTTGCATTTCGCTAAGCCTGCATTTGTGAAAGTATTAATCACTTACATTTGAACTACACTGAAATCTCATATTGAACTTAAATGTTTAGCCATGCTTTTCAATTACCAGAAATAGGAGTTGCCTTTGATTGTATTGCTTAATTGATTTTTTTAATATAGTTTTTATAAAAATAATTTGAAAACTTTAATTCATGGATTTGAATAGAGTTGATGGCATGGAAGAGTAAATGGTTTTGCTACAATAGAAAAAGGAGTGAATTTTGCAGATGGCCAAACATTTAGAAACTTTCTAGCTTGGTTCTTTTTAGATATAGGATATGATATTAGAAGATAAGTATTATCATCTGCGTCAGTTATTAATGAATACTGCTTCTGGACTTGGAGCCTGTGTTGACACGTGAAAAAAAACCAACAAAAAAAGTAACAAAAACCTCGACCAACCAACCCCCCAAACCCCTAAAAATACTTTTTGCTGAACTTCAGATTGATGATTTTTAGCACTATCTCTGCTCTGACAGACTTACTTCCCCTGTAGCAAAGCTACTGTTTCTGTTCTGTCAGGACAAACAGTTTTGGAAAATAACTGTTGTTCCAATTTATTTTTATTTTTAAAATCAAAGTCCTAATGGACAATGTTGTTCCCATCTCTGTCTTCTGTTCTGAGATAGTTTATGCTCACCGTTCCAGTGGTTTCTACTGCTAGGAAGAGACCAAGAATATTTAATAATTCTTGCATTTATTCATTAATAGAATATATTAGGTATCAGACTGACCATAACTCAGTTGTCAGGTTTTCTATGTTAATGACCATGTACTAGGAACCTAGTTTTGCAAAATTTTACCTTAAAAATACTTGTGCTAGACCACATTATTGATGGGTTTAGACAGCTTGTTCACCTGTTGCTGCTCTCTGCCCTTAGATATAATGCACCTTACAAATGTGTTGAACAAGTCTAAACTATGTTGAAACCATGTTTAGTAACAAACATACAAAATCAATTTTGAAGAGACTGACGATCTTACAATGAAGCCAAAAGTATGGCTGTAGACTTAGATAAAGAGTATTAAGGTACAAGTCTTCCTCGGTCAACTTGAAAATGGGCTCATCTCTTAAGTTTTTTAAGGTAAGCTAAGGATAGTAGCTTGACTGAATGGTAGCAATCTTGGTGAACTTGGTAGTTGCATAATTTAATGAGCTCTGTTGTGATCTGCTTAGCCTGTTTTTCATTCAACGTGTGCAAGAGAAGTTGTATATGTCAAAGCATATAAATATTACGTGTTGAGAAACTGATAAGTTCATAATTAACAGTGCGAATTGGTGCACTTGATTAGACATACATTTATTTACATTTACCCTCCAAGTGATTAATGTACAACTGATCTTTTTTAAAGATCAGTATGATGTTATGCAGAGTTGAACAATCAACTTAGTTTATGAATGCTTTGGGAATGTTTTCCAAACGTTTCCCTTTGAGTCTCACAATTGAAAATTGGTTCTAGTTATGCCTGCTGGAAATAGAATATGAATTAAATTACTCTTTCTAGATTAATTGGGAATGAAGGCTTAAAAAATACAATTGGGTATAATCTATGCAAGATTTGTTTAAGCTGTAGTTTTTTAAATCATGCACAAACAGTAAAAAAAAGAATAATAATGTGTCCTAGAACATAAAGTTTTCTGTATCTCAGTATGAAGTGGCTTTCGGTTTACTTGGAAGACTCGTATCCCATACTCAGTTTGTGCATCTGGATGCAGTACGTATGTGTACATTCATTCAGGTGCTGTAACTTTTTAATAATCACATAAAACGATAAAAGATTCTTAATTTTTGGAAATAATTTTCAGAATGTGTTGCAGTATTTTGTTTTGTGCTCTTGAAATATGTACATCTTAAAACCAGTGTTAAAGCTGGTTATTTATGTTCTTTGTGGTCTTGCTTAACCTAGCAATAGATACACTATTTGTAGAAATAAATATAATTGGCTTCAGCTACTTTTTACTGTTTGCCTCAGGCTATTACATTAACTTTTCCATTCTCTGAGTTGTTCCCCTGACAAGAAGTCCCTCTGTTTCCTGTTCCAAGTTCTGGCCTGACCATGGGGATTGAACTGTTCAAATGACAGTTTGTGTTCCTTCCCAAGCATAAGATGTATCGCCGCCCTCTTCCAGGATACACCACCCACTATTGTTTCCAAGACTTTGCAGAGCCTATGTTAAATAATATAATGCAATACAGTAATTCAGAAGTTTTTCACTCCCCTGAAGCTGTGTTATATTTTTAATCATATATATGCAAATTTAAAAACTAATTACAATGTTCTTACATTTAGCATTGGTAGAAGTAGACGTAAAAATACATTTCAAAATTGTGTAGAAATTTCAACATACCTGTATTGTGGGTGTCTCAATACAGAATATTTGGTGATTCTTCCTGTGTGACTGGCTGTTAACTCTATCTATTCTTAGAAAGGATAAACACAAGTTGTTATCTTAAGTTAGCAGTTCCTTATTAGGAGAACCTTTCCTGCAGTTTTTCAGAATGTTGAATGTTATTCACTGACTTCTTCCATCTTCTTTTTTTCAGAGCAGTTCACACCTCTGACAACTTGTTTTTAATTTTGCATTTTAAGGAAAAAAATTATTTTAGTTAGTTCTTTAAAAAGCCTTGTCCTAAAAGAAAGGAGATTTTAAGATTAATTAAATATTGAGTAGAGAATATGTGGTGGGTTTTGTGTCTTTAATGGAGACAGCAAGATGTTGAAATGGATATTTACATAATAGTTTGAACTTTTGAAAGACTGTAGACATTGACATTCTGGAGAATGACGCGTGTAAATAATTCTGCAAGATATAAATTAGATTACAAGGAATTCTGGACTTTTATTAATCTTCAAAGAACTATGAAATTATTGCACTAAGGATTTACTTTCAGTTGGTTCCGTCACCTGTGCACTCTGCATGAAATTGTGTATAAATGGGAAATGGTTGCAGCCTGTTCTCTTCTTCGTAGAAGCTTTCAGCTGTTCTTACATCTCAACTTCTAATTCTTCTTGTAATTCTAAAAGACGTTGACAATAGCAAGTTGTCGTAGTACATTTTATACTGAATATATAAGAGCCAGGTGATAACAAGCCACAGTGGAAAAATTCTTATTTTTCACTTCAATTATTTCTTAGTACTTTTAAAAAGTAGAGGAAATAATAGCCTCGACCGTTTTTTTTTTCCCTAGTGCCTTGATTTTCCTTGAAGCAATAGAATTAATTTTCAAAAAACAAATATTGCAGATTATCTCAAGAAGGATTCTTTTCTCAAGGGGGAAACCTTGGAAAGGTCATGAACTTCTTCCAACAGCAGGATTAAGATCTTGATGTGCCAGATTTATCAAAGACGTTATTCCATTAGTGAAGATAAGAAGAAAAATGTGAATAGTATTTCAGCACTATTTACAAGCTTCTGATTCAAATGCTTGCATTAACAAGAGTATTGGATAACAAAACCTGTAGAACGTGTTGCAGCACATTGTTACCTCTGCCAAGGAGCTTCATTGTGCATTTCAGCTGAAAAGATGTGCCAAATACTGAGATGAGTCTATGAATCTGAAAATAAATATTTTGATTGGCCATGTCTTTAAAATATGTTTTAATTGATTTTGCTAAGACTGGCATTCTTCCAAAACTGCTGAACAAACACTTTGGGATCTGATCTTTCATCATTTAAATAAACACCAAAAGTCCGGTTGACTTCTAAGAAAGCAGAATGAAGATCTTAGTCATCAAAAGACACATTCTGATTTTATCTCACGAGCAGGAGGGTCGTGCATGATAGTTTGTTTGAAAGACAGAAATAAGTACCTGAAGGGAAGTGGCGGCCGGGTAAGCGAGTCGTCTTTGTACTCGTCAGCACCGAAGGCGCAGGTTTGCTCGGGGAGGCAGCCTAGCGTTACGGATATTGTCTCTCATTAGGCGTGTTGTTAAGCCATCAGATATTAGCAGCTTGCACTTAACAAGCAAACTCCTTCACTGTTCCAGTTGTTCTAGTTGTCCAAGTTGTCTTTTTAAATAATTGTGGTGATTGTCAGTTTTGTGTTTGTGGTATGGAACAGTTAACTAGAGGGGATGCAGCCTAAGGGATAAGCACAGCAAGGTTTGTAGAGATCTTTCATTAGACTCACTGACATAGTTGGAAAAGCAAAAGAATCCTTTGACATAAAACATTCCCTGCAAAGGAAAAGCTGCACAGTGTGGGCTAGCTGAAGCTGAATTGTTTGCTTTGAGACTGATTGAATAACACAGTTTCTCCTCGGCTTCACCATCATCCAGTCATTTCCATTTCCCTTTTTTTTCTGTCAGGAACTGGGTTTAGATTCTATTTGGGTTTTGTTCTTCAGAGCAAGTCTCTTCGCTGTCCTTTCACATTGCAAATTCATAATCGCTGACATTGGCCATCGCTAAAAGTGTGATGATCCGCAGCAGTAGGCAAGAGTGAGCAAGCAGAGGGCTTGTTAGGCTGATTTCTCTGCCAAGGCCTCCCTCTCACCCAGGCCTATAGCTGGCGATTAAATTTATCAGATGATTGGAGAGAATTAAGTGGTGAGGCCTGAATAAGGAATGTGAGCTCAGAGATGGTTTGATTTGATGGAGACAGATGAGTTTGTGAAAACTGTTTTGTTTTTGATAACTGGATGCTTAACATATTCCAGACAGCTTTGGGTGCTTTTCATTTGCCTTAAGATTACTGGCTGTAATATAGTTTTCTGAAAAATTTGAAATTAAAAAAACCTATTGAAACATAGCTCTTTATTAACTTCCTCCTCCCAGGTTTTCTGCATCTCTTATCCCTTCCTGTGTCTTACTTTCTCTTCTGAATCAATGATGGCAGCTATACACTTTTATAATTTTCTAGGTAAACCATAATTTTCCTGCATTATTCCAAGCTGTGAACAAGTTTTTTTACTTGCACTGATTTCGATCATGATTTTTTCTTTTTCGTGTTACTGTTCACAACTCACTTTCTCTGTAAGAAATTATCTGTTTAAAAATCACGGCTTCAAGAGAAAATCTCTTTTCTTTCAAGTAACCAATGATAGGACGAGAGGAAATGGCCTCAAGTTGTGCCAGGGGAGGTTTAGATTGGATATTAGGAAAAACTTCTTTACTGACAGAGTGGTGAAGCACTGGCAGAGGCTGCCCAGGGTAGTGGTGGTGTCTCCATCCCTGGAGTGGTTCAAACAATGTGTGGCCGTGGCACTTCAGGGCGCGGTTTAGCAGGAACGGTGGGGTTGGGGTGGCAGTTGGACTGGATTGAGCTTAGAGGTCTTTTCCAACCTTAATGATTCTGTGATTCTGTCGCAGATAGTTGACACTTTATTGGTTGATATTCTACCCAAAATGCTTTGGATGTAGTCATGTATCAATAAAGGGGACAGGACATTTTGTTTGAGGGAAGGAACGCTTAGAACAACATCGAGGCTTTATAAAGTATGCTGATTGCATCCCTAGGCACTCCCCAGGCCTGGGCTACAGCAAGAACAGCTTTCCGATAGCATGAGTGTGTCTTGGCAATCGATGACAGCATGACAGGAGTCCTGGAGTGCTGCTATAGTTTAATACCAACAAGCACTGGAGAAAAATAGTTAAAAGTTATGCCAGCTTCAGTGATTTTCCTGTCTGCTGGCAGTTCGTGTGTAGTTATCTGATGGCTGACACAGTGCAGAGGAGGGGAGTAGGACAGTGCCTTTCGAGGACTGTCCAGTATGTGCAGTGACATGTAACATGAAACTGAGCCTGCACTGTAAGGTTATGGGTTACTAATGAAGGCTGCGCTCAGAGTTGGCTACTGTGCCTTGGCTACCAGATGGTAACATCTTATTGTAATAAGTGATAGTCAGGGTATAAAAATGTTCCTGTTTTTTTTCAGAAACCTCAATAGGATTAGTTGAAAACCACCAGGAGAAGGCCTGATGTTAGCGTAGGGAGTTAAGACAGACTCAATGACCCATGGCTGGCAAGCTTGTTGTCTTTCATTTCAAAATCAGAGTATACAGATATTTGTGGGGAGGCTGTTCTTCGCATCTGAAGACACAGTTTATAGCTATGGGTTTCTACTTTTTGATGGCTGGCTTCTTTCTAGCTAAACAAGCAAACAAACAAAAATGTTTTCCTTTGAGCCAGAGGAGGGAATTTCATTCTGCTGTGAAAAGAGCTGATTTGCCTTGGGGCAAAATGTGTGAAGAAACAGATGGCCAAAAATGGAAGAAGCGCTAGGGAATAAAATCATAGAAATTGCCAAATAAGAGTTTATAAAGAAAGCATGTGGAAGTTTACTGTACAAAACTAAAATGGAATTTAAGATTACTGTATGCTGTGCAGTATCTTAAAGAGCCAACTTAAGCCAACTTACTGGTTTTGCATTCAGTCTTGTTTCAGGATTTGTACTATGACAGAAAAAAATACCGTGTTCCCTAAGTGTGCAAACATCATGTAAATATATGAAGATATATTTATAAATATATAAATATTTAAATTGAAGGTTACCTGGACTTTCCTCAGGCATATTTTTACTATACTCATTAGAGCATTTTTTGTTGATACAAAATTAATGACAGTATGAGTCAAACCATTTAAAAATTTGAATTGACATGGCAGTGAAGTGAACTCCATTTGAATTTTGCAAATTTCCAAAGCACACTCTCTACAGATCTTATCATGTCTTCAATTATAAAATTTTTTTCTTAGGCAGTTGAATCATTCTTCCAAGATTAAACCAGTTACTGTTAAGACTTTCTGTTTGAAAAGTCTTATTGGGGTGTAATTTGGATATTCCTAGGTACTGTGATAAGCCACTACAGTCTGTTGGGGTTGAATGTCTCTCTGTCCCTAATTCAAATTTATTTGCTCTCAAAAAAAACAGTGCTGAAATGGAACATTTGTTCTCTTTAATTTTGTGGAAGAAAAAAAACTCCTTGCCTATTATGTGTAGATCAGCATAAAGCATGGCGTTTTTGTTTTGTCTCAAGAAATTAGCTTACTTTATTTCCTTGTTGCTTGTTTCTTTTACTGTTTCTGAAGAAATGGAACTCTGATTAAATAGACATTGAATGTGTATCAAAGACATAGAATTGTTTCCAGGGACATTTCTTCATCTTTATGTTATAAGAATAATTCTAATGAATTTGGTTTGTAATTGCTGCCAGAGTAACAATTCTGAGTCTAGTCAACATGCAGAAGAGAAGAACTACAGTGGGGTAAGTCTGGGCTTCCACTGCAGTGGAACAGTTCTGTTCTTACTTGCCTAGTGTTAACCTTGTCTCTTGCCCCCCCATTTTCACTCCCTCCCCCCACTCCTGTAGCCATAAGCACTTTGTCATGTCGACACTGGCAATTGAGCTGTCTTGCTTTGAGTATGAAAGAACTGCTTTTATCATTTCTGATATGCAGCCTAGGGCCAAAACAGACAAAGCAATTTGAAAGGACTAGGTTCAGAAGGAGGCTGGAATTCCCATTGTACAGCCCTTGGGAATATGACTTCAGTAACCAGCTCTGAAGCAGTTACTTATGGTAATGACAGCTATTTGCCTGTTCCTGCTTAGTCAGCGGAGTTCCACACTGTTTGGTGGCAACTGACTCATTGTCATCAATCCTTAAAAAACAAGATGGTTTGCTATGATTGGAGCTGTCAGGAGACATCAATATTGTCTAATCTAGTTTTTAAACTTCAGAAATCTCTGTATTCCACATTTCTTAAAGAATTTGGGCTGGATTGTTGTTTGCACACTTCCAAAGAAAAACTTGATTCTTCAGGGCTCTTGGTCAGGGAGTGCAGGGATAAGATGAGGGAGAACGGTTTTGAGCTGAAAGAAGGGAGATTGCGATGAGATTTTAGGGAGAAATGTTTTGCTGTGAGGGTGGGGAGGCCCTGGCCCAGGTTGCCCAGAGCAGTGGTGGCTGCTCCATCCCTGGAGGTGTTCAAGACCAGGCTGGGTGGGACTTTGAGCCCCTGATCCAGTGAGAGGTGTCCCTGCCCATGGCAGGGGGTGGAACTGGATGGGCTTTAAGGTCCCTTCAACCCAAACAGTTTTGTAATTCTATGATTAAGTCCCATATGTCACTGCCCTTGCAGACCATCTCTGCTCTGTAGTTATGTTTTGTCTTAAGGAATTTTTCTATTCTAGCACCTCTTTGTCCTTTATGTTGTTAGTCACTGTAAGCTTTTTCATGTTTACTTGTCAATGCATCTTGTGACCTTTCAGCTTATCTTAAATAACATTTTACTTTATATCTTCTTTTGAACTCTTTCTTTTAGTGCAGAATAACTGTGGTGATATTAGAACCCCAGATAATTCCTTTTTCTATGAAACATTTCTAATAAATCTCCTTTAACTCATTTTTCATAGACCTGTCACCATTTATCAGACAACCTAAATATGTTCATTCTTCAATTGCATTGCTGCTTGTTTTCATCAGTTGAGGTGCTGCCCTTTCTTCAGATGCATCAGATTTGCCTTTTCATTATGGCCCATAAATCAAGGTGACACTAACCATTTTCTCAAAGTAACAAAGATTGCCTTTATTATTTAAGCATAGTGTACAGTAGAAGTCAAGGAACATAACTGTATCACCTCTGCTGCATTGTCCTGCTCATCTAATGTTCTTTGAGTCCAGTTTACAAGCATTAAGAATTGCAATAATTATCCCATTCCCCATTGTCTTTTAATAAACCTTGATTCACTGCGTGATTCTCCGTAAGTTTTTATGGTACTTCTAGTCTTTGTGCACTAGCTTTTATAATTGGAATAACTTGGAACTTGTTCTACTTTTTGAATGATTTGTTGTTCTTTTACTTCTTTATTCTTGTTAGCAGCAATGCTGTAATTTTAAATATGCAATATGGATGCACAGCTTTGTACTTGGTCTCTGTATGAATTTCAGTTTTCTTGGTGTGGGAAAGGACTAGTCTAGGGATTAATCCCTTTTTGATTGTCTACTTTAAATAAAGAAAACAGCAATTGTTTCTGAGCTAATATCACTGATGTTATCATTCCCCAGATTAGAACTTGACTGCAGCTTGGAGATATCAACGGAGATAAATGATTCCTTTTATTGAACCTGATCTTTTAGAGTTGTTTCCTTGTGAAAACTAAATCTTGCTTAGTTATTTAATGGGACATGAAGCCTCAACATTATTTTCTATTCTGAAAGGCTGGAATTTCAAATAAACTTAAAGAATTTACTGTATTTATTTTTATTTATTAATTAATAATTTGTTCAAATAAATGTAAATACCTTAACCTGCCACCTGATATCATCTTTCTCACCTGCAAGGCTGAAGACTCTCCAGTGTGCAAAATTGAGCTGAAGGGAAGAGTATATATTTCCATACAAATATAACATTTCCTCACGCTTCCACACTAGCCCTTCTCTGTACACAACACAATAAATATACTTTTGGGCTCTGGGAACCCTACCGTACCCTAGATGAGGCAGAGGTTTCCAAAGGCAGTAAGATTTTTATGCTAATTTATATATGAATTTGTATTTTGCTGTTTGTCTTGACCTTAACACCGTCTTGTGGAGCGAGACTGACCCACATTGAAGAGGTCATCATGAAGCTACTCCCTACAGAGCTTACACTTCGCGTATCGTCTCATAATCGGTCTATAGGTGCATCTTGAAACTCTTTTCCTTCCAGTAATGCAATATAGGTAAAAGAGAGGGTTAAAAGATGACTTGTATGGCAGCCAGTTGTATGGCCAACCTGGAAAGTGGTGTCCATGTGGTTTACTGGAGGAACATGGTTTTAAAACAGGCTTCAGGAACCGATTGACCTATGTGGAAACAGACTGCACAGATTTGTTGTAATATCCTCTCCCTTCAGCAGACATGACTAAACAGACTTTGTCTGCTCTGAGCAATTAAGACACTTGCCAGTGTGTGCAGGGCCCCAGGCAAGTGCCAGCTTGTTCCCAACTGGTAGAGGAGCTTTTCAATTTGTGCAAAAGTATTTTAACTGTTTATGTTCTCTTAATTTTAGGGTTTACTCAAGAACTTTAACTTTTCAAGGAGCGACTGAGTCTTTGCATAAATAAAAACACTTCCAGTCTTCAGATTTTAATTAGTTTTTCTAATTACCTGGAAGCAGTAATTGACCTAGCCAAAAAAAAAAAAAAGAAAATCCAGTGATATGTATTCATGACCACAAGAGTTTTCCTGTCATCATGACCCACAAGAAGAATCTGATGAGAATCTCTGCTCAGAATTTTGCCTTAATGTGGAGGCTCTTGAATGTCTCTTGGTCTCTTCTCTCAGGTGACCAGTGACAGAACTAGAGGGCAGGGACTCAAGCTTCGTCAGGGAAAGTTTAGGCTTGATGTTAGGAAAAAGTTCTTCACTGAAAGGGTGATTGGTCATTGGAATGGGCTGCCCAGGGAGGGGGTGGAGTCACCGACCCTGGAGGTGTTTAAGGGGAGACTGGATGAGGCACTGAGTGCCATAGGTTAGATGATGGGTTGGTGTTAGTGTTGGTGTTGGTGTTAGTGTTGGGTTATAGGTTGGACTTGATGATCTTGGAGGTCCTTTCCAACCTTATGATACTGTGATACTGTGATGTGAGTTTTGAGCTCTTGAGTGATATCTCCAGGATGCAAATGAAACTAAAGACTGATGTTGTGTCACTGATGTCAGTAGGAACTTTTTGCTATTGACTGAAATAAGTTGTCCAAAAAGGTGTCCCTCACAGCATTATTGTCAGACTGTTGCTTGAGCCTGCCCTTCTTGGCCCAAAAAAATGCTTTCTGCTGCAGTTCATGGCTTGGTCGAATGCTGTTGTAGCTGGCATCGCGTGGCTCGTGCAGCCTGCTGGAAATCACAGCATGAGAGGACTGCGATAACTTACAATTTTCTGTTTGAGTTAAAGCACTTAGTTGCTCAAAATGATGCAGAATAACCTCAAACATGTATTCCAGTTCTTTCTTGGGGGGAAGAGGAGGTTGTGAAGTAAAAAACATGGGATCTTCAAGATAGTGTAAGTTTAGTGCCACAAGGAAGTAAAATGCGTTTTCATAGTTTCAAGGTGAATTTTCTAGAAAATTCATTTAACAGCCTTGGTTCCATTTTTAAAACAAACTAACTGTATCTGCTGCCCTGCAATTAAACTTTTAAAAGTAGCCTCACATTCTGACGTTCACAGTTGGATGAACGTGTTCTTTCTGCGGTCTCCGTTGATCCCATAAGCTGAGTGTAATTGAATAGACAAGTAATAGAATAGACAAAATGATCAAAGGCATCCCATACAGGGGGAAAGAACATTCTGAGCCAAAACAAGCTGTTTGGCTTGTAAGCAATTGGAAGCCTGTACGGTAGCACATCTGCAATGTACTCTGTGTCACAGAGCTCTGGAGCGTGGCGTGCCGTGTTACTATGAGACGATAGAAACGCTGTAGCCCTGCGTTGCGAAGCTTGGTAGGCTAAGTACACTTGTAATAAAAAGTTTGTTTTGTACTGAATAGATTACATTGGAGGGGCTGTGTTTATTTCTCTTCTTTGTCAGAGCTCGGGGTTACAAATATTGAAGTGCAACAGAATGCGTTTGATTTTGAATTGGTGGACAATTTGTTACACTCAGAAAAACAAAATCACTCGGCGTGGTCATGCCATCTTCCAACAGTTTTGTGCCATCAGGCTGAAATGGGGTTCACTGACCCTCAGTAGCTTTCTTGCTGCAATCTGGGGACGAAAGAAACCCAACAGGAGAGCAACTGAGTGGGTTGAAGCAGGTTTAGCAGGACAGATAGAGAAAGGGGAAAAGATAATTAAATAAGGAAAGTTAATAGCTAGGACACATGCAAGTATTCACAGGTGATCTATTAGGCCAACAGATGTAGAAATTTTATGGGCAGAAAAACAAAAGTGCTTTTGAAAAGGGTTATAGAATCCTAAGAGTGATGTGAGACCCTCCAAGCACAAAATCTCAGCACAGTATCATCACAATTCTTGTTTGTTCAGTTATTTCTTTATTAATGTCAGTGATACCGTAAAAATAAATCTGACAGCAATACAAGATACAAGTTTTCGGGTGAATTTGGGTCAAATATGTCATTCAGAACTGTTTTCTGAGTCACTATGTAGGTTTGTAAGTGAACTTGAAACTGCCTCTGTTGTTTAGAAAACTGTGTGGAGTATGAGCAAAGCAAATACTTTTGGAGTGAGGTACTGTGCTTGTAGAGGACTGTTACAGCTGATGCACCTGCTGCTTTTCCATGGTAATTTTCTGTCCGTTTGAAACAGTAGGGTTTTTGTAGAACTAAACCCTGAACCTGATCTGCCTGTGGTATTTCTAGTACCTCTGCCTTTAATATCTAGATGTTTCATTAGTTGTGCTTTCATCACAGTATCACAAGGTTGGAAAGGACCTCTGAGATCAAGTCCAACCTATAACCCAACACTAACACCAAAACCCACACTAACACCAACCCATCATCTAAACCATGGCACTCAGAGCCTCATCCAGTCTCCCCTTAAACACCTCCAGGGTCGGTGACTCCACCCCCTCCCTGGGCAGCCCATTCCAATGACCAATCACCCTTTCAGTGAAGAACTTTTTCCTCACATCAAGTCTAAACTTTCCCTGACGAAGCTTGAGTCCATGTCCTCCAGTTCTGTCACTGGTCACCTGAGAGAAGAGACCAACCCCTGCCCGACTACAACCTCCTTTTAGGGAGTTGTAGAGAGCAATGAGGTCTCCCCTGAGCCTCCTCTTCTTCAGACTAAACAGCCCCAACTCCCTCAGTTGCTCCTCGTAGGGCTTGTGCTCCAGCCCCTTCACCATCCTCGTTGCCCTCCTCTGGACACTCTCCAGCATCCTGACATCTTTCCCAAACTGGGGGGCCCAGAACTGGACACAATATTCAAGATGAGGCCTGACCAGTGCCGAGTACAGGGGGACGATAACTTCTCTGGTCCTGCTTACTACACTATTCCTGATGCAGGCCAGGATGCCATTGGCCTTCTTGGCCACCTGGGCACACTGCTGGCTCATGTTGAGCTTCCTGTCCACCAGCACTTCCAGGTCCCTTTCTGCCTGACTCCTCTCCAGCCACTCTGTCCCCAGTCTGTAGCTCTGCATGGGATTGTTGTGTCCAAAATGAACTACCCGACATTTGGACTTATTAAACATCATCCCACTGGAATCGGCCCAGCTCTCCAGTCTGTCCAGGTCCCTCTGTAGGGCTTACAATTTTCTAGGTAGTATTCATTTTTATCCTATTTGATAAACGTAATGGGAAAAGTGACATGTAGGATTTTAATATTAATCATTATACAGTTGATCTCAGAGGTCTTTTCTAACCAGATCATTCTATGATTGGGGTAAAGTGGCATGTAAGATGTTAATGCAAATGCATTTATCTTCCCTAAGTTTTTGCCCTATATAATCTAAAATAGAACCGATTAATGCAGTATCGTTTATGCATTTAATACTGGAAACCATCTTCCTGTATTCATTTAGTTTCAGCTGATATCAGAAATTATTTTAGTTTCTAACTATATGAAGGGCATTCATTCTGCACAAGAAGAGAAAGTTTTCTGTAACTTCTTGATGCCTCCTACACAAGATAGAAATGTTTTGTATACACCACCTGTATCTCCATGGAAGCAGTGATGAGATTAGGGAGGTCACTGGATAAATCAAAATTTTAATGAATTAATATTTTGATTGTTTTTCAAGTTTCCTGTTACTTGTGTGTTATATAGAGCACTAGAGGAGATATGTTTATACTAAAGTGTATACAAAATGTGCATGTAAGATCATATAACTGCATGTGGGAAATCTGTGTTAGCTTTTTCTGCCAAATATTATTTTCTGACAATGAGAATTGAGCTGAAAATTATCCATATTATTGATTTCAGAATGATTTAGCGTAATGCATATGTTGTTCCTCTTTGTGAACGAACCTTCATGAAGATGGAGTGTGATTGCTTAAACAAGAAAATACCACAGGCACAGGATTGAAACATGGCTCATATCTAAGTTAGGTGACCTGCCAATAGCACTTTTTATTGTTAGGGGATTCTCAGTCTCATCTGAAAATGCTCTGTGCGCTTTAATCAATCCATACAACTTCAGCGGTTTCTGTGGACTTCTTTTTTACTTGTCAAAGTTGGGGATTTTTTTGAAAATAAGAGGGAGATTTTTCCAGTTTTGAAGGGTATTCATAGCATTTGGCAGTCTCCCTTTGTGATCAGACACGGTTTGCAAATATCAGTCTTAGTTCATTCTTCCACCCAAGCTCTCTTTCTCGATGAAGTGGTGAGCTGTGTCACCTGCCTGAGCAGTCACCCAGTTAAGGGATGGATTTCTTTTGAATGTAAGGGTTATCTGCTTTGTTAGGCAGATGCAAGTGTACCTTTATAAGTTAGCATCTTTTAAGCTTTTGAAAAGATTGGAAGAAGAGGAGTCTTTTGTTCCTTGCATGAAGGGGTTACTGTGTCAACTATGTGCAGGTGCTATAGACAGGCGTTTGAGGATGGTGCTGAGAGAGGGCATATTTATGGGCATGTGATGGGTATTGACTAATCTGATGATCTTTCTTTCAAGATATGATTTAACCTTAGCCAGGATTCTTGGAGAGGCTGTGAAATTTCAAACTTAGCTGACAAGACCCTGAGCAACCTGATCAGTTGGACTGCTTTGAGTGAAGCGATGGGCAGAGTTGTTTCCAGAGTTATCCTCCAGCTGAGCTCAGTCTGTGATTCTGTGACCCTGTGTTAGAACACTGAGTGTACCTTAATCCTCTTTTATAATCTCTTTATTGTTTCTGAATTGTTAATTTCTGAAATTCAGTTGAATAGCTTGTGTAGTTAAACCGCTGCTCTTTTTTAATCAGTAACCATCAGACATTTGATTCTGTATGACCTGAAAGCTCTACTGAAAGTGAGGCAGCAGTTCTGCATCACTTGTGAATTAAAAAGATGTAGTGGAACATGACAGGCTATTGATTTACAGTAAAACAAGGTCTGTGTGCTTGTAATGGCATTGACTTAGATGTGTAAATGGTGTTAATGTGTATGATCCACATCTCCTGTACAAGTCTGTGAAACCCTTGAAAGCAGATGTGTGTTTACATCTACATTGTGGATTTTGTGCAGGTTTTAGAAATGTTATGATTATAGACTTACATGTTTTTATTTTTAATAGGCACATCAAAGGATGAAGAAGATAGAAGAATTTGAATGTTTACTTTTATATACTCATGTTTTCATTTTCATTTCAGTCAAAGGGTTCATATCAGATTTAATCATAACTATGACAGTATTTACATTAATTGTGGCTTCATTCCAATGTGCCTTCTGTTTGGATAGTTGTCTTTTGGTGGTAATAAAATGAAGTTTAAATAGGATAATATCACTCATCATCAAACCTGCTTGGTGGGATTTGGTTGGTTGTTTTCACACTTGTTTGTTTTCAGTTTTTAAGATCCCTAGGAAAAGAAAATAATAGTAGAAACTCTCTTAATAGTAGAAACTCTCCTCTTAGGGTTTATGTCATTTCAACAGCTTGAGTGACGTGCCCTGAAAAATGTGCAGCTCCAAAGCAATTTGGGGGGGCAAAACTGGTTTTGTACTTGCTTCCTTCTCTGCTTTGTTTTATTTCCTTGTAAAACAAGAAACAATGGAAGGAAATGTGTCTGAGGCATTCTTATACCAAAGAACCCCTAGCATACATTTTTTTGTTTCTTTTATTGCATTGTTTCATTAACTGTTATTCATTCACTGGTAGTCATGTTGAAAAAAAAGAAACAAAGCACAAAAACCTTTCGATTAATGTTGTCATATAATGATCAGACCAATACACTGGAAAACTGCAATAAAACCAGTGCTACTACTTGCATATGTTTGGAATGTATTATTAAAGGATATTAAAAAGTTTCTTGCTAGAAGTTTACACTGTAAGTAAATACTTCCTGCACTGTTTACCTGCTGTTTTCTGTTTTGTTCTTAAATGTATGTTTCCAAGTATTTGGAACTTTAGATATCAGTTCTACAAGATATTTAGAAAATGGTCTGGTTTTGAGTGTATGAGCCAAACAAGCCTATGTGCTAAGGACCTTGCTGAATTTGTGCATTGACCAACTGTTGCAGTAATAGCTCAAACGTAGGTCGGTTAAACAACGTATAAAGCCTGTCTGGGAAAAGGGCATTTTCAGAAGAAGCCTGTGATCCCTCTGTCCCAAGGACACCTGTAGCTTGACAGAATGGAGGGCATCAGAGGGGAAAAGAAGCGATATCCTGAAAAGTGGTGGCAGGGTTTATTAAACGTACTGCAGCTGGCTAGGTGGCAGCCAGATGGAATTTTGAGAGGGGCAATGTTTGCAGTTTGTATGAAAAGTGAGGCCACTCATGAGACATATTGTACATCTCTTGAAGGGAACTTGGAGAGGAACTCAAAGAAGAATGGTTGCGGTTGGTTGAGATCAAAATGAGAATGCCTCGTCACCTTGACATAGATTTTAAGCTATGATGATGGGTTGAAAATACAGTATTTTGGAAGGGCTATATACCAAACATCAGTTAGGGACACCATCACTGAAAAAAGTACAAAGCTGATGGACTTGAATTTATTGCAAGGTAAGTAAACCATTCAGACAGGAAAGGCTGTGAAGACTGAGACAGAAAAAAAGAATTTGTGTAAGTACTAGGGATGCCAGGAATTTGTCAGCCGTGTCAACTGGCTAGGGTGGGACCGCTGTGTACAAGGATCTGGAAAAATTATCCATGGTTTTCTCTCCTACTATTTAAGTAAAGCAGCTTGTTGAAAGAAATGCAGTTTTTATACTCCTTGGATTTGGTTTGGGGTTTTTTTGAGGTTAATTTATTTTTGTGTGTAGTAGAGCAGTTAGGTGTGGACTGGACCAACAGTTGTTACGGGGCAACCACTGTGACTGTTGTAGGATAAGCCCTTGCTGCTGGGAGTAAGAGTGGATCCTTGTTTTAAGTGCATTACCTTGGGTTCTTAGATAGCAAAAGAAAAATGTTACTGCAGATGGACTGTGCAGGCTCTGACACGCATCTGGGTGTGAATTGTGAGCAAAGCTAAATGCTTACGTTAGTGTAGAATAGTGTTCATGCTGGTTGTTCATTTATGGCTTTTTTCATGTGGGAAAGAGGGATGGGGGATTGTAGAATATTCAAAATGCCCAAAATGTTTTCAGTTTCAGTAAGATGAAGGGTATTGCATCAGGTATCCAAGATGAAAGGAGGGTGCTGAACTTTGTAATTAACCTGCAGTCTATACCATGATGTTTGAAAAGGTTGCATGTTAGGACTTGCAGGCATTTAATGAACTTCAAGTTGCAGTTTCTTTTGTGTTGCCATTCCTGAAAGATACAGCTTATGGACCAAGGAGAATGATGAACAAGTCACACAAGGAGCATTAATGCAGCCTGCTACGTCTAGTTCGACACACGTGTGCACGTATTTTGTAAAGTAGTTCAGGCTGCTAAAAGTTCTTATGTGTTGTTTCTCTGGTAGAACACAGAACAAAACCATATTTAACCTGGTATCTATCAAAAACCTCACATTTTGTACCTGTGAAATAATCCAGTTACTTTAAATATAAATGTATGGTTGACATTTCTAAGTCAAAGGCTAAGATATATGATAAGCCTGACTTGATCTGGGAAGCTGTATATTCTCTTGTGATAACTCAGCTGTGCTTTTTGATGTGTGTAACATCTAATTTTCAGCCCTTGCCTCTGCCTATAGGATTTTATTCTTTGCTTACTCTTCACCATATTTGGAGCATTTCTAATGTAGTAAATACCGTGGTTTGCATAATAAAACCATTCCTGATTTTTATAAGCAGAGTGTTTCAATACATGTGTGTGTAAGTTTATCCCACTTGTGTGTAGAAAACAGCATTTGTGGGGGTTGTTTGTTTGTTTTGCCTCTCTTAACGAGGGAGCTGTTTTTGTGGCAAATCCTGCTAGACCCATACGAGCAAGAAACTTTTTAAGAGTCCCGAAGGGTACATTTGTATTCTTGCAAGTTTATGTATAAGTTAAACAGTTTTTATCTGTTTTAATTACACATGTTAATTCTAAGATGCAAAACCATTGACTGCTTCAGTAGGTGAACATGAGTTTTGGAGCCATTGTCGTGGAAGTTACATTTCAGGTACCAGGTGTTGTTGTTGTATGGAGGAAACACAGGATTCGATTCAGTATGAGCCATTGGATGTGCAGTCTGGAACTGTGTAAAAACAGTCATGGGGAACTTGTGAACAGTTGAGTTAATACACAGGGATTTTTTTCCCCCATTCTTTCTATTATATAAGAAATAATATTCATCGCAAGAAAACAAGTGCAGGAATTATTCTCTTATCCTGAATAGACATAATTTGCATCTGAAATTTAAAAGCCTCTACAAAGAAGTTTGAATATAAAAGCACTTATTTGAAGAAACAGGTGCGTTCAAGAATCTGTCCAGATTTGCACACGGTGGGTTGGTTTTGACAGCTGGTTTATTATCTTCCTATTTTATGACTTCTCCTGTCATTGCCTGTAGCTGCAGCTAGGTTTGACGCACCCAGGTGCGATGCAGGACAGGAGAGAAGTGAAAACAAGATCCAGATTTACAGCTTGGTTTGGGTATCAGATTCTTGGTGTGACAGTCATTTTAGAAAGCATTTCTCGTGCTGCTTGACAGAGAGGTGTGTTTGTGAGGGTCACAGTCTATGGGCTTTGTGTTCAAACTAAGAGTGGGCTGGACAAAGACGGACTCTCAGTCTGAGCTTTGGATTCCTTGGGTTTTGCCAGCTTGAATCATACCATGAACTCTATTTAAAGATTTTGAGTTTTGTATTTATTTTTCCACATCCTTGACCCTGACTGGTGAGCTGGACGTTTGTGTTTGCCTTGGCAAGCTCCAAGCTGCTCATCTAGAGCAGGATGAAAACTCTTTTTTTTTCCTTTTGTAAACAAACTGTTCCTTCAGTATTTTCCATAAGGATTTACACCACCATTTTGCAACGCTTCTAGGAAATGAAAAAATCTTGCTATTCAGGGTTTTCATCTTACACAGCTTATAGCTGCACAGGAATGTTTGAATTGATGAATTGAATTTTCTGAGACTAGATTTGAAGGGCTTTTTTCACAGTATTTTCAAATTCCAGAAACACTACATTTTGTCTTGTTTATTAAAGCTATAGGTCACTGCTTTGTGCCCTGAAGACTTCGCAGTCTAAATAAATGTTTGCATTCTGCATTTCTTTGGATAGATACATTTTAGTGGTCAGGTTCTAAAAATGAGAGAATAGCTTAGTGGGCCTCTCAGTGCCAACACACAAATTATGTTCCAGAACAAGGGAAATTAATTTCATTTTCCAGAGGGAGAGAGGACAGATGCTGCTCCTTTTTGGTTAGGTCGTTTGCCACGAGGAACTCACAGTTTTGGGTGCTGTGTGCTGAGGAAATGGCATTCTTGGTCTTGTAATCAAAATGACTTGTACTCCAGTAGTGTTGCCACTAATGTAGTCAAGTTTGAAATGCTCTGAGTCAGAGATGAAATTTTATACGTTGTGAAATTTATGTTAAATCCAACTCAGAGCTGAGTAACCATGTTAGTCCTGATTCTAAGCTACTGCAAACCCTGCCAAATGGAGAGAGGATATTTGACATGAGCTACCCCTCAAAAAAAAACCATTAAAAAGCCTTTTAAGGGCAGCCACAGTTCTCTGGAAGAGAAAACTTGTAGTGTATATTCAGAATATTTTTGGTCCCCTCTTCACCCCCAAATATTTCACAAGGATATTGGGTTCCTCACTGTTCTTCGAAAATACTCACTTTTTTCCCCAATCTACAGCTCGTCACTGAACATGGGCAATTAGCAAAGTGAAAATACAGTTACATTGTACTGCAGAAAAAAATCTATGTAGTTTCTTTAAACAGTAGAAAAGTACAAATTTCCATTTAACTTTTCATCTTCGTGCTGCTATTTATGAGTTTTTATATTGGGTACAAAATGAAGTCTTGGAGAACAATTATTCTTCATGAATATCTTGAAATTTTTCTTCAGTGTTTAGTTGAGTGTGCTATTTATGATATGTTATTGTTCAGATCAAGTATGTCCAATGAGTCAGGAGGCCAAGACAAAATGTTTAGGGTTTGGTCTACAGCTTACTGGAAATGGTAATAAATAGCAAATAACCAAACTGACAGTTCAGAACAATTGCTGAAAAGTATATGTTAAAAACCACCCCCAAGGTTACAAATAATGAATGGCGTGTAAGCTGTTAACAGAAGCAAAAAATACTGAATTTTATGTGAAGCTCCATTGGTGCTCATCAATGGTCCATACATGTTATTTATTCTGCCTTTAAATAGTAACACTCTTTTTTATAAAGGTGTATTAAAAGCAGAACTAAAATTGCACTTCCTTTTTTGTTGCAGATCTGGGACATGAGTGATGACGAAACAGTTTGAAAATCAGCTGAATAAGGTGGATGATGACCTACTTTGGACTGCAGTGCTGCCTTTTATCTGTTACTTGACAAGTTAATGATTGCTTACCCGTTCTGGGTGCTACAAATACAAACAAATAATCCACGTTAACATCTTCCGCTTAAAATCAGTCTGTTATGGATGTAACTCTCCACTTGTTTTTAATAATGTAAATAACTAAAACAATGTGGTTGTGTTTAAACCTTGTCTTCCTTTTTTTTGCTAGTTTCTAAATATGACTTGCATATAAAATATGCTCCTTAAGTAAACTTTAGTGTTTCATTTGTCCCAGTTTTCATTTTGCTTGTCAATGGACAAGTCCAAGCAGTGTGTCTAAATGTCTTCTCAGCTTTCCCAGATTTTTACCCTTTTAGTTGGAATGTGTTGTTAAGATTGAGAATATTCTGCTATTGGGACTTAAACTGCTTTTTGAAGGAGAGCTGGAGCAGGTAAAATTTACATCTACTGCTGATGCCACATTGCTTGCTGTTTCAAAGTACATATTTCTAGTACAATTGATTCCCTTTTCTTTCTTATAGTGTGATATTCTTTGGAGGTGTTATTCTCTGTAAAGATTTCATGCTATGGAAAAAAAGTGGTTTGATCTATATTTATACTGGAAAGACCAAGATGTGTTGGTACCGACATTGGACGCCTCTGAAATTCAGAGAAGGCTCTGCTACCTAGTGAAAATTGCACTGGGGGGAGGATCATTAATTGAGTCAAAAACTTGTAGAGAAACGTTTGGCAGATATAAGAAATTGGTTCTCTGACTTTGCTCTTCTTGGATGCTGCCATGCAATACTTTACAGGTGTTAAAAAGAGCAATGCTAATTTTGAGATTTTGCAGCATCAGGAATGGCTTCAGAGATTGTGGCTGAGCTCAAACAGCAGTTTGAGAATCCTTGAATTTAAAAAATAACTTGGGAAAAAAAATAATTTGTAAAATATCAAAGTACTACAAAATTGAAAGTGAATCTGTTGGGTTTTTATCTTGGAATGGGTTTTAGAAGTGTATTTGAAATCCCGTTTGTGACTTTATATTGTGGGGATTATGGGCTAACTCAGAAAAAAATGGAAATTGCTTTATCTGCCAGGCAGTCTTTATTTCTCATATATATTATGAAAATTGCTTGGTCACTCCAATTATTTTAGTTCCTTCCTTAACATAAGCACTAAATATTTGGTGTAAATAATTTCACAGCTTCTTTCTTATGCTACATCAGAAATAGTTCTGTCAGGTCAGATTTGCCTAAAACCAAGGATATCTGCAAGTCTCATATTCTGATCATAAGAGAAGATCTACTGAAACATGCTGAGGTTTGCACCAACTGTCTAAAATAGGTATTGTTTCTATTTCTTTTGACTGTGATGTTCATTATATTTATGTGACTTATTAAGTAGCCTTAAGGGAATGTCTTCTTTAGCTAACTTCATTGTAATATAAAAATGTATATAAATGAAATATAGTTTTTGAAAGACTAGTAGTCATAGGAAACAGATCTTTAGGTGGTCAGGCAGTGAACAATAAGATTGGTAATATGCCCTGTCCTTTTTAAAGCAGTTTAATAATGTGCATAATTAGCTCTGAGCTCAAATGACTTCCGTTTTGTTAGCCATACTGTTGTCTAACCAGAATCAGGACTCAGTACCAGGGTAGTTTAAAGGGATTGATTTGCATTTTCATCTTTTGGAGTTGTAAAGGTTTGTGTTTATCTAAAGCTTGAAAACCAGACATCTTTCAGAAATCTGATAAATATTAATAATGGTTTAAAATATCTGAGATGCCTCTTACCCTGTAAAAGGTACGTTGAAAGTATCTATCTAACTGCAGAAGTGCACAAGATCCAAAGGTTCAAAACTCAGGGTTAATATGTTTTCTTACCTCTGTAATTTCAGTAACGTACAGCTCTCAGACTGAGCTGTTTCCTGTACATATGCTTCCCAGATGTCTCTGATGTTCACAAACACTTCAGTTTGACTTGGGATAACTTCCGTTGTCTGACTATAATATTGTTTTCTTTCTCCTTGCAGACCAGAATTGCTCTTACTTTGCTTTTACTCAATTTCTAGGCATTTACTGAGAATTTATGAGAATCCATTCAAATACTTAGCAGACACACAGACAAACACATTTATTTACTGGCTTGTATGCACTTAATGGCAAGATTTCAGCACAGTCCCCAGCTCCAGTTATTGCTGTTTAATGAAAGAAGCTAAACTGTAATTTTCTTCACAAAGGAGGTAGGATTTAAATTTTGTTTGTATTGCCGTGTCCTCCTGGGCATCAGTGAAGAGCCCAAACTCGTACTTCTATTGTAGAGCCTAACAACTACCATGGCTTTTCAGGTATAAAGCAAATCTGTTAGTAAGAGGGAATGATCAGCCTCAGAGGAACCTGCTCATCTTCCTGAACTAACAGAAGTGTAATGGCTTTATATAGCAGTATGTGGGGGACCGTATCTCACAGAAGACAACTGTGACACCTGCGTAATCGCATATGGGGACATTTCATAGTGTTAGAAGTGTTAGATCATAGATCTCAATGGAGAGCTGTTGGCATCATGTTTGTGCTTGAAAATTATAGAAACTCATGGAATTATAGATTCTGGTTTTGCCTTCACACTTCTACTGACTAGAATTTGTCTTCGGTGTAAATCCTTTCCATGGGTTTGCTGGCTGAAGTCTAGAATGCATTGTGGAACAGAACCACGCTCATGAAATCGAGGAACTTAAGATGCTGTATGAAAGTTTTCTCACTTGCTCTCATCCTTGTTTTCACAGGCTGTCCACTGGGAATAAATTTTGCTTGGGACATGACCTTTATATCCCATGTAAATGGTCTTGGCACCATTAAAGCCAGCAGAGGTGTAGCTGGTGGGCGGTTCAGTGTATGGGAGAAGCATCAGGCTACTTTGAGTCTTAAGGCTTCAACATTGGGCTCTGTGAGGGAGAAGAGGCACAAATTTGAAAATTACACTTAAATTAATGAGGAAAGATTAATGATGGCCCAAACAGATTGATTGAGAAGATCAGCAAGGAAAGAAACCATGGGATTTCATAGTCCTAGGAAGCCGATGACTCCCAAGAACTAAAGGGAGATTCAGTAGAAGTCAACAGTACTATAGTTATTTTGGCACATCAAAGGAAACTGTATTTATAGTTCCAGCCCTTAAAATCATTGAACTTGAGACTTGAAAAATGCTTTTCCCTTCCCTGTGTTCTGTATCGCTTTGGTATTTTATCCTCAGAGAAATCCAATGACATAAAATAGTTTTTCATTTTTGCTGTTTTTGGTAGAACTCAAAAGAACATTATACAGGAAGTGGAATACCACTTTTTTTATATATGGGATTTGGCTGCTCACCTTAAATGTATGCAACAGAAGTATTAGCAAAATTGAGTTGATCTTCCATATATGAGCATTTTATTTTCCTCTCATGTGCTCTCATAGAACTCTGGCTGAAATGTGATTTATGTATTTCTGGACATTTCACTATCACTGTAGAAGTGTATCATAGTGCTTGTTTCTCCTTCTTCCAGAAAAAAAATCCTTCTAAATGTATGTTGCTTGGTCTAATTGGAATTGCTAATAGAATGATAGAATCATTTAGGTTGGAAAAGACCCTGCAGGTCATCGAGCTCCACTGCAAAGCTGACACTGCCAACTCCACCACTAGCTGTTTCATCATTGCACTACCCTGGGATGGTCCTTGGGCCACGAAGAGTTCACCCAGCTCCCAACTTCCCTTTGAGTTTTCTTCCTCTTTTCCAAGCTCAATTATAAAAACAGTGTGCTTTCCAAGATGTGAGTGAGAGCAGGCTTTGGTATGCAGGGTTCTCATTAACACCTGTAATGTGTGAAAAGACCACTAGGCTTTGGGTGCAGCTTTTGGGCTGTTGATCAGGAACGATTCTGCCTCTTTCTTACGGAATCATGAAGAGCCATGACCGAATCCATGAGGCTGTTTACATATAGTTTCTCTGTGGGGTGTAACCATATCTTCAGACTTCAAGGAGAGTCCTAACTCTATTGTTATGGGAATAGGAAGGATGGCTCACATTCTTTCAAGAACAAATATGTGGCAAGCTAACACAGAATCAACCTTTCTTGTCATTCTGCCAGCTGCTGTGCAGTGCAAGCCCAGCCACAGCTCTGGCCGTCGGTTCCGTGTTTGCTGTGCCGTAAGTGCGTTAAGCGTTAAACGCTGAAGGGAGCAGGAACAAGCTACATGGTGGGATTTTTTCCTTGCTACTTTTCCAAACTTTTGTACCCAATTTTTCATTTTATTTTAAATAATAATGCAGTGATTTCCTTAGAAACAAATAAGCATTTATAGTCCAAAGAGAGCCATTAAAGAAATATTTGCAACATGGTAAACTTTAGCAGACGTCCTAAGAAACATGATCTGGAAGGTGTCCGGAGCCTGTTAGAGGGTTTTTTCTGAATCTTTTTTTTTCCTCAGTTCCCAGTGCAGATGTTGTGCTCATGCATGTCCTGCCAAAATGAAACTTCCCTTCAGGAGGGCATTGTGCACCTGGATTAACTGTTGTAAAAGACAGAAATATCACACTGGAAGGACTTTGGACTGTCCCAGTCTGGCAATGTGTGAATTCCTAACCTATGAAAAGCCTTCTTACCTGTGCCAATTCAGCTCCAGCACTCTTTTCCCTTGCAGCTGCCTGGACCTTCTCCAAAACCCTAGCAGTGTTTAAAAATACTGTGGCACCACGCAGGTAATACTTTAGATTTGAGATTCATACAGACCTTCCCCTCTCTGTTACCACTTCAGCTATCGAGAGTAATAATTTCGAAGAAGCTCATTTTCTTATCTGTGCAGCACCTGGCAGGATTTGGAATTAAAAACTCTATCAATACTTGACTCCTTTCTTTCCCATTTTACTTTTATTGATACCCTTTGGTCCACAACCATTGTCAACAGTGACTCTCTGCAGTGAGCACTGGGGGATGGATGGACAGACCACAGGACTCCCTGCTTTGCGGCAGCTGACACAGAATGGTTAACACTCCCTGTTTTTTTCCCTTAAACTTTTGTTTAATTCCTCATCTGCAAAATGTATGGAAATTACATATATGTACTTGGCAAAGAACAGCTGTGTTTTTTTATTCTCCTTTATCCCAGGTCAAAGAAACTGGTCTGTTGCTCTGACCCATTGTGTTGATGAAGTATTGTTGACTATTGTTTGAAGTCGTGTAGTGTTGACCACAATAGGCTGTGGCTTGGGCTAATTTGTAGCCATTTAAGTGCAGTAGCTGGAATTCAGCAATCCTTATTCTTCCACCAGCCAGTGACTGGTGCTTTATCCAGGTTGCAGGGAAGTCTTTGGAGTGAGTCATTTGAGGATTATTCTAACCTGGCCAGGGAAACTGGCAATGCGGAAGGGAAACTGAAGCTACTCCCAAGAGAACAGCAATAATCCTGAGTAGGTATTCTGTGTCTTAGGGCAGCGTTTTTTTTGCCTAATTTCCCAGTTCAAATGATCTCATCCCGGGATAAGGATGCAGATGAGTAGTCCAACCATATATAATTTCAAATTCCAATTGTTACCCTCAATAATTGACAAAATTATCTGCCTGTTGCGACTTAACCCCGCAGGACTTTTTCAGATCTAGTGCAATTTTCTAGGACATTCTCTGAAAAATTTTCAGTACCCATCAGCTGTTTGTCTCAACTTGACAAATGAAATAGAGTGGCTTTTTTCTGTTTACTCAGGCCGGTGCTCTGTTGCCATTGTAGCTTCTTGCAGGCACTTCCAAGGGCTTGAGGATAAAAAGGGGCAGTCAGGAGTTCTGAAAACAAACGTGTTATGTTTCCTGGCTGGCATGGAGTACACACTGTCTTTCCATCCACTGTAGCATTCTAAATGCCTGTTTCCTCTTGTTCTTTGAATAGATGTTTATGTAGGCCATTGATATGAAGTACAATGGACTCTGCCTCGGGAACTGAAAGTCACATGTGCATTTCATTTTAAATGCTAAAAATTTCAGTTACTTCTTAACAAAATATTTAAGTAAGCTAAGAGGAAAAGACAGAAGTGTGCATATAGTCTTGTCCTACAGCAAATCAAAAGGACTTTACTCGTTTCCCACGTGGTCACTTTCTGTTCTTACATTCTTTGGCTATGGATGACTGCTTCAGTAGTCTTTGAGTATCCAAAAATATAGGCTTGTGTGTAACTTCAGTTTGCTTTTTGGCAGCAGGACAATTGAATTTTGTAAGTTCTCAGCAGAATGATTAATCATTTCATTTGTTAGTGACATACTGTTATGCACTACATAAATAAGAAAGGAGAGGCGTTATGCTGGTTCTGTTCTTGCAGAGGAGGCCAGTAGTGTTTTCTCTCTGGTCTCATGTGTGCTCCCTCTTGCAGACTAATGCATCCCTGCTAGGCAGCGCTGCAGGAGCCCAGTGCATTTGAAATGCAAGCCAGTGTCTCATTTCTGGAATGATTTTAATTTCTAAATCAAAACCAGTATGGGCTAAAACTGTGCAGAGAAGTGCTGCTGAAATTGTTTCCACGTCTTGTCCATAGGTTTGGAAGAAAGGCAAGGGTGGTGGAGGTTCCACATCTGGCCTGCTCTGAAAACATTGGAACTCCAGGCTTTGACAGCTGGTGAATTGTTGTCCTTTTTTCTGCCAACCCCTCTTTTTCTCCTCTCCCTGCGAATGTCTCCTCCTGACTCCCAGTACTTTGTTGTCTCACTGGGGGGACACGATATGGATGAACCAGCAAATCAATTTCTAGGGACAGACTGCTTTCAGACTAGTGTAAGAGGCAAGGAAATCTGTAAAGTAGGTATGGTTTTGCTTAGGGATTTTGCTTTGTCTTTTAAGTGTCTTTATTTTCATTTCATGCTTTGAAATCTGACTCTTATACAGTAATTCTGTAGGTGTTACCACTTCCTCAGGAACCTGTGACTCAGGCAATGTAGAAATGAAATGACATCACTGGCAACTCTTGTTTGAATTGCCTGTTTCCTAAATAGGGACTGTTCATTTTTCTTTTAATACTTGCAGCTTTGTTTGGGTTTTTTTTTTGTGACAGGGCTGGGGGAGGGGGGTTGGGGGTGGAGGTTGGGGGTGAGGGGTTTTAATTATCTGAGGTAGTTGTGCCATTATAAGTAACCACACAGCATGTGTTTTAGCCTTTTCAGTCATGGAAATCAGCAATATTGACATTTACTTGAGGAGATACACATTTGTGTGCAAGCTATTCATGAATGAAATAATTGTAACTAAGTCTCAGTAGAGGTTCTGTTGTTCTAAAGCATTCTTAATTCATTCCTGATCTGTGGAGGGGGTGGGAGGAACAGATCTCAGCATCATTTTACATTGTTGTTTTGGAAGTAATGCAAACAAAGAAATGTGTTTGCATGCTACTGGGCAGTTTTAATGGAGCTTCCTTGCTGCTCTTGATAGTGTGTATTTGCACCACAGGAGATTCTTGGTAGACTTCAGAGCTTCCTTCCCTGCAACTAATACTTTACAGTGATAATGGGTGAAACAGGAGGAGCTGGAGTACAGTTTGCTGCTTTGCAGAATGTCTCCAAAGCTGGCACCTGAGGTTGCCACAGGTCAGCATGGCGTGGGGACACGGGCAGCTGCTGCCTCTGCATTTCTTTCTTGGACAGAACCTCCAGTGACATCACTGCAGGGCAGCGTCCCCATGTGACATCACTGCAGGGCAGAGTCCTCTGTGACACCACTGCAGGGCAGAGTCCTCTGTGACACCACTGCAGGGCAGAACCCTCTGTGACATCACTGCAGGGCAGAGTCCTCTGTGACATCACTGCAGTGACATCATTGCAGGGCAGAACCCTCTGTGACACCACTGCAGGGCAGAGCCCCCTGTGACATCACTGCAGGGCAGAGCCCTCTGTGACACCACTGCAGGGCAGAACCCTCTGTGACACCACTGCAGGGCAGAGCCCCCTGTGACATCACTGCAGGGCAGAGCCCTCTGTGACACCACTGCAGGGCAGAGCCCCCTGTGACATCACTGCAGGGCAGAACTCTCTGTGACATCACTGCAGGGCAGAACCCTCTGTGACATCACTGCAGGGCAGAACCCTCTGTGACATCACTGCAGGGCAGAGCCCCCTGTGACACCACTGCAGGGCAGAACTCTCTGTGACACCACTGCAGTGACATCATTGCAGGGCAGAACCCTCTGTGACACCACTGCAGGGCAGAGCCCCCTGTGACACCACTGCAGGGCAGAACTCTCTGTGACACCACTGCAGTGACATCATTGCAGGGCAGAACCCCCAGTGACACCACTGCAGGGCAGAACCCTCTGTGACACCACTGCAGGGCAGAGCCCCCTGTGACACCACTGCAGGGCAGAACTCTCTGTGACACCACTGCAGTGACATCATTGCAGGGCAGAACCCCCAGTGACACCACTGCAGGGCAGAACCCTCTGTGACACCACTGCAGGGCAGAACTCTCTGTGACATCACTGCAGGGCAGAACCCCCAGTGACACCACTGCAGGGCAGAACCCTCTGTGACACCACTGCAGGGCAGAGTCCTCTGTGACACCACTGCAGGGCAGAACCCTCTGTGACACCACTGCAGGGCAGAGTCCTCTGTGACATCACTGCAGTGACATCACTGCAGTGACACCACTGCAGGGCAGAGTCCTCTGTGACACCACTGCAGGGCAGAACCCTCTGTGACACCACTGCAGGGCAGAGCCCCCCCTGTGACACCACTGCAGTGGAGAATCTCTGTGACACCACTGCAGGGCAAAGTCCGCATGTGACATCACTGCAGGGCAGAACCCTCTGTGACACCACTACAGGGCAGAGTCCTCTGTGACATCACTGCAGGACAGAGTCCCCTGTGACACCACTGCAGTGACATCATTGCAGGGCAGAGCCCTCTGTGACACCACTGCAGGGCAGAGCCCTCTGTGACATCACTGCAGGGCAGAGTCCTCTGTGACATCACTGCAGGGCAGAACCCCCAGTGACACCCCTGCAGGGCAGAACCCCCAGTGACACCCCTGCAGGGCAGAGTCCCCTGTGACACCACTGCAGGACAGAGCCCCCTGTGACACCACTGCAGGGCAGAGTCCTCTGTGACATCACTGCAGTGACACTGCAGGGCAGAACCCATGTGACATCATTGCAGGGCACACCCCCTGGCTGTTAAATGTTGTTAAAAATACTGTCAGGAATTCTTGTCCTGAAAGGAATGTGACGAGTTGGATGCCTGTCTAGCTCATTTATTCATAGTGTTCATGGACAGGCTGTAAGAGTCTTGCATTTATTTATTGTTGTCATGAGCAAAGGATCAATGTCCTTTTGTTTAAATAGCAGCAGTTTTGGGACTCTACAGAAATGGGTGCAGCAGAGACTTTAGATCTGGTTGTGCTCTGTGCAGGGTTCCTGTGCAGCAGGCAGTGCCGTTGCGGTTGTGCTTTAAGGGAAAACTCAAAGTCCATGTATTCAGGAAGGTGATGTTGGTGACTGCCACAGGTAGTGGTCGGTCTTCCAAATATGTCAATCTGTGTTAAACTTTAGCACTATTAAGAACCACATTTTTAAAGTTATTTGTCAGATGACACACTAAACCCATGTCCTAAAAAAAAAGGATTCTGTATCTCTTTTGTTTTCTTTTTAATGACTTCTTTCATCTTGTGCTACCTTCCTGAAGTTGCTGTTCAGCTTCCTGTGGATTCTTTGTTTTCTGCATGACCCTTGTGCAGGGGTCCTGTGGGCTTTTAATGAAAAGCTCTTACTCAAGTTCCACCCAAGGGCTACCAGAGCCGTAGCCGTGGACCATCCTCAGCACTGAGCCAGGAACTCTTTGAGGTTATGGAGGATATAAATTAACAACGTTGCTTTTGTTAGGTCACACAGACATAAAACAGTTTCCCCTAATTAAAATGTTTACTATTGTGTGTCCCTTAATTGATTAGTGATTCTCCCTAGGGCAGTAGCTAGGGATGAGAGAGCTGCAGGTGCTCTGCCCCAGGAGCCCTGCAGGGCAGCAGCTGATCACTCTCACCTAATGCTTTTGTCACTGCTGCCCTCAGACATCCCGGGGTGAGATGTTTGGATTGCTTGCTAACTGTATTCTGATGAATTCAGTAGTGTTGAGCACTCAAACTTTACAAACTTAAAATAGGCTTCTTTGTATCCACACTTGGATTTACAAGGGAGAAACAGGAAGGAAGTCACCTGGTATGTGCACAACCTTTCCCTCTTCCTGGTGATGTGCTAGTTTAATTTTCAGCAATCATAGTATCCGTTACTTAATTCAGCTTCCTTCTGTTGGTATTTGGAAATGTCATTAAGAAATTCTGATAGATAATGTCAAGATATCCAATGCTTAAAAATCAGCTAGGAACAGAGAATGATAACATACGTGTTGAGCCGAGATACTGGAACAGAGTGGAAGAGAATGTGATTTAAATGTCACTTGAGGATCAGGAGGGGGATGAAATTCATGCCATGAGTTCATGTAGCAGTGTGCTGTGTCAGAATGTGACCAAATCACTTTTTGTCAGATTATTTTGTTGCTACAATAGTAGGGGAGTGTAGTGTCAGAAATTTTGCAAGCCAAAACGTTATGATCCAAATTTCACAGTTTGGAGATTAATGTAATTAATTATTATTGATTTTTAAAAGCACTTCTTATTTAAAGCAAAGTTGTCCTCTCTCCATAATAGTCATAGATGTGGAGAGATGAGTTGGGGCAGAACACATGGGCTGTGTCACAGACTTCCAGTGAAGCCAAAGAAAGTCACCCCATCCCCACCTCCCATCCGACGTTTGAGCTGTGTTTGTAGAACCTCTTGCTGAGTCAGTGCCTCGTACAGGAAGCCTGATCCTGATTGAGTCATAGGCAGCAGAACAGCACAAGTATTAGAGATGATACAGGTACATCTCATCTCTAACATTCTCTCTTAATGCCATTTAAGTCAGTCAGTTTGGACAAGAAGTTCAGAAGTGGTTACTGAAATTCATTTGCCTCAGTTTTTGTACGCTTGAAGCCAGACTTTGAGGATGATACAAACTGGGCTTCGGAATTCTAAACGGAGTCTGATTTCAAATGTAAAGGCAATCTTACATTAAGCATGTATTTTTAAAACTTTATGTGTGTAGAAGAAGATTAAATAAATCTGCTGTTAACTTTCAAATGCTTGCTGTTGCATTTTGCTCTTTCTTGCATTTATGTACAGGAAAGCGCGCTTACCAGGGTGAGTGTTAGGGTTTGCATAGCAAATCATCTGGAAGAATGAGGAGTCAGGCCTCATCTTGAATATTGTGTCCAGTTCTGGGCCCCCCAGTTTGGGAAAGATGTCAGGATGCTGGAGAGTGTCCAGATGAGGGCAACAAAGATGGTGAAGGGGCTGGAGCACAAGCCCTACGAGGAGCGACTGAGGGAGTTGGGGCTGTTTAGTCTGAAGAGGAGGCTCAGGGGAGACCTCATTGCTCTCTACAACTCCCTAAAAGGAGGTTGTAGTCGGGCAGGGGTTGGTCTCTTCTCTCAGGTGACCAGTGGCAGAACTAGAGGGCATGGACTCAAGCTTGGTCAGGGAAAGTTTAGACTTGATGTGAGGAAAAAGTTCTTCACTGAAAGGGTGATTGGTCATTGGAATGGGCTGCCCAGGGAGGGGGTGGAGTCACCGACCCTGGAGGTGTTTAAGGGGAGACTGGATGAGGCACTGAGTGCCATGGTTTAGATGATGGTTGGTGTTGGTGTTGGGTTATAGGTTGGACTTGATGATCTCAGAGGTCCTTTCCAACCTTATGATACTGTGAGTCACAAAAGAGCTTTGTTATTCATGTGGAGAAGAAACACAGCAAAGGAAAAAATTAGATATGTGCACTTTTTAATAAATGAGTTTCTGGGTTTGAGGCTGGCATTGTTTGTTACTGATCTGACTGCCTGTTTGTTTCACGGTGTGTGCTACTCCCAAAGGGTTTTAAATCCACATTAAGCAAACCCTTGGGTTGTTAGCACAGTTGGAAATGGGGGTACTGTGACCCAGCAATCCAGTCTGAGAGAGCCTAGAAATAGTTGTGTTCTCCAAGGTCTACTCTGCCATGTGAAGTGGCTGTCTCCTGGCATTAACAGTTTGGATGCATTTGCAAAAAGAAGGCGTGCGTTGACTCTGGTAATGGAACTGATGAATAAAAAAAGCAGGAACAGATCTGAAAATGGAGATCTAGGGTAAGAATTGGACTTCTTTTTTCTTTAATTTTCTTAATTGGTAAATATTTCTTGATTAGTTTTGACCATATATTATAAATGTATTCAAGAAAAAAAAAAGCCCTCTTTTGTGCCTTTCCTGAGTGAAATATAGAACATTGTTCATGAACCAAGTACAAGGCTTAAATAAGTTGCCATGACCTGTAATTTGTTGGGCTGTGTAGTGGTGTTAGGGACGTTTTGGGGTTTTACTAAACTTTAATGGTGTAGTCATTGACTGTTTTCCTCAGTTAAACTTTTCACAAAAATCTACAAAACTTCAGTTATGAGAGAAGAGCAAAAAGACCCCAAACCTGAAATCCTTTCAAATTGTTGCCCGTTGCAATGAAACTGTGATAATTCTTTTGTCTTTGTATGCTTACATTTTCTTTACCCTCCTTGTTTCCATTCTAGATGGGAGATATGAAGGGGCAGAAGAAAGGCAGTTGTGCCACAAGAGAGGAGCCTGGAAGAGAGCCAGGAAAGAGAGCTATGAAGAGATTGGATTCCTGGTTGAGGCTCTAGGAGTAATGGATCAAGGCTGCCCCTGTTTGGGAGCTTTCCCATCAGAGGTATTGGCATTGGCATTGAGTAGCTTACATTCCTCCAAGAGGAATTCATTTCCTTGGCCTCTGTGTCTATGGGAAGCTCTCCTGAGGCTTAACATCAATTTTCTTCTATTTTGGGGCTTCCTCTTGGGTTGCTCTAGCTATAGGGTTTCAAAGGATCACAGTACAGGTGAGCCAGCCAGCCTTCTGCTTCCCCCTTTCACTCTGTTGCAGAAAGTAAGTGCTACTTCTCCTTTGTCACCCAACTTTTCTACCTATAAAGGAATTAAACCAATAGATGTGCTTCAGCAGACTTCTCACCCACAAGCAACTAAAAAGAAAACACACCTGGAAGCTTCATGATGTGATCCTGCATCTTAATGAACATTCCCTCTGCTCCCTAAGCCCTGTCCTCTGTAGCAGTTCTTGAAGTGTTTTGGTTTGGGGTTGTAGTGTAGCTAATTCCCATATCAGGGCTACAAAGCTAAGCAATGGAGGTTTCCTGAGGAGAGACTCTTTCCTGTTCATCAGTCTGTAGCTTTCTCAGCTCTCAAAATGTTGGTGCTGGCCTCCCAACACTGGGGGTTTTTGTTTTGTGTTTCTTCAATTCCCAAGAATCAGTTTTCTTTTATTTAAAAATGAACACATCTGGTTTGTGGCTGGGTAGAAAGTCTTTAAAATCTGCAACTGAATGGCTCAAGAACAGAATTAATTCCAAATGTAATTATTTGTGATAACCTGATTTTAATTTTGCTTCTGAAAATTCAAGTGAAGTGTTTTCTCAGACAGTGATTTCAGCAAGTTTTATGAAAATGGAACACAGAGATAACATTGTTACTTCCTTGCCACCTTACAATTGTTCATGTACATTATAACCAAAATAGCTGCATGGCAAGAAAGCTTTCTAGTCACTGGAACACTTCAGTATTGCCCTGGTTATTATACCTTGGGGTCTGTGCAGGACAGACTGCTGACACAAAGCAGTTGAGATTTGTGCATGTAGAAGCAATGCTCAACACTGTAAGGGCAGAAGCCCACTGAATGCCAGTGGAGCAGTGTAAAGAATCCCCAAGTCCAACTCTCAGTGATTCTCTAGTACCAAGATCGGATATTTGGCAGCTGTGGTGCTTTGTTTTGCCTGTATAGCAGCACTAGATGTTACATTCTGGGCACCTAATCAAGTTGGATACACTCAGAATTTTCCCATTGAGCTCTGGAAATCAGCACTCTGTACACATTTCTATGCTATTCGTACCTCAAGGGGAGAGCATTTTATAATTTAGAAAAAGTCAGTTCAGAGAACTGTCTGTGCAGTTGCAGGTTTTGCAGCCTTGGGCAGATTTTGTCACTGGCAGGTCACTCGGGGTTTATGCCAGCCACAAGGCACTTCATGCCAAGTTTCTGCAGTTTCAGAGAGCCCCAGGGGCACAGGGGTTGTGTGAAGAGGGTCCACAGCTCCAGCCGACCGTGGCACGTCTTGTGTGCGTGGAGGAAAGGGAAGAGTGTAGCAGAAGATACAAAGAGAGGAAGGCAGTAGATTGGTTGGTGAGCCTGGATTTATCTGTGTTGGTAAAATTGACACTTCTCTTAGGGGAAAATGCATGTAATTTGCTCTGGGTGTATTTCACAGACGGACCAAAGGGAGAGAAGGTGGGGTCTGTCATGGGACAACTGTTGAAAGGAACCAACTTTTTGTATAAATAGCAGAACATTTCTTCTTGCCTTCATGAGCTTCTATTTCTTTATTCATTTATTATGGGCGGATCTGCTGTTGACTTTAGTCCTCAGCCTTTGCCCAGCCATTTTCCACATTTCCTGTGAGAATTGATAGGATCAAAACTGCCTCCAGAGTTCAGCTATAACAGGGCAGAGCAGAAGGAGAATCCCACAATCCTCTATCCTGTATTTCCAAGCAGAATTGTTTATTTGTTGGATTGATCACTGAAGTTGCAAACATGTCAGCAAAGTCACCATTAGTGCTGATTTTGCATCATCCTGAAAGCTCATAGCTTGACTCATATGCTGCATTTGTAACCTTGGCAACAACAAAAGAATATTTTTTGGTGGTGAGGAAATCTGTTCTTGCCATGAAAATCTTTAGAACAAGAGCCCTGGAATGCCATCATGTTCTGTGGGGTGGTGGTGGGTTTGCAGAGCTTGCACTTCTCTTCATTTCCCCACTTTAAAACTGAGCATCAGAGTTACAGGTTAGAGAAGCTGAAGACTAAATTAGCAAATGCATGAAACGACAGAGGGGAGGTTCAAAACAAAGGTCTCTGAAATGGTGCATTTTAGACAAAGTCTGCAGTACAGTCATTAAAAGTGGAAGTGCATTTTACATTTACATGGTTGATCATTTGGAACCCTCTCTTAGCCAATATTCAGACAGCTGCAGGAAGGAGCAGGGGCTTTCGTTGGGCGCCAGTGACCTGCGTGTGCTGCGGCTCTACCAAGGGGATCACTCGAGGCAGCAGGACACCAGCTGCTGCAGCAGCTCTGTGCCCTGGCACCTCTGTGTCCTGGCACCTCTGTGTCCTGGCATCTCTGTGTTCTGGCATCTCTGTGTTCTGGCACCTCTGTGCCCTGGCAGCTCTGTGCCCTGGCACCTCTGTGCCCTGGCAGCTCTGTCCCCTGGCACCTCTGTCCCCTGGCACCTCTGTGCCCTGGCACCTCTGTGCCCTGGCACCTCTGTGCCCTGGCAGCTCTGTGCCCTGGCAGCTCTGTGTCGTGGCAGCTCTGTGCCCTGGCAGCTCTGTGCCCTGGCAGCTCTGGCATCTCTGTGCCCTGGCAACTCTGTGTCCTGGCAGCTCTGTGCCCTGGCAGCTCTGGCATCTCTGTGCCCTGGCAACTCTGTGTTGTGGCACCTCTGTGCCCTGGCAGCTCTGGCAGCTCTGTGTCCTGGCAGCTCTGTGCCCTGGCAGCTCTGGCAGCTCTGTGCCCTGGCATCTCTGTGCCCTGGCATCTCTGTGCCGTGGCATCTCTGTGCCCTGGCATCTCTGTGCCCTGGCAGCTCTGTGCCGTGGCAGCTCTGTGCCCTGGCACCTCTGTGCCGTGGCATCTCTGTGCCCTGGCAGCTCTGTGCCGTGGCAGCTCTGTGCCCTGGCAGCTCTGTGCCGTGGCAGCTCTGTGCCGTGGCATCTCTGTGTCCTGGCATCTCTGTGTCCTGGCACCTCTGTGCCCTGTCATCTCTGTGCCGTGGCACCTCTGTGCCCTGGCATCTCTGTGCCCTGGCATCTCTGTGTCCTGGCATCTCTGTGCCCTGGCAGCTCTGTGCCCTGGCACCTCTGTGCCCTGGCAGCTCTGTGCCCTGGCATCTCTGTGTCCTGGCACCTCTGTGCCCTGTCATCTCTGTGCCGTGGCACCTCTGTGCCCTGGCAGCTCTGTGCCCTGGCATCTCTGTGTCCTGGCATCTCTGTGCCCTGGCAGCTCTGTCCCCTGGCACCTCTGTCCCCTGGCACCTCTGTGCCCTGGCACCTCTGTGCCCTGGCAGCTCTGTGCCCTGGCATCTCTGTGCCCTGGCAGCTCTGTGCCGTGGCTGCGAGGTGGGAAGCCAAGGCAATAGCAGTGCCTGCTCGTGTGTCAGCAGTGTGCGTTTCCTTAACTCTCGGTGGTTCTGTTACTTTGGTTCTGTTTTCAGAACAGGGTTTGTAAAGCAGAGCCACGTCTCTGGCAGCCAGAACTAATGTCAGAAATGATTAATGCTGTGAGAAAACACTTTGTGAATAAAAGTAACAGGTGGAATAACATGGCAGTGAAAGGAAGAGGAAAGGGCTCTGCTGCTGCTGGAAACCCCACAACAATGCTGTGTTGCCTGTGCTGAGCTTTGGATATATGCATTTTCTTCTGAAGAATTTATAGTCTGAGATTTTCTGTAGCAGGAGCCCAAGACCTTGTTGCATGGAAGGAAAAGGAAACGGAA
This sequence comes from Tapera naevia, assembly GCA_033556795.1. Taxonomy (NCBI): domain Eukaryota; kingdom Metazoa; phylum Chordata; class Aves; order Cuculiformes; family Neomorphidae; genus Tapera; species Tapera naevia. The sequence goes on along the minus strand of JAUMJJ010000171.1, from coordinate 2,580,029 downwards.
AGGCCCTTGCTTTAACCTCCTAAGCATTGTTAGTTTCCCACTTCCATCTCCAGAAAAAATAGGTTCAGAATACAACAGTGGACTGGTGAAGAGCAGCACTTTGGTGTTGGGCTGAGAACATATTTTTCCTTTTTGAAACTATTTGAAGCATAGTTTTTCTCTGAAAACAAAAAAAAAATCCTGTATTTTTTATACTTTAACTAACTAGAACTAACATAATTGCAGTGGGATATCAGGTGTGTATTTTAACACACAAGGCACATTAATCCAAATAGACCCAGACTCACGTTAATTCACTATTTCAGGAAGCAGGAGGTTTGAGTTTTGTGTTTTCCTGGGTTGAAAAATAACATTAATTCCACTGTGAATGGCTGGGCACTATATCAGAAGCATTCTGTGTGCACAGTATTTGCCCAAACTGAGTAAACAGTTTTAAGATAAGCAGCTTTTTTACTCCTTGAACGTAGCAGGTGTGTGGCTGACCCAGCCTCATGCTGGCAGATGCCTTTGTGTCTCTCTCTGGGAGGGAGAGAAGGTGGATGTTCTCCTTGGCATTTAAGAAAGCTATTGCTTAGCAAAACAAAATGTGAAATTAGAATGAACAGTGCAAGAGTGAACAGTGAAACTGCCTGGCCAGGAAGCAAAAGGAGGCTGAGACAGTCTCATGTGAATGTAATGTTTTCTTATGGGAAGTCAATAACTGCTTTGTCATTATTTGAAGTAGCCTATAGGAAGAGAAATTCTGTGTGTTCCAACTCTGCTAAAATACAAATGCATGTCAATCTGAATATCCATGTATGACTAATCCCATTCTTACAGGAGGCCTGTCAATGGGGTATAAATGCTCAAGGATACAGCAATTAGCTGCCATAAACCCCCTGAGTTAGCGCTTTGTTTGCTGATGAATTGGGCTCCTGATCGTGTCACAAAGGAAAATACCAGAATTTCCTATTATGTGTCCCCTTAGGGATGCTGTTGTCACATGAGGATGGAGGCTGCCTGCAATGTGGCATTGTCCACTCGGGAGCACCAGAGGAAGGAGCAGCATGGGAGGAGCTTGTACTGGGAGGTCCTGCTGTGTCTCCTTCCAGGTGTGTGTGCTGGTCTCACTCAAAGCAGGTGTGGCTGCAGAGCTGCTGCTCTTGTTTGTCTTTGAGGTGGGTGTTGACCATGTTAAGTGTAAATTGAATGGAGACTTTAACAAGTCTCAGTGGTGCATCTGGTTCCCTTGATGGATTCTACCATGCGGGTCCAACGGGAGCTGTCTTTTCAGTATTTACTGGTGGGGAAGTTCCTGGGAAGAGGGAAATTCCTGTGAGTGAAGTTCAGGAATCATAGAATCATTAAGGCTGGAAAAGACCTCTAAGCTCATCCAGTCCAGCTGTGAGCCCAACCCCACCGTGCTGTCTGAACCATGTCCCAGAGTGCCCAGGGGCACATATTTTTTTTAACCACCAGCAATGGGTGAGTGTGTGGGAATATGGAATGTGTCAGCAAAGAGGCCCAGGGCCTTGCCCATGAGGGTGATGTTTCCCTGACTGAGTGCCCTTTGTGCGCTGCTCTGCTCGCTGGAACGCGCTTGTGGGTTTCTGATCAGAAGTCAGAATCATATAATCATCTGATTGGAAAAGACCTCTGGGATCATCTGAAATTTTTCTGCAAAGAAAAATCAAACCTGGTGCCAAGCTTGCCAGCTGGTCTGGATTAAAACATAGACAAACACTGAGGAAGAGCACCACCTGAGTAGAATTTTGTGCCCAAGAGCAAAGGCTTAGGAATTCAAAACTGTAGTTTTGAACTAAAAGTCCCAGAGTTCCCCAGAAGATTCCCAGCTGTTGCAAGGGGCCATTTTTATGGCAGATAAAATGTACCAGGACAAGATTTGTCCTTGGAGTTTTAATTAAAAATAAAGTTCAGTTTGTCTTGCAGTTTAACCACTGGTTTTGCAATAGCTGTTCTACGCTCGACTCAGTTGTCTTCTGCAGCTTTTAGTCAGCCTGTGCTGAGGGTGCTGTTAAGACACCAGGGTTTGCTGTAAACTGTTAAATATCTCAGAGAAAATCTGAAATTAAGGAATTGGAGAAAGAAAGGGTGCCTGGTGTCTTGCTTTTTAGATCAAGGATGGTCTAAAGGAATTGCTGTCCTTTTCCACAGACATGACTGGGCAGTGGCGGGTGTCTCCCTGGGACAATGGTTGGTCAGGATTAGGCTTGGGTGTGCTCAGGAAATTCCCTACAGTCCAGAAAGCATTGAGCACTGAAGCGGTGACATTCCTGGTTTTGCCTTCCAGGCAGAGGTCAGTACTGTTGACCCAGAGCTGCTGAGCTCTTTCAAGGCTTGTGCCCTGCTGATTGACTAAAACCAGTGCTTGTTGATGTCACTCTTGGTGAGCAGTGCAGTGCTGCCTCCATGAGCCTCCCTGCACCTCTCTTGGATGTAAAAGCCTTTCTTCCCCAAAAGGCAAATGTGCTCCTGAGGAGAGCGCGCACCTTGAGGAGCTCTCGCTCTCGTGAGCCTCTGCCACACGCGGTGCTGGTGGCACCAAGGGTAAACAGGAGAGCTCAGCACAAAGCAGCAGCTGTGGAGCTCTGTGGAACTGTGGTTTGAAAAGAACCAATTAAATTATCATCTTGTCTGTCTCATGCCCAAGAAATGCACTTGAGGTAGCTGTTCCACAGTGAGAAGCAGAACGGTCCCATTACAGGAGAGGTTATTTAGTTACTAAACCGGTGTATTTTCTGTCATGGGCCCTTCAGGGATAAATTGTGCTTCAACACACAAAACATAATCCAGCTGTGAAATAACTTTGCTAAGGGAAGAGAGCTGGAGGCACCCTTCAGACCCTGTGTGTAACGTGCTTGGATCTGTATCCATGCCAGATGAAATGGAAGCTTCTGTACATTAGGAAGACAGAGGCTGGTTTCTTGTTTCACTGTTCCTCAAGAAGTGTCTAAAGATAGCAGTGACTGTCCCCCTTGGCCAGGCATTAACTGCCAGCTCTGGTGAGCAGAGCTCTTACACAAATAGCGGTTAAAATACTTGTGCTGTGCTTTGCCAGGGTGTCATGTTAAGCAGCGTGAGGTATTGGCATGGTGGTTGTGATACTGGAGAGGTCTTCATTCACACAGTTACACCACGTAAGCTGTGAGCCCTCCTAACTCTGCTTTTTTTGCAAAGGCTTCTGAGCAAGGCTGGAAGATAATTTACATCTTTTTGCTGTGGCCTGCATTGGTCTCTCAAGAACAGCTGGATTTGTTCCCCACCCCCAGCAGCCCCTGGCACCCCTCTGGGAGGGCTCAGCCCAGCTGCAAGAGACAGCTCAGCGGCCTCTGTAACTGGTGCAGCTGCAGCTCCCATCTCCCATGGTCAACTGGTTACAGTTTTGTGCATGTACCAGTTTTAAGGTCTAACGGTTCAGCTGTGCCGCGCGGTGGTGCCGCTGCAGCCACTCCCTGCTGAGTTCCCTGCGCTCAGCACAGACCACGGAGGGATCAAATCCGAGCGCGGTGCTGCCTGTAAACTCCTTTGGCTGCTTCGCAGGGTTTGTTTTAATGGCAATAAATGTTTTGTGAGGCCCTTCCTGTCCCGCTGGCTCAGCACAGCCTGCAGGGCAGGCCCAGTGGGCCTCTGCCTGTGGTGCTGTTGGTACTGGTTTCACAGGTGAGCCGGCGTACGGCCCCGCGCACCCGTACAGCGCCGCGCTCCTCTCGCACAGCTGTCATGGCCCCCTCTGCCTCGCAAACCCCAGGATCCTTGTGATGTCAGGTCTGTGTTCTACAGTTAAAATTCTGCTTTGAATTAAATCAGCGAACATTGTGTGTGGAGGGGGGGGAGACTGCAAACGCGCAGCTGGAGGGTGCCTTTCATTTGGCTCACAGAAAAAGGTAAGTCATTACAAAAAGTATAGGACTTAACAGCATGAAATGCGTGCGTACAGTAGCCTCTCTAGGCCATGGCACTACCCTTTTGTGCAAAACTACTGCTTGCAGCTAATTAGAAAAATCATGGGGTATTAAATGCTGTATTTTTTTCTTTTACCATATAGAAGATAAAAACCCGCTCTAAGTTGCTGACCTGGAAGAGAGCAGTGCTGCTGGCGCCGTTTCACGTAGTCCCTAAAATGTTGATGCAGGGATGACTTTTTCCTAAAAGGAAACCAGCTCCCCTCAGAAAGCAGACTGAGAGGCGTGTGAGGCGTGTTGTAGTTGGCCTCCTGCCCAAAAGGTCTTAAAGCTTGTATTTAGGCTTCTTTCCATGGGTATTTAGAGAGGGATGTTTTTCAGATGTGTTAAACTAATCATTCTTGATGTGTTCTCATGGAATCTCCCACCCCCCGAAACCAACCTTCACTTTAACGATGGACACACGTGCCACAACTATTCTGGTTTTCAAACCATTCAGGGACTTCTAATACAATAGGAATTTGTTTCTCACTATTTTTTTGGGGGTTCATTTGTTTTGGAGACACCTCTCCTACGTCCAGCACTGAAATTTCACTGAAGGCTCTTGCCTGGTTCATCAAATGTTCTCAATCTCAGGTAATTAGAACACTTGGGTTTTTTTATGGAATGAATGAACTTCCATTGAAATTCTACTCACCCAAAACACAACCCCAAGGATGTCTACATTTGAAATAAAGCTGTTGTCTTTAGGGAATAATTTCTGTTCCCCAAATAAAACTTGGAGAAGTTAAGGGACAAAACAAAGTGAAAGAAAATTGAGACATCGGACTTTTCATAAACATCAGGGACGTGCTGGACTAGCTGAAACGTTCCAAAGCAGTAACTTCAGGAGGTGCTGCTGGTGAGAAACTGCTGCCTCAGCCCCACGTGGAGAGTGGGAGCAGGCAAGCATGCACTGATCTGATCCCTGGGGCTGCTGTCAGCAGCTGCTCCGTGGCCAGAGATGTCCTCCTAACGTTGGGGAGGTTTGCTCATCTCAGCTGTGTCAAGAGACAAAACTCCTGAAGCTGTTGGGAGTGGGAGCCTGTAGGAGAAGAAGGGTTTCTTCAGGAGAACTGTTTCCTCAGGAGAACTTGACATGGGCAGTATCTCTGTCTGCTTCCAGCTCATGAAGTACAGGAACCAGTGTTGTCTCTAACAGACACCACAGAAGCGCAGGTACACGGGGGTGATTTAAGAGCACTTTATTGTTCTTTAAGGCTACTTTTTAAGTACAAAAAAAAAAGATGGCCTGCCAAACCTTTTTTTTTCCCAGGTGAAACAAGGCCACAAGAGAATGGTATATTACAGATTTACAAACACAGAGAATCTTTCCAACTGAACTGTAGATAACCTGGCTCTGTGAAGAAACTTCACCACATCTGGTGATGGTGAGTTCAGTTTAGTTTCCTTCCACCTCCCCCCAACCCTTTGGCTTTCATGACATTATTGTGTCCAATACATGTTTTACTGGACATACCACATTAATTCTTTATTGCCCTCAAATCCATTTACCTATCTCAGATAAGTAAATGTAACCTTGTAAAACAGCTATTATTGAAAATATTAGCTTTAAAAACATTATCTTATTTGTGTTTACAAAGAAATATAGGAGTCACATTTTCCACAGAGTCCATCTACAGTATTAGTATTTTACTGTTACAATGCTCAGTAGCCCATAGCAATAACAAACTAGTGGCTATTAATGCTAATGCAGTGTTCTCATAGAATAACTGTGTTCCTGCACTTTTACTGTATTACAGACAAATCTACAACAAAAAAAAAAGATCAACTTTTTTCTCCAAACAAAAAAATGAATGATTACAATAAAGGAAAGGGAAAAATTAAATAGCTACATATCATTAACAAATTAATTGTTCCTCAAAAAATACCTACAAATTTCTCTGTACATTCTTTACGCACAGCGTAACGATGGTCTTAAAGTTACCTATATAAAAAAGTGTCCTTTTAACAATCTTCCTACAGAGAGTAGGGTACTGAATGCCAAAGCAAGGAAGCGTTGACTACCCAGTAAGGTGGTAGTGAAATGTGTAAAACTGGGGGGCTTAGGTGGGGTTGTGGGTTTTTTTAATGGTTTTAAAGAAAATTGAGCAGCCACCTTCTCAACGAGAGTAAAAGAGCCAATCTCCTTCTGCCCTGGACCTTTTCCAAATTAAATAGCTTAACTTTAAAAAAAAAAACCACAAAACAGAAGCGGCAGTGGACCCAATACTGTAACATAGTCCATAATACATCACGTGGAGTTCATCTTCCAACTTGTTCTGACTTTCTACACTGAACCAATCCTTTCAGGTAACCCAGTATAAAAAAATGCCCTAGATGCAACTGTACTGGGAAGATGGAATGTATGGGGAGAGTAGTTACACTTAACAAGAAGAGAAGCTCTTAGTACTAGCACAGCTGTGGGTTTATGCCTGCCTAATTTCTAGTTAGTAGCTATTAATATAGCAAATGATAATAAATGCAGTAATACCTGTATAAAGTCTTCTAATGGAGGAATGTATGCTGCGACGCAGCACAGGTTTATGAATAAGCTTAACAAAATTAAAGATCGTATTTCACAAACTGTAGCATCTGTTGTCCAGCCAAGATAAGTAATGGTAGCAGTTTCTGCAGCTAGTTAAAGGTGGATTACACAGACTTAGCTTTAGGAAGCAAATTCCTGTTAAGCAGACAGTGCTGCAGACAGAAACAATTACTCAGTCATGCGCAAAGCTATAGCATCCTGTACCACGCATCGTATCTCTAAACTGCGTCACTCGAGGCCTGTCCGGAGGCTGTCCTCAGTTGCCGACTGCTACTAAAGTGAATATCAAATACAAATATCATAGAGTACAACTGTACCAGCAGTAAGTATATCTAGGATTGTTACTGACAAAAATAAACTAATTCTGAAGAAAAGCTAATAACTATCATGGTTCTTACTGTCTATACATTAATAGATACCAGCTATTTTTCATAAAACATGCATCGTTAAGCACTATTGAACCCTCTGACCTCAGCTCTATTCTAACAAACTGCAGTGTTTAGGAAAAAATGCCCGTGTTCTGTAAATTATGCAGTCCAGTTGCAAGCACTAAAGCACCTGAAATCTAAAGAGAGAAAGACCTATAACCTGTATGAGACTTCCCCTTCCAAAGCGGTTTTGCTCTAAGAAAAAAATCGAACTGATAGAAATGTCATCCTTAAACCCTTTTTTTCAGCAGTTTGCCCTCAAATTATTAGCATCTTCCAGAAAGTTGCTATGCAACTTCAGTCCTCATCCAATAGTGCAAATCAGACATGACAGTTCTTTTCAAGTATATACATACAGAATTACTTCACAGAGGGAAAAAATAAAAGGCAACATAAGCAAACCAGACAAATTCTAGTGTCAAGAAACTAACAAAAGCAAAAAGTGTTTGGGTCAACCAACTACGTGTGATGGCTTTTGTGGATTAGCGTGCATTATTTTTTGTAAGGGGCAGCAGATTTGCATCAGAGGTTTCTTTGGTAATTGAGGCATGAAAATAAAGGATGCTACATCGTATGAATCTTTATGAAATAGTTCCTGCTATCGTCTTTAAGGGCACCCTTTTACAAATAAAAAGTGAGTACACAAAAACATGTGTTGAAAACTAATCTCCCCTCCCCCAACACTATTTTAAGCACTGTTCAAAGCTCAGTCAAACCATGCAAATTCACAAATGGACCGCTCCTCTCTTCATGAGACCACTGAGGGCGAGTGATTATGATTGACCATGTGAGAGGAAGGGGAAGACTGGCCCCGCCGTGAAGCAGACTCCGGACTGCTCGAGACTCCATCCTTCGCAGCTTTAATCTGAAGCCATGTATCCCCAAGTGCTTTGGCAAAGTGGTCATCGACTGAGCCTGTAATGGACACGGAGTTTGCCACCGGCTCGGGCTCCTTGTAGTTCTTGCCCAGGCTTCGGCGGAAGTGCTCTTCCACCACGGGGTCACAGGCAGTGGTAGCTGCATGGAGAAGGGAGGCAGAAGGTGCATTAGTTCAGTGCAGAATCTGAGTACTGGACTCAGAACATGTATTCACTACCATTTTCCTCTCAGCATAAAGCAAGACTTCTTTACATCATCAGAGAACTGGCAGTGAATTGGGTGGGGAAGAATATGGAAGAAGTTAAAATGAAAAAAAAACCCAGTAATAAATTGAGTTAAATATTTGCATTTCTGTGACCTGCACCAGGTAAGCATTTTATCTATCACTGTAGTTCTCCCTCAGGCCAGTAACAGCTACAGCTCTGACTTGTGGAAAACCTCTCCTTAAACATCCACACAGAACATACATTTAGGCTTAAATAGTTCTTTAAAAAAAAAAACCAAAAACCCAGAAACAGTTCTTTAAAATCGGCTTCCAAGCCCGCTGACACCACTCAGATGTGAGGAGACCGCATCCGAGTTTCTGGCATGCCAAGAGCTGATCCCAGGGTTTGAGCTGACTTGATGAGTCGATCAGAAACTAAATGGATCACTGCCTCTGCATTAGGTACTACAAGCACTGAAATGCTGTAATACTGTTCCAAGAGGAACAAAGAACCTGAAAAAATCGGGTTATGAATGATAATAGTAAAAATTCCTCAGACTACAGATGAGCAGGTTGCAGTTTTACAAGTCAGAAACAATACCCATGTGTCTAAATGAGATTTAATTTTCAAAGATACTTAAAAGTTGCTGGGATCCATGCCATTGTCCTTCGTGCTACAGAAAAGCTGTGTTATGTACAATGTGAGTGTCATGCACAAAGACCTCTTCAAATGAGAGGAGCCAAGTATTTTCTGAAGACATTTACCACTCTTCCAGAGCCCATGTAAATACAGCTGGGGTCTCAGTGCTCCTTAAAGCAGTAACAGCAGTTTTCTTAAAAATGTCTAACATCTTAGACTCCAAGAGCAGACCAGATCCACTTCAGCTTCTAATTCTAATTTTCAACAATACACTGATATTTAGTAGCAGCAGTAGCAATAATAGTAATAATACCATCCCACTGTGGACTTCTAGATTCCTACCTACGTCACACTGGCATTGTTACAGTGACACATTCTGGCCTATGAAGGCTCACAGCAGGAACTTTTGGGAATGCTGTATGTCAAAGCCATGCACCAGCAGGTGAATGATGAAATGAAAGGGCTGTGTTTCCTCCCTCTTACACAGGGAAAGCAAATGAAGAGCAGCATTCCAAGGCTTCCAGGCAAGTACTGCATGAAAAGATTTCATGAAAAGTGTTAATTGCACAGAAGGTAGAAAGCTAAAGCTCCCAGCTAGAGTTGCCATGGCAGCTGCCCTCCAAAGCTTTGTGTGTTGTCTGTGCAGAGAAAGGTGGAGGGTATGTGCTTTGGAAGAGTATTTGCATCTGCAGGAAGAGACTTCTGTGACTGCAGCTGAATCATGAAAGTCTACTGCCTACTGAAAGAGTGGGGCAACTGCAGTTCCTAAAATAGGAGCATAGCTGGCTCTGCTGGCCCTGTCTGCCATTTGTCAGTCAGACTAAAATAAACACAATGACTTGTTTGTCTGTGTGAGGTGTTTGGGTTTTTTTCTAAAGAAGCTTTTCAAAACAAGAAAAAGGAACCTCTCTCTCTCTCCCTGCTTTTGAATCCCCCTTTGGCAGGGGACTGATGGTTGGAAAGACCAGAGGGGGCTGTGCTAGCGCGCCTGGGCAGACAGGATGTAAGTGTCTATTTCTTCACCTCCTTTTCTTCCTGTTAATACACAGTTATGGTTAGTGAGATGGTTTTTCTTGTCAGGAGTGTGGATGTGCAACTTACTGCTCGAGGGCCTTCTGTAGGCAGGCACCGCCGAACCGCAGCCGCTGTGAGCGATGGGGCAGTGAGAGAGGTTACAGTTCCGGTTGTTCGCAGAGGCGCAGGTGATTACAGATGGACGGTTCTAACAGGGAAGGGAAAAGAAAACTGTCACTCGCTGAGGCAATTAGCCAAAGCCATATTAGCCCACTGTATAATCACTTGAGATGTACAAACACTGAACTGAATCCCAGCAGTGAAATAACCCATAAACTGTCCAATTCAATAAAGCAGATTAAACGCCACAGTCAGATGTTATTTCTTTGCCTGATTAAAAACACAACCACATTGCATTTCCATAATGCTTCGTAGTATTCCAGTGGCAAGCAGCCATATGTAAAAAGAGCAGCATAAAACCAAATCAACTGAAGTCATTTGACAGTGACTGCTTCAACTTCCCAGACATTCCATATGCAGAAGTATGCCAACACATCAAATATTTGTTTCCTTCTATGTCCACATGTCCTTGCAATTCCAGCACCAAATACCAACAGGTATTTGTCTTGGTGTTAATCAACTTTTAATGGCATCATTTCTCATTCAGCAGTTACATTTACCTAGCCTGAACAATCCTGTATTCTGTACTTCAGCCACAGAACAACAAGCCCCTAAGATGCAATCTGTAAAGCTCCTGAGCAAGTCTTCACCACAAGTGCTCTCCTGTGGTAATTCATCTGCCTTTCCAGCACTGCCCAATAAACATCACCCTTTTTCATTCTCAACGCACGTAAATTCCCCAAACGTTCTATTCACGTATTAGTTACGCAACGTATACTTCGTACAAAGTTTTGCTTTGCATCTCTGCTATATTTTATGATTCAAGCAGTAAATTTCACTGTCCTCAATGCAAACTAACTGCTAAGTGTCCGAAAGATTAACAAAACTGATGTAATTAACACCAATTTAATTTTTTGTCCCTTTTAAGAATCTGTGCAGCAAGCTCACATAAATCCCTGCTTTACCAACCACCATGCAAAGTCAGCGAGGAAGGAAAAGTTCTCATTGTGTAGTGGTACTTCAGAGAGAGTAAGAGCACGACCAAAGTAAAAGACATGAGCTTTCAAAGGAAGGTTTAACAATATTTCTCTAAACACAAAGGAAATCACAGAATAATTTAGGTTGGAAAAGACCTTTAAGGCCATCGAGTCCAGCCATAAACCCAACCCTGCCAAGCCCACCACCAAAACATGTTTCCTAAGCACCACATCTACAGGGAGACTCCACCACTGCCCTGGGCAGCCTCTGCCAGGGCTTGACAACCTTTTCTGTGAAGTAATATTTCCTAATATCCAATCAGAAATTCCCCTGGTGCAACTTGAAGCCATTGTCTCTCATCCTATCCCTTGTTACTTGGGAGAAGAAACCAGCACCCACCTCACCACAGCCTCCTTTCCGGGAGCTTCAGAGAGCGATGAGCTCTCCCCTCAGCCTCCTCTTCTCCAGACTAAAAAGCCCCAGGTGCCTCACCCACACCTCATAAGATTTGTGCTCCAGAATGTCAAAATGATGCTATTTACATCTAACTTGCTTTTTATTTATTTTGCTGTCAGCACAGTTTAGAAAAAAAAGTGAATTATTTGATTTTTCTGTAAGCAGCTCACACGTGGAAGTATTTATTTTCTGTTTCATAGAAGCCAAGATCTTCTGCATCTCTGAAGTGGTTTTTGAGAAGTGTATACATGCTGATTGCTTCAGAGGAGTATTTTAGACATGCAGGAAGTGGGAAGTTGAGAGAAATAGGTAATAAAAGAGCCTGTCTCAAGAGTGCATGTACCAACACCACAAAGGGCCTGAGAGGGAAGATGAGGCATCTTACAGGTCCTCCTCGGTGTGACTCTGTGTGTGCAGCTCCACTAAGCCACTACACAGTTTTGTATGAAAATCTTGAGATAAGCTGAAATTAAGTAAGAGACTACAGCAGCTGAAAAATCCTGTCTTGCCTAAAATAAGGTTATTTTTTCCTGCCTCTTTATTAGAAACAAAGATGAAATCCCATTCAACAACTTAAGATTAAAAAACCAATAAATCATCAAACTAGGGCTTCTTATTTTCAATACACATTTTTTCTTTGTACGATTTCTACTCTGTGCTCTTAGCAAGGTCTTACCTCAACATCCTATTTTCCCATAAAAATAGATTGCAATCTAGCTCAGAATGTCAAAGATAACAAAAGAGAGAGGAATCTGGTAATGGGCAACAGGAACCAGCCCAAGCCAAGCACACCGAAACAGAAGCGTGTCAGTGGTGTTGGCTGCTAGACTGAGACGCAGCACTAATATTATCAAAGGGCAGCAGTGTCGTCACTGGAAGCCTGTCCCTTCCTCCTCTGTCATCACCAAACACCGAGAGCAAAGAAGAGCTGTCTGCACAGAACAATAACTCTGCAATCTCCGTGCCCAATGATGCAAGGCAGCAGCAACACCAGGGTAAAGCTCTTCATTTTGGCAGAGCAAAATGCAAAAGAGCACTGTGAAAATCTACACAGCAGACGTTTGGTATACGGGTCTAGTCAAAAGAAGCTTTCAACAAATGGCATATGGAACATCCCAACCTCTCAGAGGTCATCCACTTGTTTACCCTTTGCAGGGCATCACAGTACGGGAGGGAGGAAGGATGGACAGACAGAAGGAAGAGTTAGGGTACAGGTGCCAGTTCAACTTCTCAACACTGCATCTCATCAGAACTCGATTGTCTTGCTTTGTCTCTCCACTTGTGAGAGGGACAAAAGTGAGTCTGACACATAAGAAAAATGCTATTGTGTATCAGCTGCACAGAGAAGCTCACCTTCAGCAGTTCTGAAGGGAAACAAGCACGAGGTACAAGGTGGTAAGCTAAGAACCAACAAACCAGCCAAAACCAAAACAAAACCCCAAGCCCCACTCCAGCATATGGAAATAAACTTTAAAATAATGAAAAATCATTACTTTGCTTTAGGAGAAGTCATTATGAAATAGTGATACAACATTGCTCTGAACAACGCAACAAATGCTTTAGGCTGGCTAGAACAACTAAGGCCGTTCCAGCTTCTTTCACCTGGAAAATTCAGTGCCAAATTCTCCTTTATGCCCCCCTCTTCAGCAGCTCCAGCAGAAGAGAGCTGGGACAGAGCAGAGGGAAGCAGGCACTGATCGCCAAGAGGAGCACAAGGGAATCCCCTCTTTACCTGTCACCCGCATCAGTAATTGCCTAGCAGGTACTGGAGGCTCACACAATCACAGAACAACTCTGACTTTGCTCTCCCCACTAAAACACACGCATTCACAGCTGGGAAGCCCTCACTGTGGCTACAGCAAGGATTCTGACAACCACCCAGAGCCTTCTGTCAACCTAGAAGCCAGTACCTGCTGCCGTTCCACAGAAGTCAGCGTAGGTGCGATGCCAACTGTTCGGGTTGCATCCATGCTGTTTTTGGTCAGTGCTAGAGGTTGATCCATGGTCAAGTTTGGGATTGAGGCATACATGTGATTGGCATGAAGGCTCATTGTCGGGGCAGCAGCCCTCTCTATGGGACTGCGACTCCTCTCTCTGTGCTCCTTCCGATAATCTCCATTGGCAGTCTTGTTTCTAACACATGAAAGAAAAAAATGGCAAAGGACTTACTATTGTTACAAGCGATAATGGGATCTGCAACATTAAATCCCCACAAGAACCACGAGGCAATGCACTGGCTGGGTTGTGAGGAGGGTACAGAATCCCTCAGTGAGGTACCCAGTCTACCCAGCCACCTCCCTCCCAACTACATTCGCAGGCTCTGGCAACTAACATTTTTCTTCAGCCTAGAGTGTCCTCAGATCCAGGCACCAGTTAAAGTAACGACCGATGATACTCCTCACTTAACACACTATTAATCCCACTCTGTCTCCTAATTCTGCAATATTCTCTAAGCACTACTGAAGCCCAAGAAAAGTTCATTTTACTCAAAAGACATGGGTTGATAATAGCAAAATCCAGTGAGTCAAGGCAGGAAGCAAAATTTTCAGAGCAGAAAACGAAGGAAAAGCAAATTACACTGCACTCATCTAAGAACCATTTAATTACAACTGTTCTTTAAAAACAGTAATTTCAAATGACTAGTCAACAGTGAATCTCAGTGAATGTACTCATAATTAGCCTATCATTCATCACAGTTACTATGATTTTGTAGTTAAATGTATGAGATACTGGTTTGCACACAGCAAGATAGTCAAAGGCAAATACGTGAATCAATCACTTGTATTGGTGAAGGCAGTCATTCATACCCACTTTCCAGGGAACCATGGGTATGATGGGCAGGCCCACCAGTCTGGGAAGAGCTAACACCCTGCAATACCCAATGCCCCAGTGTGAAACTGCAAGCTCCATCTCTCTTTCACACAGGAAAGCACGAGAGGAGAAAGCTGGTTCTAGGGGAAACACACTGTCTTCAGAAGATTCTTGAAGTAAGAGAGAAGTGTCTTATGTGTCCTGTAAGTTGGGAAAATCCAAGGTGCTTCCCCCCCACCTTTTAAAGCATATCATAGCAGATTGATATGCAGGAATAATCTTTAAAAGTGCTCTAATCAATATGAGGCAGAGACAGAAAAGGAACGGAAAAAATTCTTAGAAATTAAGATGTATGAAAAGGATTCAATGCTGAAGTAAGCAACAACTCCAAGAAGCTACTGCCTATGTCAATGCCTGAGAAAGTCTCTTGAGAAGGAAGGCTGACAGCTGAGGGGGGAAAAAAAAAGCCCTGCCAACAGAGGGAAATGAGGAACCCTAAAGCTTATCAACAAGGCACTACAGAAAAACCTTGCAGGTTTATATAAAACAAACAACGACTTAGACATATCTAACAGTTACTTGTTGGTTTATGTTCTTTAGAAACAGACAGAAAGATCAGTCTGTCTTGAAGCTGATTTCTCTGTATCATGTAAAATCAAACCAGCACTGGCACTGACACTCTTCCTCCAACACCACAGTGCTACTGCCTGCTGCTCACGTGGGCTCACATCATCCCAGTACGGCCAGTTGACCCAGCACTGCTAACGCGGCGTGGGGTGCAGCAGGGATGCCCCAGGCTGCCGGGGCAGGGCTGCAGCAGTGCAGCCTTTAGACCATGAAAACTTTCAGCCTCAACAGCATCCTGTGGCAATGGACTCCACAGTCTGAACTACACACTTTGTTCAGTACCTTTTTCTTCATGGGGTCCTTCTGGTTCTTTTTAAATCAAACCCTACTGGCTTGGTCTGCTGTTGCCCTAGTTCTTGCATTAGGAGAGAGAACAAGCCATCGCTCCCTGCTTATCATCTTCATCTTCCGAATTCATCTCTCTGTTCAACAGCCTTTTTTCTCCAAGGTAATTTTTTCAAATAATAAACTGTTCCCGTATCTTTGCCACCCTTAAAGTCCCTCTCATGCAAGAGCTAGAGAAGCTATAACCCTTCTCAAGATGAGAGTCCGGATCTCGCCTGTATGCAGGAACAGGACCTTTGCTGAACTAATCACTGTTCTTCAGTGCTGTTCTTCAGCCTGCCTGGGAGCCACCAGGTCATAGAGAAATCTGCTATTGCTGCTTGAATCCAAACTCAGCTCATTTATGGCACAAGATAGGGTTAATACGATACCAGGCAGCCAGCAACTTGAGAACCTCAGGACACAGCTTATTCTCTGTGCCAAAACCCTCTGCCATGCTTAGGAGGGGATAGCCAACAACACAGTCTGAAACCATTTGGATCCCCCCCACCTCCATCCCCTCCCCTATTGCTTGCCCCTTCTAACCAACTATGAATTAGTAGTTGCAGATTAGCAGCAGTGACCGTAAAGTCTAACCTTCACTGTTTCACAGCTGGTGAATTTTCAGGGTGTTCTCTGAAAATCATGTGTTCCTTGAATCCTCCTTTACGGGCCAGATTTAGAGACAGAGAAGCAGCACCCAAACCACCAGGAAATACACTCTCACGGCACGACACTGGGATTGTTTGCCAGTTCTGGTCCCATTTCAATTCACAAGACTGCTTTGTAGTATCAGCATTCAGAAGCAGGCAGCTTAGAATTGCATTGCTCTGAGCTAATGACGGATGCAAGCGTGTGACTCCATGGCAGCACGACAGGCTCTATATTTAAAGTACAGTACCCTCATCTTGAGTTACAGCACTGAAGCAGAGACTGAGCACAGCAAGCTACTCCTTTACCACCCCTTAGGAAGCAAGCATGGAACTTTGTAAATAGTATGCCTTCACAGAGTGTTCTGGTCCCCGGACAACAGCCATTAGATACCCTGGGAAACTGCACGCGAAAAGGCGTTGCTAAAATCATTGTGCAAGTGCTAAAGGCACCGCTGTGCAGAGATGGCTCCTTCTTCCTGCTGCAATGCAGTATCTTTGGTGGCTGCAAGCCAAAATCTTTCTTATCAACTAAATATTATCTGGTCTACTACAATTGAAATAACCACTTGGAGGCTGCAAGCCCAGATACAGCTCCAGTAGATTCCTACTTTTCACTGACTCAAAGAAAAAAAATAAATCCTGATCAGAATGATTGTCTTTTGTTTTAATATGTTGATTTTCAAACAAAAAACTTTGTTTCCCCCAACAAAAATACTTGTAAAATGAAACAAAAAAAAATGTAACCACACCTGTTGTTTGGAGTTCTTTCTTAGATCTGTGATTTCAACAATTAATTTAGTGCTGACTGGGGGCAGTCCTCAAAAGAGCAGTGC
Source organism: Tapera naevia (assembly GCA_033556795.1). Classification (NCBI taxonomy): domain Eukaryota; kingdom Metazoa; phylum Chordata; class Aves; order Cuculiformes; family Neomorphidae; genus Tapera; species Tapera naevia. Next base: position 2,563,572 of record JAUMJJ010000171.1, on the reverse strand, counting down.
TTCACAAACCGACTGAAATTCCCAAGCAAAAGACATTTTCCATTTTACACAACAGCAGATATTTCACTCATTCTGCTTTAAAAAAAAAAGAACTTTTCTGCAAAGATTTCTGGAAGAAGGGACCAAGAAACTGGGAAACGGGGTCAGTCTGACGCCAGGAAGTACAGCACAGCAGGGCCTAAAGATACCCCAAACTACTGAGTTATCTCAGTAATCTCAGCAGAACACACCCCAGCCCTTTCTGTCGGCAGATAATTCCCTCTTCCTAAATTAAAACAACTCCTCTTCCGGGCAGGGAACAGTTTATACTCCACTTCACAAAAACTCTCCTGAATTCATCTACCTTCAACGGCACAGTCTTGCTGAAACATGAAAAATACCTGAAGCTTGTGCTTCCACATTTGACATGATTCTTCCTGAGCCCAGCTGAAAATTTTACAGCACTGTGTAGAACAGTAACATGATAGCTTTGCCCTTGTGAAAATACCCCAGCACTTCTGAGTCCCTCCTATTTCAATATAAATAGCAAATCCTGCAGACATCTGACTCCACTTGTAAAACAATTGTACATGAATTATTTATAGAGTAATCATCAATTTCATGTTATTAAATAATTTTAGTCTAAAACATAACTTTAAAAATAATTCTCTAGTAGAAACTGAAAGTTTGTTAGGTTTTTAAAATTATTATTATTGAGAGAATTCATTCTTGTTTTGATATGAGAGGCTCTGTCTGAAGTGGCCATCAAAATTGCATGTGTTTGAAGAGAATTATATTTCACTAAAGTGAATTAGCTTAAAAAAATTCCACAGGCACTGAACAAGTACAGAGATGCACCTCTGAGTTCAAACATAAGGGCAGAAAATTACAAAGAAGGATTTCTGACCATGTTTTAAAGGTAATTTAAAAAACATATACTACAAATAAATCCAGCTGTCAAAACAGCTCTATTATCCCCTGACTGCACTTGCAAATCAGCAAGCGTAACTCTGGACTCCCTCTGCCACGGTCAATATGCCAGGGCATCTCCACTGGCACAAAAAAGAGCTGGCAATGGAAGTCCATGAGAACTGGAGCAAACATCAGGCAGTGGGACACCGTCCCATCAGCCATGCCCGTCACCCTTGCTGCCTTTCAACAGAAGTGTTAGAACAATCTGCAGGTTTATTTGAGCAGAATTATCCAGGATTCCAACCTTAATCCATTTTTTCCAACACTTGAAAAACAGACTTTGTTTTCCATGTTTCTCCCCAATGAATCATACCCAAGGCTCCAGCACTTACCAAGCATCATGTGCTCAGATGGATGTCAGAGCAAAACCACACACATTGTGATTGCCAGCTGAAAGTCAGCTTCGCTCTGGTTCTCAGTAATGTCACTTAAGTGAGAGCAATGGTCCGGGTCTCCTCAAGAACATGTTCAAAGGTGGCTAAAACACATTGTTCTTAACAATTTTCTGTTGTCCAACCCCTAAATGCAGCTGTTCTGTTCACTGGCACAGAGTGGTGGTAATTCACACTCATCCTACAGGAACAGAGCAATCCTGCCAATGGCTTTAGGAAAAGGAAAAAAAGAGGCCCACCGAAGGGGACAGTTCTACTTGCACTCACTTCCAGCCTGCAGATCCTTAAAGAACAGATGCCAGAAGTATTACTGTACCTCCCAGTGAAGAAATCACAGACGTTTCACACTCCCTTTGGCAGAAATAGAGCTCCAACCCAAAATGGTGTTTCGCTTGCAGAAAGAATAAGTACCCACTTACAGTGCTTTTTCACCATCATGTAAGATGTTTTTCTGTACACAAACACAATGCATAACTACTGCTTAAGAGTAACTTTTGTTTGTGCCACTTAATTCAAATATGGTTTTATATTTTCACCATCTTTATAACATTAGTTCTCTAAAATATTTTACTGTATTTATTCACAGGCTGAAAGAGGGCAGCTGCTTTTGTTAAAGACTGCTTAAGGATTTATAATCCTGGGATATAAAGTATCCTCTCCAAGTGATGGGGATCACTTCCTGCAAAAGTATCAACTTGCATACATTAATTCCATGAGGTGGGAAAATGTAATATCTCAAAATACAGAGGGAAAAATTACTCATAATTTTTTAAGCAATCCAAATTCACAAAGAAAACCCAAACAGAACCTGGAATTACAGAACCTGGAATTATGAGCAGTTTGCTCTTCGAGTGTCCCCCAATTATCCAAAGCATTCGTAGCATGAAGAAACACTCCAAATGGCCCAATACACTGCACAAACCACATCTACTTTGAGTGGCTGCCACCTAAATATATAACCTTTTTTCACCCTATTCTATGAGCTTTATTATTCCCTTTGAGACTTTGAGTAGTCTTTCCCTTTTATGGCTTCATACTCCACTCCAAAAAGCTTTCACATAGCCAGCTTGCAAGCGCTGACTGTTTTTGCAGGAATGATTTTCTCCACAGAAGCTGGACTTCTGATAGAACACTCCCCTTTTGCCACTGCTGCTGTTTAAACATTATTACACAGTGCATGCCCCCCTGCAGGAACTCTTTTGGACACACTGAAGATCCTGTTCAGACACAGGCACAGCCACAGACCACTGATCTCCCATTCAGGCCTTTCTCCGAAGCAGTGCAGAGCAGCTGTGGCTCCAGCGCTGGTTCTGGAGGAGCCCAGGACAGCAGGTTGCCAGCCAGCTGACTACCAAGTGGCCCTTCACCTGGTTCTGTGGCTGGCAAAGACTCCATTTCTTCCCCCATTCAAGTGAAACAAGTAAAGAAGCAGGTGGTTAAGTTTGTGCTTTCTGCCTCAGGCTAGAAACAACTCAGCAAAGGCACCGATGATTTTCAGTACTGCCTGGAAGCCACTCCACCCATCAAAAATTAAACTGAACTCTTCCCAGAAAAAACACTTTCTTCTTTTGAATTTCTCAAGCAGAGTATCAGGCCCAGTTTGGAGAACCAAGCATCATATTCACACAAGTTCAGAAGCACCCATGCACCAACTGTGCCTGTTTTTCCCCTCTCTCCACTCCTCTGTAATCTGAATTCTACAGCTCCTTCCCTTAAAAAAGTTAGTGACAGCTTTTTACAGCTTAGTGCTACACCTTTGAGATGAGAAGTCAAAATAAAACCAGTGAAAACACACTAAGGAGAAACAGCATAATCCTATACATAAACAAACACGGGTCAGACTTTCTACATTTATCCTCACCAAAACAAGATTAAAGCCTCGGACCAGGATAGTTACTTGCAAATGTAATCAGCCAGAAGAACAGATTTCATAGTGAAAGAAATAAAGTAATAATAAGATGTGAAATGCATGGAGGAGTGTCCCGGCACTGCCTGCACCAAGCAAAAATATTCAGACATGGAAGAGCTTCCCTTCCTGAAGGCTTAAGTCACAAGTGTGAAAGAATGCAAGACAACCGCATGATGTAAGACCTTAGTCAAAAGCCAAACCCACAAAACAGAAACTTAAATCTAATGTACAGTAAAATCAATTAACACAATCTCAGATCCTGCTTACATTTTCTCACAAGTTTTTTTTTTTTTACTGTTTGGCTACTCATGGTTTTAGAAGGCAGCACTGGCTGCTTTAGAATGGCAATCACTCATTCCATTCATAAGCAAAATTCCGGGATTTTTTTAAATAAAGCATTATGTCACTCTGGATCACCTGCACATATGTACAATCCAGAAATTAGGACAAAGCCTGCACAGACTGCAAGCTACCTGTAAAAAATCAAAATCTGTAATTCGAGAACAAAGACATTTCCCCAGAACATCTGTTCACCCACTGATTGCTCTGCCCTGCATTTTATTGCCTGCTGGATCAACTCTAAACCTGCTACATTTAGGTTCTCAATTTGTGTGGTACACCTGATGGTTCATCTGCAAGTACTAATTCGCAATAATTTTTCAAGGAGTTCTTTGGTGAGGCCATTAATTTTAACTTAAAATAAATCTCTGGAAAACTGCTAACTCATAGAATCATAGAATGGTTGGTTTGGAAGGGATACCAAAGCCCATCCAGTTGCAATCCCCTGCCATGGGCAGAGACACCTCCCATTGGATCAAGTGGAACATCTCGGCGGGTGGAGCAGCCCTGACTCCTCTAGGCAACCTGTTCTGAAACAGTAAGTGATGTCATCATTTACAATTACCTCAGCGTAATTATGAATTAGCCTGCTAGGAAAATGAAATATTTTTTTTTTTAAATCACTAATGGCTCAAGAAGTAGAGTCAGAGCAACATGAAGTTCCAGCATTTCAGTATTACTGCAATAACAAGTGTTTAGGTTATCTCAGTTTCCTAAAATGCACTATGATCACTGGAGCTTAAACAAAAACCCATTGAATCTCTGCAAAGTTTTGTTGCACTTCTAGGTGGAAACCAACAGCTGACTACAACTCCCATCAGCTCAGACTCAGCTTCCAAGGACTGAGAACAAAATCTATCTGGCCTCCTGCCAACCTCATTAGCCAAAGAGGAGGAACTTTCTGGTCCTCTGCAGGGCGGCGTCACCGGTTCTCCTGTTATAACAGCCCGGCAGAGCAGCAGCAGGCTTCTTGGCAAGGAGACAGAAGTAACCACACCTGTAAGATTTATCTGATGCAGCCACCTCCCCACAACCCTCTCTTCAAAGAAAAGCAGTAGCTCCAGTTGCCTTTGAAAAACCGTCACAACACACTAGAAAACGTGTAAGTAAAGAACTATTTCTGCCAACTGTGAAGGACCAAAAGACGGAAGGTGTGAATGTTTCAGAAGCTGAAGAAGGCTCTGCAGAGGAGGCAGTCTGTCTTTAGAAAAAACTATTACTACAGTTACAGAGAGCACTTTTTTTAGGAAATGGTTTTAGTAAAACTGCAAATCTCAGACACATCAATGCACAGCAGGAACTCAGTCCTATGGCTGCCAGTCAGGTCCCAGAACCGAGGTTTTGCTTCTAGCACAAAAGCGTTGGGTGCTTTAGAGCAGAGCCTGCTAATGTTCATATCTGGAGAGCAAGTCAGGCTACTGCATATATTGGGATGAAGAGAACATGAGCTAGAAAGGCAAGTCACTGCTGGAATGGTAACTAAAAGCATCTGTGCAGGAGTATGAACTGTTTCAAGTCCATAAGGCACTTTGAATTACTTCGAGGGGAAAAAACATCCAGAAAACCAATCGATTAAAGCTGAGGTTAAAGGGACAATCCAAACTTTCTCCATTATTTCTAACAAGTGCAAAGGAAAATCTGACAGCATAAGGAAAGAGCAAAAACAGTTCCATGAGAAGGGGAAATATTCAGAGGCAGTTATACAATGATTAATTTGTACCCAACTGCAATGCCCACCCAAACGCCTTTGGCAGACACCTCCTCTTAAGTTCTACCGATTCACATGCTGGGTCACAGGCAGCTTTTATAATTCTGCTATGTTAACATCCTTTTGAAGTCAAACTTGGCACACACAACTAACCTTTTATACTGAGTCCATGGAAAACACTGTAAAAACTACTTATGATCACCCAGAGAAGCCTATGGGCCGGTGTCAGGAGAAAGCTCACACATAAAATACACGCGGCAGTGGGCTGTGTCCCAGTGCAACAAGATTAGCCACACACACGTGTGCTCAACACTGCCAGGGTACATCAGTCTGTTCTGCTGACTCTGAGAAAACTTGGTACTATTGACACTTGGTGGTGAAACTGTGCAGAACTGTTAGAGGAAATAAAAAATGGCAGTTACATTTTCTTATAAAATTTTCTAGGTTGTTCCTTACAATATCTCCTAGTTTTTTATTTAGAGAAAATAATTCCATTCATCACTCAATGCCTGTCACGCAACTACTTCTGTAAAGGTGGGTACTGGCTTAAGTCAATCTGTGACACCCCACAAATTCTCAGACGTTCACATAATTTTATTTAGTTTATCACCTAAAAGACTGCATCAGGTAGAATCTCTCGGTAGAGGAGCAGAGTTACAATTTTCTTCAGCTATATGATCTTGGAAGTAAAAGGTATCAACAACATGAGAACGTCAGGTTTATTTAGTATGACCTTTAACAACACAAGCCAGTCTCTGAAAATAAAGTTATGGCGCTGGATTTAACTGTGTCAAACTGTCAGGAGATGGGACTCTAGAGCTGCCTTTTCCAGCTTCAATGGTTCTTATAAGAAATAGGGAAAAGGGCCTGGATCCTTAAAGCTTACAAACTGCTGTCTCTATTCATCAGGTACACACTGTAACGTCAGCAGAAAAAGCTGAGAAAGTACTTTCAGACAGAAATTTCAAAAATTCTCAGAATCTGCAGGCTTTAAACCTGGAACAGTGTTTAAGTAACTGGTTTTAAGAAACGAGGTACTCTCATGGGCTGTTTTATAAAAGGAACAAGCATTTCATGAAAATTTTATTGAAACTGTAATTGCTAATGAAGTCTGAATTACTGAAACCTTCAGAAACACTATAACCACAAAAACAGCTTCACTATATTTTGCACAACTATTTACCCCAATACAGTACTCCTTTGAAAAGCTGATAACCAGACTGCTGCCACTGCAGTCGCTCAAGTCTCTGGAAGGGTACTTCTGCAGTTAAGGTGCCCAAGTTCACCATCAAATTCTACAGTTGACAGTATCCTCTCACAGAAACGTTTGGTTTAAGGAAGACACTAGCTAGCAAAGTAAATCACAAGCAAAAATGCTTGGGGATTTACTTCCCCCATCTTGTTACAGGGTCGATGTAGAAACTGTAAAAGTTACTACGCTTCAGGAAGCACTGTTGTTTATCCTTCAGATAGGAAGAAGTCAGCTGTGTCCACGCGGCTCAAACAGACTCTATGGCTGTGACACACAGGGACTGCAAAGGCAGGATGCTGACAGAACACACAAATTGATCTTATCATGACTGTGCTGCGTGGCTCCTCTGTTACAGTAACCGCACATCGGTGCCACGCTGAAGGCTGCATGGATCAGTAATTAGAGTGCGTGGAGACTTCATAGAATCATAGGATGGTTGGGGTTGGAAGGGACCTCAAAGCCCATCCAGTTTCCAACCCTCCTGCCATGGGCAGGGACACCTCCCATTGGATCAAGGGGCTCAAAGCCCCATCCAACCCGGCCTTGAACACCTCCCAGGGATGGGACAGCTGCCATTTCTCTGGGCAACCTGGGCCAGGCCCCCCCCCCCCTCACAAGAAAACATTTCTTCCTAAGATCTAATCTAAATCTCCCCTCTTTCAGATAAAAACTGTTTCTCCTTGTCTATCACTGCACTTCCTGAATGCTTCTCCCCAGATGCTTCGGGACATTTTTCTCATGGCTTATCACTCATCCGTCTCCTCCTCCTTCCCATCAGATTCTGTGCCACAGAACTCGGGGAGCCCCGTGCTCGGGCACACACCTGCAGGTTCTGCACAGTGGCACACAACCTGCCCTCCCTGCTCACATTCCACTGCATTTTAAGAACAATATTTACACTGAGGATGAGAAATTGTGGCCAGCTGCTGGGCTACAGTTTGTTTACAGTGCTCATGGAGTTATGCAAGACATTTAAAGGACGACTCGACTCCAGTTGAGCAATATGGACGCGGGTATCTCATCTAGCCGACGTTATGGGGGACACTGGATCCCAGCGATGTTTTCCACAGGAGGAAGTGGTCAAATAACCGAGGTGGGAACCTTCAGTCTCCAATGGTGGCTAAGCCCTTTTATTTCCCTTGCCTTTTGCTTTCAGGATAAATCCTCAAGGAAACCCACACCCGCCCCTTCGCTGCCTCCCCTGCCTGCTGGGGCCTCCCGGCTGCGGCGCAGGCCCTGCCGCCTCGTCACGATAAGAGTCCTGCGTCCTGGCAGGCTCCACATGCTTCCCGTTGGCAGAGATAATGCAGGAGGTCAACCAGCTGCCGCCCCAGCAGACCTGGGGATCACGGGCACGACAACCCCGAAACTGCACTCTCATTTTCCCCCCGTTTCCTCGTGATTTGGGGCCGAAACGGAGTGGGAGACACTGGCTCCGAATTCCAACACCCCTCTGAAGTGCAAAGAGCTGGTTAGAAACAGCCAGAGGAACACTGACTGCCTGTCCACACTAGGAAACAATGCCATTTGTTCAGAGTCAGCACTCAGCAATGTGGCAGGAATGAGTTAAAGCCAGCTCGCGTGGTTTTGCAGCCTTACAGCAGCAGAGAAAATGAAAGGAGAGGGCCCAGGCCAGTGCTTTCAGTCAGAGGAAAAAACCTACTTATTTAAGGAGAAATTAATGTAATATTTTATTCCAAATCTTACCCGCACAGAGTCATTGTCTATAGCAACCGTGTCCACAACATTCTAATTGTCAAGAGTGCAACTTTCTAGTAAATGGCACATCTGTCAAACTGCAGGAAACATCTGGCAAAACTGTTAAATAAGAAGTCAGATTAAACCTTTGTTTCCATATGGGTAGGATATACATCTAGAATACATTTGTAAATGTTACTGGTTCTTTTCTTGCCTCTTGCCCAGCTACCAGACTTTTGGGTTGGTGCTGAATTCCACCCTGGTGCAGGTATACGATAATTTATGTCATGTAAAATTTCCCTTGATGGAAAATTAAGAACAGCCCCTTGGGTAAAAGAGCCAGCACTGAGGCTGCAGGATTCTGCCCCTGCGGGCACACGCTCCTGGTCACCTCCAGTGAGCAGGCAATGTCTTGGACCAGTGCTGGTACTGCTGCACAGTGATGACAAGGCAGCCTGGGGACTTCACGTGCCATGGAAGGTTTGTGCTTCATTACAAAAGAAGGAAAATGAAAGTGGAAAACATTGTACTAAAGCAGAATTCCAGAGCTAGCTCACAAAGCCCTTCTGTTTGCAAGTGGGGACACCTGAGCTAACAATGTCTTATCTTTCAAGTACTTCAACATATACCCAAATTTTGACAGATGAGGTCTTTTTGCAAAGGACTATAAGCTGCCAATCAATTTTTAGCCCTGAAACTGTTCCAAACAAGCATTTCACATGCAATTGGCTACACCCTCCTTAACTGAAAGGGACTTAAGGTCTTTATGAAATTCCTCTTTGGATAAGAACTTCTGGAAAACTCAGTTTAAACATTAACTTCGGCATATTGGCTCTTTCAATTCTGTCTCTGAACGTTCAATTTAATGTACATTTGCTGGAAACAATAATTCTGTAGTGTGTGATCTCCCTTAATAAGTCAGAAATTATATCTGGTTTATTTGGTCCATCATTCAAGCAATGTAATCAAGAAAAGAACAAAAAAAAAGCTACGAAAAGCTGTTTGAAACCTGCTCTATAATCCTCTGTCCTCTGTAATCAACAACAGCCCCACTGGCAGCAGAGGATTTCAGCTTCCACAGGACTGCTTTGAAAACACCAGGTTAATCCTACGTACTTCAAAGGCATATTTGTGCCAAGAGAGAACTGGGTGAAGATGCCTGCAAGCAACTGAGAGACATTTTGGGTGTTCTGACTTGTGGGCTGGGCTTTTTTTGTAATTCCAATATGTCACAATAAAATGACAGTGTAAAAATATCTTAATACCACACAAGGTTTGGAACCAAAAAAAGCAGTAGTTAGCAGCAAAGAACTTTTGTGAGAACCCCCACGCTACCTCTCCAACCCAGTTCTAAATCTTTTCAAGCCCTGCCTGGAGCTGGAGCCAGCCTCCACCACAATGGGAACATGATTTTCTGCAGTGTTCCCATCCTGCCTTCTCAGGATGGTAAGGAGGAAGTTGACAGACACCCCTCTATAAAGAGAGTGTTTATTGAGTACTTCAGATCTTACTCAAAATTCCTTGCTTTGAGCCACTACAAGCTTGAAGAGGACACAGCTGACTCTGTTTTGAGTAGGAGGTTGGATGAAATGACCTCCTATTCTCACCTGAATTATTCTATGATCTTTGACTCCACGCAACTTTCAGGAGAGCTGAAGATAATTTTTTTTAAAGAGGATGTCAGTGTAATTTCTATTACAGTGTCATTAAAGTGAGCAAACTACACTGGATCTTCATGGTAAGAAATTCATGATATATGGCAGCTTCCAAACTCCAGGAATCTAGCCCGGCTTTATGGATCAACTTTGCCATCATCCTTTACTGTAAGAAAAGCAAAGACACAACGAAGAATTTGAAACATTAAGTGTCAGTGTCTGTCTGGTTATGTCCAAACCTAAACATCATCTTAAGCCATAGACATCCTACGACCTTACTCATGTGTAGACCTTTCTTTTATTACAAGAAAAAGCCAAATTACATATCGCACAAATCAGGAGATTCCTCAGATATCTACTCAACAGCTTCAGATATTTTCCCTAAGATGATTTTCATATAGGACTTAACTGTCATTGCGACCCTCATGTCACCACACCAGACAGGAATTATGACAAAAAGATTAGGGGGAAAATATTCCATTCACAAGGCTGCCCTGTCCCAAACCAAAAACGCCAACTTTAATCCTGATTTACTCAACAAGCAAACAAAAATAACAGTCCCTTCCAATACAAATTCAAATGGTCTGTTTGCCATATAATTTTACCAGTAACATCAAATCTGGATCCTTTTGAAGATGTCAGTGACTTCAATTCTCCTTAACCTTAAACATGGTGATTTGACCCCACAATGCTCTAGCATACAAACTATTTTTAAAACTGCTACACCACACATATAAAGTAATAGCGTAACCGTCCCCTGACCAAAAGCAGTTCAGAGTCACAGCTTTGCTAGTTCCTAGTGAAAATCTGAGAGGCAAAACCAGCCCAGCATAATTTCTTTAAAAATAACAATTAAAATGTTGTGCTCTTGGTGTTTACTTGGTTTATGTGCTGCTCAGCAAACAAACCGCCATGAGAAGGAACTGCTATCAGCCGCATCCGCTCCCTGCTCGGACTCTTACGGCAGAGCTGGTGCCCGCTGGGAAAAGGCTGATGTCAGCTCTTAAGAGCTCCCTGCAAGGATAAGGAGGTCTTTGTTTTCAGCTGAACTGTGAAAATGAGAAAATGCCTCCAGCCTGACAAACAAGAAACCCACATAACACAGGTCAGGCCTGAGACCTTCACTTAAAGGTACAACACACTTCATTCACATTCCCCTTGCATCAGTGTGCCCAGGGAGAGTTAATTCTGCACAGGAGCTGCTGTGAAATACACCTTGGAAATATCACAAAGCAGCTTCATGCATTAAGTAAGACTGGTATAGCTCTCCAGCCACTTTACCCATACATAAAGTGCTTGTAATTCTTATATAAATCAAGTTCCTAGTTACTTTTCTGTAAAGCAAGGTGAACTTAGTGAAGTCATATGAAAACAAAGGCATGTTCCAACTTGAGGCTTAAAATAAACTTGCTTCTCCTTTACACAGCACCACAAAGCAAAGCATGGTACAAAAAGTACATTTTACTTCAGCAAGGTTATGCTTTAGCAAATGCATTTTAGGTAACACACCTGAGGGACACACAAGACAGTGTGATATGCAAACAAAGGAATTTCATACGACAGTGCCTAGTTTTTAATTTGGGGTGGAATTACACGTCTGCCCCAAGCGAGAGAAGACCACAACATACAGTAGCTGTATAAATACAGTCCAGTACACTGCCTTAAGGTAGGCAGTCTCACATACTGATGCTTAAAACACTAATCTGCAATATCTCAAGTATGATCCTAAAGCTGAGAACCATCTCCCCTGAAAAGCAGAGCCTTTGATAACTTGTTGTTTGCACAGGAATTCCATTACGTACTTTAGAAACGCAGTAGGATTGCCAGGGCATTTGATTCACTCTGTTCCAGCAACTGTGCTCCAACAGTTGTGCTTTTCCATGATAAAAGTGAACTCACCCAAGTACAACTCAAAGAGCGTAATCACAGAAGATACATCAGAGAGTTACACCTGGGTAGGGACTATCTCAAAGCATTCACTTCCAGAAGAAAGGGCTGGCAGCAGTGCTAAGATCTCCAAAGCACTTAAATGGATTCATTCCCACTGAAGCACGATGACCGGGATGCAAGGGTGCCAGTATCCAAGAGCAAACAGCCAATAGCTGACAAACGGTTCCACCATTTATAATGAACCTCAGCACACAACTCTTGTCCTATTTAATTACCTTTCCAACCAGAACACGCTGGTGTTAAGAGGATGAATACACAACTATCTCACAGTCCTACCAACGCAATCACAAACATCCAAAATCTGAACAAGAACTGTCTGCAGTTATAAAGACTTCTGCCTTCCAAGCACTTCCAAATGCATAAGATCTGCCCATCTGGGCATTTAGGACAATTGAAGACATTCAGCCAGAGGAATATGGATTTGAACACCATTATGTGGCAAAGATAGCTCTAATACTGGGGCAGCTATGCCCAGGAACACAGTTTGTGAGTCACCAACCTTTTCATCCTGTCCTGAAAAGCTCCAAATACATTGACTCTAAACTTAAAACCTTTATAGTCCAAATCACAAAAAAGGCTTTGCTATCATCAAAGATATCGTGCCATCTAGTCTCCACATTATGCTCCATATCTTTTATGGATTTGGTTTTCTACGCTGAAAGTTGTCAAACTTGCATTTCTAGAACTTCCAGGTCACTACAATGCGACTGCCATTATTGTGTTCCATTAAAGAGTTTTCTCCCCAAATCTACTGTCTTTTCTTTAGTGCATACAATACATTTCCCATCTCCAAACCAAAATTTTTAGGACAGTTCCACAAAGTTTGAGTAATCCATTTCTATTGTTAAGCCAGAATGCCATAATAAAAAAAAGAGAGAATATACGAGAAACATTCAAAAAAAAAAATCGTTATTGGTGGTCACAGTAGGGAAATGGGAACACAAGAAAATGTTTGTGAACTTTTTGATACATATGAACTATACAGACATTCTGGTATTTCAGACACATCACAAAAGTATGAGTTTTTGTAATATTCAGTTAAAAACAAATTTTCATATAGCCAGGTCAAACTTACAAAACAAAGGAGAAAAGAAGATGGCCTCATGTATGCTATTTTAGATTCAGATTAATCTACAGTACACTGTTTAATTGAAATAGATTATGTCCCACCACATGAACGCTGGGCAGACAACCAGTGCTTTTCATAAAAAGAAAAGATGCACATTCCATATACAAAATTACAGAAAGAATCTGCTGAGTAAAAACATACCATACTGGATCAGTAAAAAAAGTACCATGCTGGAGAAGACCAGATAGCTCTAAAATATATTGAAGGGATCACGTGAAATAACTGCCTGTTATCTTCCAGCTTTGAACCTTGGTTGCACATGCGTCTTGTCGGGTCAGACTTCATTCTTTTTATGGTCTCCCCTGTATAAAGTATCACAATGTGCAGAACCACCAGCTGTGTTTTAACTCATCCCCAGAAAAAGTTTTTAAAAAAATCGCACCTTTTCCCTCAAAGTTACATAATAATTCAAATATGCCAAAAATTTCTCCAGCTGTGTCATGTATGTACACCACAGAAACGCAGCGCACAGTTCTTTCCAATTCTCCACTCCAAAGAAAGGCTATAAATAGTTAAGTTTTTCAGAGAAAGAACAAGGTATGTTGGAAACGAGGAGCTTCTCTTTGCTTGTGAGCTTTTATTGTTTTGCATTACTTCAGCGCCGGATTCCTGATTTGTAACAAATTCCAAGACTGCAGACGACAGGCCCAGCCTCTGACTAACACTGTAGTGATTTATTTGAGGATAAATACCTCTGTCCGCATCTTATGACTGAACACAACAGTCCACAGCAGCACGGAATGCGAGGAATGCAGCGGCTGCAGGAGCTGAGGCAGCAGGGGAAGGCACACAGCTATCGGGCTGCCCGCGGCTGCTGAATGCTCCCATCACTTCCTCCACTCAAGAATGAAAGGAATGCTCTAAGCCTGCACTTCGTGCCAATCAGCCTTGCATTCCCAGGAATCAGAACATGGCAAGAATAGCATCTGATGATTACCTAACACATGCACCTAACTCACCAGCACCTTACCTGTACGAAAAATTCCACAATCTGACTGTCAGAGCTGCGGTGCAATCTTTTAAGCAATGTTTAGCAACAACTGCAGCTTACCCAGTTGTCAAGGCAGACTGCAGAGCAGCTGGTGAACAATCTCCTGGCCTCAAAAAAATGCAAAGCACTTCTGTTTCTCCTCCTCCTGCCTCCCCTCCCCCACAGCAGAGAGAACAGAGCGCTCAGAATCAGGGGAAGTGAAAGGAGTGGATTACAGAGAACAAAGGAACTCACAAGAAATTGCAAGGTGAATACTGTATGGTTTACTATAAATAGTTACATATGTTTTACTATAAATAGTTGAGCTAATTCCTGTTACTTCATGCTGTATGAAAACAAAGGAAGACAAGCAGAGCCATCTAATCACATCAGCCTTTGTGTAGATCTTCCACACAAACTGGAACAAAGGAAACATCCAGCACAAAGTTTTAGACCCAGTGTGATTTTAGCACACACAAAGATGAAGAGGGGAGCGTTAGGTTCTACGAACCAGAGGCAGCAGAACTGAGACACTTACAGATGCGGATTGAACATTCGACTCATTTTAGACACGTGGTCATTTTCACAGTCTAGCTCCTCGTCCGCTTGGTCCATGCTGAGCTTTCTCTTGTTGGGACTGATCGGAGGAGGGCCTGTTCGGTGGTTGGTTAGGGCAGAGGACACGGGGAGAGACTGCATTCTGGGCTCACCTCTTAGCGTTGCTTCACCTGCAGGAAGACAACAAGTGAGAATGGACATGACAAGGAAAGTGGTAAAACAGCACGGTCTTTGAAAACTGGCAGAGAAAACTCCCAGCCTGATGTCTGGTCTGCATAGGCACTTTTAACATGGCTGTAAGATGAATAAGGCACCATCCATCAGTGCTGGAATAAACAGTTGAAAAAAGGCACTGTGAGGGGGGGTCACTCACCCCAGATGATCTGACAGGTTGAGCAAACACATCTTTCCAGCAGCGTTTTTATTCAGAAGCATTCCTTCTCACAAGCTGCCATTCCAACACTGAACTTTGATTACCTCACACTGCAAAGCATGACTATTTGCAATGAAACGTGCTTTGTTCCTTCTCTTATGGTTATGGTTATAAATTCTAGGACTCCAGTTCACATTATGCCAAATATTCAAGACATAAAACTGAACAAACTTTCAATTTCTCAAATAATTCCTTTCATAAAAAGCTGTCCAAAACAAGCCTGTCTTGCATATAACTATGCATGGTAAAAAGCAGGGAAAGAATTGCAACTTGCTGATGCAAGCTTAAGTTTGTCCATAAAAGTCTTTCTCTATAGTTTTAAACTATG
Organism: Tapera naevia; assembly: GCA_033556795.1. Lineage (NCBI taxonomy): Eukaryota > Metazoa > Chordata > Aves > Cuculiformes > Neomorphidae > Tapera > Tapera naevia. The sequence goes on along the minus strand of JAUMJJ010000171.1, from coordinate 2,548,300 downwards.
TTTGGGTCAATGAACAAACCAGCAGAACTCTTCAGCCTGAGAATCACAAAATCTCAATTTTAAGAATGCTAATTTTCAACTCGGCAGCCTAGTGGCAGAGCACCAAGTAGATTATAGAATTTATATCACCCCACATTTATCAGAAAACACAGCATGTGGGAGCTGTGTATAATTAATGTCAGAAATGATACAATTAGCTCACCCGTAAACACATCCACATACAGTTACTAAGCCTGCACTGAAGTGTGACCACTGTCCTTTTCCCATTTCAATTAGCTGCCCCACTACATGTACATGTACTGAAACACAGTGCTGAGTTTCACCAGCAGTGATGGACGTTGCCACTCTCATCTTTACAGCCACAGGTCACACTTGTGCCTCCACAGGGATTTAAAGATGTCAAAAATGCTTTGGGGGCTTCACAAGGGGCTTGGAGAGGAGGAGTTGTATTAAACAGTCACCTATTCTGGTAACATCCCTGAAACAGCCACTTTAGCTAAAGTTTAAAATTTGTATTTTTCCTACACTGCCAGAAGTATTTTGTTTTCTACATGGCCATAATTTCCAGAACTAAAATTAGGATGAAGTTCAGTCCATCTACAGCCCTAAGGTACCTGACAATGGAAACCTTTGTATGCCACTATGCATTTTCAAATCACCACTGAGGCAGATGATTTATAAAATGTTGCCCTAATTCCACACACAACAAATATTATTTTGTTGGAAAAAGAACGAGTGAGGAGAAAACCTCCTGAATGTTTACCAGTAAAAATAAGCATTTTGCCAATTTAGTCAGCGTAATACAAACCAGCAAATATACACTGACCTATAATACACCACAAGCCACGATTTCTATTAAAGACTCTGGCACCAAATCTAAATAGGAACTTTCCATCCTGGCTCTAAATAGCAAGAACTGTGCTCTACTGCCAGTGCTCTCAGACAGACATCCAGACCCCTCTTCTGCTGGAAACAACCAAAGCGTTACCTGGGAAGTCCCCCACAAACACTCTAAATGTCACAAGAGAAGCTTTTAGCGAAAAGACCTCTTACACGAAATAATCCTCATATCAGTAAAATGTCTTGTGTTTTTCTCTCAGCCTTTGCAAGTTTGCCAGTGGAAACCTCCACCTACAGAGCGTTCATACTCCAAACCTGAGAAGTAAACTGTATCATATCAGTTTCTCATAATGAGGAACCTCCCTCATTTCTATCTTTGAAAAAAACAAGTTAATACAAATGTCAAAAGATAAAACTTCCATCCACTAAGGTTCGTGACACTTCTCACCCCACTCAAATGCAACCACTCTTCTCTCTGCAGGATCTCAGATTGTTTCTGAAGACTCAAACATGAAATCCCATAACAGGAATTACCAAACCCATGTAGGCACCTAGCTCCTACAAGCTTCTCCTAAGCAGCTCCTGACAGGAACACAGGCAATTTAAATATCCGTGTAAAGCTACCTCTGGTGTTTACAACAGATAGAAACCTCTAGATACTGTCCAGTTTAGTAAGTTAGAAACTTTTCCTTTTCCCCAAACAGTGGCTAGGAGCTTGATACTATAAAAATATCTCAACAGGTTGGTTTCTTTAAAAAAAAAGTCACAAAAATTCACCTTTTTATATGTAAGATAACAACAGCATTGATAGATTAACATGCAGACTGAGTACAAAATCTGGTAAAAATGCGATTGCTATCATATGGTTGAATTAAGAATCCATCTTAAAGAAATATAGGAAAGAAAGGAATGGCTTATAACTGAAGCCTGTTCAATTTTGTAATGCATTTTCCTAACTGTGAAGAGAGGTGGTATTTATGCAGGGAACACCATGGCCTTTTAGATGAACACTGCAGAACTGTCCAGCCCACCCACAGCAACACAGGGACGTCTGGCTAAAATTAATTGAATTCATAAAACCTGAAGAGGTGGCAGTGGCAAGAGATCTTACACTCTCGATCTCTTACAGGATGGGTAGGAAGATGCTCAACACCTCCTCATGAGAAGACAGAAGTGGCTGGTGCTCAGCATCTCGTGCAGCCCACCTTGCAGACACAAGGCAAGCCGAGAACAATACCAAACCAGAGTGCAGATAACAGGATAAAGATCTAGAGGAAAAATATCTCTACGTTGTTTATGAGGATAAATCATATATTCATGCACTGTATGGGTACTGCACCAGCAGTTCTTCTGTTGCTTGCAAGTTTGATTAAGGCTAAAAACGTTATTTAAAACAAAACATTATTTAAACAAAAAGGCAACTTCCTTCCCCACTACCTTTCTCCTTACCAAACTGGAATTTAAAGCAGAGAGGGAGAAACCACAGCAGAGCCCACCCCACAAAACGCTGGGTTTCCGACTGGATTTGTCTCCTCAGCTGCCCACACTCCACAGAAACCAGACTCACATTACACAGCAGGCAAGACAACATTCTGAAAAAACAACTGTTTTATAAAATTCCCCAACTCCAAACTCCAGTCTTTAAAATTCATTACTGTGACGGCTTGTGTCTGCACAGCAACTGAGAGCTGAGATAGCAAACACATTTATTGTGCCTCTCATAATACCTCTCTTTGTTTCAGCAAGCAGCTGGTGTAAGGCACTCCAGATCTGCTGCTTTCAAATAGTTCTGCTTACAACTATTCATACTGGTCTTTTTTCCCCCTCTTTTTTATTAAAACTGTTAGGCAACATGATAAAGCACAGACAAGCTAAATGCAGATAACAACGTGACGTAGTGTCTGCCCGTAGAGCCGTGCCGCAGTAGTGCGCTCCATTGACAGAAGGACATGCAATCAGCAAAAATGTTCTTTATTTTAACCACTTAGGAGCCTAAGCTGAAAATGATTCAAATCAACACATGCAAACGAAACATTTGTAAAACCAGCGTGGTCCTTTTCAGACATACACACCACCAGTTCTCTGTAAACACTGGATCTTCAACACTGTTTGTGTTTCTTTCACAGTTCCAGTCAGCAGTGTCTGTTGTCCCTCTAAACCTCCACGCAATACAAACATCCCAACAGCAAAAGTCATGTTTTTACAAGTGTGGATTTGATAGCAAGACATCAGACAAGTCTTAAAATATGTCTGAGAACTCCAGGAGTTACCGAAGACTGGAAAACAAAACATACAGTATTTTGGCAGAAAGCTTCCTTCCTCCCTGACTTAGCGACTCACCGTGGGCTGCACCAAGACATGGCCACCATATCCTGTTCCCCCTCCCAACTTCCTCTCTCCCACTGACTACTATTAATGTATAAAATCTCAGTATTAATCACAATCCAGAAATGAAAGGCTTAGTATTTCCAAGTCTGACTTTCAGACAGATTGAAATAAAAATCCTTGAAAGAAAACTCCAGTGCTGCCCTTGCTCATTTTACTTTTCTGTTCTGCATCTGACAAACGGATTTGTCCACAAGAGTTAATTCCTGACACATTTATTAACTTTGGGGGAAAAAAAGAGCACCCCATTGCAGTGTCTGTCCACAGGGCACTTACCTTTAAGTTCTTGGATTGAATTATCATGACCTCAGGCCACTCAATTAATAAAATTATGGGCACAAGCTTCAACAGACTTGAATTAACATGCATTATACCTTTAATTACTTCTTCCAACACCTCCGTGCAGATAAACCCTCACCAGTAAAAGGAGCTGCCCCACATTCCATAAGCCAGACATTCCCAGGAAACAACAGTAGCTGAAGATCTTCAAGGGAGGTTTTCTCCACTGACTCAAGATCAAAATTTAGTCCTTGTGACATGACACATTTCTGCTGAAAAGCCAAAAAAGCTATATATCTGCAAAAAAGATACTATAAAATGAAATTTATTTCCTATTCCAATATTCTAACAATCATGAGGAGATTAAATTGCAAACAGACTGGAAGAATTTATATTTATAAACTATCACATTCTTTCTTCCACTATCTCAAACTCAGCAGTTGGTCTGTGCCAACAGAAACTGGGAAAATGGCATGAAAATTCCAATTCATTGACAAAAATATCAAATACCAAGCAGGTATCAAATACCAAGCAGGGAAGCCACTGCAAATTACTCAATGCAACAAGTCATTAAATCAAGTTATCAAAACACAAGTATCACAACACAGTCCTGCAGGATTACTCTGCAGATGTTGTCAGCTGCCTAGTTTAGGTATTGCTTAACAGTATGCTATACATTGTCAGAGGACTGATATCTCTGAAACTGTGAAATTCCCAGAATTTCAGTTAGACTACAGACTATCTCAAAAGTATGTAATTTATATCAAATTTACTTCACTTGCTGGACTAAAGAAAATTAATTAATTAATTAATCCATGCAGACTCCTTAGTAGTTAATCTTTGGTTCACGATAAAGATATCTTTTAAAAGTCACAAAAGATATCTAAAAATTGTCACAAATTATATTATTTATATAATTGCTGAACATTTCTGTAACTTCAACTGAAAGAAACAAACAAAAATTTCTGGACCATAGTTTCAATAAAAGCTATGATTTAAGCTGAGCTTAAGTAAGATTTAATTCTCAGAGGCAGTCTGCCAGATCTGGTAAGCAAGGTCACAGTACTCTGTATTTTCTTTAGAGTACATAAACCAGGCCTACCTGGAGAGCATAATAAGGCACCAAACTACTGGAACAACAGAAAATTAAGTATTAATGGGAACAGCCACATCATCAAACGCTGTCAGGAAATCAGATTCCAAAAGTATTTTTTATTATAATTGACAGATTATAGAAAGCAGCCAACTTACTGATTTTGCTTATCTGACCCTTATTTTACTGATTTTCTTGAAAGATGGCAAAAAGCTGATATAGGAAATCAAAAAGTTCCATGCACATTTACAGAAAAATTGGCAAAAGCCTGCTCTCCTCCATTTACAAAACATGTGAAAAGCACTTATTCCTGGAAGCAAGCTCTGGTTACCACTGTGCAGAGATCCCTGTGCCAGAAAACCCACAGCCAAACCCAAAACACAGCGACTGTTCTGTGCTGGCTCCTCCGTCAGACCATGCCTGCTAATGAGGGACACACTATGCTTGACATTGCAAGCAAGAACTTAGAATAGTGACCTCTGCATTCGATCACCTCCACCCACTTTTTCCTCCTCCTTGTTCAAAAGACTGCACAAAACAAGGAGCCAGAGTTTAGGCACAGTGATGCCACTTGCAGAGTGAGGGCATGCTTGCTTAAGGATCCTTTCAAAAGCCACCTATTGTTCATCAGAGCTGAGGGGCACAGGCTGAAACAGATTTCAACTTAACATGTCCAGAAAATGCTGTATTATATACAAACTGCTAAACTGCAGCAGGCAGAAAAAGGCAAAACTGCCTCCCCAAACCGAACGGTAACTGGATTTGCTCCTTCAAACATACTGTGAAAAACTGACATCATCTGCTCTTCCCTCTCATCATACTGTAAAAGCATAGCTGTACAAAATAGATACACATACTCTCCATTACATAAACCAACTTATATGGATAACTTTCAGCTCCACAAACTACTTCCATAAACCTAAAAGAAATAAAAAGTCTCCGCTCACCACTTATGTTTTACATTAATTCTCCTCACTCCGCTCACCAGGTACCACCTGAAAGAGTCTCCTTGGTGAGCAGGGAAGGAATTGATGGCATAGAAAGAAGGGCAGCAGGTATGTCACAGAGAAAGCATGATGGAATACATTTTAACGCTTTGGTGTGGCAGCTCCTTAATATATCCTCTGTCAAATTTTAATTTTCACATCTTAATAGTTGTGACTGTGGAGCCGTGCTCAACTCCAACTCAGTGATGAACTCAGGCTTAGATCTAATAGCGTAGTGTGAGGATACTTTTAAGATAATGACCCATTCAGCTACCTCTTGCAGCACCTGTCTGAGCTGAAAGTCTAAAAACCACTCCTTTCTTGTGCTTAAGAGTACACTTAGCAATGTAAGCTGTGGCTGAGAAAAGACTCCAATCACCAGGCAGACAAGACTGAAATGCAACCAATGATAAACTACACTAATGTCCAGCTGATCTGAGAGATGGAGCTGCTCACATACGAGGACAGGCTGAGAAAGCTGGGGTTGTCCAGCCAGGAGAAGAGAAGGCACCAGGGAGACTTTAGAGCAGCCTCCCAGTACTGAAAGGGGCTCCAGGAAAGCTGGGGGGGGACTCTTGACCACGGAGTGCAAGGATAGGATGAGGGGAATGATTTTCACCTGAAAGAAGGGAGATTTCATATCAATCTTAGGAAGAAATGTTTTGCTGTGAGGGTGGGGAGGCCCTGGCACAGGTTTCCCAGTGAAGTGGTGGCTGCCCCATCTGTGGAGGTGTTCAAGGCCAGGCTGGATGGGGCTTGGAACACCCTGATCCAGTGGAAGATGTCCTTGCCCATGGCAGGGGAGCTGGAACAGTAAACTCCACGTTCTTGTATTTGCTGAGAAAACACAAGATTAGTATTGACTGGTCAGCGAAAGATGTATGATCCATGTAGTTCCCTGGCATAACACACTGCATTGTAAGTACGATACGTGGATCTGCTGTATCCCTACACCATGCTCCATGTACAGTAATACTGAAACTTAGTCATTCAGTGCCAGGCAATGTTTTTTCCTCTGTGTAGCTAAAATCTCTAAAAACTGGAGGTGTCTGTGTGCTACACCAGGGAAAGAGGTGAAATCTCATCAGTCCTGGTGCCTTATGATGAGACACTGGCATTTGCACCTTGTAACCTCCCTGGAATGCTTACGGGACACACACACCCCAGAGAATGCAGGAAAAAACACCACATTGATGGTTACAGCAATTTCTAAGACAGAAAACAATTGCAGAATATTTAATTAAACTACCACCATGCAAAATTTAACTAATAAACATATCAGAATTCTGCTTCCTTTAATTCATTTGCAAAACTATTACACAGTATCGTCACACTTCTAAGAAGCAGATTTTAAAAGTTGCTGGATAAAAAAAAATATCAGTGTGATAAAGTCATGTTATTAAAGATGCAAAAAACCATGAATGAAATGTAACTAAGTCAAGCTGCTGGAGATGCTGGTTTCCAGGTCTAGGTGTTCTTTCTTTCATCACCCAGCTAAATGACTTGCTGTGTTACACAAGACAGAGAAGCTGAACTGACCAAAGACCAGGCTGTCTTTTAGCAGAAACAATCAAAGCCAGAAGACCTGCCATCTACTGCAAATGAGTCACAGCAAGATCACAACAAAAAACTGTTAGATATGGTGCTTAAGTAGTATATGAACAGACAAAACAATACTTCTTAACTATGTATTTTCATGTAGTAGCAAAGAGAGACAAACCACAAATTAGAATAATTCCACCCAAGCAGACAGAAATATTTGCTACCCTCCTGCTCTTTTAGCTCTGGTTCTGCTAGTGGACAGCAAGGTAGACCCTCAGGTCTGAAAGACCACTTTTGCTCCAAAGGATGGTGTTTCATGGGTGTGATCCTGTAACATCAAACAGACTCTGGACTACTGCACTGGGTAGTGCAGTAAGAACAGATTGAGGGGGGACCTCATAGCAGTTCCTGCTTCCTCATGAGGGGGGAGGAAGGAGGAGCAGGCGCTGAGCTCTTTTCTCTGGTGACCAATGACAGGACTCAAGGGAATGACACGAAGATGTGCCAAGGGAGGGTTAGGTTGGACATTCGGAAAAGGTTCTGCATCTAGAGGGTGGTGGAACACCAGGAACAGCTCCCCAGGGAAGCAGTCACACCGCCAAGCCCAACAATATTCCAGAAGCCTTTGGCCAACACTCTCAGACACATGGTGTGAAGGCTGGGGCTGTCCTGTGCAGGGATAGGAGTTGGACTCGATGATCCTTGTGGGTCCCTTCCAACTCAGGTCATTCTGTGATTCTGTGGGTAATCAATGCTCCCTGTGGAAAGGAGCACAGACAGTATGTTCTATGGCAACCATGACCAAAATATTAATTTTGGGATGTTCACTTGTAATGGAGTCATATTAAAATTAAATCAAATAAATTGTGCACTGTTCCTTTCCTGAAAATTTGAAGCAAAAGGTACCATGCAATGTGAAAAAACCATACTCCCCTTATTTCAGAAGGGGTCAATTTTAGCTACCCTCTCAGCTTTTGTTGTAGCTCACTGTAAACATGCTCCAAACACCTTTTCTCACATTTTTCTCCTTTACCACACGTGGAAAATTCAGAGCATCAAATGAGCTTTCTAAAAGAGCAGTGAAATCCAGTGCTGCACTTCATAGAATCATAGAATGGTTTGGGTTGGAAGGGACCTTAAAGCCAATCCAATTCCAACCCCCCTGCCATGGGCAGGGACACCTCCCAGTGGATCAGGGGGCTCCAAGCCCCATCCAACCTGGCCTTGAACAGCTCCAGGGAAGGGGCAGCCACCACTGCTCTGGGCAACCTGGGCCAGGCCCTCCCCACCCTCAATTGTGAAGAATTTCTTCCTAATGTCTAATCTAAATCTTCCACTTCCCAGTTTAAAGCCATTTTCCCTTGTCCTATCACTACAGCCCCTTTTAAAAAGTCCCTCCCCAGCTTTCTTGTAGGCTTCCTTTCAGTACTGGAAGGCCACTATGAGGTTTCTCCAGAGCCTTCTCTTCTCCAGGCTGAACAACTCTCTCAGCCTGTCCTCATAGCAGAAGTGGTCCAGCCCTTTCATCTTCTTTGTCGCCTCCTCTGGACCAGCTTCAATAGTTCCATAACCTCAAAACAGTAAAGCAAAGAACAATAGCAAGCCATAAAAAGCAAAAAACTCTTGGCTACCACATTTTCCCCATCCAGCGTGTGCCCAAGAAGTCAAATACCCAAAGCTACTCCCCATGGTCAGAGAAGGTGGGACTGGAGGCCAACCTTAACCATCACAAACACAGGGACACACAGTAAGCTGCTGTCGCCTTCCAGTCCTCAACACAATAATCCCTTCCTAAATAGACATGAAATGAGCAATTCCATTTGGCCTAATGAACACAGGCAAAACTCCCATTTTCAGGTTTGGTTTCTGCTACCTGACTGCAGCCTGTCTGGAAGGGACTTGAGAACACAAAGCCCCTTCAGCCAAGCTGGCCAGAATACTGAACACTTTAATCCACAGAGAAGCAGAACAATTCCAACCCATCTCCCACAAAGAATCCATTGTAAAGAACAAAATCCCTTTGTCCTTCAAAGTGAGCTCTAAACTGCCTTCTACAAAGGGAAAGCAAGAGAGCAATGACAACTGTGCAAGGCAGGCAGCACTCTGAATCCAACAGCAAACCACCCCAGCCTTTCAGAGGAAAACAAGATAGCCTTTTGATCACACTATAACATTGAAAATGAGGAGGATGTGCAGCTAGCTAAGTCCTTATGCACAGGGTTTTACTGTAACTCATGGCAGTAGGCTGAGATATAAGCCAGCCAGTGAAAGAGGATGAATTCAAGCTCATCATAAGCATCACAGGCCTGGATAATATAGATCCTTCAGCCCACTGGTTTTGTATTATACTGAGCCACAACCCGATGGTCCTCCTCACTAGTTGCTTACATACAGTGTTTTAATAACAAAAACCTCGTGAAGGCTTAATCTTCTAGAAAAAAAACAAAGAACAACGTGGCTCACGAGGTGGACAGGGTGCCATATAATTTCTCCAAGCATAGAGGTGCTGGTATAATGAAACATAAATGAAACATCCAAAATATTGCCATTCTTCCTGAAAGGAGTGTCTTCCAAACCAACACACAGGCACATACCATCACAAAGGAAAGAGATACAATTTTTGGTTCCTCTGACATTGCAGTTTTTAATCTTGGGTTCATGACATGCAACTAAGATAAGTCACTTTATTGGGAAAAAATCCTCACTGTGAAGAGATTCACAGAAAAAAATCAGGCAACCACAGAGGACAAGAGCTTGAAAACTGTTGTTCAACTAGAAGATTCAGTTGTGAAGAACTTGGTACCAGAGAACATTAATTCCTCCTTTATAATAGATGTATCTAACATAGCTCATCGGCAAAAAATATTAAAGTTCTCTCCCTTTAAAAATCCTTAAAAGTTCTAAGACCGTAACTGCTTTGAGGTACAAGATGATAGATCTGAATGAACGCTCCTGCCCACTCCAGCAGCTGGCACTGCTATGCAGTGACTGGGATTGCTGGAGGTTGTTAGATTCAGAGACAAGAGGGAGAGAGCCCTTTGGTGCTAAGGGAGAGACAGGAGCACTGTTTAACCAGAGCTGGACTATTTATTTCACAAGAAGGAGGGTGGTTTATGGGGCCAAGTTGCAGGGTCACTTAAAATAACTGTTCTCTCCAAGGGGAAGCCAAGGCAGGGAGGACAGACTGAAGGATTGTGTTTGCTACCAAAAAACAGAATGCTGCCTGGACAGCCTTTCTCACAGTTTGCTGGGCACTGAGGACACGTTTTCTGGAACTCTTAGGAAAGCAAGGAATCCACAGAAGTTCATATTTCTGACGTTATCTTGACAGTCTTGGTAATGGAATGGGTAAGCAGCACCAAAGTTACACTCTGTTTCTCAAAGGCCTTTAATTAGGGCTTCATCTTCCTCCTCTTATCCCTACAGGCCTTCTGTTGAGTCACTCTTTTGATTAATGTAACACCAGGCTCCTTGTTTATTTATTTCAAAGTTGCAGAAGCAACTCATTCCTAACAAAACACAGAAAAGTCAGGGATGAGCAGATGGTTGACAAAACAGAGGTAACAAAACCCAACAGTTGCATGTCTGTGTCACACCATTCACATGACACTGGCTTCACAGGATCCAGACGTTCAATCCCTTACTGTATTATGATGATATCACTCCCCATTTAATTATCTGCTAAATCCTTCCCCATTTTACATGAATGATGCAAATCCTAAACATTTCTGCAGCTCTCCACTCTCCATCACCCATATATCCCACCCCATCACTGAGCAGGCACTCTATTAAATACCATTGTGAAGTTTGTAATGGCATCCAACAGCCACTTCAGGGGCAGTGACACCGTAGTAATCAAAAATGTTCAGAAGCACTGCTTTAGCTCATAAAGGGGTTATCAGCTTGCCTGTTGCTGAGCCATGCATTGCACGACCACAGCTGCACTGCTATTCAATTGAAGTTTCTTATCCTGACCCATCTTCTGAAAAGAATATAAAATTGACTGCTGGCATCGGTGGGCTCACGCCTTTTTATGCAACTCAACAGACCTCAAAGATAAAAGAGCAGACCTGCAGAGGTCCTGTGACAAAAACAGGGGACTTGCAATTCTCCATCCCACTGTTCTTTGTACAAGCTTATTCCTTGTATCAGCTAAAAAGACTCAACTTCTTCCCCCAAATACAGCTTTCATCCCCTCAGTTTACAAGGGGTCTAGTATAGATGAGCCACATAAGGGCTTTTAGGACATAAGGGATTTTAGTCCAAAAGCTCCTGTTCCTGCCATGACTGCTGAGCAGAAAGCAAGCATCTACTCCATACAGCATCAGTCCAAGTTTCAAAGATCAGAGCTGTTAGCTCTTTAGCTGATTGACAGTTTTTATTAGCTCATCTCAAAACAAACAGGTTACTAACAGATCACAGTAAAGTTTAGCAGCTACAAAGCATGGCACAAAGCATGGCACAAAGCATGGCACAAAGCATGGCACTTTGAACTCTCAGCTTCATCCCTGACTTAGGTGAATTTAACCAATTACAGCTTTTTTTCTCCCCTCTGCACATAAGGATAACTTTCACCATTTAGTCCATGAGGGTAGCTGAAGGTTGAATTAACAAGGTTTTTGCGAGGACCAGGATTCTGCAGAGAGGAACACACACAAGAAATATCTTACAAGCAGCATTACAATGTTTGTTGTCCTACTTGCTTCTAAATGGACTCGTTGAAAAATACTTGAAACCAAATAGGGCAGCGTTCAATTTACTGTACAACAAAGAAACTCAGTACATGCACAGATCAGCTGTTAAGGCAAGCAAAATGTACCTCAAAGCAGTTACAGTTCTAGAACTTTTAAGGATTTTTAAAGGGAGAGAACTTCAATATTTTTTGCTGATGAGCTAAGTTAGATACATTTATTATGAAACATTGATAAGAGAAGCTTTTTCTAAGACATATAAACCAGTCTCAAATAAGTAAACATCACTGCTAATGATGGAATTCCTATTTTTGACACCTTTGGTAAACAGCTCAGTACGATGCCTACAGCAAGACAAAAGCAAAGCATTCACCTCTTTAACTGTAGTCACTGGTTTTGGAGTATTCAGCAGGAAAAGTGTGCACGTCAGCATTCTCCCAGCTGGCTCCAGGAGATTTAATTTACACCAACCACAGGGTGACTGTGCTAGCTCTCCGAGATGCCACAGCAGGCAAACTGAGGGGTGGGGGTTAAACAAGCAGCAATGCACACCAGATGGCTGAGGAGGACAGAGAAAAGATCCAGAGCACAAGGAAGCATATTAAAAAAAAAAATCCCCTTCGATGCTATAAATATTTATACTAAATCTAAGAAACTGGCTGAGTTCAAACTTGTCCTATGTGAATCATACAGCGCTTTCCTCACCCCATCTCCAGTTAATGTGTTCTGTGTAAAACCACCACAAAGGAGGTACCATAGTTACGTCAACTGTTTTTTCGACAAGCTAAGAGTGCTTTTTGTAGAGCTTTTGCTTTAGAACAGATTACTTTCCAAAAAACATAAACAGAACAACCAAATAGCCTTACTTTACTTGGCTGGTTCTGGTGTGGCATTTACTTGTCTTCCTGGTTAATTAATATTCATAGAAACAGCTTCCTTTTCATTGGACAACTTCAATTTTCTTCATGCAGCCATTTAATTACAATTAGCAATGCACCACAGAGAAAACAATTCCAATTTAGTAATCCAGAGCCAATAAACAATTTTCTGAATGGTTCTCCACTGAGAGTGTCAAAACCTGCTAATTTTATAAATATCTAAATTTACTTTTAGAAGTGAGCCATACTAAACATTAACAGTCCAATAACAAATCTGGGAGTGACAATACCATCTCTGCAACCACGGGGCTCTAATGTCATTTTTACATCACAGAATCATGGAACGCTTCGGGTCAGAAGGGACCTTAAAGCCCCTGCCGTGGGCAGGGACACCTTTCACTGGGTCAGGTTGCTCAAAGCCCCATCCAGCCTGGTCTTTAAAACAAGTAAAACCTCATTCTCCAAAAGACAACAGCTATTCTGAAAAATCCACTCAGCAGCTTTGGTTTTCTCTCTTCTTACATCAGCAACTGATGGGCTGGGCACTTCGTAGATGGTAACTACAAAGGCTACTGACAATCTCCTGTTATCACATTTTTGGTTAAAATAAAACATAATATTTCCAAATTGGCTAATACTCCAACAGAGCAGTGCCACTGCTATCCTGAGCAAACAAGATAGGCTCATCCTCTACATCTCTCTTACGTCTAACTGCAAAACACGTTTAAAGGCAAATAATGTATTTCTGCATGCTGAGGCACAAATATTAAGTCTTGCAAACCAGGGAGGTGTAATGCTGAGTGGTTTCCATGCTTGCCCTGTCAAATGGGTTTCCAGGAACAACTACTGCTTGTTAAATACAACTGGTTCCAAACTTCTCCTGGGAGAGCAAATGCATTTCCTGGAACCTGCCAGCAACATTTGGAAGAATAGGGGAAAAGTTGTACACTGCAATGCTTGATTCTCACAGCTGACAAGGAACAATTCAAAATGATGAGGAGTGAAAAAGAATGTCTTAAAATCACTGATGATAGATGCTTGTAGTGATGGGCGAAAAGACACAGGCCATGTTTCCTGTGACAGAATGAAGCTGGCACATACCTGCTGAAGGCATGCTTTCTTGCCTTCTCTGCCACAAAGGCTGTTAACAGTCCACTTTGTCCCAAGTATTACCCACCTCCATCCCGGTACACTACCCTGCAGATGACCTTCTCCTCACAAGACAAAATGAGGTACAAAGTGTCACCTAAGACTTTTGGAGGGAAAAGCAGGACCCACCACACTACTGCATTTATCAAGTTCTTGTTCGTAACGCAACGCTAGCGATCACCAAGTTAAAAAACAAAGCAAACTTATTTTATAAAAAATCTGATACCAGCAGTGCCATGAGACTTGGGCAAAGGGAACCCTCCAAACTCCATTTCACCCTTTTGTCCCCACGCTTGTATTACTTATTATCTGAGGTTTTCAGGACTTTCATCCCTATTAAAACTAGATATCTGAATATCTTTGATGAAGACTCACCACCTCATTGAAGTCTCTGGATGACTTTTTCTTTGGCTAGAACAAAACCTATGGTGGTTCAACGAACACTGTTACCTCAACCTCACCAAAGCCATACAAGAAAAAAGCTGTGCGGAGCTCCTTCCTAACAACTGAAACGCGCCCAGTTTGCCCTGCCTTTCAATCAGTGCCAAAACTGCTGCTGATGGTAAGAATAAAGCTCTTCTGAAAACTCCATCCATCTGGAACATGATGTTTACAAGTTGACAGGGATAACCCTAATGAAGAGCTCAACTGTCTGTTCCAAGCTGCCCCTGTGCTGGATGATCACAAAATCATGGAATGGTTTGAGTCAGAAGGTACCTCAAAGTCCATTCAGTTTCAACCCCCTGCCATGGGCAGGGACACCTCCCACTGGATCAGGGGGCTCAAAGCCCCATCCAACCTGACCTTGAACACCTCCAGGGATGGGGCAGCCACCATTGCTCTGGGCAACCTGAGCCAGGGCCTCCCCACCCTCACAGGAAAACATTTCTTCCTAAAATCTCATCTCAATCTTCCCTCTTGCAGCTTTAAACCCTTCCCCCTCATCCCATCCCTGCACTCCCTGATCAAGAGCCCCTCCCCAGCTTTCCTGGAGACCCTTCCGTACTGAATGGCTGCTCTAAGGTCTCTTTATAGCGTTTTCTTCTCCAAGCTCAACAACCCCAACTATTTCAGCCTGTCCTTGGATGGGAGGTTCTCCATCCCTCAGATCACCTCCATGGCCTCCTCTGGAACCGCCCCAACATGTCCATGTCCTTCCTGTGCCGAGGACTCCAGAACTGAACACAGCCCACCAGGTGTCTCTTCCTATCCCACAAACACTCCCTAGACACCATGCAGCACACCCCAAGCTACATACACTATGACATCAACCTGTAGAGACAGGCATGAGAACATGAGGTCACTCTTCAACAAAGCTGTTTGGGGAAGCACCACAGGAACTCTGCCTCCAGGAAACTAAAGGTGTGCATCATGGCAAAGTGCTTACACAACAACATCTAGCAGTGCTACATCACCCAGCCAGGTCTCCTTCGCAGCACACGGCTTTTCCTGACAGGCAAAGGAAGCAAAGACTCTCAGTGTTCAGCAATCATTCCATGCTGATTTATAAAGTAATTTTCAGGGACGTGATACAGAGCTGCACAATGAAGAAAAAAATTGGCTAGCTTTAAAAAAAAAATTAAACTCAAAACCACTCATGATTCCTCAATACTGAAGAAGTATAATACCATTTTTGTTAGCCTCCACTCCAGAAACTTGTGTTCCTCACTACCTCATGCTATTATCAGTGAAAAATCACAGGCTCTGTCCTGCTAGATTAGCCTTAGTGTAAACAACTTTGCTAAATTGCTTGGCACAATGTCTGCATGCAGCGTGTTAAAAGTCTAGTCTATTCAGCTAAAATCAAATATAAAGGCCCATCTGTATTAATCCTCAAGAAGAAGCTGATAGACAACCATTTTCATGCAAAGCAGATATTTAAAGAAGGCAAAACCAATACATATGGATGAATTTGTTCATTCATAATTTCAGATACCACACAATGAAGACTGTTGTTCAAGCTGTATTTTTTCTCTAACAGTTTTTCAAACAATACAGTGCATTGTTCAGACTCTGGAACAATTTAAGCTTTTTCAATGTCTCCTAAAATCCCCGGATTTATATCCAAAGAGACCTGGCACTGTAACAAATTTGACTTGTGAGTAACAAGTTACAGCCTTTAAGCAAATTGCTCATTAACACAGAACTGAACTTACTGCTACAAACCTCACTACATTTTATCTCAAAAAAAACATGCTGCCTATCTTATCTACTGAAAGTTGTGGGATAACCCACTCTTACACTCTGGCTTTTGATTTCCTTTTTTGAGTTCTGAGTTCAAACGCTGAACTAGCATCAAGGGTGAGGAGAACAACAGAACAGGGAAAAAAGACGCTTAAGTATGACCTACATCTCCCTTGCTTTTGATGAATGAGGAAAATAAACTGAATTTTGATCTCGGTACTGAAAAGAGTATTCTCAACTTCATGCTAGGAGGAAATCAGCAAGAAAAGTCCAACTGTGAAGCTGGAGTTCCTTGGTTTTGCCTGGAGATAAAAGCCATGAAGGAGATTTTTATCCTATTTATTGTTCCACTGATTCTTCAGAGCAGAACAGCGTTAAAGTAATTTTCTATATTTAGAAACTAACCCAAACTTTGGAGTTAATGGGAGAAACTGATGTTACAGACCGAGAGTGAAATGCAAGGTCAGCAAAGAACACAGATGGAAACTGTTCGTTAGAACTAAAGAAAACATGCTACATTTCATTAAACAGCAAATGAAGTTAGCAGAATCTGTTTCAGGCTCCTCGTTTGTGATCAAATATCTAAAATAGCCTTCTGGAGAAGACATGCACATAGAGGAAATGCCATGAGTGCACTAAGAAGACAGAGAGCCAGGCAAGCCCAGCGCAGCCAGCAAGCTCTTCACTCCTACAGGAAGTCAGTGCCACCATTATGTAATGTGCCACTAACAAAAGTAAGCTGTCCCAAAACCAAAAAGGGGTGTTTTTCTGTAAATCTGGATCCAATTTTCTTCATTAAAAAAAAAATAAATCCAGTCTTCTGGAGCATCCAGAGAACTCTCCATAACTATTTTGAGTGCTCCCAGTCTCACAGCATGCCCGGAGGATTTCTTAGCATCTTATTGCATTGCTTTCTACCTCTCCCACCACGGCAGTTCAGGCCTGGAGAATGCAGCAATAACACAAAGCATCTGCACACAGGAGAGGAAGGAAGGCAGAAATCTGCCGTCCAGCACAACCATCTGTACGCTCCCATGGATAAAAAAACAAAACAACTCTTCCACTTGGAGACTGCACCTTCTCATGCATATTCTACTGGAAAAGAGGAGACAGAACTCGCCGGACTGCCCTGTGACAGGCAAAGAGCAGGATCACCTCTGATCTATTCTGCTACATCTGAGCCCTCCTGCCATTACTTCACACACAAAGCTCTGGGAGAAAGAATATTCAGCTGAAGTTAAGGGAGTTTCCATCAAAAATAAGATGCTGCTGTTCTATCTCTGAATGCATGCTTGTCATTTGATAGGAAGCACTGGGAATGCCAGGCTGGTACGGAATGGCTCTGCTTCATGCACTGCAGCGAAGACAACTATCTCCCAAGGGTTTCCTGGTGTCCCTGAGCTCATTAGAAAGAAAACAATGATACAAAGGCACTACTCATTAAACTGGCCATTGTTGATAACTGGCAGCAAAAGATTAGCAGGAAGATATCTGATTTATTCATGCAAGAAAAAAGCATACAGATGCTAACCATAATTCTCTAATTATTTCTTCTTTTCTTTCTTACTGCACCAACAAATTGCTTGAACTGGCTGATCACTGCTAACATAACTGTCACTTTCCCACTGGCTAAGACTAAACACTCCCATTTAAATTACTTAAAAATTTTACTTCCCTGGAGAGTGGGACAAAATTCAAATGTTCTTTTTTACGCAACTTGATTAAAACCCCAACATGTTGTAAAAATTCAGATTTTTCTCCAACAGCACTCGCCAGAGTTGAGATCATCATGGGGCATCATGAGGAGCTCAAAGTTAGCAACAGTATTTAGAAAACACTCAAAAGGACACAAATTATCAATGCGAACCAAACAGCCCTGAGGAAAGAAAATGGCTTTACTCCCTGGTTCAAAGCTACCGATCTCCTTTCAAAACCCCTCTCACCTCACTGCTGGTTACAACCCTTTTGCTGGCTGTGGCTGTCTGAATTATATAGTGTGCAGAACTTCCCAACACACTACAGACTCACAGAAGTGTTGAGGCTAGAAGCCACCTCTGGACATCACCTAGTCTCAACCTTCTGCTGAAAGTCAGGCTCAACCATGGCAAGTTGCTCAGGGCACGTCAGTCAGGTTCTGAGCATCCCCGAAGATGGGGACTCCACAGCCTCTCTGGGCAACCCACGCCAGTGTCAGACCAACCCCACATGAAAAAAAGCAGAGAATTCTTATTATTTCTCAAACAGTCAGCTTCAGTTAAGGTTCCACACTACCACATGGTCAGCTAAACCTGCAACACGCCGTTATTTCTTAACGGTTAAATGGGAGAACTTCTAGATCTCCGTTTCCCCTCAGCCTCATCAAAAGGGCTCTTTTCTGCCCACAAAGCAGGTCCCATCTGTATTAGTCACCATTCTGCTTTCTTCCCCCAGACCTCCACTGAGCAAGCCAAAATCAGAAACATGTTTTATGAACCGAAGAGCGCTCCATCAATGAACGCTCCCACACTCCCTGGCATATGCCCATGAATGACAGACACTACTTGGGAACAGAATGAGAGTAAGCACAGCTGAAGTTCCCTGCACCTACCGGTCAAGGACGACTAACCAAGTGCTGGCATTAACTCAGTAGCCGGCACGTAACAAGTTGCAATCTGTAGCTCTCGCTGGGCAAGGAAAAGCAGGACTCATCTTGGGATGCAAATGATATTCTTCTACTCCACATTGAACTAAAGGGCCACTGAACACACACGATGGAAGAACTTTTCCTGTTTCTTATAGACCAATACATCTCTCATCCATAAGCAGCACTTAGTTCCAGTGGCTCGTGCCAGAGGTGAGAGATCAAAACTACTAATAAACCTGCTAAAGCAATAGTGACACACTTCTCCAGCATACCAATCATTTCAACAAGCAAAAGCATGTGTTTCAAGAGAGAATCTACAGGAATGAGGAACTTGTGTCATTTATTCCCTGTGGTATTAGTTCCATAATTCTTTCCTATGAAATTTCAAGCCTATTTTCACATCACAGAATGTATTTGTATCTTATCCTATATCTGTAAAAGCACTCATAAGTAATTCAAGTATGACCTCCAATAAACCGTAATTTGAAAGGGCACTTTATTGTCAATACAGTTACTGTTGCAGCAGTGTCTTTGAAAAGACAAGATCCATGATTGTGGACACAACTCACTTAGAAAATAAATACTGTGGCAGAGGCATGGAAGATCTGTAGACATCTAAACACCCTTTGAGTTCAGTACAGATGTTGCCAGTGTTTATACTTTTTAAACCACTGGATCATAAACACCTCACTATAAACATCACTGAAGTTTTGCTTTTCTTCATTTTGTGTGTGTTTATTTTCGTGTTAAAAAAGTTAACTTCCAGAATAAGGGAAAGATTAACAGATGTTTAAAGTAAACAAAGGCTGCTACAGCAGAGCTATTTCTTAAGTTGGTCTGTTGCTTTTGAACTATTAAAGCTAAGAGCTGGTTAAGTAACAATTATTGGAGAAGAGGCTGGGAGAAAAAAGGGGCTGGAATCTGCCATAAATATTAGGTATCATAATGAACTGGAATAATGACTCAAAACTAGTTTTTCTGCCTTAGTTAACAAACACTGGGGAACATGTACCACATAAGTGGAATTTTATGCAGGACTTCATGGTCTGCATCAAAGCTGCCCACTGCCTCCAGATAAAGTGCTGGTTACTACAGGGAACAAGGAAAAAGTTAAAGGATCCTGCCGTTTGGTTTTCCCTTCTTGCTTTTTAATCTAGTAATGAACAAAGCACGAGATAGGAAAGAGCTTGAGAACTGAGCTCTACCGAATGTCAGCTCCGGTGGGCAAGCTCAGTCTTCTTTTCAAGAGCTTTACTCCCGCAGACAGACTCATATTTGGGCAGGGAAGAAAAAGAAGGGGGGGGAAAGAAGAAACAGTGGTATTAACAGTTCTGCCGGGAGCCCCTCCACTTCCCGAGGGAAAGAAACGTGGCCGTGCCGATTTGGTGACGGAAAAGACGGTATTTCGCACTGCGAGGTTCAGCTCCTCATCTTTTCTGACGGCCTCATAGCCCGGTCTGTTTCTGGGGAGCACGAACAGAGCTGCGCTCCCGGTTCTGCCCCGGCTCGTAGAGCCCGGCAAACACGGAAAACGTTCCCGCAGGACCCGCGGGCCGATCCGTGCCGTGTCTGAGCACCAAGAGCGCTGCCCAGGCGGCTCCCACCCTGCCCCCGCAGCCGATCCATCCGCGGCCGGAGGGAGCTCAGGGCACCGCGAAGGGACAAAGATGACGCCTCCCACTGCTCGGGAGCGGGGGTGCGGGACGGGGGGGGAGGCACCTCCGGACCGGGACAGGGGAAGGGGCACCAAGCCAAGCCGAGCCGGGAAGAGGAAGGGGGGGTCTTGGGCCGCGCAGAGCAAGGAGAGCCGATCCGATCCCCGTGGCTCCCGCGGCAGCGACGGCACCGACTCCTTGCACCGGACAAACGGCTCGTCCCACGGCGGCGGGGAGCACCGAGGAAAGCAACACCGCCTTTAAACTGTTGGCTGACCGGCGCCAGCTCCAATGCAAGAATCAAATCAGCACTAAAAAATAGTTTAAAAAAAAAAATACAAATAACAAAACCCGACCCGCGAAGCGCCCTCGGCACCGAGCGCCCGGGGAGCGTTACCTTCGTAGCAGAGGATGCCGATGTTGTTGTTCATCTTGTCCAGGTACTGGTAGTTGAGCAGGTCCATCCTCACCAACAGCATTGACGGGGCGGGGCCGGCGCTCGGTGCCGAGGGCTCCGCGTCCCGCGCGCCGCCGGCCCGGCCGGTCCCGGTGCGGGGATCGCCCGCTCCGCTCCGCCCCGCTCCCGCCCGCCCGCAGCGCCGCCTCGGGGCTCGTCTCGCCCTTCTCCAAGGCGAAACCGAATACCGCGGCGGAACAAACCGCAACAGCCGGGAGCAGCGTAAAGAGAAAGGACAAAGACCCCGGTGCGCTCACAGCCCGCTGCGAGCGCCGCAAAACACGCGGGCGGCGCCGGGAATGGGGGGGGGGGGGGGGGCGGAGGGGCGGCTGCGGGGCGGAGCGGGACCAGGGGGCGGCCCCGAGCCCCGGGGGGGGGCGGCGGTGATGGGCCCGGAGGCGGCGGCACCGGGGAACGGGCGGAGCATCAGGAGACGGCGGGGCGAGGCGCGGGGGCGGAGGGACCGGAGGCGGGAGATGGGCGCGGGGGCGGTCCCGAGCCTCGGGAGCTGCAGGGCAGGAGGACGGCAGCCGAACACGGGGCAGCAGGGGCAAGAAGGGCAGCAGCATCCTGGCCTGGATCAGCCGCGGTGTGGCCAGCAGGAAGGGAAGGTATCGTCACAGAACCGCTTGGCTGGAAAAGCCCTTTGACTCCAAACACACCTGTGCGCTGCGGAAGCATCCCCGAGCAGCTCATCTGCCCAGCTTTTAAACACCTCCAGGGACGGCCACTCCACCACCTCCCTGGGCGCCTCTAACAGTGCCCGAGAACCCTCTCAGTGAAGAAATTTTTCCTGATGTCCGGTCTCAACCTGCCCTGGCACAACGTGTGGCCATTTCTTCTCGTCCTAGCACCTGTCACTCGGGAGAAGAGTCCAGCACCCACCTCACCACATCCTCCTTTTGGGAGCTGCAGAGAGGGATGAGGTCTCCTGTCAGGCTCCTGTTCTCTAGGCCAAACAAGCCCAGTTCCCTCAGCCACTCCTCGTACAACTTGTTCTCCAGCCCCCTCACCAGCCTCATTGTTCTTCTCTGGACATGCTCCAGCCCCTCAATGTCCTTCTTGTGCTGAGGGGGCCAAAACTGAACCCAGGATTTGAGGTGCAGCCTCACCAGTGCTGAGTGCAGGGGCACAATCACTTCCCCGGTACTGCTGGCCGCGCTGTTCCTGACACAGGCCCCCTGTGCTCAGCATCTCGAATCCTGGGTTCAGGTTTTGTAACAAGGTGGCTGCTGGTCTCGTCAAGCAAGGAACAAGTCATTGGACAAGGGGAAATGGCCTCAAGTTGCACCAGGGGAGGTTTAGACTGCACTTCTTTGGATTGGCTTTCTTCACTGAGAGAGTGGTGAAGCCCTGGCAGAGGCCACCCAGGGCAGTGGTGGAGTCTCTATCCCTGGTGGGTTTCAAAACGTGTGCCTGTGGCACTTCGGGACATGGTTTAGCATGCACGGTAGGGCTGGGGTGACAGTTGGAGTGGATGAGCTGAGAGGTTAATAATTCTATGGTTCTTAGAAGGAGACTGGGCAGAGCCAGTCCAGAGGGGAAGCAGCACTGCAACTGCCTAGGAAGGGGGGAGGAAGAGGAGGAGGAGGAAGGGAGGGGCTGCAGAGGGGCCTCCTCTGGACATGGAGCAGGAGCCAACCCAGCGCTGTGCAACCACTCCAGAGCAATGCTTTGGCCAGACTCCTGAGCAGGAGAACTGAGCTAAAGCCATCTGTTTAAAATTAATTCGTGCTCTTAAACGTTTACTTAAATTTCCCAGCATGGCCTCACACATATCCCGATAGTGTTGCAGTTAAAAAAATAATGCTGCTTTACAGCAATGGGACAGAACAGCAGCTCTGGTATGATAAAGACAATTAAAATTAAAGAAACAAGGCACAGTGGGTATGCCTGCATGCATATAAACAGGTACCGTGTATTCACACATCCTGCTACAATTCAATCCGTACACAGTTTCATTCTTTTTTCAGGGCTATTAGCAGTCAAACATTGTGTTTGGGATTTTTCACAGCTGCTAAAGCTCCACTGTAGATGACAGAAACGATGGGAGATTTTTGCCATGGCGGCTCTCATCACAGGATGTGGTCTGTCCTTCTCAGGCCAAACCTCAATCACGAAGACTGCTGCTTATGCAGATGTGCATGACTCATCATCAGACAGCAGAACATCTGCATGGGTGTAAGCATCTGCAAACCCAACGGGCATCAGCTTGTATTTCCTGCCGCTCATCAGCACATGAAGTCTGATTTGACTGAAAAAGAGAAATAAATATTGGGGAAGTCTGGTCCAAGACAAACAGAAGAAGCTAGGGGAGTCCTAATCTTCCCTGAGCCTCGCTCTGCCCTCTTTGGCTTGGAACAGCACTCATTCCTGCCTTCCTGGGATGGAGAAAGTTAATGGCACACACAGACAAGTGTCTTAAATGTCCACTTCAAGAATTCCTCCCTTTCGTTAGCAAGGGGGGAGATGGTGCATTACAAATGCACCTGATGGAGGGATATTTGGTCAGGGCATTTTGAAAAGTACTGCCAGAATGGGCTGGATATTTCAGTGATGCTCAGTGATAATAGTTCAAGTTACTGCTGAGAAACACAAATAAGAAATGTATCTCCAAGGAAGATTCCCTAGAACCCCAAATAAGATTTCTCCTCACTTCAGATCCAAAAAAAGTAGTCCTGTGTGTTATCTGCCTATATGTTTCAACTGAAGAAGAATGTCCGGTAACAGTGCTGAACTCGATACTGCACAAATCAAATCACCCAAAAGGAATTCTGCATTGCTGGGAAGATGAAGGTCAAGGGCCCATTATTGATTATTTATATGTAAAAAGGGCACTCTTCCTAATTAGAAGCACAATTCATTATGAAGACTTCAATATGGTATAAAAACTTAAGGGTACTTCACGCTGAGGTAACAGTACACCTCTTGGATGGTATCTAATACAAAGGTCGCAGTTGTTTTTTTGCCTTACAGGGTTTGTTCCCACCAGAGTTGTAACCACATATCTCCAGACCAAAGTAGTGCTTGATATTTTCCAGAAAAAGAAGTGCTTTTAAGACAGAGAAGAACATTATGGGTTTTAAGCAGGGAGACTACAAGTTTTACGTAGCCCATCATGTTGCGCCTACTCACATTCTAAGATACTGTATGCCAGTGCTTCAGATTGAACCAGCCATTTAAAAAAACATCAAGAGAAGTCTTTTAAGCTATAAAATGACTGAAATACAAGTGGTATGTATGCCAGAGGGTTTGGGGAAAATATTTCTATGTACAGTTGTTATTACAGAGAACATCCCTGGATTTGCATCAACACAACATGTTTAATGGATCTTCAGAAGGATAAGAAGAGATAAAGATTTAATTTTTAAAATTTACAACTACATTTTTTCAGGAACTGCAGGTGATGAGGAAGAAAAGAAAGCAATATTCTGAACTTCTTTAGAGCAGTGGTCTACAAGACAGGGTTTGCATATAATGGGACAAGGCACTGTAGTTCAAAGTCCAATATTAATTCCTCTCTATATTCAAAGATAGATGTTTCTTCAAGTTGTTTGGAAAAGCAACGCTGAGTGTTGTCTACAAATCACTGACTGCTCAGTATTGCTGTCCAGACACTAATAAAGAAGTTAAGTCTTCATTACTAGACAAGCAGTCACTGGTCTACAGGTTTTTAGACAATAATGATCACTTTATTAATGTGCACAGCCTTCAGCAGCACAGTATATGCTGTGATTAACACTTTTCAAACATTGTGTAATGAACAACTTTGATGTTTCACTTTAAATAATAATAAATCGTTACCAAACAGCAGGAGCTTTATGAATTTCTAAATTAAAACATCTATTCTGAAAGTAGGGCAATGCCTAGAGAAGGAATGGGGGAAAGGTCATCTATATAAATGTATCTCAAGCATTCCAAACCCAAAATCCACTTACAGGAAACCTTTCTTTGAAAGAAAACTAAACAAGTCAACAAATTCAAGCCAAGCAGACATTACCCTTAAATACTGGCAAGGTGACTGTAAAGTACTCCGCTTTGGACAGCAAAGAATTCCCACCTGCTTGATCCAAACTGCTGTTCATGAAACACTTCATCAGTTGAAGACACATTCTGCTGAATGGAAATCAATAATCAATGCATCAGCAGGTTGGATGCAACACACACTGAAAACTAAGCTATAACCATCACCCCAGGCCCTCTGCCAGTTCATTGTGTTCCTCTACACATTGGCAAACACAAGGATGTGCTTTAGCATCACAGCTAAAGTATTAGCCACAGCACTTCCTATAGGACTGCACATGCAGGCAGAGAAACACACGTCTCTAGATATGAAACTGCAGAACCCTGGCACTTCTAACACAACAGCATCCTCTAGGGGAACATCCCTTTGTCTCCCCAGAACCACCTTGGACCTCGCACCACAGCGGGTCAGGTTTGATTCTATTAACCCACAGCACAGGTGAGACAGTTCAACCTGTCAGCGAGCTTGTGCTTCACTGTGATACAGACAGCAAACTCTGTCTTCACCCAAGACAGTCTGATTGCAGGAGGCAGAAAAGAACAAAGGGCAGATCCAAGGAGTAGATCAATCAGCATGGGCAAATCCAGATGGCTAAATGTGTTTGGAAAGCCAGTCCCACATTGGGTTGGGCTCTGACAAGATTTCTGTGCAGCTCTTCTACGCATCTCACAATTAGAAAATATCAAAGTGCTCTCTTGCCGAGCACACCAGGCTTATGAACATGAGGTGAAGCCACTGGGCAGTGGGTTCCACCATCCACACTCTGTGTTTTTGCTGAGCTGGCTTATGCCTGGTCAGACAGCCCAGCATTCCTGGACAGCTGGAGCACGTCAGGAGCGCTCCGACTGCACCAATTCCAGCTTCTTTTCATCTGAACAGAACCCAGAGTAGGGCTGAGGCCACGCTGTAGTGCGAAGCAAAGGAGGGCAATCTGGAGAGGCACCCTGAAAGCAAACACCTGCCCAACTGAACCCTGCTGTGTGTGCACCAATAGCCAATGAGAAGAACAGGGCATCTTTCAGGTTTAAAAAAAGCTTGAGAGTTCCCTTTTTGGAGAGTTACAGAGCATGTTATGGATGTAGGATGCTATTGTGTCACTGGTTCCTAAATGCTGATAAACTTCTCCACTATAAAAATAGATAGCCCTGGTTTGTTTGAGCAGTAGTAGGACCTAATATAAAAATAATCCATACAATACTGTATTATTTATTTGCCTGAATTTTTGTAGGAAAAATGGATATTCTGTAATATAGCATGTTCAAAATATCAGATTTGACTGTAGGATTTTGTATGGTTTTTACAGCACTTAAACATATACTTTAGAACAAACATTTCCAAGCATGCTGCAGCGGAGCACTCCTGCCTTCTCTCTGCTGTCCTTAACTCTGCTCGTCCCCTGTCCCTCTGCCACTGTCCTCCCCGCATCCCTCCTCACTCTTGTCTCCCATGCTGGCTGCTACATCGGGCAGCAGCACTGCAGAGCCCGAGAACATGGGTTTGGTGTGCTTTTCCACATCAGTCAGTGGGGATATGCACGACACTGGCTGAAACTCAAAGCAGTAGAGGAACAATGCGCTATCCATTGACTTGGACACAACTGAAACGACACTCTTGACTATCATCAGCCAAGAGGAACTATTTCTACAATTTTGCAACAGGGAGGAAAAATACAGTCCTTATAGAGTGAGACATTCTGATGTAAAGCACCCTACAGTATTGCTCAGTATAATTTGGTTTTCAGCTGAAAGAGGGGAGATTTAGAGCAGATATCAGGAAGAAATGTTTTCCTGTGAGGGTGGGGAGGCCCTGGCACAGGTTGCCCAGAGAAGTGGCGGCTGCCCCATCCAAAGAGGTGTTCAAGGCCAGGCTGGATGGGGCTTTGAGCCCCCTGATCCAGTGGGAATTGTCCCTGCCTATAGCAGATGGGTGGAAGTGGATGGGCTTTGAGGTCCCTTCTGACGCAAACCATCCCACGATTCCGTGATCTGTTGCACCTCCTGAGGCTGAACAGGGACCACCTATAAAAGCAGAGACCTCAATACACTCAAAGGAGGAGCCGGTGGAATACAGCAAGAGTACTTGGACACAGTCTTTCCTCTTTAACAAATGAGCACGCTGTAGTCCCCAGCTGCTAGGTGGCAGTGTGCCTGAAGGAAAGATGCTGCTATGCCTGTTCCACACACTCTGCTGCAGCACTGCTGCACTCACCATCTCGGGTGTTATTGCAGTTAGAACTCGTTTCACAGAAAAAAAAGGAAGCAAAAACTTACATTTCAGCAAAATGGGGTGTTTGATTTTAAATACATTCAGCTACGATAAGGAAATACAGTTACAGTGTATTAAAGATGCAGGAAGCTCAGGGATTCAAGTTATGGAAAATGACATTCAGCATTCCTTGCAAACAGCTGTCTCAACAGCTGTGCCTCCAGATCCACAGAGAGTAATACAGAACCCAGCTCCTCCCTCACCAAGTCAGATACCCCAGCACAGACCAGCTTTATGTGCTTTTTACCAAGTATGGAATTATGACAATTGCACCAGTGAATATCAAAATACACATTCTTCCATGTCTTGTTTTTTAAAATGAAGGTACATTGTAAAGGGAATTTAATCCCCTCAGACCCCCTTCTGCCTGTCACAGCCTTCAAAAGGACAAAAATAAAGCCCCAGCAGGCAGAACATCTCTGAACTATGCTAGTGCATGCCTTCTCATTTGACCTATCCTTTACTCACTGAAAGTTCAACAATGAGCCAGACACTACAGAAGACAAAAGATGGATTTGTTATCATCAGTGGAGCTCCTCGAGAGTGAAATATGAGACCTACACTCAGTATTAAGTTGTAGCAAAATAATTTGTATATAGTTTCATTCTTGTCATGCTTTAACTTATGCAATCCTGCTTAAAAACCAAACAGTACTATTCTAGCAAGGAAACCTGTTGAGTGTGTGTATGTACGGAACCGCTGCTGCCTTCACGAGCTGCTGGTAACCCTCCATCTGAAGCTGTCTGTTCCCTGAAGGCCTGAGCCTGGCATCCTGCTTTCAGCTCCCAACTGGCCTAGTAAGAACAGAACTGCCAGGGAAACCAAAACTATAGTGGTGCCCTAGAACATCTAGAGTTGCAAGCTCTTCTAGGAGCAGGGATTGGGAACTGCTGGTTCGTTTAGACTGGGAGTTGGCTTTTTAACAAGTGTTTGCTGCACTGCAGTTCTTATTCTGTATTACTCAGAGATTTTTAAGAGTCGTATGACTGGGAATGGAAATAAAAAAGTTTGCACACATTTAGCAATTCAGAACCAGCCATTCCATATCAAATTAAAAAACCCTAAGACAATTAACAACGCAAAAAGCCTGCCCTCATCAGCAAGAGCCCTCTCCCTCTGTTTTCCAGTTTTCCCTCCATTACCTTCAGAAAGATCTTTGTCTCCTACTCCAAACTAAACGCACCCTTCTATTGCACCACAGACTGCTTTCATGAAAGCAGTGAGGAAAGGGTGAGACTGGGACAAAGGCAGAGCACAGACAAGCCTTCAGTGCAGCTCTGTCTTGGTTTGGTGGAGGGTTTGCCACATTTAGCACTCTGGGTCGAAACTGAAAATGGTCACAAAAGGCAGTATAGGAGCTATGCCTTTCGAATCCCAGAATGGTGTGGGTGGGGAAGGGTCCCTGGAGCTCATCCAGTCCAAGCCTCCTGCTAAAGCAGGGTCACCTACAGCAGTTGCACAGGAGTGTGTCCAGCCAGGTTTGAGCATCTCCAGAGGAACAGAGTCCTCAGGCTCTCTGGGCAGCCAGTTCCAGTGCTCCATCACCCTCAAAGGAAAGAAATTTCTCCTCATATTCAGGTGGAACTTCCCATGCTCCAGTTCATGCCTGCTGCCCCTTGTCCTGTTGCTGGGCACCACTGAACAGTCTGTCTCTCTCCTCCAGACACCCGCCCTTTTCATGTTTATGAGTATTGTTAAGATCTCCTCTGTCTTCTCTTCTCCAGGTTAAACAGACCCAGGTGTCTCAGCCTTTCCTTACGAGGGATGCTCCAGTCCCCTCATCATCTCTGTGGCCTCTCCTGGACCCTCCAGTTTTTCCTTGTCTTTGCGGATCTGGGGAGCCCAGAACGGGACACAGGACTCCAGGTGGGGCCTCATTAGGGCAGAGCAGAGGGGGAGGAGAGCATCCCTCACCCTGCTGGCCACACTCTTCTTGATGCACCCCAGGACTTGGCATTCCTGGCCACAAGGGCCCAGTGCTGGCTCATCATTAACTTGTCCACCAGGACTCCCAGGTCCTTCTCCCTGAGCTGCTTTCCAGCAGGTCAATCCCCCACCTGTACTGGCGCAGAGGGTGATTCCTCCACAGGTGCAGGACTCTGCACTTTCCCTGCTGAACTTCATTAGGTTCCTCTCACTTCTCTTACAGTGGGACAAAAGCTGTACCTCCCAGTTGTTTCAAATCTTGGAAGTGGTTTGCAAAGCTCTGTAATGAATGGTGAGCAGGAGCACACAGAGTACACATTCTGCTGGTCTTTCCAAAACTAAATGACCAGTTCACAATTGCCGCCGACGGCAGGGCAGTGCAGGCAATGGACCAGGTGATCCTGTCCAAGTCCTACCCGGTGACACACAAATAATCAAAGTGTTCAATAGCACCTGATTTAGCTTAACCTCATTCATTCCAGAAGCAGTCAGCCCTCCCTGTTCCAAAATACAAACCTCAGCTTCAAAAGGTCATGGCAAGTGCTGACAGTGAACGCTGTGCTGCCTCTCAGAAGCAGAAAACCTCCTTTTCCAATGGATCAAAGTCATCTTTTCCAGTTCTACAGCTGCACAAGACATTTTTCCTTCCAAAAAAGTCATTTTTACCCTCAAAATAAAGCCTAGAGACTGCTGAAATTTCTTGATCAAAACTACTTTTCAATAGCAACAGCAGTGCTTTTGGATTTTTTCACTGCCAAAAAAAAGGAAACAAGAAGGTTCAAATAATTTTTTTCATGTTTTCAATTAAAAAATAACTTAATTGTTAGTAACTTCCAGATTTCTGGCAAAACAGCAAAGTCTTGGGAATTACATTTGCATGTATTTCCCATCTCTCTTCCTCCCTGCACTGCTGGTACTTGCCTTCTTTTCCAAGGGAAAGCAGTGGTCACAACCATCGCTCTGTCTTTAATAGGAGAGATGATTGCACAGCATGGAAAGTGTAACAGCACCACGGGGCTTCCAAACTGCAATGCTAAAAATGGCATTTTAAAACCATAACCTAGGAGTCAGCATTTCCCTTTGATGAATGCAGCCCCTGCCGCAAACGCTACCGTAATTTGAGAGTGAACATTACTAGAGCACAAAGCTTTGACACTTTTTATCACTTGCTTGTTTTTAATGCAGTTTTCAAGGGAAAAATGTGTTATACGACCACACCTCTCTCTCTCCTTACCCCAACTTGGAAATAGTGGGCAGATTTCAATCGTAGTTCAAAGGCAGCCAGAATCCTCAAAGTGGCCGCCTTCCTGTCCATCTCTGCAAACCATGGGCAGGGAGAGCAGACTCTGGGAAAAGCCTGAAGAACCCAACTGCTGTCCATCTATTTGGCAGCAGTTGCCTGGATGGCCCTGCCACAGCCTGGCTGGAGGGCCAGTGGAACAAGCAGATAACTCAACTTGTATCCACCACCTCAGTTACTGATATTCACTGCTTCCTAAACAAGACAAATGTTCTGCAATGTCCTCGAGATTTTCTTAGCCTTTTAAAGTGTTTACCATCTTAACATCTTTCTCTCCTTCCAACAATCCCATCACCCTCACTCATGTTCCCCCAAATTCCATCCCTCTCTTCCTACACTAAGCAGCTCCTTTTCTTACCACCCTCCACTTACCAACCATCCCAGAATGCCCCACCTTCTCTCACACCGCAGCTTCCCAGACCTTTCCAATCGAAGTGTAATACTTCATAATCCAGGCCTTAAGATTCCCTCTGGCTATGCCCTCTGTACCAGCCTGCTCTAGTTCTGGGTGCCACCAGTCCTAAGCGCACGCAGTACCTGGAGAGACACAACCATGAGGCGCTGATATCCCAAAAATGAAATTGCAGCTCATGCTTTATGCTTTAGATCACCTTGTCCCTCCGCTACATCCTTTGCCACTTGACCTTTAGTTTCCTCTCTCTGAGCCACAGGTCTTCTCAGGGACTCAAGCAATGTTTGCTTCTACTAATCTGGCAATATACCATCTTCTTCCCGAAGTGCTGGAAAAAGGCAGAGTCACCCTGGGTTTAACAGTCTACATATTCCTCCTTCAAGACAAGGGGGTAAAAAAGACATGATTTTGTGACAGGACTGGTGGCTAAAGAGGACGGGGTCTTAATCGTCCCAGCATCTCCTTCTGATAAACAACTCCATTGCAGATAAAATTCCCACATAGACAGATCCCAGCTTCCAAGCACAATACCAGTCATCTGTATGAAGTGAGCTGAGTGGAGTAGAGACCATCTCAGCCCATCTAGCCCTCACCCATCTCACTCAATAGACTGAAGAATGTCTCAAATGTACATTTTGGGGTTTGGTATCATAAGAGAATCCAAACAGTTGCTTCCTGTAATTACTGCTGCTATTACAGAATCACTACCAAAAAGGTTGGGGTTGGAGGGATGCTCTGGAGCTCACCCAGTCCAATCCCCCTGCTAAAGCAGGGTCACCTACAGCAGGTTGCACAGGAGCGCATCCAGGAGGGTTTTGAGTATCTCTAGAGAAGACTGCCAACCTCTCTGGACAGCCTGTTCCAGTGGTCTGTCCCCCTTCCACTCACTCTCCTCAACTCTCACCCATTAGGCTGCTAGTGTTTAGGTCACTTGTTATAATCTGCTGCCATCAACAAAACCTGTCCTCTTAAACATATCTTAGAAATAATCCCAGGATGCCTTCTTAGGGATTTAAAAAACATAGGCATAAACCACATTTATCAAAAATCTGCATGGACACATCCCTTGAGGGTAGGGGAAACAAAACTAATAATAATGATGATGATAATGGCAGCTCTAGGACAACAGCATACAAAAATACAATGCATTCATGCACAGTGTTATTGACAGAGAAAGTACTTTCTTCACTTACACCTTTGCTAAAAGCTAAATTTGTGAAGGTAAGGTGCCAAAGCACTAGTCTCATGGAAACTAACATCTGGAATTCACTATCCTACAAAAATATAAAGAAGTGTTGCACAGATCTCATTTGCTTTTAAAATGCTGCCTAAATTTAGATATAAATGAACATAATGCAGGTCATCAGTCTGGGTTGATAACCCTTTAAATGGACATACTACACAGAATTCATTGCATAATACTGAATCCCACCGCCTGGAAAAATTTGTAATACCTGAACGTTACCATTCCTTTACCTTTTATGCATTATGATGCATTACTGAAACAAATGTTTTCTTTCAGAAACACAGAACATGAGATTTATTGACATTGCGGGGTATCTTATACACGCGAGGGTCATCAGCGTGCCTTACAATGAAATAATTGTACAGGCAAACCCCACTAACCATGTGTTTTCCACACTTGGCTTGTAAATCAGAAGACTACATAGAAGCATAGCATGCTGGAGGGTTGTGGTGATTAGGACTGGTCCCAGCAGTCCCCTTATTTTCCACAAACCGATGAAGAGATTGCACAGAGACAACAGTATCTATCTTGAAGGAAAATATTATCTTAATTTTAGTTGTATTTCTACAAAGTGGATATCCATCTATCTCAGGTCTGCATTCAGAAACTTAAGACAAATCACCCTTTTCTTCAAAAAAAGGGCATTTGCAGTTAGCACCTTTTTTGAAAAAAATTAATTTCCATAACAAAGCAGTTTGGTTTGTTTTTTTTCTAATTACATCACACAAACCATAAATGAGGATCAGAATATCACCGACACTGCCATAGCACAAACTTCATTAGGAAAATCTAAGTAAAAGTGTGAATGTATTAATTAAGATGTAGGTAAGCACCATATGCTGTGTGGAACTGGAATTAAATTGTACAGGTACCCACCGCACAGACTTTACTGGACACTGCCCTTTCACAGACCTAGCACTTGGCAGGATGGAACACATGTTGTACTTCTCAGTTTTGCCTTCCACCCACAATATAAAATGATGGCTCACACTATTCTGTATCAAATCCCATTTTGGGACTTGGTTACCAGTGAAAACAATCCAACACCATTGTGAAATAAGGCAGTGGAGAATTACTAAGTTTTACAATAAGGCTAATCTTTTCCTAGACCTTATTTCAGCAGAAACCCCCTGTTAGCACACCACCATTCAACACAGCCAGCATACATAATACAAAATGCACAATAATTTACTATATAAAATATTACTATTTGCCTACAGACAACGCTTGGAGAAAGAAAACACATACTCTTTATGAACTCTTGTTTTAAGATTGCCACTATTATAATTCTCAAAAAAAGAGTGTAATTTACTTAGTTATAAAGAATAACAAGAAAACCACTAAAAGTGATTTTTACATTTAGAAGAGTAACAAGAGTCTTTTCTTGACAAGCTTATGAGACAGGACAGAGAACCTTGCTTAAGCATGGTTACTGTGCTTTCATTCAGACTACGCTTTCAGCCGTTCACACATTTGGAGGGCAAAGGTTGGGCAAAAGCCTAATTACATAAGTCACATTATTGCCAAAAATTCTGGGCTTAATGTCTCCAGAAGTTAGAGAAACTGAACTGTCCTATGAAAAGAACTGCTTGGGTGGGTCAGGACAACTCAATAAGGAACCACGTCATTGGTCAGAACTGCTGATTCGTTGAAGCGATGATAAATGAGGAGGCGAATAGACCCAACGTGCACCAACAAGCATTTAAACCATGCAGACAGGTATGATACTGTATCCTCAAAACCAAAGGCTCTCGGTTTGCAATCTTAATATTCAGCATAACGGAGTTCATGTCAGGCTGGGAGCAAGGCTCCAACACGTGCGAGCAGCCCGATTGACCTGGCACTGAAATGCACACTCACATCACAGGGCGAAGTCGGGGCTTGCGAGCGCTCTTCACTCAGATGGTTTTCTTTGGCTTCATCTTAAAAGAAGCAGCAGCAAAAAAAAAGTTACAAAACATAAATCAAAAAGCCAAAAATCTTGAGCTGGAGATGTCCTACTCTTTCTGTGACATCATAGGAAGCATTTTTCAGGATCAATAATGTTACTCAAACACATTTAAAGAGTATCACAATGATTGTGAAAATCAAACACTCACAAGTTAATAAATGTCAGGAAAAGGATTTTTGGGGTAACCCTGATTTACCACCCTTAGACAGTAGTACTGCATAACAATGTTTGATTACCTTGCAGTCTGTATTCACACAAGACCACCTTATTTTGTGTTAAGGAAAGGTTTATTGACTCTGGTCCGGACTAATGTTTGAATTGAATCATATAAAAGAGGTGTTGTAGAGATTAATTAAAGGTTTATGAAGCTTTGTAGTAGCACAGTGATTAAGTACCATATTAAAACCTACAAGGAGTTGAACAATCTTGCCTGTGGACCTGTGTTTGAATAGTGAGCAGAAAAGAACGTTTAGGCTCCTCTAAGCAATGTGGAAAAAACACCTAAATATCACAGAATCATAAAATGGTTTGAGTTGGATGGCACCTTAAGGCCCATTCAGTTCTAGCTCTCACTGGATGAGGCTACTCAAAGCCTCACCCAACATGTCCTTGAACATCTCCAGGGATGGAGCATCCATGACTGCTCTGAGCAACCAGAACCCCAGTGCTCCTTCCCAGTACTCTTGTACTGGTACCCAGTTGAGCCACACTCTTGCCCAACAAGTCCTGGTTACCATATTTCCCGCCCACCTTCCACAGCCAGTCCTCTGCACGGACATCCCACCTCGCTCTGCCCTCACACGTGGGGACATCTGGACTGGAGACATCCTGGCCAGGCACCTCCTTCTCTGGCACTCCAGCTGCCTCACACGCCAGCAGCTCCCCAGCTGTACTCACCCCAAGCAGCAGGACATTCTGTCCAGGCGGGAACACTCGACATTGAGATGCTGACACCTTGTAGTTTCTTGCTCACTTAAGCAGATTTTGACATGGTCAGGAGAAAGTACACAAAGGTCAGATGTCAAATCCCTCCTCCCAAACAGAACATCACCAGAATTAACAGGGATTTATGTACAGAGAAAATAATTCCTCTCTTTTTTTCCCTATTATTTCTTTTCTTATTTTTGGAAATAGGGAACTCACTCTGAATAAGGGCACAGGAAGAGGGGTTTATATAAAAAAAGAGTATAAGAAAAAGCCACACCACCTTACCCTAGAGTTTTAGCCTGGAAAAAAAAAAATCACCTCTCAGGCTGTTAATGTCCATTGAATATATAATTAATTGAGATTAGGATTTTGCAAAGCATCTAAGTCATTAAAAAGCCACAAAAATAACTAGTGTAACCTATTGCAGCTGTGTATGTGTGTGTATGTACATAAATGTGTATGTAAATGTGTCCCTGAAATGACTTTGAAAAAAAATGGGCTCATTTTCCTCTATCCCATTAATGCCTCAGTTTATTAAAACAGAACTGATGTGAAATACAGTTCCCCTCACATGCTATTGGCTTAATTAAAAACAAACAAACAGATAAATAAAATCTTCGCTTAGTTAAAGAAAGCTGATGATCTCTTTTCCTTTCTATGGGAACGCTTAATTTCATTTATCACATGCTGTATTTCAGCATATACTCTACTAAATCATTCCATGTGCTCTAAAACATTTTGAAATACACTTGACAATGCTAGTCGGTGGAGTAAGAACAAAAAATGTTAAAAATCTTTACAACGGGAAAAATTCAAATTACTGCTCTTCTCCAGTTTGATCTAAATATGCATAAATCAGGTCCTCTCTGAGACAATGTTAAGATCTTGTATCAAAGAAATCAAGTTAAAATTGTCACCGAAATTCATCCTACAGGCTAGAAACAATTCACTGCATCTCCCTTAAGTCAGAACAGGTTTGTCACACCACGCACACACTGTAGCCTACAAAGCCCAGTGACAGCTCTTCGTAATTAGAAGAGAGATGGAACAGAACGAGCACGCAGCCTCCATATCCCCTGTCATCACTCTTAGCCCCTCTGCCAGCCACTGTGGCTGTGGGTTTAAACATCTACGTTGTAAAGCTGGATCTAGAGAAACCAGCCAACGGCTTCAACTGCCACCACGCTGTCCTTGGCTGGGCAGCTGCTGTGCCAGGGGAGGTGCCAGCGCGCCCTCGCAGCGCAGCCGCAGGGCAGGGCGCTGCACCCCACGCCGCAGCTCAGCCCTTTTCCTGCACATGCTTCCTGCCTGCACTTGCCCTCACACGAAGTGCAAATCGCAAGAGATGTATGTGAAAAACTAAAAATTTAAACCCTCGGCGCTGGAATGGAAGATTTCCAAGTATTCCATACCCATCTCAAAAAAAAAATAAGTCAGTTATAGCAGGGATACAACAGTGCTGGGGGGAGCAGAGCAACATCCTGGTGTGCCCAGAACAGCACTTACATTCCATATTTCAGAAAACAACAGACCGTGTAAGGCAAGAAAAATAAGGAGACTCCAGTATGGAAAAACTAGAACCCAGCAATGACCTTGCCCATTTTTTTCCCCATTTCCCTTTATGTTGCAACTCCACAATATTGCAAAGTTTTGCAATGCTCATGTTTTTCCTAAAGCCCCATTTCTCCCCAGGGCATCTGAAGACATTGCAAACAATTTATTTGTGTTTTTAAGCTTTTAATTCCAACAGATAAATAAAGAGTCATGTAAATTATACCTCAAAGTGAGTCCAAAAGCTTGAAACTAGAAAACAGTGATTTTTTTTTTTAATTGAACAGTTTTGAATGCCAATTTTGAAGTGCTAAAATGTTTGGATTTGGCAGAACACAAAACAGGGTAGGGTGGGTAAATACTGTAAAAGTAAGTTTTCTTTTTAGGTGTCTCATTCATCAAAAGCACTCGGCCATTCAGATATTGTCTGTTTCAGAACAAATTCACTATCTGAAGCTTCCTCTGAACTCAGATATTCAGACACCATAGCACAAAACTGAAGGAAATATCATATGGAATGTTTATGTCACAGGTCCCTAACAGGGCACTTTCCACAAAAAGAAACAATGCATCCAAACTAAACTGAAGTCATGTGATCAATATTTGTATTTTAAAATGTTTATCCAAAACATTTGTTTTCTAACATCCAATACAAACAACATATTAGGAATATGTGCATAGAATTTCTGTCTCCAAGGAGCCTTGCAGACAGGAATACATCCACGTCCCTCCTGAGGCAGTAGCACACCTATACCGCAGAGGGAGAAATCCAGGCAGGAAGATGAGATTTACCCAGAGGCACAAAAGCCAGTCAGTTCCTGACTCTCCGCACGGAGCCAAAGACCACACCTTGCTTTCATCCACTCTAGTAATTAAAAATGAAAGAATTCGTGGTCTGTATATTCTCTTTAAGCAGAACCTGTCTGACCTGTTAATTTACTGACGATGTATTTTAGAAAGTCACAAGACAGCCTGCCAGTGGAGCACCTTATGAAGGGCATGCTGGTACTCCATGGTTTGGGTAAAATACCTGCAGCTTTCTCCTTACTCCAGACTATGCTCATTCTGCACACCACCCTCTAAGCAGTTTTGGACAATGGGGGATATAAATTGTGCCAGATTCTTGTTCCAAGGAGGGAATGCCCTCTCTAAACATTGCTTACAAGAAGGTAAGGAAATTAATCTAGTCAACAGGAAACAAATATAGGACCTTATTATTCCTCTTGCTCTGATCAAGGTATAAAAAGAAACCACAAAGTGGCAGACATTCCCATGAAATGTACAGACGGAGTTTGAATCCTTCCGGAGACCACAAGGGAGAATATTTGATCTCCTCACAAGCAAGCACAGCATGCGTTTACCCTCTGCAAAGTCAACTAGATTCATAAAAGTGAAAGCAGGCAGCTCATTCTTGCCTGCAAGTCCTGATTTGCAAGCCTAGCATTGCATCAACTCAAATGTTGCTCTGGGCAGCCCTTGGGAGTCTGGCTGAATTGCACATCTTCTGACACTCTGGGATGCTTCCTGTGAACCTTTACACATCTCAGTGAGCACACTCTTGTTCCTAACTAGGAAAACCATAGACCAACTTTGGTCTCAGGAAAAGGTCCTTTCAATGTTTCTTTGCCTTTAAACTGGGATGTCTGACCCCGCAAGATCAAATCTAAGAAAGCCTGTCAAAATGAGGACTCCATATCCACATGCATCACATTAATCAGAATTTCACAATCCTGTTCACGGAATAAGCATTGGCAAGATTGCAGCCTTGGTAAAAAAATCTGCAGTACAGATGATCCCAAGATCAAAGTTCACCTTACAGACTTATCACCTGTGGGATCCAGCTACAAAGGGAACCCATCCGTGTTGTATCACACAGGCACAGCAGCCCAGCTCTCCACGTGTACGCATCACTTCCTCAGGGGAAGCGCCTCCCTCGGGTAGCCTGAGGAATGTAAGCAGGGTGCTGATTCCAGCCGGTTTTCCTAAGCAAATAAATGCTCCCAACTCAAAAGCCAATAAGCACTTTATGTTTTGTCAGACTGCAGCAGGTATACCACAAGTCAACTAAACTCATTAATAGTATCAAGTGAGGTGCCAGGGTAAAACAACAGACTAACATGTTATTCCCTGACAAAACGTCTGCCTGATTTTTATTTCTATTAAATGTCATACCATGAAATTTTATACCTCTGATGACGTATGCACCATCTGTAATGCCTCCATTTTTCTCTGAACACGAACACATACCCGTGGAACATGAATTTTCAGTGTTTAGCACAACTTTCACAATCTACTTCTACTGCAGTCACTATTCTTATTCTTCTTTACTCTTGGGCACTAACAGCTTCATTTTACACACCATCTTCTCATAGTTAATGAATATGGAACACTCGAAGCTCTTACAGCTTCTATGTGTCTATGCTGACTGAAACTCCCCTCCAGTTACACTAATACCAGAGACAGCCACCACATCACAGAATAATATTGGAGCAACACAACTTCTGTATTATTATAGGAGCTGTGCTACTTTACGCTTCCTTCTGTACTCCCAGACAGGCCAACCAACTCAGGCGAAAGTCTACTTGATTTAGGTTTCCTTTGTTTGCTTGAAGATCAAATTTGTGTTGGGAAAGTCTGTGCAGCAATCCCAAAGGAAGCAATCAGCCACCCAGTCTGCACAGCAGCTGGCTTGGAGTTAAATATCACAAATGCTATCTGAGCACTGTCAGAGGTTATTAGATATCTGCTAACCTGCAAAGTTTTGAGGAAAAAAAATTACTCTTTAAAAAAAAGTGATACAGCTGAGTTAACTGTGTTGCATAACAAACAATCAAAATAAATTCTGTATCTTTGGATGTCAGTGGAAGAACTTGTGCAATACTGTTTACCATAAACTTGGCAAGACAGTGATTCTCGACACACAGCTCTAAGCACAGAACGTCAGTGGATGACAGTGAGGCCTCCCAAATCAAAAAAGCACACAAAATCTAAGAGAAACACCAAGCTCTCGTCTTCACACACTGCTCATCTCTCTCATATTCCAATGAAAAAGCTTGTTCTTGATCTGATTTGATTCCACTGCAGTAAGCCCTACAATGACTCATATTGATTACAAGGGTTGTGTACTGATGTAGTGTGTGTTCATCATGACTAAACTCTGAACTGATGCTGCTCTGCCATCATAAGGGCCTGCACCAGTTCCACAAAGGTGGGGTTTTTTTTGGTATTGATTCCCAAGTAAAACCAGTATAACATCTGCATACAGCCTAAACTGGAGAACAAAGTGGGAGGGGATATGACACCAATATCTGACTGTTTAAATAAATAAATTCTGATTCCTCTGCAGTTGTGGAGAATCCCGCTTTCCTCAATGTACATGGTGGAAAGGAATCAGAAGAAAATAACATCCTCAGCACAAGGGTTGATTTGGCCCTGGAGAATAAGTCGCAGAGCACTCCTCAGTAAGGCTTCTGAGAGGGAAGCATCCCTGACCACGCGTGAGAAAGAGCCCAGGCGGTCCTTGTGCAAGGCAGCAACTGCTGTGCCAGCAGAGAACCAGAGAGAGCAGGGAGGCACAACCTACTCACTGCTTCCCACTGCAACATCTTTCAATGAAGAAATACACTGATCCACCATGCAAACAGGGTCTAACGCTTGGCTGAAGTTTAGCCTGAAGCATGGGGCCACTCAGACCATTGTTATTTATTGTTTATTAAGCATGATTATCCTTCACTTAAAGTTTCTATGAACAGCTGCAAACTAAGCTCAGGATGAAGCCTGATGTTCTAGCTATGTGCGCACTACAAGAGGCTGTCAGCTAAAACATGGCTGTAACAGACTTTAAGAAATAATTGTGCAGCTCTTAAAAGTTCTGTTGTCAATTCCTTTCTGCCCATGCCCCAGCCTGCAGAATTCCCTATGCTTTTCCAGTTTTCTTCTTGTACACTGACTTCAGAATGATCTGGATATTATGCCTTACAAAAATATTTATATACCTAAACTCTTATGAATTCTAGGCTAAAGCAGCCCTTCCACAACTCACAGGACTGAAAAGTACTTGTGCTCAGTGTGCTGAACGCAGTCTTTCTCATAATTCCTCACTCCCATCTTCCCATGTTTCTCTCCACACCTTTTACTCACTGTTAGCTGTACACGTTCCAGAGAGCAGTTATCAAATTGCAATGAGGTACCTTTTAGTTAAAGCTGATGGCATAAACCTCTGTTCCGCTGTTCTAGGAATACCTTCTTCACTGAAACTAAGCATCTTCATATTCTTTCTTGCCATTTCAGCAAAACAAGAGAAACTCACATAAAAAAATTGACCAGCAATATCAATTAATAGATAAAAGCATTACATGATTTAAATATTACATCAATGCAATTAATTTCAGCGCAATTAAAATCATTAAAATCATCTCAGTTACTTTACAAATGGCAGTAAGTAGATTTCCTTACAGCCATACAAATACCAAAACCATAAGGACACTAATTCACATGGAACATTTAATTAGAGTTAGCATTAGAATTAATTTCCACGGGCTAAGTTGCACATTAATTTTCAGCCTGCGCTCTCTTACCCCGACGCACAAAGAACGAAAGGATAACCCCACAATACTGGCCCCATAGTGGCAGCTGGAGACAGAGAAAAGGCAGAGAATGCAAACGCAGAAAAAGGATCCAATAGGCTGATCACAAATACTAGAACATGTTTGCATGTCTTGCAGGGCATAAAACAGTTGTCGTGGTGGTTATGTATGAATGCAGTGCTCACACGTGTGCACCTCATGTGAGGAGAGGAGCTATGCAAACACCGCACCACGCGGGCAGCCCTTCACCCAGGGTCGCCCTCTGCCACTGCCAGGGCACGGGGTTTAGCAGCAGCTTTGCTGATGATCTGCCTGGGATGCCAAGAGATCCTTCTGGTGATGATACACAAATGGTACTACATACATCCCCAGTCCCTCCCAGGATTACAACTGGTATAAGCCAAGAGAAAATGGCCTCAAGCTGTACCAGGGGAGGTTTAGACTGGATGTTGGTAAACACCTCCTCATTGACGGAGTGGTGAAGCCCTGGCAGAAGCTGCCCAGGGCAGTGGGGGAGTCTCCATCCCTGGAGGGGCTCAA
This sequence comes from Tapera naevia, assembly GCA_033556795.1. NCBI lineage: Eukaryota > Metazoa > Chordata > Aves > Cuculiformes > Neomorphidae > Tapera > Tapera naevia. The sequence goes on along the minus strand of JAUMJJ010000171.1, from coordinate 2,506,810 downwards.
ACAACGCATAGATGTGGCAGTCCAGGACATGGTGGGGTTGTATTAATGTTGGACTTGATGAGCTGAGAGGTCTTTTCCAACCTTAATGATTCTGTGGTTCTATCAATATTTACTCCTTTTTCTGCATTTGTGACAATTCCAGTTCAGAACTAGCTCGCAGCAGCACCTAACAGAGTTTGACTGTGATTTATTTTCACAGTCTCAGTCTGAATGCACAGGCTTATTTGACCGTCATAGTTCCACACAGCCAAACAGGAACCCTCCAAAAGCTACTTCTGGGCCACTATAAATAACAAACCCTTTTTGCTGTGTTTCATCTTTTCTTTTTCCTTTTATTTTTAATGAATACAGGTGTGTAAATATTTTCTTTCATATGCTTGTATTTAAGCATCGGCTTAAAAACCCCCAAGAAATAATATACAGAAAGCTCATTAAATTTTGAACTGTTAAGACCAATAATTACACAGTTTCACAGTATCACAAGGTTGGAAAGGACCTCTGAGATCATCAGGTCTAACCTATAACCCAACACTAACACCAACCCATCATCTAAACCATGGCACTCAGAGCCTCATCCAGTCTCCCCATTAAACACCTCCAGGGTCTGTGACTCCACCCCCTCCCTGGGCAGCCCATTCCAGTGGCCAATCACCCTTTCAGTGAAGAACTTTTTCCTAACATGAAGTCTAAACTTTCCCTGATATTTCTAATCCAAGAAACAAACAACAGAAATCATTCCAAAACTGAGACTAGCATATTCTCTTTCTGAAGCTTCCATATCTGCACAGGGGATACTTTTTGGTTGCACTTTTTGGTAGTTTTTTCAATCCCCTTTTATATTGTGTCTAATCATTCCGTACAACCGTACTAGAAAATAATTCAACAACACCCCCATTTTCCAAACACAGCTGTTTGGAATCACCACTGAACAATCACTGTGCTTAAAATAAAGTATATGATGTAGATTCATTCATATTTATTGTGTCATGAAAACAGAATGGCGAGTTTTGCCAGAATTACACACGGAATACTAAGCAAGTACCTGTCTGTAACACTGAACTTCACTGTGAGGGGATTCAAAAATGAAAATCACACTGCTGGGGTAGAGAGAGAGAAAAATCCCATAAAATTATGAAGAGGAAAACCATCCTATCCATGAGAGAGAGCTCTCTAGTGGAATATTATTTCCATTTAAAATTCAGGTTAGATGCATTTGCCTTGGGACTCTATGTTGTACAGGAATGCAGTAAAAAGTCAACTAAGTTTTTTTCTCCAGTATGGGAGACAAAGAGAATCCAAAAGTTCTTTAGAAGAAGAAACAGCTCTACTGGAGTTTTGGCACACCATGAAGTAACTCACACAATGATATGAAAAGTGACCAGTAAGGCCAATGGCAATTCACAAGTCTGCTGCACATCCTTTCACATAACCCAGGATCAATCTAAGAAACAATGCCACCAGAGACTCACAGGAATCCCAACAGAGCCTCCCCATGCGCGTGGCGTTCCCACAGTTACGCCAAGCCAGCCAAACGGGCGCGCTGCCAGCGGGAGCCTATGGTTCCAGAGAAACTGCCTCTGGGATGCTGGCTACCGGCTTGGGCCAGGCACAAGGTGTGAAGTTCTGCTGTGGTAAATAGAACAGACTTCACATTCCAAATGAAAAGCAAACTATGACTCTCCCTGAAAATACATTCTGACACAAGTGTTTCTCATTTTGAGAGCTGGCATCTTCCCGCTGAGAGCTCACAATTGCTGAAGCTTCATGCCTTTCTCTGGTCTTCCAGTGGGCAAGTTGTTCTTGCCATTTCCATTTTCAAGCATGGCATTTGATTCCATTGACTGACACATTTTTTTCTGTGTCAGTTTTTAACATCACAGATATGCAGACCATACATTTTGGATGGGAATTTAGTTATGCATTTTTTTAAAGCCTAGCACAACCACACTGCTATATATGACTGTAATGCAAGTAACCATTACTAAAATACACTACTTTGAACTGCAATGATTCTGCCTTAAACTATTCAGAATACCAATACGTTCCAATTCTTCATGTAATCTCTTCCTTCTGACATTTTATTGTGCTTTTAAAACACGCCCTGCGAGTTGTTACGAAGGCAGCATTGTGAGATTTGGTTGAATAACTAAGGAAGTGAAAAAGAAATCAATGAAATTTCATTCCTGATGTCAAGCTGCATTCCAGTTCTTAACTCTGTTGGCATGCTCTGGGCTGAAAGCTGAACTGACCTTTAAAGGCAAAACATCTGTTGAGAGCCTCCCCACTCCTGCGTGGAACCAAGAGATGTTCATGTAACCAGTTAGCGCTGTTAGCTCAGATAAAGTCCACCAATTACTTAGTCAAGAAGAGTCCGGCAGCTCAGAGGTTCCGATCGAGATTAGTTAAATACTATTCTACTAAAAAACCAAAAACAAACACATACCTAGTGTTTTGCAAAAAGAATAGACTGAAAATCTCCAAATTGCATTTCTTTTCCACAAGAAGAGACGGCAGAAAGCCCAGTACTTTCATTCATACTGAAACACATCCTTAGGCTTAAGTTTCTCACATACTTTATTTAAGAGAACAATAGTAATGATTTATAACAATTTTATTAAGGATTACGATCAGTGTTAATATCTTTAAAGTTAATTAACTATCCAACTACACTTCTAAAAATAGAGCTCCTCATTTTGAAATATAATAGTTTGGGTGGGTAAACATGACCACACATAAAACAATATAATCACGGCAAGTGCCAGCTTTATGCAGTAATGAAATTCCCACAGAGACCTCTGCCCCTCCACAGGCAGGTCCAACGCTGCAGAACTCGAACGGATGAGAGATCCACACCACTAGCTAAAATCCACCTTATTGTCTACTGACAAGATAACTCTAAGGGTAAAACCTACCGGAAGAGGTCCATAATTCATCTCATGATCTGGAGGCAAGTTCTGGTGGAAGGGAATCTTTGTGCATGTTTGTATAACCAAACGCTTTCCAGGCCAAGATAAGCAAGAGCAGCATTAAGGCAAAAAACTGGAAAGGGAGACAGATGGAGCCATGGATGAACTGTAACTCTCTTGCTGTTACAAGCCAGATATATCCGGCTCTAAAGAGAGCAAATAAAGGCCAGAGATTTATAGTAATAAAGTGGCAACTGTAATACAGAGATGTTTTCACAAGAACGAAACAGCCAACATTTCTGGGCACAGCTCAGAAAACAAAAGCTGTTACTGCTATTGCCACAGTTTCAGGAAAATTAAGCCTAGTGCATGTACTAAAATTTTTCTATTTAAAGCAACAACACACAAAAGACTATTTCTGGCCAACTACTGTTCATAATTTGTCTCTCTTACAAAGCAATAAATTTGCTTTACTTATATTTTTAATCTTAGTGTTACAGAAGTTTTATCACCCAACGCAACCCTGCTACAGCAGATGGACAAACCCACTCTTGTAATCCAGAACAGTGTTTGGGGGATCCATCAGTGCATGTGTCATTAAGTTTAAAATCAGAACAGAAGGGGAAAAAAAATCAGAGGAGAGTAATATATCACTCCTCGCTCATCAATGTGCTAACTAAGAACTGTGTTTTTGTTTTAAGTTTAAGGATGACAGAAGTTTCTGTAGTGACATTGTTCTTGGCTGCAGAGCAGATTTGTAGCCAGAGTTGTGCTTACACAAGTAACTGATTTTGGGTTCAGCAGCAAAAGAGGGGAAAAATTAAAAGCAATTAATTCAGGTCTTTGCTTCTTAGGGGAAAAATGCGTTCTCTTCAGCCTGAAGCGAAGTATTGCTGCCTTCTTTTTTTCCTTATATAACATAACAAAAGGCATGACTTAGTAAAACAGAGTGTTATAACTGACTGTATCCTCTTTTCACTTTAAAAGCCATTAATTAGGACACTCATCTTGGACTGGAAAGCCTGTATTCAGATCCCTTCTTCTTCAGGTCAGAATCTGAATGGTGTACCATAAACAAAGTCTAGGTTCCCAGCAAGGGAAAAGGAAATACCAACCACATGCTCATTAACTATAAACTTACATTTTTCTGTTTACAACAGAACTGTAAATAATCTATCATTATTTCACTAAAGACTGTATAACCAAAAAGGAGTAAAGATTGCATAGGACCATCTCAATTTTAACACTTGCACTGCTTCTAGAAGTATTGACTTTACAACATTGGTAGTGTTTTAACATACCATGTGTGTATAAAAACTATGTTTTTAAAACCCTAACTGAACACAAATTTTTCTCAATCCTCCTTTCTTAAATATAAACTTCTCATTTGCTTACAGAAAAGGGTACCTCTAGATTATCCTGCCTGCATAAACAAAACTAAGGATTGCTACACTGCACCATAGAATCACAGAATCATAGAACCATAAGGTTGGAAGAGACCTCTGAGATCATCGAGTCCAACCGTGCCTGTCTCCATACTAAACCATATCCCTAAGAAACTCATCTACCTGTCTTTTACACACCTTCAGGGATGGAGACTCCACCACCTCCCTGGACAATCTGTTCCAACCACTGACCACTCTCCCAGTGAAAAAATTCTTCCTAATGTCCAGTTTAAACTGGCCCTGGTGCAACTTGCAGCCATTCCCTCTTGTCCTGTCGCTCATCACTTGCCAGAAGAGAGCAGCACCCACCTCATCACAACTTCCTTTCAGGTAGTTGTAAACAGTGTGATGAGGTCTCCCCTCAGCCTCCTCTTCTCTAAGCTAAACAACCCCAATTCCCTCAGTCTCTCCTCGTAGGGCTTATTCTCCAGCCCCCTCCCAGCCTCACTGCCCTTCTTTGCACACACTCCAGCCCCTCAATGTCCTTCTTGTAGTGAGGGGCCCAGAACTGAACACAGCACTCGAGGTGTGGCCTCACCAGTGCTGAGTACAGGGGCACAATCACTGCCCTGCTCCTGCTGGCCACACTGTTTCTGATAGAGGCCAAGATGCCATTGGCTCTCTTGGCCACCTGGGCCACTGCTGTCTCGTGTTCAGCCACTGTCAACCAACACCCCCAGGTCCTTCTCCTCCAGGCAGCTCTCCAGCCACTCTTCCCCAAGCCTGTAACACTGCACAGGGTTGTTGTGACCTAAATGGAGAGTTATGCGCTTGGCCTTGTTGAACCTCATCCCGTTGGTCTCATCCCATGGATCCAGCCTGTCCAGATCCCTCTGCAGAGCCTCCCTTCCTTCAAGCAGATTGACACTGCCACCCAGCTGGGTGTCATCTGCAAACTTGCTAAGGGTGCACTCAATGCCTTCATCAAGATCATTGATAAATATGTTAAACAAGACTGGACCCAGCACTGAACCCTGGGGAACACTGCTTGTATTCGGTTTCCAGCTGGATTTAACTCCATTTATCCTCTGGGCCCAGCCATCCAGCCACTTTTTAACCCAGCAGAGGCTGTGTCTGTCCAGGCCAATGGCAGCCAGTTTCTCCAGCAGGATACTGTGAGAAATGGTGTCAAAGGCTTTACTGAAGTCCAAGTACAGCACATCCACAGCCTTTCCCTCGTCCATTAACCAGGTAATCTTGTCATAGAAGGAGCTCAGATTGGTCTGGCAGGACCTGCCTTTCATAAACCCATGTTGGCTGGGCCTGATCACCGGATTGTCCTGCATGTGCTGTGTGATAGCGCTCAAGACATTCTCTTTCCCAAAAAGCCCTGCTTTGCCATCTGGAAAATGACTTGCAGTCACTCCAGAATGTATGGCATCTGGTGGGCAGACCCTGAACAGTGGGAGGGACCGCACGGCTGTTGGCAAGGGGCAGCAAAGCACTTGTACAGCACTCTCGTTTCTAACCCTCCCAGACACACGGAGAACACGAAATAAGTACCTACAAAAACAAATAAGGAAAAGTCGACAAACAACAGTAAATATAATGCACCCAAAGTACTCCTGAAACATATTAATATTCTGCCTCAAAAGAACACTGGCTTTTCATGTGTGACCCTGCAAGGTCCAAGCCTGTCCCGATTCTCTGTGCTCTCAAAGACGTGGAAAAAGCATCCTGAGAAAGCACCCTGTGTTTCACAAGTCAGCCTGCAGTGCTTCTAACTAAGGAAGAACTTTTTTTTTCTTAAATTGCAATAAAGCCAATAATATTTACTACTGAAGAATACCCAGATTTTAACTTGTATATTCTGCTTTGCTGTAAGAAAAAAAATCCATTTACATAGTTTCAGCCACTGCCAGAAAATTTAACAGGCAAAACCTAATGACTAAATAATTTCTCTGTATTGTTTCAAAATTCAGGATATAATTTATATTACCTTAAGACTTACAAATGGAGCACAGAGTTCCAAGTACAGCAGTTCAGAAACTGCAATCATTCAGAAGCATGTGCACTGACAAGTCCCATATGGTTCTGAATGTGCCATCACCCTCAACGATATGGGATTCAGTCAGCTGCAATTTTCAGAGCAATGGTTGGTATCTGATATCAAATTCCATTCAAGTAAGAAGATTCCTTCCCCTCCATTTGCCAAACAGCATTGGAAGAGATAGTGCTTCTGTAAACATCATTTACTGGGAGGTAATGTCACCAACCACTGCACATATTTTATCACCAGTTAGCTCAAAAGGATTCAGAAAGAGAAGACATGTTGTCTGGCTGCTCCAGAATGGCGAGCAGCCTTTTTCCTGAACTTGGATATAAACATCTGGGATGTTGAGGGATGCTACAACATGTTTACAAACTGGAGGCAGCTGAACCCCTTGTTTGGTAAAATTAATTTGAAAAATTGTTGAGACACTTTTGTTCCTGGAGGCATTCCCACCCCTCTGCTGGATATGCTAATAGAGTGCTGCTGCTAGTCCAATACATCGAGGCGCCAAGCAGACAATTGGCCCATTTTCCAGCCTATTTAACAAGTTGAAAACATAACTCTACTCATTCTTTATTTCCTTGCTCCAACAAACTCTGAGGGGGGGGGGGGGGGGGGGGGGAAGTGAAGCTTTCTGGAGCTAAGAATTTTTTTTTTTTTTAACTTTGAAAAAATCAAACCAAAACAACCCAACCAACCAGTTACCAGTTTCACACGCCTTCTTTCAAGAAAACCCTAAAAGTCAGAATCAGAGAGTGGTTTGGGTTGGAAGGGACCTCAAAGCCCATCCTGTTCCAACCCCCTGGGACACCTCCCACTGGATAAGGGTACTCAAAGCCCCCTCCAACCTGGCCCTGAGCACCTCCAGGGATGGGGCAGCCACCACTGCTCTGGATATCCTGTTCCTGAGATGGCCCTGACACCATTTATAGGCAGCTGCCCCGTGAAATACCGAGTAATACAAACAGCTAAAGGCTTTTGAAAGACAAAAAGCATAAGGTTAGACATTCAGCCATTCAGGTATTTTACTAAAATATAGATTGACTGATATTTTAAACAGAGAAGATATGAGTATTTTCTGGTCATAAATTTAAAAGCAGAACACTATGCATGTTATTACTGAGAGTGTCATTAGTTAAAGATTTGGTTTCCATACAGCAACAACAGATGATTCAGGCTGCATTTCAATGACCAAACCACATATGGTTTTCCATCACATTATTACTAAACCAAAACATCACACTTCCACACTTTTCCCCCTTTCACTAAAAAAGATGATTTATGTCACAAATACCACTCCAAAACTAACAGGACTCCCCTTTCTCCCCTAGTACTGATTAAACATTATGTAAATGACTAGCTGACAAATCTACTTTTAACACATCTCATAGCTGCTGAGGGATTACAAACATAGATTTTTTGCTGTTACTGCTTCTTACAATTTAGCTTTTTCTCTAGCAAATGAGTTTCTCTTTTGCTAGACATCACAGATAAGCTCTGACCACAAGCACGTTGCTAATTCATAAAAGCTATTTAATTGCTTAATTGTACATTAATTTCTGCAATTAAATATTTAAGTATATTAAACTGAGTTGCAAAACAACAAAGTCTAAACCATACCTTTAATGTTCAAACCTAACTCCTTGCCTTATGTCAAATATCGTCCGCTTCTCTGAACCAACAGACATATTCACCCAATCACCAGTTTGACAGAAAGACAACCAAATCAATATTTTAATTTGCCATAAAACATCCATTTCCCAACAAGCATCTGTATGGAGAGCCCACTTATTCTCATAAAAGAAAATAATCACAAAATACCTCTTACCCTCCTTTCAACTCAGTAAGGGAAGATTATTCTGAAGAAGCCATCAAGCTCTAAAGGTTAATAAGAGACATCCAATAGTCGACAAACCCCGACTAAAAATCCTAAACTTACAAAACACTGAAGAACAACCTGCCTACTAAACACTGTTAAATTTATTTACAGAATGCAAAAGAAAAATCTGAGTTAACGTGGTTGTGTAGCCCTCAAGTTAGCCAAGCAGGACTCCAGTAAGTATTGTCCTACAAAACAAAAAATAGGAGGAGAAGATCAAAAATTTCTCCCCTGTTTCTGGGAGGAGACCTGAAAGCCATAGGAAGCAAGATTTTTAGTAGAAGCATCACATAACATATAAGGCAGATTTTTACTTAGCCTAATTTAGGGAAAACCAAGACAGTGATGCAGCCTGCCCTGCTGGCAGCGGTACCTGAATGTTATCTGCATTCTAGAGGAACCAAAAGTAGCAGGATGCCCTTCAAAGCAAAGAATTTCCTGTGTAGTTTCCCTATGAGCAATTTTATCTGCAACTATGAGCAGTATAAGAAATGACCAATTTATGTCTTGAATATTCCAAAAGCAACAAGCAGAAACAAAGAAGTGCTGCCCACCCAGTAAATTCCACTTCCATGGCAACAACAGTGTCTATGGCATCAAACTCTGCTAGGACTTTATTGCCAGGTTGCTTTGCACAGCAGTAGAGCTCAGGGTTCAAAAGAAGCTCTGGCATTAGCAGGGTGGTGACCAAGGTGCTGTAACACAACAAGGAATCAGGATACATGAGTTCCTACCTCGGTGCTGGACTCACTGGCTAATGGGAAGCCGCTCTGTATCACAACAGTGGTGCTCTGCTGCAAGCCCTGGACTACATGCCTCCAGAGCAGGGCCACCTTTTTTCCCTTATGTTTATAAGCACCAGGTACTACAGAGAATATGAACGTTCTCAACATGCTAACAGTGAAAAAAAATAGCCCCAAATCACATAAATAACGGCAAAAAAATAAACACAGAGAAGTGGTTATGTACTACACGATAAAGAGTATTCTACCTATCCCTGGGGATGCAAAATTAAAAATTCTAGCAAAAAGGGGAAATAGTTTCCCATCAAAACAGTCTATATGAGAATACACAAACATTTGAGGTTTCGTAAGAACTCTAAACATGATCCAGGTTGCCGTTATCGAATCAATTTGATTCCCTTCCACCCCTAAAACAAATGTTCCATAAACAAGAAGTAATACTGAATTATCTCTTAACTGCAACACGGAGCTAAGACTTTTCCCTTTCTTTCTCTGCTACAAGATTTGTGATTTTGGACACATATGTGCAAATAAAAATAAAAAGGGCAAGTCACACAACAAGATGATGCTCTTCTGGAAATTTTTCACCTTGTTTTAAGTAATCCTTTGCTATATAACATTTATGATCTTACTACAAACATGCATTATTCTTCCCAGTTCTATCTAGAATGAGGCGAACTTGTGACACAGACCTTGTTTATTTTGTGTTCACAACACTGCTATTTCACCGCTGAGTGAAAATGTTGTCACTGGTGCCCATTTACTTAAGGCAGATCAAACTCTAGCAAAAAAAATAAAAACCACAAACAAAACCAAAACCCAACATCTCCCCAAAAATCAAACCTGAAACGATAATTAAGACTGTTCTGGTACTCATTCATCCATATAGCAAGTTCCATGTGATTCCTCACTTTCAGTCAGTTAAAAAGCCTTCAGGATCATAAATATTCTCAGTGCTGATTTAAGTGTTCACTCAGTAGCATGGAAGCTATTTAAATGTCAGTAAGCATTGATATTAAAACCTGTCATAGGCTCACTGCCCATAGTTTGCTATCAATTCATAAAACAAATGGTAGCATTGGTGAAAAGTCCTGGTGATGCTACAAATATTTCATCATTAATATCTTCAGCACCACCAGCAACATTCAAATCTAATTCTGCTACAAATATTGTTTCGTATTGAAAGACAATAAGCTTATAAAGCCATCATCCTCTTCAAGAGTGTTAAAAATAATGACTTTTTCTCAATTCAGCCTTAAAGCAATAGCTTTTCTAGGATCAGCCATCCAAAACAAGCAATTGTTGCATATGTATAATTATGAGATGGTAGTCAGGATGAAATTCATTCTCCTAACTGAACTTATCAATATGAATAAAGAACAGAAATTCAGGATCTGGAGGATTCTATTACAAAGTGGGTTTGGGCAGGGATATTAAAGCACAGTAATTCCTCTGTACTAAAAATATCAACTGTGTGGTATAGCTTAATTATCTGAAGTGGATTAAACTAAACTATAAAAGAAACTGTTGGCAGACACTAACAGTGTTCACAGGCCAGAAGTGTGGAACAGCAATTCCAGGCATAAGGATGGCACATGCCACTGATGGCACTTGGGAAAGAAGCATGGCTTGATCAAAGACCACCTTTTTTTTTTTTTTTAAATGTAGTCCTATATCAGGTTTTCAAAACAAAAATCCAGACTCAGCAAGGATGGATTTGGTACAATGTATTAGAATGCAAAGCTGTTTCCTGGGACTTTATTGCACCATTTATTAGGTGTTTCCAAACCTTTCATTTCCTCGTGGAAGTATATTTTCTGCTGTCTGCCAGCAACAGACTTTTCACTATATTATTCTAAGAGAGTAAGAAACAACATGTTTTTTCTTATTCATTCCCACATTCTTAAACTGGACTCATATATTGGAGGGACATTCAAGTCAAGCGTCACTATTAAATCAGGACAGGCTGACTACAGTGCTTCCACCACATTCTGGAAGTACAATTCCTTATTAGCCTTTTCCTTCACCATTCTCTCAAAAAGTTTATGTGTTTAAAACAGTTTATAACTGAAAGATTAGTTCCTAAACCCTTTATTTTTATATGAGATATACAAAATTATAACCGTCCTTAATGTTTGAACACTTCCTGTTCAACACAATTATGGGAAGAAAAACTGTAATTCTTTGTCTTTATTTCAACCCTACCAGCTTATTCTGCTGTCTTCTAAAAACAGCCAGCCTAGATCCTGAATTTATTAGAAATGAATACAGCCCTGGTAAGAACAGTACGGGAAAAGAGGAGGAACAGAACAGTAATGAGTAGCATCAAACATCTCATTGTAAACTTGATTTCTGCAATTGTACCATAACCCACACGCACCAAGGTTTCCAGCCACAATAAGGCTGGAAAGACAGCACACATCCACAGGTCTTGCAGGTGTTCACTCATTCACTCGTATAAAGCCACTTCTGAAGCACTGAGAAACTTATGGGTGCTGCTTGCAGATAAAGCATTGCCCATGACCTACTTGGGCACTGTGAACAGCTGCTCATGGACAGCACAGACTTCCCACACTCTTTCCCATCCCTACTGACAAATAAGCAATTAGTGAGAAGCCTCGAAGATGATGGGCTGATAATTATGTCATTGTATGCTTTCCTTCCGCTGAAAGGGAAGAGAAAGTTTGGACAATAAGAGGTTGTGCCTAGACATCAGGAAAAATTTCTTCACTGAAAGGGTTCTCAGGCCCTGGCAGAGGCTGCCCAGGGAGGTGGTGGAGTTGCCGTCCCTGGAGATGTTTCAAAGACAGGCAGATGAGTTTCTCAGGGACACGGTTTAGTAGTGGATGGGTACAGTTGGACTCGATCTCAAAGGTCTTTTCCAACCAGATGATTCTATGAAATATCTTCGTCCTCTCCTTTAACTATTATCAACTCTAAAGGAGCATCTCTCTGCTTTTGATCAGCTGGTTTTGTTGCCTTTTTTTAAGTCCAGATCCACTACACCATAAGCTTAAATAACTGCTGCCCTCACAATGGTGATAGCTACAAATACAAAATTTCTGTAATCATCTCTTCTCCATAATTACTCATTTCCATGACACAGCAGTTACCTAAACATGTTTCATAAATTTTCTCTGATACCAAGCGCAGAACAATTCACTGGGAGTGGCTGAAGAGCAGTGTACAGTACAGCTGATGGAATAAAATGGAGATGGGATTGACAGGGCTAACGTTCACTGAAGGGCAACCTCAGCCACATTGCTGCAGCTGCACAGAACCCAACCCAACCCAAATAAACTCAAGGGTGTTATTTGTTTCAGAAACCAGTACCCATTCTGGGACATCTACATAGCCACACGTCTCATTCATTTCTTTAGTGCTGGAAAGTTTAAGCAGAGCATGAATTGAATCTACACTAAGACAGTTCTACATTATGTGGTACTGCAGTGAGCACCCACAGAGCTAAGAGGACACTCCATCTTAGAAAGAATTAACTTTATGAACACTGGTAATATTCCTCTTCTGAATATACCCAAACAAATTAGAATAAAATTAAATTCCTACCAGCATCAGGAAATAAACCTTGTTTGTTATCAAGAACCTGTAGTGGCACTGCTTGGATTCAGCAAACACACTCCAAGGCTGCTGATTTTTATAAATCAGTTTGAAGCTGAGGCTGAGATGGGATTAAAGAACATCAGGGTGTGAAGGTTTGCAATTTAAGATGTCTGCAAGAGGATCAAGGCTTTGTGTACAGATAGTATTAACACTTTCAAGGAAAGAAGTAGTGAAAAGCATTGATATGTGTGACTAACAGAGCACTAAACTGCATCTTGTATAGCTTTATACCCTGTGTAGGAGCACACGCAGTGTAACTGCAACAATATTTTATATATGTGACAAATACACTTCTCACTGCGTAACCAGGAAGTGTTAAAACTGCTTTTATTTTTCTTATAAAAAATGTAATTGTAAACTACTTTGAAGGGGAATAATTCTGAGATCTTGTAGTTAATACAGATACCTTAATTGGTTTAAATGATCTTTACAAAGTGTCAAATCAGCAGTTTTCAACTCTTACATGGCATGTAGCTTAGATAAGAATATCCAAGGTGAGCTGAATCATCTTATAAGCAGATTTATTGTTTCACTAGTGGAATCTCACCACTAGTTACCTGGTAGCACTGTCATGTCAAGACTCCTTTGCTTTCCATTCAAAAAGATAGGATAAAATTTCAACCATGAAATGTACAAAGGGCATCAGGAGTTATGTTTTAGACAAATTTCTGTTCTAGTACAAAAATAAAAAACTATCTAGGTAAGACAGAAATGTTTCATAAACTAAATTAGTCTGAGATCCTTATTCTAAACTTCAGCAGTGGGAAACTTGGTGGTATCACTAGAAATGTCAGTAAGAACCCGCTGGATTTTTTTTCAATGACTAAACAATAAAATTACCTGTATGTGTTACTTAAAATATAAGAACCATCACTGAAATAAATTCAATAGTTCATTTAGACACTGAATACCAGAAAGCCTCCTGATTTAAAGAAAAAAAAAAAACTAAAAAAAAAGACATGATTGCACTCCTGGTCATGGCTGGAATTTTAGAAACTCAATGTAGAATTCTGTGTACTGGATAAAGGGAGTAGGGAACAGAACCACTGCTAGAACCCCAGAAGCAGCATGCCAGGCACTCTACTTTGCCCAGGAAAGCTCCAGGGCAACGGTCAAATTCAAGATTAAGCCTAACCTTGCACTGTTGGCGTCCCCTCAGCGATACAGAGGGATGTCTGCCTCGTGCCACTTCCACAAGAGTTAACACAGAAAGTGCAAGCTCCGCGCCTGGTCCGGACAACTCATTTCTTCCTTTGAGCAGCTTTAGAGGACAGCAACACACACAGCAGGACAAACTTGGAGACAGCAGAAGTTAGAAGCTGCAGAGCGGCATAAATCTAATTAAGTCTAAGTGGCAAGACTAAAAGAATGTAAATTAGAACCAGATACCTATCACATGCAAGTTCCACTGAATCAGATCTCTGGGTTCTCTACATGCAGTCCAACATTCCTACCCTGTGGAACTCAAAATCAGACTAGAGTCTTGGGCAATCATTAACCAAAAAGAACACATTTGAGCTTAAGAAAATTGAGAATTGAAAATATATTTTCAAAAATGCAGACAAAAGAGAATAGGTTAAGCTTTTGCCTCTTCTACAAATCCACATTAGTGTCCAAGATAAATCCCCCAGGTCAAAATCACAATTGTAATTATTTTTTCAACTTCACTGCTGTTCATTTTACCAGTAACAGCCAAAATACTTCAGCAATCATCCTACTACAGTGGGACCAGCAGAAACTTGGAACAGAGAGGGGAACATGAAAGAACAGCAAACACACTACTCGTTATAAAGCTCAGAGCCAATAACACAGAAGGGCTCAAACTACGAAACCTTCATTTTACAACTTCTGAGAGAACGAGCTCCTGTCATCTTGACTATTTGAATATACAAAAAATAATGGGTCTTGTTGTCCAAATACTCTCTATTGTTTACTTTGCAATTACTTTAGTAAGTTGATTAGCAACAGCAGTAGAACAATTCTTTTATTCAACATTCAAGACAATTATCAAAAACATATATACAGAGTAAAGGATCAAAGACTGAAAGAAGAAAAGCTGAACTCAGCCTAAAAGTTGATTTTAGGCACAGAAGCTCCACACAAAAGCAGCTGGAAATCCAGCACACCATTTTTCTAATTAGCATTGATGCAGGTTGATACCCAAGGCTCACCACGCTTCCTGAGGGCTCACACCACTAGGAAAAAAATCTGACAGAACAACAATCCAATCTACATAGCAGCACTGCAATTTGGCAGAACTGAAAACAGTATTCTAATGGTAGTTAACCCCCAGTAAAAGCTTATTGTGAATGATAAAAGCAAAAATATTATCCAAATGACAGGCAAACAGGAGCCTTTGTAGCTGTGACTGGCACTTACTGTCCTAAAGCCCCACACTCACCTTTTTGTAGCAGTGAAAGAAAATGATTTGCTCATTACCAATGCTAACAGTCTACCTCTTAGCTTTTATGAACTGAAAAGTAATCTTTGCAGCGCACTCAGGTCCACCCAGTGTTGTGTTCTTAAAGGTGAAGAGTTTAAATTGATATTATTAAGGAGCACGAGTTCTCCCATTGTCCTTTGACAGCAGTTCCATGACAATGTTTTGGCTACTGAAAGTGCAAATGCAATTAGGAAAAAGGGGCACCTTTGCATGAATTTTTAAGAACTTTTTTTCAAAATAACAGCAATGAATCTCTCTTCTGTACGAATCAATTCAAATGCAACATATTGGTATTGCACCCGAGGAAGACAAACTTTGAAGGACTTCTGAAGGCACTGTTTTACATGGCTTCGATTCAGTAAAATGCAGAGGTCAATAAAGGCAGCTTCTAGGCTGACAAATAATGCAAACATAAAGCATCTGGATCCCACAAAGCAGAGAACTGAACCTCAGACTTACGTTTCTCATCATCGGCATGTACTAGAGATGCTGCTCTCGACAGAACATCCAATGGAGTCTCCATTCCTCTCTGGACCCTGGAAAATGCAGAGCCAAAGTTTCAGAGAATAAACTCCTGGAGCCCTTACCACAACACACGAGGCGACATCAACTTGTTCAGAGCACACACAGAGCAAGCCCACAGAAGGAAGCGCTGTTCAACAATGAGAGGATGACAGCAGAAAGAATCAAAAATCCAGGCTTCTGCTGGTCTTTTCATGTTTTGCCAGCACAGGGTCTGTGAAAACTAAGTCATTGTTGAAAACAAGGAAACACTGGAATTTGTTTTCCCACCAGCTACTCCCCCAAAACAATCCAGAAGAAGAAATTCTGAAGTATCACTGAAGCTGATGGTGAGAGTTCACATATATTGCAACAGGGTTGTCTGCTACACCTTGTAAGTAGTTTTGCCTCCAAGTGCCAGCCTTCCATTCCAATAAACAGCTACTTAAGACAATATCCAAAGGTGGAACTCCTTTGCATGAGCATAAGATTGCCTTAGACCCACAGATTTCAGTGAACTTGTACTCCTTTCTCTGCTCTGCCCAAAGTAGGATCATCCAAACTTTATAAGCATTTTCTTACCCATGCCATACACTGGGCATGAGTTTACGTAACAACGCAGACAGAGAACTGTAACTTGTCCAATGACAATCACTCCTCAGTAGTTGCTTTGCCCTCACTTTCTCCCCTTACAACAAATAACATCTTGCCTATGGGAAAGCTGGAGAGGGGTTATTGATCCGGGTATGCAGGGATAGCATGAGGGGGGCGTGGTTTTAAGCTGGAAGAGGGAAGACTGAGATGAGATCTTAGGAAGAAATGTTTTCCTGTGTGGGTGGGGAGGCCCTGCGCAAGCTGGCCAGAGAAGTGGTGGCTGCCCATCATTGGAGGTGTTCAAGGTCAGGCTGGATGGGGCTTTGAGCCCCCTGATCCAGTGCAAGGTGTGCACCCATGGCAGAGGGGTGAAACTAGATGGGCTTTAAGGTCCCTTCCAACACAAACCATTCTGTGATTCTATGAATTCCCATACAGGAAAAATTAACTTCATCACATACTGTGCCTTTTGGCACTATACTGAGCAATGCTCTCCCTTCAAAAAAAAAAATAAATTACAGCTCACATAAGCCTCCTAAAGGTTCCCATGAATGGCTTCAAAACCAAAAAAAGAAGTTCTAATGTGAAACACCAAAACATATGAAATGCAAGGAAGAGACTAACAGACTCATAGAATCTTCTGGTTGGAAAAGATCTTTGAGATCATCAAGCCCAACTGCACTCAGCTTCTGCTAAACCATGTTCCTCAAAAACTCATCTACCTGTTTTTTAAACACCTCCAGGGATGGTGACTCAATCACCTCCCTGGGCAGCTGTTCCAGTGCCTGACCACCATTTCAGTAAGAAATTCTTCCTAATATTTAGTCTGAACCTCCCCTGGCACATCTTATGGCCTATCACCTGTCACTTGAGAGAAGAGATCAACACTTGCTCTCCCACAGCCTCCTTTCAGGCAGCTGTAGACAGTGATGAGGTCTCCCCTCAGCCTCCTCTTCTCCAGGCTAAACAAGCCCAGTTCCCTCAGCCACTCCTTCTAAGTCTTGTTCTCCAGCCCCTTCACCAGCCTCGTTGACCTTCTCTGGACACACTCCAGCCCCTCAATGTCCCTCTAGTAGCGAGGGGCCCAAAACTGAACCCAGCACTCGAGGTATGATCCCACCACTGCCAAGTCCAGGGGCACAATCCATTCCCTGGTCCTGCTGGTCACACTGTTTGTGATACAGGCCAAGATGCCATTGGCCTTCTTGGCCACTTGGGCCACTGCTGTCTCGTGTTCAGCCGCTGCCAACCAACACCCCCAGGTCCTTCTCCTCCAGGCAGCTCTCCAGCCACTCTTCCCCAAGCCTGTAATGCTCCATGGGGTTGTTGTGTCCCAGGTGCAGGACTCAGCGTTTGGTCTTGTTGAACCTCATCCCGTTGGTCTCATCCCATGGATCCAGCCTGTCCAGATCCCTCTGCAGAACATCCCTTCCTTCAAGCAGATCAACACTGCCACCCAGCTTGGTGTCATCTGCAAACTTGCTAAGGGTGCACTCAATCCCTTCGTCCAGATCATTGATAAAGATATTGAATGGAACTTTTATGTGTTTTTAACTTAGAAGGCAACAGCATAGACAGAACTGTTGAGAAAACAAATGGAGATAGAGGAAACGCAAGACTGCTAACAATTTCATTGGTCTTTTCCCCACAAAACCAGCATGCAACTCTGTCCCAGAATCATTTACTGCAACTTATTTTACAGTATGATCTTAAAAAAAGGAGGTAGTAGCAACTACAGAAATCTCAAACACATGTACAGAGACTTAACAACAAGCATATGGGAAAAGATTGCCTTGACTTGGCATAGACATAATAATAAACCTCCCTATCCTCCCTCCCACTTCCTACGTAATGTGAAAGACTTTTAAACTAATCCAATATTCTAAAGAATTAGAAAAAGGATTTTAAAAGTATTTTTAAGTTTTAAAAAAACCCATGTTTTCAATAAAGAATTGAATCTAGTCTTGTTTCCATCAAACTGTGCAAGAAGAGACATACTTGAAATAACTAAGGATGGCACTTGGGGATAAATAAAAACATGCATTCTCCCTCCCTGTCAGAATCAGCTTTTGTTAAGTTTAGTTAAAATACTGTTCTTGAGCAAATCAGTTAACTTGTCCATTTAAAGACAGTACACCTGGGCAACACGTTTTAGAAAACAAGATCTTACATTCTTACTTTATTAAGTTTGCCTTCATTAAATATTTCTTTATATCATGTTTGGCCACACCCTCTTCCAAATCAAAGCAAAGAGTGAGAACTAAGTGCTCACTAAGGATCCTTCAGCATCATTCCACTTCGACCCCTTAAACCTTAATGCTTGGTTTCTTTCCTGCTTTTAGTTTTCCTGTAGTTTAAAATAGCACCACTTGATTTCTCTCCAGACTGTTGATTACTGACAACCTCACACAAATTTCTCTAACAGAGTGAAAATTCAGTTGGAAAGATTAAAATGCCTGATCTGATTATGCAGCTCCACCAGACTGATGTCTAACACATCATTTAGCTCAACCTAAATTTTAAAGACAGTCTTACAAAATTTCTTTGTCAAAATCTTTAGAACAACTCTCTTGATATAGAGCAACACAAAGGATAGAAACACATATTTTATTGAAAATAAATAGTTGTTTTCTTTAAGTTTTTTAATAATTTTCAAATAATGAGAGTAGCAGATGCATGATCCCTTTCCGGAACATGTTCCTAGTAAGAGAATTACCTTGTGACAGAATCCACATTGAGAGAAGGAAATAGGAACCAAGTCAATTCCTGGAAATTAGACACTTTAAAAGCAACTTCACTAAAACTGGCCTCAGTATAGTTCTGTAGCTTTGTGTGTTATTGAAGTTCATATCATGAGAGCGCTGCAGAAGCGCTCTCTAATGGCCAAGGTCTTGTGAAGAATGGTGCGTCCACTCACGAGCGACTGTGAAGGGATGCTCGTAACAGGGAGCTCTGCAAATTCAATACCATACCTGCTGCATTTTTTCAAACATGCTGCACATATTCACAATTATGAAAATTATCTTCAAGGAGCTATAAGTTCAAACAACATGAAATATCCTTCTATCCCTAAATTAAACTAACAAGTCAGGGATAACCGTTCAGGAAAGACAGAAAGGTTGCCAACTACGATGAGAGAGAGGAGGAATCTTCTCTAAGACAGTTGAAAGCCTGAAAGCCCAATTCCACCAGGGCAAGTTCAGCCACTGCTCCAGCTGCATCCAGGCAGGCTGCAGAGAACAGCCTGGTCATCCTTGGGGAGCCATGGTTCAGAAATGAAAGGATAGTTCCTCCAAAAAAAAAAACAAACAGATGAAAAGTAGACTTCTGATAGAACCCAGCTAATGCTCTACGTGACACAGAAACCTGTCTTGCAGCAGAAGCTAACCTGAACCAAAGTTGCATTTTTATCAGTATTGCTGATAAAACCTAGCTTTTGTGCAAGCATTGATGCATTCCCAGCTCTTGCACGAGAAAAGAAGTCACCAGCAAAATACAAGTATATGAACTTAACTTCCTCCAGACAGATTCCATTTAAACACAATGGAAACAGTTTCATAGCATCTGAACTGCTGGATTTGAAGAGACACAAGCCAAAAGCACTTCTACAGGAGTTCAAGACATTATCTACCATAATTTCAACTATTAGTTTAGTATCTCGCTCAGTCCTTTCATTTATCAGTCACTGCTTCCACTCAGCACTCCCCAGGTCTGCCCCTCACCTACAGAGCAGTCGAGACCTCCTGAAAAACAGCAAAGGCTGAGAATGGCAAAGATAGAGTGTCTGAAAGACAAATAAGTTAGTAAACATTGATCCATTAGGAAGTTTTTAATGCAACCCTTGCAGAACACAACACCCCTTAGTGTAACAAAACAGCACATTTTCTCTCTCCTTTTCAAGCTTTTGCCAGTTGCAGTGCTCCCAGCCCAGCAAGTGCCAAAGTAACTATAGAGACTATAAAGAAATTAAAGCTTTGCAAATGAACAGTTATATGATTTCATGGATTCATACAGTGCCTTCCAGACATCAGGGAAAGCACGTGGGGAAAACCCTAAAGTTGCTTTTGTGGAACTTCAGTCAACAGTGAGCAGAGAAACCAGCCCCAGTGACAAACTGCAGACTGAAGGATGGGGGATGTCCTCAGTCCCACAAAGCATTATTCACTGTGAGGTGTGACAAGAGAGACTGGAAATAAAGGGAAGAACTTTATATCTGAATTTTACAAAGGGGGAATAGCAAAGGGACAGAGAGGAAAGAGAAACATGAAAGATTGTGTAAGCAGCAGTAATCTCCATCACGGCGATACAACAGCTTTTGTCTAGAGTGGATCTTAACCAGCAACCAAACGAACAAGTGAGATGACAGAAACATGGAGAAAGCTGGGTGATGAGAACATAAAGGACATGCTACACTGAGAAGAAAAATCAGAAGCATTTAGACATGACAATCTAAAAAGATATCACCATCATAAAGATACTTAGATTACAGGTCCGAGGAACAAAGAGAAGAGCAGCCCAGCCAACAGCCACTGCACACACCTTAAGAACAACAGTCTGACAGCAGACACCAGTAAGAGGTCTCTCATAAATTTGGTGAGTGTGAACTGGAGATAGACATCTACACAATGCCAAGAGGAGAGAAAGACTGCGCTTTCCCATGATGTAGAGAAAACTTTGGTACTTGAATTCATACATCTGGTACAATTACAGAGATAAGGTCAGAAGGGGTAAGAAATGGGTTCATAAACAAAGCCCATTACACCAGTGAAAAAGTGAGACAAGAACAAGACACTCAAATAAGAGTGAGGACTAAAGTGAAGTAAGTGTAGATAAACACAAGGAAAACAAGATTAATTGAAGAAGGTGAACACAGAGGTCAAAAGCAGCTGACAACAAGGAAGAGACAGGCACAGCACTTCCCAGTCAAAATCACAACCAGGAGCACGCAGAGAAAGGGACTCGGGCTGATTTCAACAGAAGAGGAAATCCAGACACATCTTATCAGCACCATCAGTGAGTTGACAGGGGAAAGGAAGATAAAGCAACAGTTTGATGAAAAACGGGTCAACATCTTTTATTTTTTTAAGATAGGAGAGAGTAAAGCATATTTGTACTGTGAATGAGAATAACGATAAGCACACTGTGTGTGCCCAGTATTCATTGTGTGCTCGGTAGCCACAGCACACTGAAATTCCTTCAGCTGCACCTAGAGCAGACCTCCTGCTTGTGGCTGCATAAATCCTGTGCTGAGACACCCATACAAAACGTTAAGTGTAAGTGCTCAGCTTAGACTGCGATTACCACGTAGTGGTGAACACCCTTTCTGCATTTACAACTCACCATCTTCAGAGTGAGTTCAGGCTACTTGGCCAAAACAACCACTAAAATACTGCTGCTTTTTTTTTTAAATATATTTATTCAGTAGTGTGCTTCATTTTACCATGCTTGTTTTGCATGTGGAAAATGTGTTCAAATAGGCAAATCTTCAAATAGAAACTTAAGGATTTAACTTACCACACAGAAAATTATAAGCTTAAAGCAAAGCTTTGGCACTTCACCTTGTGCTTTTTGTTTTCTTGTTGCATAAATCCTCCTTAATCAGGTAACATTCTAAAAAGAAGCTATTAACAATGATATCTGAATTAAAAGCCAACAAATGTAAGAAATTAAAGGTGGGAAAGTCTAACCTTACTGCATCTTGTTTCTACAAGATTGCTTGGTCCATCCCATACATTATATATTCTGTTGCAAACATATTATGCAATATGCAACGGCAGAAAAACTAAATGAACCAAAACTACCTCTTCTAACAGGAAACTTTCAAATTAATCTGAAAACAATCAAATTAACTAATATAGTTTTGAGACACTGAGGAAGTTATCAAAGCTACATATATTTTAAAAAGAACCTCTTGGCACTTGAAAACATGGATGAGCCCCAAAAGTTTGTAGCAGGGATGTTCTACGCTGTTTTAGCTACCAACCAGATTTTTTACTATCAGAGTGTCCAATCTGCCCTTTTCAGCACCACTTCTGGGTGCTCGTTGCTTATCATGCTGGTCTAATTCCTGCTTTAGGTAGGTGGTAAAAGCAAGGTGGTGGTGGCATTCATCTCATCCAGTCACTCCTCGGCAGAGATAAGGCAGGCTGGTAACACAGCTGCACCCAAAATCCCTGTCCCCATCCCCTGCAAGGTGCGCGGGAGACAATTCAGCAACATCGGTTTCAGTCCAGTAGTTTGCTTCAAGAAGCAATGCATGTGTACAGCATGGACACCCCAGTTCCACCAGGAATCTAAGGCACCAGATCAGTGGTTTATTTGTGTTCTGACCCCAAAAAGCCTCACAGCCTGATGGTAAATATTGAGCTTATAACTGGTGTATCAAGGAGAAGAGGGAGATGTATGGAATTTATGCAAAACACACTCTACATCAGAAATACCCTCCCAAGCATGCAGAGAGGAAAATACATATAAATGCCAAAACATGTGGAGAAGAACCTTTTAAAAAGTTTATGTGTTATTGAGGCAGGAGAGGCAGATTGCTGCCAGATTTTATACAGCTTTGGATAGAAGCGTTCACAATATCACTGCCTGGAACAAGAACTTCACTCAGGTTTCACAACCTACAGTTTGTTCCTCTATAAGGAATGCTCCTTAAACAAGACCTTGTTCTACAGTTACAGAAAACATAATATGAAAAGTTATTCTGCAGGAATCCTGGAGCTCTTGTCAGTCGTCTCTGGTTTAATTAAAAAAATGGCCATTATTTATCACAGCGTGGTTTGGGTTGGAAGGGACCTCAAAGCCCATCCAGTTCCACCCCCTGCCATGGGCAGGGACACCTCCCACTGGATCAGGGGGCTCAAACCCCATCCAACCTGGCCTTGAACACCTCCAGGGATGGGGCAGCCACCACTGCTCTGGGCAACCTGGGCCAGGG
This sequence comes from Tapera naevia, assembly GCA_033556795.1. Classification (NCBI taxonomy): domain Eukaryota; kingdom Metazoa; phylum Chordata; class Aves; order Cuculiformes; family Neomorphidae; genus Tapera; species Tapera naevia. Next base: position 2,483,745 of record JAUMJJ010000171.1, on the reverse strand, counting down.
CCTCCCCATCCTCACAGTAAAATATTTCTTCCTAAGATCTCATCTCAATCTCCCCTCTTGCAGATGAAACCCGCTCCCCCTCATCCCGTCCCCGCACTCCCTGATCCAGAGCCCCTCCCCAGCTCTCCCGGAGCCCCTCGCAGTACCGGAGGCTGCTCTGAGCTCTCCCCGCAGCCTTCTCCTCTCCAGGCTGACAAGCTCAGCTCTCCCGGCCCTCGGCACCAGCGGGGTAACAGGGACTGCGCTGGCTCCGTGGTTCCCACCGCAGCGCGGGGAGCCCCGGGGCCGCCCGCAGCCCCAGCTGGGGCCGTCCCCGCTCCTCACCGCACCTGGGACGCGCAGAAGAGCCGGGAGAGCCCCGGGGCCGCCCCTCTGCTTCCCCGCGGTGCCGCTTTGCCCTGCTCTGCCGCCGCTCCCGGGCTCCCTCCCCTCCGCAGCGCGGCTCGCGGGGCCGGCGCGGGGCCGGTGCGGGGCGGTGCGGGGCACTCACCAGCGCTGCGGGCGGGGGCGCGGCCGCTCAGGGCCCGGCGCGACGCGGAGCGGAGCGGAGCAGCCGCTCTCCCCACGCCGCTCGCTGCGCGGGCCCGGCGCGGACTCCCAGGAAGGACGGACACCTCCTCCCGTTCCTCCGCCCCCCTCCTAGCAGGTGGGGGCGGCGGCGCCGCCCATTGGCTGCGGCCGGCGGTGAGGTCAGCGCCGTCGGGGCAATGAGGCGCTGACGTCACATCCTCGCAGGTAGGGACACCGCGGGGCTCCCGCCCAAGCCCCGCCTCCGCTCCCAGCAAGCCCCGCCCCGTCGGGTCAGTCCACGCCCATGAGATTACGCGCCTCTGCCGCTACGCCCCGCCCCCGCCCTCCAGGCCCCGCCCCCGTTCTCCAGGCCACGCCCCCGCCCTCCAGACCACGCCCCCGCCCTCCAGGCCACGCCCCCGCCCGCTAGGCGATGCATCGCCTGCCCACTAAACCACGCCCCCTCCCGGCAGGCCCCGGAGCGCGGCGCTGGGCGCGGGGGAGGTCGCTCCCGCTGCAGAGGGGGAAGCGGGGCAGGCGGAGCAGGAGGAGGGAAGTGGGTGGAAGAGCAGGGAACACAGACCGAGAGAGGCGGGTGGAACGGGATGGGCTTTGAGGTCCCTTTCCAACCCAACCCACCCCATGATGCCCATGATTCTGTTCCTGGAGCAAAGAGCACTGTTCCTCACTGCCCAGCTCACCCCTAGGCGCACTTCAGAATCAAGGAGGAACGGATGTAACAGCTTCTCGTAAAAACAAAGCAGGTTTTAAAAGCAGAAGCACACCAGGCACCTTTGAGATTAAAAGGACCCATCCCACAGCATCCAAGAAGGCGGCTTAACTGTGATGCCCAGAGCTTTAGTAGGCACAAACCACAAAAGGAAGCTTTTCTGATTCTAAGGTAACCTACTGCAAATAGGCACAGGAGTAACAGGGAGACCATGTCCACGTATTTGATATTATTGGAAGATATCAGGCTGGAACAGATCCAGGATTTTCAAAGAATCATGAAATGGTTTGGGTTGGAAAGGACCTCAAAACCTATCTATCCAGTTCCACACCCCTGCCATGGGCAGGAACATCTCCCACTGGATCTGTGTGTTCAAAGCCCCATCCAAACTGCTCATGAACACCTCGAGGGATGGGGCAGCCACCACTGCTCTGGGCAACCTGTGCCAGGGCTTCCACCCTCACAGGAAAACATTTCTTCCTAAGATCTCATCTCAATATCCCCTCTTTCAGCTTTTCTTTATTTCCTGTTTATGGCTGTTACTCCTGAAGCCTTTTTGATTTTGTACAGAATCCCTTCCTGCACTTGGTGTGACTGATTCAGCCACCTGAGGAAACTGCCAAAACTCAGACTGTGAAACCACAGCTGACCTATCGACGTGGTCACAGAGCTCTCCTACACTTCCATTTCCAGAGCACAAGCTCCCACTTACCCTTACAAAAAGTCTGAGAGTTTGTCCGTAGCCAGAATGATCCAGTGCCTCAACACGGAGTTACTACAAGCAGCACTGAATACACCTGCTCCCAAGAGCCCAGTGCTCCCCTGCCACATGAACACCAGCACATTCGCTGTCATTCCCATTGACTTGCAGCAGTGTTCACTCCAAGTCTGACATATTCAAGACTCCAGCAATTTAGGAGCACATCTTGCTAGAATACTGTGTCTGTTTTGCTCCTCAGTCGCTGAACTGAGATGGTACCAACATACTCTGATGAACTTGGTAATGCTGCTTTGTGCAGCAGGCATTTCAGCTTGCACAAACCAATTCCAGAGCAGGAGGAGAAGTGAGAAGGCACTGTACTTGTGTTCTGTTGTCTACACTGAACATCAGTCACTTTCTAGAAAAACAGGTCCCATTCCACTGCATTTTACCTTCACAAATGCCAAAAGGAACTTCAGGCGGATCTTGGGAATGTGTTGCGAAGTAAAAGAAAAGGGCAAATCAACCCAGACCCCACCAAAAAAAGCCTCAGGGTTGCAGATTTGTGGTGGAACGCCAAAAGAGCACAGGGCAGCAGAAATACAAAGTGTCTCCGTACGATTAGGAAAAAATTCTTCACTGAAAGGGTTGGTCATTGGAATGGGCTGCCGAAGGAGGGGTGGAGTTGCCGACCCTGGAGGTGTTTAAGGGGAGACTGGATGAGGCACTGAGTGCCATGGTTTAGATGATGGGTTGGTGTTGGTGTGGGTGTTAATGTTGGGTTATAGGTTGGACTTGATGATCTCAGAGGTCCTTTCCAACTTTATGATACTGTGATACTGTGATTCTGCTCATGGTACGCTAAGAAACGCAGAAAAATGGCAGCACAACTGTCTGTGTTTTCCCAAGGAAAAAAGTGGCAAGGCAGGGCAAGGCTTATTTTAGGTCCTGAACCTGGGATTTATGTATGAAATAGCAGAGGGAGCATAGCTCCCACAGTTACCCAGAGGTGAAGCCAAAGCAGCAGCCAGTCAAGTGGTGTGGGAGGCTGCGCGCAGGGGAACAGTCAGGAATGAACACACACACCCTTCACTGGGATTCCTTGAAATATTCTGCATCCATGAAGAGGCTCTGCCGCCCAGTTCCCATTTAAAAATCTGTCAAAATCAGGCAACAATTTTGATATTGAAGTATTTTTATATCCTTGCAAGGACAGGTCATGAGATCTCAGGGCCACCAAAAGCCAGCCAAAACCACATTCCAAACACTAAATGAAATCCAGATTTAGATTCAATACACTCGGTATGTCAAACAGAAAAGTTTCAGTTGCTAAAAAACTCAAAGGCATGTAGTCTAATAACAACCATAAACATGATTTTATACATTTCTTAAACTCTTCATGTATGACATTTATAACAATGTATGGTACTATGTTTATATTTGTAAAAGTTGATAGTGTATTAATAGAATCCTGGCAAATATTGTCATTACCAGCAAGAAGAACAGGAGTTTGATGATCTAACATTTGGAACAAATGCTAGTCAAAACAGTAATGTAAGAATTATTTGAGAAACAAATAAAAATACTGGACAAGAAATATACTGTGAAATATGGAAAACAAAACCACAGGCACTGAGAAAGGATCCAAGATAGACAGTGGTACATATCCTGAGAATGAACTGCTGCTGAGTAATTGCAAACCTTTTTAATATGTATCTCCAAGAAAAAAGTATGCCACTCCTGTTTATAACTGCTGGAGGGGAAGAGACAGGAAGGGTTTCTTTGTCTAAAGAGAGAGCTCCTGGGACGAGGAGGAGCTTGAAAAAGGAGAGGTGAAAGCAGCTTTTGATCCTTTGGATATGCTATTATAGCTCCCTGCAAAAGTTTTAGAACAGGATATTTATTAAACTTCTGAAGAGTCTGAGGGAACATCAGTTTTCTGGGCAGGATGACCTGTGTGTTCCCCTGCAAACGCTGCCAGTGCACAGACCTCCTCACTAGGAGTGGGCGTCAGCCTTTGTTAAAACAAAAAACATGAAGTGCAAGTTATCAAACATTGGAAATCTTTGAACACAAATATTAACAGTTTACACACCATAAGAAAACCTCGTTGAAGCTTTTGAACTGAACACACACTAATGCTCAGCCAAGCTGTTAAAAAGGCAAATTCACCAATCAGTAAAGCAAACCTGATCTTGCTTGATGAACCGTATTTTGGTTTGCTTGGGTGTTGAAATTTGGATTTCGTTTTGCATGCACTTCAGAACTGAGTGATATCAAAGGCTCTCTGCTGACTCAGATACCAGCAAAAACATACTTTGCTGAAACAAAAACTGACTGAGAGTTGACTTTGTACCTAACTAAAACATAAGTAGTGCTTCAGGCTAACACAGGCAGCCAGGTAGAGCACTGATGGTACTATTCAAACCCAGGGACAGGCCGGTTCCACGTGTACATCAACCACTGAGAAACCAGTGCCATTCTCCATACCTTAGAGCCAATGCAACAGAAGATTTAACCACTGCATGAGGGAGTGGCCATGCAGCTTGGCTGTAGCAGTATCAGCAACGTCTCCTAATGTTTCTGCTGTGGAGGATGCTTGTCCAGCAAAGATGTGCTACCTGGAATTTGTGTAACAGCCCGCATCGCTGGGGCCCACTCAACACGTCGTAGAACAGTGCGTTAGCGCAGTTTCATGGAAAAACACTAATGAGCAAAACAAGCTGACAGGCCATTGCTGGGTATGTTCTTAGACATTTCTTTGAACAGTTACCCCTCTCTCACAACTTGCTTTAAGTGGCTTTGCCTTCTTTCTTTTAAAAATATTGAGGAGGGAAAGGACCTGAAAGCAGAGGTGGGGGGAAAAAGGTGTTGTATCAAATGCAGATGTGGAGTTCTTCCCATTTCTTACTGCAATCTGATTTTTGTTTTCAAACAGCAGCAATACAGATACTGCTGTTACAACAGACACAGACACATGAAGTCACCTGAAGTCCAAGAAAACCAAGATATGCTAAACTCTCTACAAAGATGATTAGGTTTGTGCCCAAAGCAAGAACAAAACGCAACTATTTGTCACAGGCTTAATGAATTATGTCATTGCTTCACAATATCTGCCAGTACAATTGCAATGCATACCTCCATCTATCCACACCTTCAATTTTACAGCAAATGACAGTAGCTTTTAAAATCATATCTCAAAATGCACTTTATCACAAATTACATAGCCTCACAAATATAATTTCTTCAATGTTAACACTGCTAAACTATGAATCTAACACTTCCCTGCAAAAATCTTGATTCATTCGCACTACACCTCAAAGCTACCTTATATAAAAACACACCCAAATTCAAAAGACTGCAGTGCACAAGAGACTTTAATTTTTTTTGAAGATAGTTTACTATTTCATTAGACCATAACGCATTAAATTGCAGTAATTCCAGACAGACAAGTTGATCCAAACTGTAAGTTGATGGAGATGGTTATTTATTACCTGCTTCAAGACAAAGCTTGCCCTCTTTGTAATTGTCTGCCCCATCATCCACAGGAAGATTAAAAGAGACAGTGTAATTTCAGTTGGAGCAGGGTCATAACAGCAGCATAATCTTAAGGCAAACAATGAGATAATTTCAAACAGAAATATGAACACCACTAACTGATATTTCAGAACATTTAACCACAAGTACTTTTTGCTTGCTTTGTTCTAGAGAGAAAGATTCCACCCTTTGGAGGTTCCCATACGATGAAGACAGACAAGAAAGTTGAGCAGAAAAGAGAAAGGACTGTCAGATTAACAAATTAAAAGCACCCACTGTCCATAACTCTGGTTTCTGTTAAAGAAGTTCTGTTAAACACCAATAAAATGACCACAGCTGTTTCACAACAAAACTCTGATTGGCAAACTCAGTGTAAAAGAAAAGTCAGTACAATCAGAGAAACACAAATGTAAGTATATTCTCAGAGTAACATATCTATTATACATTTTTTTTCTGATTCTGCCCCTCTTCTTGCGAAACAAATCACAACAGATTTAACTCCCTATTAGATTTGTATTCTAATGGTCACATAGGACAAGAGGAACTTTAGTGCAACTGGGACCACTAAAGTCATGAACAGGCTGCAGTCCACGATGAGGTGCGAAATTGTTTTAAGACTTTACATACAAACTCACTGTGAGCTACAGAATTTACAGACATTTCAGGGCTGTAAGAAAAGGTTATTTGTCACCAGAATTTCTTCTAAACCAAAGATACAAGCAATAGGTCACTGGACTGAAGTAACATGCCTGCCTAAAGGAACTGGACACTCAAAGACTGCCTAAAGCTCTTTGTATGTCCCCACCTATCAGCTCGAAGATGCATTGGGAATCACAGTGGAAGAATCCAGTTTAGCCACATTTGTTGGATGAGGATACCCTCACCAGCTTTAATACTGCTTTATGTGCCAACTTTACAGGTCTTACAGCCTGCTCCTGGTAATTACTGAGGACTTTAAACTCTGACCAACTAGCACTTTCTAGACTGAGGTCAGTTCTCACCAGAACAACTGGGCTTTCTCCTCAGGTTTCCAGACGTGCCCTTCTCTGTACAAATGCACCTTCAAACTGTCAAACTGCTACTGACTCAGCCTTCCACTTGTCAATTTTCTAATCCACAGATGCAGGGTGAGTTAGCCATGAGTGTGCAGAACGTGGACAATCTCTTCATCTAAGATGTAAGCCCCAGTATCAGGCTTGGGAGGCAGAGGAAAAAGAGATGGGCTACATTTCATTGTGAAAATAATTTGGTTTTAAAGAGCCTTGCCCCAGACTTTCATGCCAAAGCACTGCAACAGCATCACAATACAGACACTGGTGAGCTGCTTTATATCAGCTCTTCACCCTCTCCTGCACCACTCTTGACACACTCTAAGAAGCTGCTAACTTCTTGGCTCTCACTATTGTCCTCTGCAGGGAATGAGCCAGACATTTCATCCCTGCATAAGAGGAAGACAACTTCAGGATGGCAACATAAAAAGAAAAAAACCAAAACCACAAACTAAAAACCACTGAATGCCCCCTTCTCATGCTTCACTACTAATTTTAAAATAGGAGGTTTGGAGAAACTTTGGCAGGAGGCAGAGATTAAAAAAAAATCCGCTGTGTGGGAACACAACCTTTCCAATTTACCAAGTACACCACAGGGCGAGATAGATTCCGTGCAAGAGAAGTAATACAAATTAATTAAACATCTCATTTTGGCCTTATTGAACTAAACTCGTTACTTAGCATGTTTAATTGAGCAGGGTCTTAAACATCAGCCTCAAGTCTTTCAAAGAAAGTCTCACAGTACAACAAAAGCAAGTGAAGGAACTAAAAGACAATGTTATGATCATTTACTTATTTTAAAGACAGTCCCTTATGGTTGCAAACTCCTAAGAATCAACTTCTATTCAAATGTAAAAGCAGGAAGAAGCCTCTATAGCCATTACACTCGTGTGAAGTTTCAGCCAGATCAGAATATTGGTCTTGGCAGCTGCAGGACCTTCATTTTGTCAAAAAAAATGTGCATAACTCTCAAAATATCCATCCATCATTAATGAAAAGGTTATTCTGTATTCTGAAGGCAAAAATGACACCCAAGTCCTTAGACAAAAGGTGCAGCTGAAATATTTGTTTTATGAATAATTTGAGTGTATAGTCTGTTCATGTACTAAAACATAATCCATTTTTAATATTTCTGATTTAATAAGTCTGAGTAAGAGGTTAAAACTTGCAAGGGTAAAATGATTGCAGCCTCTCCCTAAAGCAGTCATTAAGTTCAGAATCAGTTAGCAACTGTGCTGTAGATTTTTATCTAGAAAAACAGGTAAATAAGGTTTCTACAAAATTTTATGAAACCACAGCATCAAAAGTGACAGCAGCTATTCTCTCAAGCAAAACTATACCAGAAAAGAGCTATACAAATATAACGTGTCTTTTGCCTGCAGCAGGTAACACAAAGAAAATCCATTTTCTACACATTGTGAATACATGGCCAGCAGAAGGGAATTCAACAAAGAAGAATGCTTTCTCCTGTGAACACCTCACCCATGAAAGCTGATCACACACACACTGACCTGACGTTCTGACCTTCCAAGAGTATTTCAATTTCAATTCTATTTTTAAATTAATTGCTGGGAAAAGGCATGAGTCACAATCCCTCTTGGATCCCCCTCTACTGGACACTAACCAAGCGCTATGTTTATCCTACAGTTTCCCAAGTCAGGACAGGCTCTAGTATTACCCTCTCAATCAATTTAAAGAACGTAGACCTTGCAGTTCAGTTCCTGAATTCATCCAGGAATACTGACCTCTCTATGCATCTTCACCTCCCCCACTTGGCAAAGGTGTTCGCTGCAAACAGCAGGAAGCTACGGGATCCTGTCAAGTCTAGCTCTGCAATAGACAGGAATCCTGCGTGTTCACCTGTAAGCTATGGAGAGGTCTCATCTGTGATGGGGCTGCAACTGCCTCTCACCATCTGCTCCTCAAATTCACTGACGTGCAGGGTCAACCAAAGCTAAAGAGAAACCTCACTGAAGTGCAGGTGAGAAATACATCTCTGTAGCTGGAACAGTCAGGTGCGGCCAGTATCGGAGGGGTCTTGCAGCCAGCCAGAGGAACACAGTGCTCAAATACCTGGAAAAAAGGGAGATGAGTAAGCGATAAAGATCCCATCTTACGTGTGTTGGGGGAGGCAGTCAGCACCCGGTGTGGCACGGTTTCATGCACTCCCCAAATCTGAAGTTTAGGAGCAGCGACACATCGCAGTGCCAGCCAAAAGGGGTTGCCCACAATGGCAGGCAAGCTATTAAAGGGACAAAATACTGAGATTAAAGGCTGTAGAGGTAAGTGGGAACCAGAATCAATGATAACGTATCCAGTCAAATTCTGATTTCCCATCCCTCCTGTGTCATATAGTTTATTCCCTCTGAAGCACAAGAGTTACATACTTCACTGCCACTGTTGATCCTGGAGCCAGCTTGGCCCATGCTGCTGACTCACCTACGGAAATCCTCAGTAGTTTGAATGGGTCCAGGCTCTTCATTACAAAGAAGCCTTTTAAATCACCAAGAAATAAATCATCTGCGTGGTTGTCTTTCATGAAAGCACTGTTACACAGGAAAAAGGGGATGGAGCATGAAACAGTATCCATGGTGCAACGGCCAAACCCAGAGGGATGTCTGAAGAACAGAATGAAAGACTTGAGGATTAAGTCATGGAGAGAAACAATAAAAAAATAAAGCAGTATGGAAATGGAGCAGGAAGGTATAAATAGGAAAGTTACAAATGCAATGAAAAGCTAAAGTGACTATTTTTTGTGAAAGAACAAATGCTCTCATTACGACAAAGAGTGACGTGTTCTCATGTACTAACTTTCCATCCAACAATCACCAGGTATTTTAGTGGATTACAGCTGTACAACCACAAGAAATCATTTCCACATACTGCTGAGGAACTTCAAAAGCAACTAACAGATCTGAAATCAATCTCTCTCAATAGTTTTACACAGCAAAACGTAATAACTGCAGAAAGTATTCTATATTAGCAATAGTGAGGAGTTCAGACTGAGCCGCTCGAGGCTGTGATTCATTCATGGCGCTCTGCCAGAAAAATAAATACATTCAAGACCAATGGCCTCAAGGGGAAAGGTAGGCCACTTCTTAAAAAGCACAGAGATAAATGATTTACAGAACAGAATACAGTTTAACATTTCAGTCTACATGGACAATGAGGAAGGACCTTGTTATGTCTCACCAAGATTTACTGCTCAGACCTGAATACTGGCAATGTATCAACAGATGGAACAAACTAGCAACTATTAAACTGGGATTTACAAAACTCTCTCTGAAGAGCAGGACATGACCTGTTGTACTGCTATACACAAAGCAAGTTCAGAAAGCCAAGTCGAGATATGCAATGGGTATTTCAGCCACGCCGAACAAACAGGGCCAGCCAGGACTACAGGCAGTGACACCTGCGAGGGGCAGGACCGCTCCTGGCACCACGACAGCCTGTGTAAAGGCCGGGAGGGCTGGATGCCAGACAGCATCTCCTGCACATAAAGATGTTTAATTAGCTGCTAAACAGCAAGCAGTACAGTCCTATTTTTCTATGAGAACATTATTTCTTGAATAAATGCCCTTGCTTAGCCAGCAAGGTCCAGAATGAAAAGTCGTTTCACTACGGGAGACAAGGCCATCTCCTTCTTACACATTGGACTGACTTATTGATTTCTGATGTTCCAAACCCCCATTTCAGTAGCAACCACCTCCTGAAACGTCACAACTGCTTTCAGTATGTGTGTTACTTTAATATTCAGAACATTAACAGTATTGCTGATAGCTTTTCAATGAAAGCTGTTCTTTTAAATGCTTCCCTAGAGTTACAACTGCCTTTCATAATTTTAAAAATTCCACATTCACTCCTGCTCACCCCCAAAGAGTGGAGTAGTGAGGAACTGCAGAGATGGAGAAACACTGAGCCTCTTAGGATGCAAGATATCACAGTATCACAAGGTTGGAAAGGACCTCTGAGATCAAGTCCAACCTATAACCCAACACTAACACTAACACCAACCCATCATCTAACCCATGGCACTCAGTGCCTCATCCAGTCTCCCCTCAAACACCTCCAGGGTCGGTGACTCCACCCCCTCCCTGGGCAGCCCATTCCAATGACCAATCACCCTTTCAGGGAAGAACTTTTTCCTCACATCAAGCCTAAACTTTCCCTGATGAAGCTTGAGTCCATGCCCTCTGGTTCTGCCACTGGGCACCTGAGAGAAGAGACCAACCCCTGCCCGACTACAACCTCCTTTTAGGGAGTTGTAGAGAGCAATGAGGTCTCCCCTGAGCCTCCTCTTCTTCAGACTAAACAGCCCCAACTCCCTCAGTCGCTCCTCGTAGGGCTTGTGCTCCAGCCCCCTCACCATCTTCGCTGCCCTCCTCTGGACACTCTCCAGCATCCTGACATCTTTCCCAAACTGGGGGGCCCAGAACTGGACACAATATTCAAGGTGAGGCCTGACCAGTGCCGAGTACAGGGGGACGATAACTTCTCTGGTCCTGCTGGCCACACTATTCCTGATGCAGGCCAGGATGCCATTGGCCTTCTTGGCCATATTCTATTTAAAGCTCTAGTACACACACACCTCCAGCACACTCTCTCTCAGTAAAAGAGGAAACAGCCACAGCTTCAAGGTAACAAATAAAAACCACCAAAAGGAATGAGCTGTTGGATTCAGCCTTCGCTTATGCTGCAGCCGTACCCCAGGAGGGGTTCAGCAGGGTCCCAGCCATACTGAGGCAACACAGACATTTTAAAAATGTTTTTACTTCTGCAGATTCAGGCCCAAGCTGCATGTTGGCTTTGGTCTCAGAATTAGATCCCTGTCCAACAACAAGAGTAATGTATGTACGTTAAGTGATTAAATGCTCTGCTAGTAAGAATTCTCAACCAGATGTTTGGCAATCTTATGATGCATAATCTCTCTCAACCAGTGTTAGAAGCGGTTATAATTTATGAACTAGTGGTTTCACACCCTGTGGTGCTGGTTTTTAACCAGGTTTAGAAAGCTCCAGCCTCACCTTTTTGTTTAAAAAAAACACAAAACACAACAGATTGGTCGAGATGGTTTTGTTCAATGATCTTCCTTCACAGTACGGCTCATGGTGTAAAACTTCACTTAATGGCATTATTTACCAGAGGAAGCAATGAGTTCCTTAAAGGCTGAGTGTCTAATTTTGCCACTGGCTACTTTTTGGTTTTAATTTGGTTGTATTGACCATTCTGTGGATAAGTTTTTGCTCCATCTGTGCACCGTAGATGTCCCTTTTTTTTTTCCTTTCAGCTCATACATTTCCATACAGCACCAAGGAAAACCTCCAGCCTTGAGGGAATTACAGGATTTACAAAAACACAATAGTTACATTTCATTTACAGACATAAAGAGGAGAAAAATGAGACAAAATCTGAAATAACATTTTAGTTGTAAGCCTTAATCATCTGGTAATGTGTTCAGTACATGGAATAGATTTCTAACAATCCAGTGTGCAGCAACTGGCATTTTTTTTTAAAAAAAAACAAGTATTTTTCTGCTTACAGTATTCATTTTCTAAAAGTTGATTACAGGAACAGAATTCTCCCACAATTTCACACACAGAGAAAAATATAGTTTCGCTAAGAGCGATCTCACCGAATGTGTTGAGGACAAATGCTCCCCAGTATGAGCACCCTCTCTTTCACAAGGAGTTATGGCTCACTTAGACCCTTGCCCACTTAGCCTTAAAAGAAAATAAACACAACTACTAAAAGAGAGCCCAGTAAAAACTCAATTATATAACAAATAAATAAATGAACTATTCTGCTGTTTATACAGAGGCTTCTTTTTGCAGCTGTCCTGGCTCCTACATGAGTGGATCCATGATGTGCTGACAATTTCAGTTTCCACATGTTTTTGTATCCTAACATCTTCACAGATGAGGATTCCTCTCCCCGAAAATGGACCCAACTAAAAGTTTGCCAACACCCAGTGGCTGGTGTAAACACCAGTCCCTTGCCCATGCTCTGACCCACCGTGGTTTCCCCTCTGGTGTACTTCATTTGGGACAAAACCAAAAGCTGTTACCTTGTCTGTTCTGCCAGCACTGCACTTCTTAGCTGGTAACTATTTCATTCAGAAGGTGATGACTCCATCCTGAATCTTTTCCTGTGCTGTTCGTTTGTCCAAGAGCTTTGTGTCTCTCAGGGTCTGTTACTACCACTGGAATCAGTATTCTCTGCTCTTAAGAATTCTCCACGGAGCACACCTAAGTGAGTCAACATCTGATTTCAGAGCTCCTGTTACTTCAGCTTATGCTGAAATGTAAAAGCTGTAAGGCTATTTCAAGTCCTCACTACATCTGAAGTTAATTTTAAGGTGGATAGGGTATACTTTATATAAAAGGCTTCTACATTATCCAGAAAAGAAACTCTTCATGCAAACAAACATCCAGCCAAAACCCAAGGTTAATTTAATTTAAGCAGTGGCTTAAATTCCCCAGCTCCATTCCTTATAATACTAACTTTTCAAACCAGGGACTTTGGCCTCTTACTGACAGGGACAGAGAATGCCAGTGTCATACACACAAACGTTCTCCACCATGAAAAGGGCTATCAGCCTCCTCATGTTAGAAAAGGAACATTTGAGGGCATTTGTCTTAAATTCTAGATCTATCATCAACAGATAAGGAAAATGTTAGGAATCTAACTATGACTTTAGAAAGCCACTATTTCACAGTAATAATATTTTCCAAGAAAATAAAGAGGGACACATTTACTTCCTGACTCTGGATTCAAGTTTTGCCACTTCAAACTCAAATATTTAAAAATAATCAATATTTAGAAGTTCCCCTCTGATTAAAGTAAGCCTGAATGAGTCATATTACATTCAATAATATATTTTCTGTCTTCTTTCTTAGATCTATGCTTTGAACTGCTCCCTGGAAGCAGCTGGCAGCCAATTTCATTACAATATACTTTTTTTCCAAGTGAGATCTCTAAATCAAATGTAGCTGGAGAGATGGCCCTACTAATCACATAGTAGACAAGAAAAAAATATATGCTAATAAAGATACATTTTATTTCCATTTTTTCTTATAAATTATATCATTGACACTCTTACAAATAAAAGTGTTCTTTACAATTTATTTCTATTAAGAAGAACATCCAAAATTAGCAAAACCACCTGACTCAGTGCAAAAAAAATATTATATTTTCAACAGATGCTCCAAATTCATTGGGTCGCACATGTATATTGCCAGAAATGTCCATTCTTGAATGGCATGATTAACGCAATATGTTATGTAAAAATCCAATTTTCTTTAGTTTAGCTAATTTAATTAAGCATGGGAGAGTTGGGCAATTGTCATCTCAAGTCTCACCAAAGGAACATACAATTTTTACAAAAGCATCTGTTACCCAACAAGTTTCTCCTTTCAAACACTCTTTCCCACACTGTAAGTCATGGTCAAAGTTTTTGCATTCAGAATGTCTCATAGCTGAGAAAAAAAATCTTTTCATGAAATCTACCCTGCAGAAGCACCCAGTGAGTATCCTCAGAAGATTTCTAAGCGTGATCTGTTAAGTGCAGAAATACTGTATTTTGAGAGGACAGTTTCATATCATAAAACTCAATCGACTTGCCAGGTCTGTAAGTCCCCCACAGGTGTAAAACCAGGACAGTGGATATTTCACGAGTGCCTGAGAGTAGTTTGGAAAATAAAGCTAACAATACATAGAAAAGGAGTGGCTTTCTTCTTTAATTCCTATGTACAAACAATCCTTTTTTGTAAAGGTTTCTAAAACCAGGAAAATTAATTTCAGTATTTACAGAGTAGAATTCCTTTGCCCTACTACCATCGAACCCTCCACTAACAAAAGTTCTTATTTCAGTAGTAAAATGGGTCATTTAAATTATTGGAACAGACTTCTTAAATGCCCTTTAATCTTCTCTAGTAGGCAAAGCAACATCTGCAAAATATTTAGACAAAAAGTACAATTTATTACCCATACACAGTACATTACGACTCAAGATGTCTTCCTCAACCATCCCTTTGTCATTTTATATAATTTCTTCATAGTGTATCTTATAGATTTCTTTGCTCCTAAAAAAAAAGAAAAGACAAAATGCAGAAGACATCAACATTTAGGAAGGCAAACTCAAATACTCAGTTCTTACTACGTTAAGTATTTCCTGGGAAGAACAACCACCTAATCCACCAGACAGATGTGCAGATAACTTTCTTGTCACATCAGTAGCACAATAAGCAATGACCAAAAAAAATGACCAAAAAATACTTTTAAAAAATACTTTAAATACTTTATTTTAAAAAATACTTAAAAAAATACTTTTATCAAAGCCTGCAAAGTAGAACAGGTTTGTTCTGAAGGCCTGGCGATGCTGCAAACGAGCACATTGTATAAATAACGGCCAAGGTATTGCAAATGTAGAGATTGGTGATAAAACTCTTAACGAGCACAGAGGGAAATTTCTAGTTTATATCATAGTTTCTAAATATTAACTATAGGAAGACTTTTAAACCATCTGTGTCTGCGGCAGACCCTCATGAAACCAACACCTTCTGCTTTTCAAGCCCTTTCTGATATTAAACAGGATGGGACCCAACACCGATCCCTGGGGGACACCACTGGTGAGCGGCTGCCAACTGGATGAAACACCATTCACCATCACTCTTTGGGCTCGGCCATCCAGCCAATTCCTAACCCAGCACAGAGTGCTCCCATCTAGGCCACGGGCTGCCAGCTTCCCTAGGAGTCTACTGTGGGGGACCGTGTCAAAGGCCTTACTGAAATCCAAGTATACCACATCCACAGCCTTCCTCTCATCCACCAGGTGAGTCACATGGTCGTAAAAGGAGATCAGGTTGGTCAGGCAGGACCTACCCCTCCTAAATCCATGCTGGCTGGGCCTGATTTCTTGACCGTTCTGCAGGTGGTGCATGATTTCACCCAGGATTATCTTCTCCATGATTTTACCTGGATTGAGTCCATCATCAGCAAATTTGCAGATGATACCAAGCTGGGAGGAAGAGTTGATCTGCTAGAGGGTAGGATGGCCCTACAGAGGGACCTGGACAGATTGGAGAGCTGGGCCGATTCTAATGGGATGATGTTTAATAAGTCCAAATGTCGGGTTCTTCATTTTGGACACAACAATCCCATGCAGAGCTACAGACTGGGGACAGAGTGGCTGGAGAGGAGTCAGGCAGAAAGGGACCTGGGAGTGCTGGTGGACAGGAAGCTCAACATGAGCCAGCAGTGTGCCCAGGTGGCCAAGAAGGCCAATGGCATCCTGGCCTGCATCAGGAATAGTGTGGCCAGCAGGACCAGAGGAGTTATCGTCCCCCTGTACTCGGCACTGGTCAGGCCTCACCTTGAATATTGTGTCCAGTTCTGGGCCCCTCAGTATGGGAAAGATGTCAGGATGCTGGAAAGTGTTCAGAGGAGGGCAACGAAGATGGTGAAGGGGCTGGAGCACAAGCCCTACGAGGAGCGACTGAGGGAATTGGGGCTGTTTAGCCTGGAGGAGGCTCAGGGGAGACCTCATTGCTCTCTACAACTACCTAAAAGGAGGTTGTAGTCGGGCAGGGGTTGGTCTCTTCTCTCAGGTGACCAGTGGCAGAACCAGAGGGCATGGACTTAAGCTTCGTCAGGGAAAGTTTAGACTTGATGTGAGGAAAAAATTCTTCACTGAAAGGGTGATTGGCCATTGGAATGGGCTGCCCAGGGAGGGGGTGGAGTCACCGACCCTGGAGGTGTTTAAAGGGAGACTGGATGAGGCACTGAGTGCCATGGTCTAGATGATGGTTGGTGTTAGTGTTAGGTTATAGGTTGGACTTGATCTCAGAGGTCCTTTCCAACCTTGTGATACTGTGATACTGTGATGCACTGCTCAGCAGTGCGTCCAGCTGAGCAGGACCGTACTCCAGCCTGGTCATGGACACCAGCAACCTGACAGAAGGTGTTCTGCAGCAGGACACCCAAGCAGGACTATTTAGGGAAATCCAGGCTGTTAGGCATGCAGGTTAATTAGCTGCCTAATCATCAAGAAGCACTGCTACGCCCAAAGCTGTGCAGCCAAAACTGTACTCAATGACTTGTGGACGAGTTTTATGCATCAAAATCCGACTTTACCCAGTTTCTTCTGCTAATCAGATTTTAGTCGGCCTTGCTTGAGCTACACATCAGGCACCTGGTTGCTTTTTTACATTTCCACACAGCTGGAATTGAGAAGCATCATGCTGATGCCCATCTTGATTAAATGCAATCAAACACTGTGCACCACCAGCAGCTTTCCAGGACAAATAAACCCAGAGCATTGAAATGGAAAGGCTCGGGAATTAAAAACCAGAGAGAATCCTGTATTTTTCATAGGAAATGTGCTGCTGAGTGTTGAGGTGGAAGTATGTTCTGGTTTCAACAAGTTGTAAATTACATGATAAGCTCCTTGAATGTTTTGTTATGCCCCATCCTAACTCATGGCAGCTACCATTTCATAACTGAGAGAACAGCATGTCTGCAAGAGAGTAACACTGCTCAGCCTGCAAAATGAAATGACATCTGTGTCCTTACACAAAAAGTGGTAACACTGAAACGATGATGGGTCTGAACAACCAGATTAATAAGGAGTATACCCAGCTGAGCTGAAGGAAGCAAGAATAATAAGATGAGGTCAAATAGCTATGATCTGGCAACACTGCCAATATCAGCAGCACACCATGGACACCAGTGAGAATCCCCTGCCACAGGGACATTGTCTGGACCGATTGTGCTTCACAGCAACCTGCTTGTCACTTGTTTACAGTAAAGCTCATCTGAAGCCAGAGTAGCTGCAATACTCTGGCATCATCCTGCAGGAACCCACAAGTAAATACCACACCATTCTGCTAGGCCTACAACGAAGGCAGGCATTTCCTAATTTTCATAAAGATACAGAAGGATTTTGCTGCACTCATTGCCTCCAAGGTTTTACAAGTTTCATTAGATATGAAGGCACTGAGGAAGACTCTCACACCATTTTTAACGTGTACACTTCCTGAAGTTCTAGCAGAGCCTTCTCTTACACACCTAGAGTGAAAAAGAGACACATCTTTTCTCTGGGTTTAGTCATCTAGTATTTGGAAAGCTGATCATAAAAAATGTTGTATATAAAGAGTTCTGCGCTTCTTCTGTCTCTAATTGCAATTTAAAAAACTCAACTTTACCTTTTGTAATAAATTATGCATAAATATATTTTTGACTTACAAACCCATGTGCATCCCATATATAAACTCACTCCTTTTTATATTTAATAGGGTTTTGCTAAAAGCAAGCACACTAATGAAATTGTGATGGGCTTCTCTTTGCAGCATCTCAAATAACAAGTAAATAATCATGTAATTTCTGAAGTGCCTCACATACCTGCATTGAAAATGTAACAATTCCAGTTGCAGAATCAGGTCAGACTGAGCTCAGGCATAGCATGAAAATGAAAAAGTGGTTCCAACCCACAAAGTTTAAACTATTTGACTGTAGCTTTGCAAATTACTTCCCATCTCCTAGGAACTATACTGCCAAAAACTGAAATTGCAGTGCCAGAATTGAGGCTGTTCTGCCATTGCAATGCAGTCAGCGTCCTTCTGGAAGCACGGCAGAGCATGTGGCAAATCAACAGCAACACAGCTGATACAGCCCTGCAGAACTGTAATTTACTGCACTGGCTCCACAGCCTACAAGTCAGCTTGTTCTCCCAGCTTGCCAGCCTGTTCTGCCTCTTGCAACAGCTCAGCAGAAAGACATTTTTCTCCTCCATATTCTCCCCCTCGTGGGCAGCGCTCTGCTAAACTCCACCCACCAGAGCCTGATGTAATAAGACACTTACATTTCTGCCATCATGCTACAAAGCAAAACAACAGGCTTATACATACAGCTGGTTTCTTATAGCAGCCCTCAGGGTGATGAGTCACATTTGTAGTAAAAGTTAATGGTTGTAATTATGGCTCAGTCTCAGAATCTGAGGCAGCTGAACCACATGAAAATGTCTTTCTCTTTTAGCTATGAACCTATGACTTTGTGGTTCCACCTCCCCTTTAGATTTTTCCACTATATGATACAGAACAAAGACCTAATGCATATGGAATCAAGACCACAACATTTCAGTGTAGACATAAGTTGTATCTGGTTTTACTTAACAATCCATGTTTGTTTTTTTGGAAGTGTTGGTGTTGTAAAGTAGTCATTTGGCTATCACAGAAGTCCCCCAAAGTTTTCCAGGAGATATGCCTGGCTGTAGGATTCTTTAATTGCTCTTGAAAAGACAGATTAATGCAAATACTGTCTTGGGGAGGCAAATAGTTACATATTGTTTGGGTATCATTCACAGACACACACACACTTTTTACATGCATTTACAGTGAAGTGCTGTGGCACGCGGCGTCTGCGCAGGCAGCAGGTGAAGACAGCAGTTATCACAAAGCTACAGCATGTGTGAAGCCATTCCTTACAGTTAAACAAAAGTCCTTGAAGATACAGTACACTAATATCCTAATTCTGAGAAAACAAAAGTTATTCAGAGCAGGTACAAGCATTTGTACTGACTTAGTATAACCTGAACAATTGCTTCAACTGATGATTTAATTGATAGTAGTTTAGTTATCAAGCTTGCAGCATTCCTCCAGTAAGATACAACGTAGAAATCTAAACTAAAGAAGTATCAACATCTCCTTCAGAAGAGCTAAATATAAGAACTTCAGAGTTAGTTCCCATAGACCATGCGGACTCCAGCTATGTGGGAAAATAAATCAAATGATGGTGCCATCTCTAATGGGTAACAGAGTCAACCTCACCACAGACTTGAAGAAATACACAGGCACATTTTCAAAAACTAAATAAGGCATTTAACAACAAACAAAAACATAGAGCTTGAGCTCAACTTTAAAACCACATCAGCAGAGAAAGATGAAAAAAGTTCTCTTGAAGGCATTGAAATCCTTTATTTTGCTTGTGCTCCTTGCCAATAATGTTAATGCAGAGCATACCATCTCAGCAATGATGATTCCTGACCCAACAGTTAATTTAGAAACATGCTGTACACTGAACCACCATGCTATAGACCAGAGAGTAGGAATTTCACTTCATTATTGTTATTGTAAGATAAAACAATCAGCTAAGGAAATCTTTTTGTGTCCTCCACTACATTTCAAGAAGAAGGATGCCTATATAATGAGAACTAATTCTTTTGCAAGTACACACAGGAGAAAAGTACTTGTACAGTTACTAGGAACAGCAAGAAAAAATAGTGAGAGCTTATTTAATGAGCCACTGACTTCATTAATCTCTCTCATAATTCTCTTACTGGAGCTACTATTTTTAACGTAAGCACCGCAGAAGGACAGAGCCATAATACTTTTCATAAACTGCAGTAGAAAGTGTAAAAACAGGTCTTAGGGGGACAGAACATTAGACAAGATTTGGTTAAAGAATGAAGAAAGAAACACAGCATTCTTGGGGATTAAATTTAAAAGCTCATACTTTCTTGTAATACACATTCCTGCCATGAGTCAAGCAAGTACTGTTAATGGTTTCGCTGTGTGCAGTGCACATCTATATGAATATTCGTTGGTGAGAGTCCCAAGAAGTGGCACAGCAAGGTAAACAGAATTAATGCCTCCCCTCTATTGAAGGATTTTCTAAATTAAGAAATCGTGATGGGGAGAAAAATCTTCATTATAAGATACAGAAAGATTGAACACAAACTCAGTGATAAAAGTTTGGAGAGAAATATTTTAAAAAGCAGGCAAAAAGGCTCCTACACAAGGAAACCCATCTCTCCTAAATTCCAGGGAAGATCCTTGAACATCACACAAACATCACACTTGAAAAATACTGAGGTCATTCCCCTGGTCAGTTAGATTTAATTTCTTCTTTCACATGCACTACAATGTAGGTTTTTATTACAAAAATACTGTTTCTTTGCTTCCATCCATCCTCAGTGAGTGAAACTGGGGGTGCTCTGGTAAGCCCTGCACAGGCTGGTCAGGAAGCAGGGCTATGTCTGCCTTAGGCAGCACTGATTTTGTGTGCCATAGTACACATTACAGGCAGATTCCTGAACCTGGTGGCCTGCACAGCACTGCTCAGGAAGGCTGGCTCTACAGGCAAGCTCTGCATTCATTAAACAACACTCAGAGGTTAGGAAATGCCAGAAATAGTCATTTTCTAAATCTATCTTATTTCCCTCACCATGAAGTCTCTGAGTAACACCAACAGATCAATCCTGAATTCTCTTGCCAATAGATTTGGCCAAATTCTGGCAGAAGTGCATAAATACAGTTAAAATAAACTAAATTATGGTAAAAGAAAGAAAACTAAACTCATCCCAAGCCTCCTTGCTCAAATTGGGCTTGTGTTGGAGGCAAAGGGTAACAATTGCTTTGTTCTACCTGAATCAAACAGCAAAAAAAACATTTTCAGCACTAAGATCACTATTAACAAATATATGGGTTTAGATATAAGTGTTCCTCTAGGTAACTGTCTGGTTAGGAGACAACTAGAGCTTGTTATAAAGCAGGAAAAAAGGAACTATCTATAAACCAAAAAGCAGTTAAACCAAAGGAAGGAAAAGGCATTTCACAGATTCCTAGCTTCAGGTGCACAAAACAGAAAACATGGTAACATTTACAAGTCCTACCAGAAGGACTCCCCCAAAAGTCCTGCCAACAGTAAAGGCTGTGAGTGATTTACTGCGTGATATGGAAAAAGAACTAACAATTCCCAGAGGTGATTTGCTGTCTATCACGACAGAAGGCGATTCCAATGGGATGATGTTTAATGAGTCCAAATGTCGGGTACTTCATTTTGGACACAACAATCCCACGCAGAGCTACAGACTGGGGACAGAGTGGCTGGAGAGGAGTCAGGCAGAAAGGGACCTGGGAGTGCTGGTTGACAGGAAGCTCAACATGAGCCAGCAGTGTGCCCAGGTGGCCAAGAAGGCCAATGGCATCCTGGCCTGCATCAGGAATAGTGTGGCCAGCAGGACCAGAGGAGTTATCGTCCCCCTGTACTCGGCACTGGTCAGGCCTCACCTT
Source organism: Tapera naevia (assembly GCA_033556795.1). Taxonomy (NCBI): domain Eukaryota; kingdom Metazoa; phylum Chordata; class Aves; order Cuculiformes; family Neomorphidae; genus Tapera; species Tapera naevia. The sequence continues at coordinate 2,462,154 of JAUMJJ010000171.1, read as the reverse complement.
GAATATTGTGTCCAGTTCTGGACCCCCCAGTTTGGGAAAGATGTCAGGATACTGGAGTGTGTCCAGAGGAGGGCAACGAAGATGGGGAAGGGGCTGGAGCACAAGCCCTACGAGGAGCGACTGAGGGAGTTGGGGCTGTTTAGTCTGAAGAAGAGGAGGCTCAGGGGAGACCTCATTGCTCTCTACAACTCCCTAAAAGGAGGTTGTAGTCGGGCAGGGGTTGGTCTCTTCTCTCAGGTGACCAGGGACAGAACCAGAGGGCAGGGACTCAAGCTTGGTCAGGGAAAGTTTAGACCTGATGTTAGGAAAAAGTTCTTCACTGAAAGGGTGATTGGCCATTGGAATGGGCTGCCCAGGGAGGGGGTGGAGTCACCGACCCTGGAGGTGTTTAAGGGGAGACTGGATGAGGCACTGAGTGCCATGGTTTGGATGATGGGTTGGTGTTAGTGTGGGTTTTGGTGTTAGTGTTGGGTTATAGGTTGGACTTGATGATCTCAGAGGTCCTTTCCAACTGTGATACTGTGAAATAATCTGACAAAGGTTGACTCTCTTCTCCCCACCATCGGAGTTACACACAAACAGCTTTGCTCCATGGGCCAGGCAAGCCACTCCCTTTCACAAGCACTGGATTTACCGTGATAACACTGTCTCTGACCCTAGTTTGTTTTCACAGAAGGCCCCAGTCTTTTGTCACTAGTTGTGTCCTCAGTCTCCTCCAGCTACTGAACAAAGTTAGGCAATGGTTTTGTCAGCCTTTTCCCATTAATAGACCTAGACAATTAAGAGAAGCATATAAAAAGTACAACTATTCCTGCTTACGTTACTCAGCAGACCACTAATGGTCCCAAACACTGCAACTCATGTTTTTTTACAAGGAGTTCGAAGTATAAAATGAAGCCACCAACGCTAACACTATATGGGAAGGGAACAGCAGCTGCATAAGTCTAGACAAGGATTGCTCCGTGGGAAATTATACAGCTGCTTTTAAAACCAGTAATGGCATTGTTCGTAGACAACTGCCTCTCTGGAAGAATTAGGAATAGGCATGAATGAGTTCAGAAAATTGTCTGAGTAACTTCATGCAAGCAGCAAGGATTTTTCACTTTGCAGGAATTAAAGCTATTGATCAGAGTTTTAAGTAAATGAAGGCTGAGGTCTTAAGTCTTTCTTTTAAATTGAGTTGCAATACTTTCAGCCTTTCAAAATATGAAAATCATGTCACCTTAAAATTAGCTTTATCTCAGCACTCAGAAAATCAATAAAGCTCCAGCTACGTAACCTGCAGTAACTTCTACTCAGTTGGGAAGACTCTGATACCGGTAAAGTTTTCCCATGTTTCTACACAAGCAAGTCCTTTTTCTCCCATCTAGACTTTCTCTCACACTGACTTTGCACGACTCAAGTCTTCTTTTGTAACTCCTTTGTTACTTTTGGGGAGTTACTTGTTTAAGTCATACAGATTCCAGTTCCTTCTGGCATTTTACAATTTATCAAGTTATATAAAGCTACTGCTTTAAATATTACTTTTATTTTCCAGGGGCTTTCAATTGGACACTCAAAAGGTTTATTCTTTAAATTCTCCTAACCAGACAGTCTTGGTGACCTAGAATTTTTACTTTGTGCACTGAGAAGGCCTGTGTTGATACAAATCACACACACACTCTTACCGGCTGTCAGTATGGTTTTCGCGCTCTGCACTATACTGGAAGATCTCACAATTCCTGAAATGCCTGCAGACAGGAAAACACAAAAATGTTACCCATCTTACTAATTTTGTGGGGACTTTTTTTATCCTCCAACATACACAAAAAAATTAAAATATTTTTCCAGTTGTAAAACATACACTTACACTGAGAAAGTTTCTGTTCTGCTTTGTCATATGAACTGAAAATATTCTCTAAGCTAGTTTAAGTTATTTTAGATATAACACAAAAAAAATCCCTCCCAAATCAATATGAAACACAACAAATGGTAGGAACTGATCAAGTTTATTTACTTAGTGTTCCTATTATTCCTCTACTAAAATGATTACTCTCAAAGGATTTGGAGTTGCTTCACTTAAGTACTGGTACATTAACCTTCTAGAGCAGAACAAATTATACTCATTGTTTACTTCAAAATATGAAAGTGGAATTTTATACTTCTCTGATCAAGTAGAGTGTTTGTCTGGCTTTTTTTTCAATTACCAGTTTTTAGAGAGAAGGCTCTTTTACCACTTCGCACTGTGGCACATTCAGCTCTCACTGTCCAGTGGCATTAATGGAATAGTATACAAAATATTAACAATTTTTGTGAAAAGTATTTAACTTTACCTGTTCTAACATATATTTACAAAAGCATGCTGATAAGTACAGAACAAAACTACTGTACATTACAAAATACTTTAAAATATAGAAATGTAGAGTTAGTCTTCCAAACTTATTCTTCTGCATTAACCATAACATAGAATATAATTTCAAATACTATTTTAAAATCCTTCCTTCAAAGTTAATTCTACAATGAAGAATAAAGCTTAGGAAACAAGTAAGAGGGACACCATATTCCACTGGGAAATAACTTTGGGGGGTAGGGGTATGGAGGGGAAGGGAACAAATCATGTTGAGCTACTTAAATACTTGGGGACAATGTAATTCAACTTGAGTAAACCAGCTTTGCCTTGTAGGATTGTCCTATCCTTTACGTAGATTCTTGAATTAGGAAAATCTTTTGGCCACAAAAGTCAAAGAGGAGTTTTGATTTGTTCTCCGAACAGTGTAAAATGCTTGGCTGGAGAAGAAGAGATCAATCTGATGTTTCAATACTGAGTTGTGGCCCTCCTGTGCACAGTCTGCAGTCACAGCCATGCCTGTGACACTCTACATAAATACAACTACAAAGCCAGTTAGCTCAGGGTGAACAACTCGGAGCTCAAAAACTACCTGCAGCTCCCAACACTGCCACTCCTGCTCCCAAATCCAGCTACTAGGCTACTGCTGCAGCCCAGCCACAGTAGCACAGAACTTCAGTCAGAAGACTGATGTCAAAGAAGCTGGACACCTTGATCCTACTCTGTCAGGGGAGAACAGCAACTCTCAGGAGCTTTATTTCCCCAAGCAGAAAGCAGTGCAAGAGCTCCCTCAGCAGCTGACTCGTGTCCAGCACCTCTCAGGCATCTAGGGTGCTTTTGCTATGCTCAAAGAGCTTGCAGAATTGGCCACCTGGAACTAAGATGTGTTGAGTTCTTTGAAGATGTAAAGGCTTCTACAACTAAACATTTGCATTTTTCTGCAGTATAATAAAACATTGATGTCTCCAGCATTAGCTTTAACTTGTTAGTACAAAATAATCTTCCCTCAGAGAAGCTGTGATGATGAGAGCCACCTCAATTTTCCTCAAAGCTTGAGATCTCTGCAAGAGTTCAAGCATCTGCATCAACTATGATGACTGGAAAAGGTAACGTCAGGACACCAGGAAATTAGCTTAGCATTGCACTGTATGGCCAGTAGGATACACAGTAGTATGTAGATGAAGTTATGGCAGCCAATGAAATCCTGAGGATGCAAGCACTCCAAACAGTTAGATGGCCTAGGCAGGCCATACTAATTCCTAAAGACTACTTTCAGGAGCCAACCCAGAACTTCTCTTTCTGTATCAGTAGGAATGCTATTTGCAAGCATGTCAGATAACCTGTTTGCAATCGAACAAAGCCCAAGCCACGCTTTTAGGAATGTATCTCATGATTAACTGCTTGTTTTCCTCATCCTTCTCTCTACATCATCCTTCTGAATTACAGTAACATATACATATATATATATAAATATTTTGACCTGATGGTCACCAATGCAAGTGAGCTCATCAGCAACGTCAAGATCCGAGGCAGCCTGGGCTGCACTCATCACACACTGGTGGAGTTCAAGTCCCTGAGGGATCACAGGCGAGGAGTGCAGTAAGAACCCTAAATTGTAGGAAAGCAAAATTCAGCTCTTCAGGGAGTTGGTCAGTAGGACCCCCTGGGAAATGGTCCTCAGGGACAAGGGAGCAGAAGAGAACTGGCAAATATTTAAAGATGCTTTCCACAAAGCACAGGAGCGCTCAGTCCACAGATGTAGCAAATCAGGCAGGGAAGGGAAGAGATCAGCGTGGCTGAGTTGAGACCCACTGGTCAAACCGAAGAGCAAGAGGGAATTGCATGGGCAGAGCAAGCAAGGACAAGGAACCTGGGAGGAGTACAGGGATGCTGCCCGGTTGTGTAGGGATGGGGTGAGGAAGGCCAAGGTGCAGATGGAGCTGAACCTGGCAAGAGAAGCAAAGAATAAGGGCTGCTATAGGTCTGTTAACCAGAAAAGAAAGGATAAAGTCATACCCCCACTGATGAATGAAAATGGTGACCTCGTATCGACAGAAGAGGAAAAGGTTGAGGTACTGAACTTTTTTGCCTCAGTCTTAACTGGCAACCACTCTCCTCAGCCCTCCAGGGTCAAGGAAAAACAAGCTGGGGATCGGGGGTAGAGTCCCTCCCACTGTAGGGGAAGATCAGGTTGATGACCACCCAAGGAACCTGAACATATACAAGTCTATGGGATCTGATGAGATGCAGGCCAGACTCCTGAGGGAATCAGCTCATGTGGTTGGAAGCCACTCTCCACAATATTTGAGAAGTCATGGCACACAGGGGAAGTCCCTTGTGACTGGGAAAAGGGCAATATTGTGCCCCTTTTTAAAAAGGGGTACAAAAAGAGAACCCTAGGAACTACCAGTCAGCTTCACCTCTGTGTCCAGGAAGATCAAGGAACAGATCCTCCTAGAAGCTATGCCAAAGCACATGGAGGACAAGGAAGGGATTTGAGACAGCCAGCCCAGTTTCACCAAGGGCAAGTCCTGCCTGACCAACCATGTGGCTTTCTATGATGGGGTGACCACATCAGTGGACACGGGAAAAGCAATGGATGTCATCTATCTGACTTGTGCAAAGCCTTTGACACGGTTCCCCACAACATCATCCTCTCTACACTGGAGAGATATGGATTTGATGGGTGGACTGTTCAGTGGATAATGAATTAGATGGTCACATTCAGAGAGTAGTGGCCAACGGCACGATGTCCAGATGGTGACCCATGACAAGCAGTGTCCCTCAGGGGTCTGTACTGGGACCACTGCTGTTTAATATTTTCATTGATGGTATTGACAGTAGGATCAAGTGCACTCTCAGCAAGTTTGCAGATGACACCAAGCTGAGTGGGACAGTTGTCACACCAGAAGGATGGGATGTTATCCAGAGGGACCTGGACAAGCTGGAGAAGTTGACCTGTGTGAACCTCATGAGGTTCAGCAAGGCCAAGTGCAAGGTCCTACATCTGGGTCGGGGCAATCAATGCTTTCAATACAGGATGGGGGATTGAGAGTAGGCCTGAGGAGAAGGACTTGTGGGTGTTGGTTGATGAGAAGCTTGACATAAGCCAGCAACACACGCTTGCAGCCCAGGCAGCCAACTGTGTCTTGGGTGGCATGAAAAGCAGCGTTGCCAGCAGGGCAAGGGAAGGGATTCTCTCCCTCTCCTCTGCTCCCGTGAGAGCCCACCTGGAGTCCTGCATCCAGTTCTGGAATTCCCAACATTAGAAGGATATGGAACTGTTGGAACAGGTCCAGAGGAGGCCAGGAAGATGATCCGAGGGCTGGAGCACCTCTGCTATAAGGACAGGCTGAGAGAGTTGGGCTTGTTCAGTCTGGAAAAGAAAAGGCTCTGGGGAGACCTTCCAGTACCTGAAGGGGCTACAGGAAAGCTTGGGAGGGGCTTTTTACAAGGGTCTGTAGTAAGAGTACAAGGGGGAACAGCTTTAAATTGGAAGGGGGAAGATTTAGATAAGACACTAGGAAGAAATTCTTCACAACGAGGGTGGGGAGACCCTGGCACAGGTTGCCCAGGGAAGTTGCAGCTGCCCCATCCCTGGAGGTGTTCAAGACCAGGTTGGATGGGGCTTTGAGTAGGCTGGTCTAGTGGGAGGTGTCCCTGCCCACGGCAGAGGGGCTGGAACACGATGGGCTTTGAGGTCCTTTCCAACCCAAACCATTCTATCATCGTATGATACAATACATCTGTACATCTGTCATGTCTTAAAGCAGATGACAGACACTGATCTAGGCCTACCTTGATGCACCACAAATCCGCAGTCAGGGTCATGGGCAACTTGCATTAGAATTTCTTCCACATCTCTGTTTTTTCCAGGAGGGTCTACCAGAGAAGTTATCTTTTGTTGCAGAGTCCTTGGCAAAGCCATTAGTTGCGTAAATTGACCTTCTGGACTTTTATCAATCTGAGTGTTATAAAACAGGACAGTAAAATATTCAGTGTTAGTAAAGTAATTATTAATATCAAAGAAGCCAGAAAGTCTTCTGGCTGCCTTTGAGCTCTGATAAATATCCCAAAGAAGATGATCCATTTCACTTGTGAAAGCCAATGCTAATGAAAACTCCCCAAGCACTGGGAAATGCTCTTCTGGACTTGGGAGAATAACTCAATGTAGAGATGTTAACTTTTATCCAAGGGAAAACTAATGTACACACATGATCTTCCTGCCTCTGCAAGCAACTTTCCACTGAAACTGTATCATTTCTGCTCTATTCAATTTCCCTTGGAAACACAAGTACACTACAATGGAGGCAAAAAGGAGTTCCCAGAAGACAACTTAGCTCAGTTTCCTCTGCCTGAATATAATCAAACTGTACACACATATTTCTCTGCTTTAAATTCAAACCAGATCTAGTTTGTACAATTTGAAGGAAACGTTCATTCCACATTTTTCTAATCTAAATCAGAAAACCAACGACCCTTTTTTGAATACAATGATCCCAACATGCAAGCCTCTACACAAGATTACAAAATGTAAGCAGAAATACTGAAAAACGCACAATGGAGCAAACATCTCCAAAACTGGAGGAAAATATGAAGAGCTCAATTCCTCCCACACAGCTTTTAAGGCAGTTCACAGAGACATCAGACAGCAGCCTACTTAACCTCCATGCTCCCTTTAGTAAACGGGGAGAAAATGATATCCATATCAATCACCCACTGACTACAGAGGGAGCTGACAATGAGCGGGCTCTTAACATGATGTGGGAGGAATCCACACCAGAACTATTAGAACTAGTGTCTGCCTTAAATTGTTTTTGAGGAATCTTTTAAGAAAGAATTTTTTCTGTAACTCTGAAGGCATATACTCGGAGAATGGGTTTCTATTTTGCGTTAAACAGCACTTCCTGTAGCAGTTATCCTTTTCAATCTGGGGAACAACTGCCAATAACCAGACTGAGGCACAAGGAATAAAGTATTAAAGCACTCTGCTCAAAATCAACAGTGAAATTATGGCATTTAATCAAGAGCCTCTGTGACTATTATAGAACTATGGACAGAGTTGTTATCCAACAACATATCTGTAGTACGCTACTAGGATTGGTTTAAAGGTAACACAATGGGGACTATTATTCTAAATAGCAATATTCTCAAAGAAAGCATTACTGATTCTTTTCAAAATCCATTTAAATACCTCTACTAAACTGTTCAAAAGCACACTGAAAACATGGAGACAGCTGCAGTACAATACAGATTCCCCTACACTGTACTCCAAAGCACTGCTGTAAAACTGTTTACTGTAATCAAGCTTGCTTTTGTCTGTACTTCAGTTTGTAACAGACGGAATTTGTGAGATAATTACCAGAGTGACTCGAGGATAAAGAGCTACTCATGTCCAAGAGATAACCCATGCTATTTACCCCTTCACATTGAAACATGTATCACAGTTGAATATTCACACGTGGACATGATACTACAAGGGGAAAAATTGCTATTGGACTCCTGACTGTGGCATCCCTCCTCACTGCAGTGCTACACTTACACCTTATGCCAGAAAGATGGAATTTAAGATACTCGTCATTTTGGATATCCGTTTCCCAAATACTAGGGAAAAAAAAGTTTTATAAAGATAATGACAGAATTTCTTTTGGGTTTAGGCAACTGATCCTCATAACCAGCACTCTAGGGTTTTTTTGTGAGATGTAGTTTTTGATTGCAGAAAGCTGCACCTCTAAGCTACAGCCTAATCTTTTTAACACAAACCATATGTTTATTCATCACTTCCTAGACTGTTGTTTCCATATGGTAGCCATTAGAACACAAGCTTTAAAATGATCCTCTCTTGTTCCCTTGCAAGGGCTCTAGTTCTGTGCCCACCCCTAAAGAAAATGAACAGTAGTTACTACACATGCAGAGACTGGTATAAGGCAAGTCACGGTGCAGAATTAACTAAACTACATAAACCTAACAAACAGCAAGCACCATGACTACAACTGCTCTTAGTGTATGGCATAATTCTTGCCCTCTGTCAGTGTGGTAAAGCACTTCCACTTGCTTGTTTTAAAAATGTTTTGAAGAAGGCCACTTGCCTCCAGCCTCCCCAGATGGTGCTTATACACCACTTGAGGGCAGTCCTGTAGTATGTTACTGTACAGCTTCTGAAAATGAGGAACATTCGGCTTCACAATGTTCTGCACTTTCAATCTGTCTTCTCCTATTACCATTCTGAAATCACCTAGTCAAGAAAAGAGACATGGTTAATTCATTAGGAAAAAAATGAAAACTCAAAGGAGAACATAACAGAAGCCAAAACAGTACAAAACTCTCAGCTAAGATTTATCCTGAAATTCTACAAATGCCTACATAATCCACAATGATGTCCACCTTCTAATAGTCAAAAAATACTATTCAAATACCTTCAAGCACAGAAAACAAGAGTCAGAGCTGTTACATGGCCTCTGATATGCCGAAATGTCATCAATCCTTCTGTCCACATTTTCACTTGGACGACAAAAAAAAAAACCAGCTGTCAAGTTCAGCCTCCAAAGCAGCAGTAACCATACACCTTTGCAACCATACATCAGTTTTGACACATTACTTAGCAAACTGACCAGCCCCAATACTTTGTGTCCAGAAATAAATAACCTCAAATTTTCCAATTTGCACTGTCTCTGCACCTCAAGTAGAGGTAATGGCAGCCATGGTAAGATCACAGTACCACCTTTTCCTCTTAGCCACATATTTTATTAGTAGTTTAAAAAGCAACTCTTTAAACACCACTGTTCCAGTACTGATTTTTGCACTTTCTTTTATGACATGACCAAAAAGTTTCAAAACGAATAAGTGAAGACACAGCCTGTAGTAAAGGATTCATTTGCCTTCATTAAATACTACTCTGGTAGCTTCCAGGATTACCAACCAGGAGTTAGAAGATCAGTGCAGCAGAGATCAATAAAAAGAAACCTGAATCAATTCATTTTCCCACTTCCCACATTCAGGCAATAAATGTTGTTGCAAGGTGGCAACCTGATAGCATTACTTTGTTTATTTTGATTCATGCCCAGCTGCAAAACGAACACTTCCCATACAAATGGTACTGACTCAGTGCTCTCAAAAAAAATGCATTATAAAATAAAAAGGATAACATTTTCCAAATTAAAGAACAAACAACTCTTTTCAGCAGTCTCCAAGGAGACTAATTAGATTAACATATAAAATCAATTTTGTCTACCCTCTGAAAAGTTTACGACTTGACAAAATGACAGCAAAATAAAACATCCACAAACATGCAACTCTCAGCTTTTTTTCTTGAACATTCCCATCTGGGAGCCCTACTGCTTTAGCTTTTCTTACCCAGAGGAGCCATTTTTGGTTACTTGCTCTGTTTCACAAGATCTAGCACCTTGGTCACTAGTAACACCCCTAGCTAGCAGCCCTCAGGTACCCCACTGTCAGTACCCTCTTCACTGTCGCCTCCAAACAGGTAACGATTCATAAAGAAATTGTTAAGGAAAGGCTGAACAACTTGCAGCTTAAAGTGACCAGAGAGGTACCACGTAATGCATAGTGACACTGCTCAGGAGAGCCAGCCAAGCTGCTGCCTATAAACCCTACCTGCCCACCTGTGCTTTTTTTTTTTAACAGCCAAACATGCATTTCTAGATGAGCAAAGAAAGTGCTGTGTAAAGTACAATTCAAAAAACACTTGTTCATAGTGATTTCATTAACGATACCAACATTTAAAGAGCAATGTTGAATTAAACTCTAACAATTAAATCTTGTATTGAAAAGTCATTTGGAGTAATTTCTTAATTTTTTTTCTGTACCACTTCATTCCTCCTTTCTTTACATATGAAATAGGTAAACCTCTTACCAAAAAAAAAGGCCAATACCAACTAGAAGCCGAGTGTTAAACATGCGCTAAACTGAAGAATCATATTTTGCATCTTTCACTTATAATAAATGAGAAATTTAAACACAGCATATTCAAAAAGTAAGAGCTAACAAAGCATGGGTGTTCGGAAAATGAAGGCAACACAAGGGTCAGACTATAGGATGAATCATTACACTGGTAGGGGAAAGAAACTTTTTTCCAAGGTTCTGAGCCATTAAAACTAAAATACAATCCTTACAAACTGAAAAAAAAACCAAACCACCATTTCATCATATTCAGTCACCCATATTTCGCTGTTCATAAATCAAGCAGGTGTAAGTTTTGCTTACATACCTATATTTATTTTCCATGAATAAGCACAATTAGTCTTTCCAAGCTCTTAGGTAACACTGCATTAAAATATAGTTATTGGAGCACGTGAAAATGTAGGCCCAAAGCAAAAGAACCACTGACATCTATATTAGACTTTCTACTGCAGTACAACAGCTCCAGTCACAGTTTTTCTCCTCAGAGCCTGCAGACACCGTACACTAACCAGAATAGGAGAGTCCTGCAATCTGCATGTAGAGGTCTTCTTCAGAGAAACTTTCTGGCAACATGAGGAAGGCCGCTGTGACTGCACTCTTCAGATTGCTAACGAGAGCAGCTTGCAGCTTGCTATTCTCATTCTGTGTCAGTATTTTCACCTGAAAAAGCAGAGTTATTGGAAGCAAGATTTCAGGTAAGTGCTAATGAAGATGGAAGCAGAAATATTACTCACTCCAGCATGAAAATAAGTAAGAAATTTATTCCAGATTAGATACTGTTATTATGGCACAAAAGGACCAGAGCATCCTCTTCTGTTTACACAGTGGGAGAGAGAGGAACATCTTTTTATGGCTTAACAGCCTGCTACAAAAAGCTACTTTTACAAACATGCTCAGAACTGTTATAAGCAACAGCCACTAACTAATCTCTGAAGAGGTATTTACCTTCTCATAATCGTGAATTTAGGATTAATCAAAACAGTAAATATTAACACATCAACAGAATTACTTCATATGTGATTATACCTTAAGACAACAAGACCGCTGCCACACTGAGAGAATAGAATACCAGAAGAAGAGGTAAGTCTTCCTACTCATCTTCATTCTCTTTATCTTTTTTAATCAAGGACTCCTCTATCATACACTTCAAGTAGCTTTTTAGACATTAGTTGTGCTCTTAGAAGAAGCAGGGCTTTATTTTGCACTTTGCATACAGAGTATGTAAACTCAAAGGGAACTTCACATATACATGAAGAATAGATCCCTGAAGCTGAGTGCTTCTACATGCCACAAAAAAGTTTATTTTTAGGAAAATAAAAAGTTTTCTGTAAACTATTCATACTCTTTTCTCTCTCACCTCACTTCAATTTATGAAACATTTCCTTCTCTTAATAGTTTCTCCAGGAAGCAGCTGCTTACACTAAAGTAATTACTTTTACTCTACAATTCACAAAAATTCAGTAACAGTTCAGATGCTTTTTAAAAACTTTTTCCTCTGAGAATTAATTGTGTCATTTGTGCTTATTTATTTCACTCTTTAGGTACAGTAGCTTTTTTTTTTTTCAGGAAGCCTGTCAGTCATGGAAAAATTACAACTAAGTTTATTCAATTTTTCATCAATGGGAATTTAGCTAATTAGCGTTACAAATTTCATGTAGGATGAAAAGCCAAGAAACTTTTGACACAAAGAAGCCTGGGAAGAAAAGTCAGCATTTCTAAGTGGCATTTCCAAACTCCATGTATTCTGCCAAACATTCTGGAAAGATTACTTGGTCAAGGCAACCAGTTCATAACAGACAGAAAATCTCCAGTGAAAATTAAGGCAAGATTTTTGAGCCAGAGCAAGTGTTTTAGCTCACATGCTGGAATAGCTTGGATAGCTTTCACTCGGTGACAGCTCTGTAATGGAACACCAAGCAGGCACTCAGCTTTTCCTCCTCTATATGAGAGTGAGGAGAAAACTCCCAAAAAAACTGTTAAACAATATTAATCTGGCTACAGTCAACTGTGTCCAGAACTAGCACAAACAGCAAATGGTACCTAAGAGATTCTAGTGTATAAGCAAACAAACCAAACCCCGTGTCTACTCCAAAACAGGCTTATTTTTAAGGAGGTAAAAAAAGCTTTCCATCACTACTGCTTACAACATAAATATCAAAACATCAAATTAGTTGTGAAGCCAGAACCAGCAGACACTTGAAACCGACACAACAGACCTAAACAAATTATTTGGCCATTTTCAGTCAACACAGTGTAACATTGAAAATCCCAGTGAGTGATGTTATAGATCCTACAAGAAAAGAAACTTTAAATATTCACTAAGTCACCTTTCAGACAAATTCCAGTTTATATTCCTGCAGTCTTTACTCAATGCAAATTCCTGGGAGCTTTATGAAGATAATTCAGACTAAAGTGGCTTTCATCTTTAAATATGTCCAATATTCAACTGTGCTAAATTTTGGTGACTACTATAATTTCTTATAAAAGGTGAGTATTATGTTTAACATTAAAGGGACCTTGAGACTTACTACAGGCAGAAAACTGTGATTGACATACTTACCTTTAGGGTTCTTTTCACATAACACAATATAATCTACGACTACATTTCACTTCCTTTCTGAGAGGTCTAGGACTAGACCCCTAAATCAGGGCAGAGTTTTGTCCAGTACTGATGCAAATATCCTTAACAGTTAAAGTTAAAACTACAACTGATAACATTCCAGCCCAGTAATTTTCTTCATTTCAAGACAGATAACTGAACAGACCGATAGTTACCGGTTTTTGTAGGCGTCCTGCAACATAGAGGGTTTTCCAGTGAAGTAAATCATCTATCAGGGTATCAGTGCTAATTACACCATATTTTATCATCTGGAAAAAAAAAGAAAATAAAGATTTTTGAAAAACAGTATACCTGCACCATTTTCACTACATGACACTCACTAACATTAAGATGTTTTAACGGACACAAGAGGTAAAAAAATTAATCGTATTTACAGGCAAGCTTCCAGGAAAAAATGGAATGCACAGAACTCTAAGATCCTTTCTAGAATCAAAGTTACAATAAAGTCATTCCAAGATCAACCACTAAAGCAAAAGACTTTAAATCCCAAAGAAACCTTGTCTAGATAGACATTGATACTGAAGAGATCTGAACGTTAAAATACAAGAGTCCAAAAGAAGATTTTGGAAAGGTTATGATCAGATTTGTACCAGCCAAACATTACAATAGCTGGAATAATCCACAGTACCCTTTCTGATATTGAAAACACTCCAGAAGTAGCTTGTCAGAGACCAAAGATAAACAACCTCCCTTGGTATTTATTAACCCTTGTTATGGAACAGTGGGGTGTGTATCAGGGAGTTTTTTCTTTGGCTCTTTGATGTTAGAAAACAAAACGTGATTTTGGAGTTAACTTCACGTGAGTGGAAAAAAGATGGACTTTCAACAGTTTGTTAATGATTTGTACTTCCTGAGTCTCCAAAGATTGTCCTCTCAACAAGACAACCAGTTCTAGAATTTCTGGATGACAAAGGACCAGAGACACTGAAATGACTGAGTCACTGTAGCATAAGATAAGGGCATAAAGAGCCAAGAAGAACCAAATTTCAGGCAAGATTTAAACTCCAGATTCTTGAGTTTAAAGAGATGTCTTTAAATAAAATAACAAGTAGGTAACAAACAACTTTATTTACCTCCTTAGCTTCTATGAAGAATTCTACCATATACCCAACATTACTGCAGCCACACGTTCTCTGAGAAACTTCAGATAGGCAGACATTGCTTACATGGCATTTCTCCATGACTGTCCTTCATTTCATTTTATTTCCATCTGCCTTAAAAGAACCTGCTTTTCTCATGTACAGCATATTAATTACTCAAAATCCCCACCAAGACAGAGAGACACAGCTTCTCCCTGTCCTGACTCCTGTCCACACTCCTCCTTACCAAACACACTCGACACATAGATGCAAGAGTAGAATTTGCTGGACTAGTACTACTTACCTAGAATTATCAATTACACTAAAGCTTCACAAGTCAAGATGTTAGCGATTAAACAGCACAAATAACACTTCCAACTTGCTATGTTAAATATTTGCATTTTATGTCAAACAATGAGTAAGAATCCACTTTGATATTACCATATGACTAACTGCTAAAATTAAGGCCCTGTTTCCCTACAATACACTCTACAACCACCAAAACTGGCATACAGTAAAAAGGAATATTAAGCCAGTTTCTAAAGTGCTTCAATTGTAAATTCCAAACATTGCTTCCACTTTTTAAGTGCAAGAGCAGCTACTCTGTTTGCTTTTTAATTAATATGCTGTTTGGGAAACATGTTGAGACACAAATATTGAATATACCATATTTAAAGATGTCACAATCAAGATTTGCTTTCTGCATAGAAACCTGCTTTAAGTTAATCCTTTCAATACCTTGCACACACATTTGACTTTACTTAAACTATTTGTACTTACCCTACCATTACAGGGCACTAAAGTATTGTAGTAAATTCCTGCTCCGTAGCTCTGTACACTACTTATCTGTTTTGGCCCAAAAACTTTTAGGAAGGAATAATGACTCCTGTTCTTCAACAAGTTCATCATATGCCAGGTCACAGCATCATCAACAGCAAACACAAAGTCCAGCATATTGTCCTGCAGATAAAGAGACAAGAGCTGGGGTTTGTATGTCAGGACACAATCAGTGTTAATCGTATTAATCTAAGATATATATTGTATTGAGCTACCAGCTAATCGTTTTTCACCCAAGTAAAACAAAACAAGAAAAACAAGCACTAATGTCAGACACAGTTTAAAGGTTCTGATGTATGCGGTATATTCTCTAGTCAGTCTAGCAATGATGGTCTGAAATTTCCCTGTCCTCCTGGTTAATGGACCAACCTCCAAGCCTCCAGGACAGCGGAGCACATGATGAGATCATCATTCTCCTCACAGCTGAGAGTCACAGCTTAAACTGCTCATGACCAGGACTTTTGCTAACACACAAGGCCATGAATTGCGAGATGGGGGCGGAGATAAAGGCACCTGAGAGATGAAAGCAAGGAACTGCACTTCTAGTGTATTCACTTGCTTTTGTCAACAAGACAATCCAAACTCCAAAGACTTGTCATGTTAGCGCTGCTCTTCTGGGATCAGTCCACACATTTCTGGGACACAGGCAAGCCGAATGTTTGCAACTCATACCAACAATAAACTAACATTTGCACTAATATTGCTTCAAATTCATCAGGCCCACCCTGCCAGTCTCTCTGCCTGGCTCGTGAGCTCTGGGCTGCATTCCACTCAAGGCTACCCAAAAGGCAGTCTGTCAGTCATCCTTCTTCTCCTTTCCTCTGCGTCAGGGTGAGATTTTGTCAGAGGTCTGAAATTCTAATCATCCTCTGTTTTTCTCTTTTCAGCAAGGAATACGAGACACATTCGAAGATGCCTTTGCGGGGAGTGCTCAAGAGTCAGAGCACAACGAGCAGCCACAGGGCTGCAGAACAGTTCGGGTGGGAAGGGACCGCAAAGCACCCCGCAAAGCCTTCCACCCCCCTGCCATGGGCAGGGACACCTCCCACCGCATCAGGGGGCGCAAGGCCTCATCCAGCCTGGCCCTGAGCACCTCCAGGGATGGGGCAGCACCGCTGCTCTGGGCAGCCCGGGCCAGGGCCTGCCCACCCTCACAGGGAAACACTTCTCCCGGGGGTCTCACTCACACCCGCCCGACACGGCCTGCGGGCCGTGCGGGAAACACACGCACACACGCACCGCCACTCTACCGCAGCGGGCGGAGCCCACCGGGCGCGCACAACGCCCCCGCCCCAGGGCAGCCCCGGCCCCGCACCCCCAGCGGCCCCGGGCGCGGCGCGGCCTCACCTCGCCGTGTGCGGCCCCCGCCTGCCGGAACACCCCGGAGCCGTAGGCGAAGGCCAGGCTGAGCTCCTGCGGGAAGTGCGCCAGGACCCGCCGGAACCTCACCCCCGAGCTCGACAGCGCCGGCAGCGCCATCGGCCCGCGCCGCGGGGAGACCGCCCGCGCCGCGCAGCGCCGCGCCGCGCAGCGCCCCCTACCGCACAGCACAGCACAGCACAGCGCCGCCTGCGCAGCGCCCCCTCCCGCGCAGCGCCCCCTACCGCACAGCACAGCACAGCGCCGCCTGCGCAGCGCCCCCTCCCGCACAGCACAGCACAGCGCCGCCTGCGCAGCGCCCCCTACCGCACAGCACAGCACAGCACAGCGCCGCCTCCCGCACAGCACAGCACAGCACAGCGCCGCCTGCGCAGCGCCCCCTCCCGCACAGCGCCCCCTCCCGCACAGCACAGGACAGCGCCGCCTGCGCAGCGCCCCCTCCCGCACAGCGCCCCCTCCCGCACAGCACAGGACAGCGCCGCCTGCGCAGCGCCCCCTCCCGCACAGCACAGCACAGCGCCGCCTGAGCAGCGCCCCCTCCCGCACAGCGCCCCCTCCCGCACAGCGCCCCCTCCCGCACAGCACAGCACAGCGCCGCCTGCGCAGCGCCCCATCCCGCACAGCACAGCGCCGCCTGCCCGCACCGCCCCGCCACGCAGCGCCCCCTCCCGCACAGCACAGCACAGCGCCGCGCAGCGCAGCGCCCCCTCCCGCACAGCACAGCACAGCACAGCACCGCCTGCGCAGCGCCCCCTTCCGCACAACGCCCCCTCCCGCACAGCACAGCACTGCGCCGCCTGCGCAGCGCCCCCTCCCGCACAGCACAGCGCCGCCTGCCCGCACCGCCTCACAGCGCCCCCTCCCGCGCAGCGCCCCATCCCGCACAGCACAGCGCCGCCTGCCCGCACCGCCTCACAGCGCCCCCTCCCGCACAGCACAGCACAGCGCCGCCTGCGCAGTGCCCCCTCCCGCACAGTACAGAGCGCACAGCGCCCCCTGTCCGCTCCGCCGCGCAGCGCCCCCTCCCGCACAGCACAGCGCCGCCTACCCGCACCGCCCCGCCACGCAGCGCCCCCTCCCGCACAGCGCACAGCGCCCCCTCCCGCACAGCGCCCCCTCCCGCACAACGCCTCCTACCCGCTCCGCCGCACAGCGCCCCCTCCCGCACAACGCTCCCTCCCGCACAGCGCCGCCTGCCCGCTCCGCCTCACAGCGCCCCCTCCCGCACAGTGCCGCCTGCCCGCTCCACCGCACAGCGCCCCCTCCCGCACAGCGCTCCCTCCCGCACAGCGCCTCCTGCCCGCTCCGCCGCACAGCGCTCCCTCCCGCACAGCGCCTCCTGCCCGCTCCGCCGCACAGCACCCCCTCCCGCACAGCGCTCCCTCCCGCACAGCGCCTCCTGCCCGCTCCGCCGCACAGCGCCCCCTCTCGCCTGCACAGCGCTCCCTGCCGCCCCGCCCCGCCCCGCCGCGCAGAGCCCTCCGCACAGCGCCCCCTGCCGCCCGGCGCGAGGCGGGACCCACGCACAGCACCCGGGGCTGTGCTGAGAGCGCCCCCCTCAGGCCGGGCGATTCCGAAGCGCGCGGGGCTCCCTCAGCACCATTGAAGCCTTCCCTTCCCCAGGCTCAGCAAGGCCAGGCACCTCCCCATCCTCGGCAGGGTTCGTGCTCCAGCACTGCAGCCTCCTCGGCGCTCCCGCACCCAACTTCATTCACTTTGTTGGCGTTTTGTAACCGGTTGCCCAGGACAGGGTGCATCAGTCCTGCTTTGCTCTAATAAGTAGAGGGGAAGAGTCACTTCCCTCAGGTTGTATCACAGCATCACAGTGTCATAAGGTTGGAAAGGACCTCTGAGATCATCGAGTCCAACCTATAACCCAACACCAACACTAACACCAACCATCATCTAAACCATGGCACTCAGTGCCTCATCCAGTCTCCCCTTAAACACCTCCAGGGTCGGTGACTCCACCACCTCCCTGGGCAGCCCATTCCAATGGCCAATCACCCTTTCAGTGAAGAACTTTTTCCTCATATCAAGTCTAAACTTTCCCTGACAAAGCTTGAGTCCCTGCCCTCTAGTTCTGTCACTGGTCACCTGAGAGAAGAGACCAACCCCTGCCTGACTACAACCTCCTTTTAGGCAGTTGTAGAGAGCAATGAGGTCTCCCCTGAGCCTCCTCTTCTCCAGACTAAACAGCCCCAACTCCCTCAGTCACTCTTCACAGGGCTTATGCTCCAGCCCCTTCGCCATCTTCGTTGCCCTCCTCTGAACACATTCCAGTATCCTGACATCTTTCCCAAACTGGGGGGCCCAGAACTGGACACAATATTCAAGGTGAGGCCTGACCAGTGCCGAGTACAGGGGGACGATAACTCCTCTGGTCCTGCTCACTACTCTATTCCTGTGCTTCTGTTAACGCAGCCCAGAGGACACTGTGTAACTTCTTTGCTGTTGACTCTGCATGTTGGTTCTAGTCCAGCTTTCTGTCAATAAAACCCCCCAGGTCCTTGCCAGCAGAGCTCTTCTCCATCCAGACAGTGCCTGTACCATTGCAAGGGTTCCCTCTTTTCCTAACCTGGGACACTGCATTTGTCCTTGTTGAGTTTCACGAGGTTCCTGTAAGCCTGTTTTAGTGATTCCAGTGCTGCCTTTGAGTGAGTTCTCTCCCATTTTGACATCATCTGCAAATCTGATGACAGTGCATGCCAATCTCTTCTCCAGGCCACTGATAAAGACATGAAACAACACGGTTCCTAGAATAGACCCTGCAGTATTCCACTTCTTATCAGATTCTGGGATTAATATGACCCAATAACGACAAACAGTTAAGTGTAACTATCACAGAATCAGAGTCACAGAATGATTAAGTTTGGAAGGGATTTTTGGAGGTCATCTAGTCCATTTCCCCCTGCTCGAGCAGAGGCACCTAGAACCAATTACCCAGAACTGTGTCTGGAAGGATTTTGAGTACCTCCAAGGATGGAGACATCCATATATCAGGCTCCCACTGGCAAGGCTGCTAAGGAGGCATTGGGGAGCAGGCTTCGGTACATCCCAGGCAGGGTTGTGACCAGCCCTGGCAGCAGCGAGATTGCTTTCAGCTGATGGGTTTCATCTCCCAGTCTTCCCCGCCCTCCATCCCCATTCCACTTTAATTTTTTTAGGTCATCGCACTTCTTTGATTATTTTTCCTCTTTTTTGTTGTTGTTCATGTTGTGTACTGATTGACGGTTTCCCTCTGGAATTGTCACCGTCTCTACACTCCTTTACACGTCCCCCAAGCCACCAAAACAGAAGCCCACAGTGTTTAATCATTGCATATGTGCTCATGATTGTCTCACACTCCTCGTGCTGAGCCTGGTTTGGGTCTGGTTCTCAAGTCCTTTTTAACAAACTTATGTAAGACCACTAAATATATGAAAATGGCTCAGGAGATTGAAGTGTGCCTCATCTCCCCACGATTTTATGCTTCCCTGCATCTGTCTTCCTAAGAATCACATTTTATCTTCCTTGTTGCTGCATCTTTCAAAATGTTCCATTGATGCTGCATGCTGCGGTGAGGAAACATGGGCCACTCACACCCAGTTCGAGGCCGTGCCAAGCTGAACTGCACACTTAAGTTGAATTTCAAACAGGATCAGGTCTTTAGACATCACAGGACTTTCCTACTTAAAACAATCTTAGGACAGGATCTGTAACTAATACAGAAGATGCAGTTTGATACTCACATCTAAGTCACCATCTATACGATTGTTTTTGTGATGATCAATCAGCATGTGACAAACCAGCATGTGTGTGAACCTGGTCACTGGGAACATTGGAAGGGAACACCTGAGGCAAGCGAAAAAACCTTCTTAATGTTGGTAAATAACATAAGAAAATAATATAAAGCTACGTGAGGTAGGTGCCATCATAGAACTGCAGCAGACCTCCTCTCTGTGTCAAATGACTCCTTCTGAAATCTCCACTCTAATTACTCATTTTCAGAGCAGAAGCCCTGGTACACCAAAGGAATGTGTGTTTACATCACACTGAGTTTTTACTGTTCTGAATTAAAAGTCCAAGTATGGGTGGGCTTTGAAGACTTGTGATTCAGTACCCATTAGTGTCTTTGCACTGATTTAACAAATCATAAGTCAGATCATGGACCTTGTTTTCTCCTTAGTAGAAGTATTTTACTTATTAATTGTAATAAGAACATATTGATGTTAGTTGTTAAATTAATCTATATTAATTATTATTTAAATATTCATGGCACACAATATACAAAGTAGTTGATTTGTTGAGCTCACATTCAAAATTATTTCTTACTGTTTAGGTTAGCAAAAGATTTTGTATTACTCTTGAGAGGAGGATCTAACTCTATGAAGCAAAATTTATAGAAGTGTCCACAGAAACATTTTTGGGGACTGTATGATAGTTGTTATCCTGATTAAAATGTTGAGGTGCAAATTGTATTAGATGATAGTTCACCCATTTAGGTATTGGATTTATATTTGTTTTTAAATAATTGTACAGATTTGACACATTCTTGAACACCGGTGTGAATAAATTTACCAAATGTTCCATTTTTTTAGTGTATTTGCTAAAACTTAAGAAAGTCACTTTTAAATAATGGGACTGTTTGGGCATGCTGCTAAAAATGGTAACTCCTGTCTGGTTAGTAAATAATCTGATCTGGTTACTTAAGATTTTGAATTAGCTGACAAAGAAAAGTGGTATTACTGAGCTAGTTCTTCTTGTCACCACTTAGAAAGCTTAATGAGAAAGCTTTCAAGTACCTACTTAATAGTCAAGTTTATTTTCTAAACCCTCTTCAACTTCTTTCTAGCTACCTGCAAAATCAATAAGAGTTCCATAATTCTCCATTATTAATTTTATTAAAAAGATGATCAGAAGAGACTAGGACAACAGTCACTCTCTGTTAGAATTATCAGGAGGAAAGCATAAGTAAGGAGAAGGTATAAAACTGAGAAATTGAGAAAAGAAGTTTTGAATGAAAAAGATTAGCTCAGAAGGCCCCTATCCCAGCCTGCCTTTAAACTGCACTCAGGAACTTAACTAGATTGGAAGTAACTCACAGCTAAGGAAAAGAATGTTATGCTTCTATAAATTCACTGTGCTGATGTTATGATGACTATTTGCTTGGAAGCCTTAAATCTGTAGCTTGAAAAACAGATAAATTTTATTCTATCTTCCTAGGGCAAATCTGATTCAACTAAATCAAAATAAAAGTAAAAGGTCTTTAAATACATTTTTACTTAAAGAATGGATGGGTGGTATTGACGAAGAATGGACTTAATCTAATAATTTAAATTAAAAAGAGAAAATATTTGTTTGAAAATGAACAGACTCTAACCTTTCAGAAGAAAGTTATTATACGGTTGGTTCATATTTGAAATTAAGGTAACAAAGCAAATTATAATAAGAGAACTACAGCATTTTTGCTTAATTATTTGTATATTAGAGAAACTCTGGGTATCAAGGTTGCAAGAGTATTGTGGAATTGTGCATCTCAATCTTTTAGGAGTGCAAAACCTCTCCTTGAGGGCTCCAAGTGGATTTTGTCCAGATAAATTAAAGGCCTTGTTTTCCAACTTTCCTAGAACTTTCTCTTCTTTGCTGTATTTTCTTAACTGGCTTTTAGATATTTTAGATTAAATCTAAAATTTGATTCTTGTGTCTATGACTGACTTTCAAATTTTTTTTTTTCCAATAGCACATTTTTGAGACTAATAGCTTATGATTTGGGATAAAATTTTGACAGTCTACAATGAACTTATCTGGAAGTTTATGTAAAGTTATCTTATGTCTCATACTGACTTTGATCTTGGCCTCTAGTCTGTTTTTTCAGTCTAACTTTTGCTTTGCTAACTTTGGTAAGAAAATCTGCAAACACCAGAAGGTCTTAAGTTTCATTTACATTTTCAGCCAGCGCTGCTGTTGAAGGGAGCAGTCTTCTTCTAGCTGACTGAATCAGTGTAGGTGTTTGTGTGGCAGCATATCCAAACAGATTGGGGAATTGGTGTGGGTTAAAACCAACTGTTTAGGGGATTTTGTTGCTTTTTTTTTTTTGAAGCAGTCTAGTTTTAACCGAGTCTCCAATGTGCTTACCACACATGTTTGTGCTGGTACAAGCAAGAGAGATGGTAAGTTTCCTTCTGTTGACAGTGCTGTTCCCAGAGATACAAATACTTGTTTTCTTCCTCCCTTAGAATTGTGGCTGTGTTTGATTCCATGCATTAAAGTTGTGTAAGGAAGGGCATGATATTCTGTATGTCACATGGTTGTCTTTTGCTTTCATTCCTTGTTCTCCTGTCACGTGAATTCTAATACTTACTATAGTATATTTCTCGTGAGACAGCATGACAAAAGTTTGACCTTGACCCTTTGTTTCAGTTTTAGGTACCAGCAGTAAGATGCTTACTTTAAGTAGCCCCCACATAACCAGAAACTTGTCTACGGGTGTGGGTTTTGTTTCTGCCTTGCCACTGTGTTCTCTGGCTCCTTAGAGTCAAGCAGTCTCTCAGATGTTGATTTTGCTTCATATGTGAATTCCAGGTGGGATATGCAGCTCAATAGATATGCTAAGCATGATTTCATAGAAGGTTTTGGTATTATATCTGTATAGTTATCTTAATACTAGCATCTTCAGCTAAAAGTAAAGATTTTCACTAACTTAGTATGGAAATCTGAATACCTGTGGTCTGTCAATCCATAAGTTGATCTGGCAGTCTGAGCTGAGCTGTCCTGTGCACTCCTCTATGGGCCAATGGTTTGTCTCCACAGTGTCAGAAATGCTGTGGTGCAGGTGGGGGTCAGTACCTCACCCACAGTAGTACTGTTTCCCAAGAACAAGCTCATCCTGTTCTTTCTCTGCTCTTGCCTCTGTGGATATTCCTCCAACAAAGCTGACAACTTCGTGTGTCCTGTAGTTTTCCAATAGTGGGAATCCTGTCCCACTTTTCCATGGCACGTGTTTGTTGAAGGTGGCAGCCTTCTATGATCATAGAGTTGCTACTTCTTGTGTATGTAAACATTATGACTCAATAAAGAATAATTTTCATAAAGTAGTGGCAGCATCAGGATCCAGAAACTCATCATATTGTTTTAAATTTCTCTGTGTTTCTGTGATTATATGATTTTAAGTTCTCCATTACTTATTCTTTTTTATTTAAAGCATGATGACGTTGTTGCTGGTGCAGCTGCACACAGGTGTGAATTGGCTTGCTGTTTGTAAACACCAACGACTGAATACTGCCAGCTTTCCTCTGTTCCTGTATCAGATCTCAGTCACTACCTCCAGATCTCGCTGTGGATTCTAGCTGAAAACACTGATTTTAAACAAACCAAAGGGGGACAGGGACACAACACACAAACCCTTTTTCTTAGTTTTTTAAGAGGTTGACTTGTGAATCTGCTTGGAAGTGTTTGTGCAATGTGTGCTATTTGTTACATCCTGTTAGTAAAGCTTTCCCCCACCCTCACATATGTATTTGTGACCCTGTGGCTCATCACTGCCCAAGGTAGGACAGAGTAATAGATGGATATTTCTAGATGTCTCCTCCAGACCTGTTGCTGAAATCAGCTAAGACATCATCGCAAAAGGTTTGCCCTTCTCTAGCTGAGAGATTGCTACCAGGCAACAGCTACAATCAGTCAACAAGTTCATTTTTACCATGCAAGAATAATAGTCAAGATTCTAGAAATAAAAATGAGTTAAAAAGTTGGTAAATACTGACTTTTCTGGCTTTCCTTCTCACTTTGGTTCTGTCTGCTGCCTTGTTCTAGTCAGGCAGGGATTTCTGTGACAGACTGGCAATGTGTGAGGGAACATATTTTTACACAGCCACAGTAATCGTTCTGTGGGATGCAGCGAAACATTGTGAGACAAGAATCGTGAGGTGTTCCTGCAGGTGGTGTACTGCAGGCTGTTTCATCCAAGCCAAGCAATTACTTTGCCCCCAGTGACTTCTGAGCTGTGGGGAACCGACCTGTATACAAGACCAAGCATCACATACTGCCAGCTCAGATCCCGTGGGAGCTGGGAGCCACTGTTTTGCAGGAGTGATCAATAGCACTGTCATCATTCTTACTAAATGCTATGAACTAGTACCCTGCCTTGAAGCTTTTAGGGAATTTGCACCTGATTTTCTGCATTTGGATAGGAGTGATAAGAAGAAGCCACAGTCAATGTTTTTTTTCTCCTATGTGGTGACATCAAACAGCAACAAATTACGGTGTTCCTTTGTGCCATTATTAGATGGAAAAAATAGGAGCTGTAGGTTACCCCCAGTTCATTCTTATTTCAGGTCTGTACTTGTGAATTATTAACAACCCTGGCTCTGGAAAGGTAACAGAACTCTAGCTGTGTTCCCAGCAGCATTAACCTAGAGTAATACCAGATGCTGGCTTGCCAATGGCTCTATTCATTGGAAGTAGTCAGGCAGGCAATGAAACCCCAACTGAAGGAGATTTCACAAACAAGTAATTTCAGTGGCAATAATGCTTTCAGGGGCAATGACTTGTAATATGGTGCTTCCAGACCATCCTTATTCTTAATTCCACATTGTGAATTAAGAATTCCACATTCCTTTGGATTATTTAAGGAACTGGTCAGGAAAGTACCCTGGGAAATAGCTCTTAGTGGCAAGGGGGTCCAGGAAGCTTGGATATACTTCAAGAATGAAGTTTTGCAGGCGCAGGAGCGGGCTGTCCCTGTGTGTTGTAAGAAGAGTCGTAGGGGCAGACGACCGCCCTGGATGAGTAGGGAACTTCTGAAGGAACTAAGTAAGAAAAAGAGGATGTATCATCGTTGGAAGGAAGGGGAGGTATGTCAGGTCATGTTCAAGGATGTTGTTAAGTCGTGTAGGAGAAAAATCAGGGAAGCAAAAGCCCAGCTGGAGCTCAAATTGGCCACTTCCGTTAAGGACAATAAGAAGAGTTTTTATAAATATATCAATGGCAGAAAGAAGGGCGGCAGCGAACTCCACTCCTTGTTGGATGTGGAGGGAAATATAGTAACCAGAGATGCAGAGAAGGCTGAGGTACTTAATGCCTTCTTTGCTTCAGTTTTTAACAACAAGGATGTCAGCTCGCTTGACAGTTGGCCCTCTGAAGTGGTTGATGGGGGCAGGGTGAAATATGGCCCTCCTGCAATCCATGAGGAGGAGGTTAGAGACCTGCTGAGCCGCCTGGACCCTCATAAGTCTATGGGGCCGGATGGGATCCATCCTAGGGTGCTGAGAGAGCTGGCGGATGAGCTTGCTAAGCCGCTCTCCATCATCTTTCAGCAGTCCTGGCTCACTGGAGAGGTCCCGGAAGACTGGAAGTTGGCCAATGTGACGCCCATCCATAAGAAGGGCCGTAAGGATGATCCAGGTAATTACAGACCTGTCAGCCTGACCTCGGTCCCAGGTAAAATCATGGAGAAGATAATCCTGGGTGAAATCATGCACCACCTGCAGAACGGTCAAGAAATCAGGCCCAGCCAGCATGGGTTTAGGAGGGGTAGGTCCTGCCTGACCAACCTGATCTCCTTTTACGATCATGTGACTCGCCTGGTGGATGAGAGGAAGGCTGTGGATGTGGTATACCTGGACTTCAGTAAGGCCTTTGACACGGTCCCCCACAGTAGACTCCTAGGGAAGCTGGCAGCTCGTGGCCTAGATGGGAGCACTTTGTGCTGGGTTAGGAATTGGCTGGATGGCCGAGCCCAGAGAGTGGTGGTGAATGGTGTTTCATCCAGTTGGCGGCCGGTCACCAGTGGTGTCCCCCAGGGCTCGGTATTGGGTCCCGTCCTGTTTAATATCTTTATTGACGATTTGGATGAGGGGATTGAGTCCATCATCAGCAAATTTGCAGATGATATCAAGCTGGGAGGAAGAGTTGATCTGCTAGAGGGTAGGATGGCCCTACAGAGGGACCTGGACAGATTGGAGAGCTGGGCCGATTCTAATGGGATGATGTTTAATAAGTCCAAATGTCGGGTACTTCATTTTGGACACAACAATCCCATGCAGAGCTACAGACTGGGGACAGAGTGGCTGGAGAGGAGTCAGGTAGAAAAGGACCTGGGAGTGCTGGTGGACAGGAAGCTCAACATGAGCCAGCAGTGTGCCCAGGTGGCCAAGAAGGCTAATGGAATCCTGGCCTGCATCAGGAATAGTGTAGTAAGCAGGACCAGAGAAGTTATTGTCCCCCTGTACTCGGCACTGGTCAGGCCTCACCTTGAATATTGTGTCCAGTTCTGGGCCCCTCAGTATGGGAAAGATGTTAGGATACTGGAATGTGTTCAGAGGAGGGCAACGAAGATGGTGAGGGGGCTGGAGCACAAGCCCTATGAGGAGCGACTGAGGGAATTGGGGCTGTTTAGCCTGGAGAAGAGGAGGCTCAGGGGAGACCTCATTGCTCTCTACAACTACCTAAAAGGAGGTTGTAGTCGGGCAGGGGTTGGTCTCTTCTCTCAGGTGACCAGTGGCAGAACCAGAGGGCATGGACTCAAGCTTCGTCAGGGAAAGTTTAGACTTGATGTGAGGAAAAAATTCTTCACTGAAAGGGTGATTGGCCATTGGAATGGGCTGCCCAGGAAGGTGGTGGAGTCACCTACCCTGGAGGTGTTTAAAGGGAGACTGGATGAGGCACTGAGTGCCATGGTCTAGATGATGGTTGGTGTTAGTGTTAGGTTATAGGTTGGACTTGATGATCTCAGAGGTCCTTTCCAACCTTATGATACTGTGATACTGTGATACTGTGACTTGTAATATGGTGCTTCCAGACCATCCTTATTCTTAATTCCACATTGTGAGTGTTTCTAATTGTAATTGCGTAAATAACCATAACATTGATTAAGGACTTGTTTCTCCCCATCATATGTGTAGATGGCAATAAGTCCTGTCATGTGTGTTAGGCTAAGGGTGTGATGATTCAAGGTTCTGAATGCTCACCATGAATTCTGGAGTGGTTTGTTGGGATTTCTATGTATTTCAGTCGATCAACTGTTAACTACAGCTTGGCTGCACTTCATTACACAGCACTTGGTGAAAGTGAGTGATGTCTTGCAGTTTGCTTGTACAATTTGTGTCTTTGAGAAAATTTACTGTACAGCAGCTCCAATTCAAGTGGATTTAACTGCCTAAGTTATTACTAATATACTAATACCTTTGAAGCTGTTCATGAGCAAGGCAGTTCTAACTTCAGCACAGTACATTATTTATTAGCCTAATAATTGTAGCCTCTAAACTGCATATTCTCATCATCTATTACTAAATCACTATTGAAATTCTGTGCACACAAAAGAGAATAATGAAAAGGATCATTAAGTAGAATAAACAGCAAGTGACAGTGAAAAATACATTACAGTGATATTTTAAGCTAATGCTTGTGTGGGCTGGGTGAAAGCACAGAGAGTTTATCTCTTACAAACTTTTTTGCAACTCTGCTACTAAACAAGTAGTCTGTGCATTCCTTTACCAGGCTAGGCAAGGTAAGGCCCTTCGTGTCCTGAAGTAAGAGAAGGAGGAGAACAAGGTGGCAGGAGTGCAAAATGTGGTAAAGATGAGAGAAGGTGTTAACCTAGACAATGACTGACACCCAATTAATGACCACGTCTTCCAAATGTCATTTTAAGACAACTTATTTCATTTTCATAAAAAAAATTGGGAGGATTGTCCTTTCTAGGTTCTAATCCAAGGATTGGCTCTGTGCTATAAACAGCCTCATTCCACAAATGAAGGGCAAATTGTCATTGTAGTTTCTCATTCACAAAAATATTTACTTGTATTATATTATCAGTGGAATCCTAGTTTTCTTCCACTACTTAAGCTGATTTATTTGAAATTGTTATGGTGGGAGATGGGAATCAATTGAATTCATATTCTTTGAGAATTGGAGCTCTAATTATTGCCTACAATGTCATGGAAATAATATATCCTGTTCATTAAAATTGAGAATGCCTGTTTTCTGATTTTTGTATACTAGAAACGACCATACTTATCTGCATTTCACATGGACTTTCAATATCTGTAGTGGAAACAAATATTTAAAAGAGAATTTTAAAGTAGCTGGTCAGTCCTATGGGGTTTATTTTCATTTGCTTCATTGTAAATGCTGCTCCTCCAAGTAGATATGTCTGAAATTTCTGCAAGTCCATGTTTGCAGTTCATTTGAGTAGTGGTTATATTTGCTTTTGTTTTCTGCATTTGATTCCATAAGGCTTTGTTTTCCTTATTTAGAAGAATGTCTGAGGATTTTATCTACTCTGCAGAACAGAAATTACAAGCTAGAACCCTTTTGTGGTGTAAAAATTTTTCTTTTTTTTGTAGTTACCAAATCTTCACAAAATTTTGCAGAACATGGTATCTTCAAGTTCCATGCATTGATAATTGGATAAGTGGAACAGAGAAACAGTTGAATATTAAATCTGTTAAAAAGATGTTTCTCTTTCCTTTTACTTAAATGTTCAAAACTCTTGCAAAAATCCAGACAATGAGCATATCTTGCCAGCCTTGGAAGCTGTCTTGTTGGTTTGTGTATCTTATGTCATACATAGTTAACACAAACACGTAGGAAAATACTTTAAATTTTGCTGAGGGGATGTGGCTGATGTTGTTACAAATTCCAATAATTTAGTTCATTCTATATCGTGCTTTTTATAAATTAAATTAACTTAGTTATCCATAAATACTTTGTATATTTTGTGTATGTCATGAATGGATGAGTTCACTTTGGCTGCCACAGCATCCTTGATGAGCTGGTGAGATATGGACTGGAGGAGAGGTGGAAAACTCTCTGAACTGCCAAGCTCACAGGGTAGCAGTTAGCAGCTCAAAGCTGAACTGGCAACTGGTCACAAGTACAGTTCTTCCTGGGACAAAACTGAAAGCAATACCATTCAATAGCTTCATAAAGGCTCTGGATGACTGCACTGAATGAATCATCGTGCAGTTCACAGGTGGCTCCAAACTGGACAAGGGATAGATGTGTCAGAATGAAAATTGATCACTGAGTGGTTTCAATGAATTGAAACAAGAATTGCATGGACTTCAGCAGAGATATACATAAAGCCCTGCACCTGGGATGGAATAATTCATGGCAGCAATGTAGGCAGGTTCTGCTTGAGCAGTGTAGCTCTGCTGCAAAGGACCTGGGTGTCAAGCTGGATCACCATGAAATGCAATGTGCCCTTGCAGCAATGAAGGCAGCCTCTGTCTTGAGCTGTGCTGGCAGGTGTTTAGCCAGCAAATCAGGGATGTAGTTATTCCACTCTGACTTCTGCTTATTAGACCACATCTGGAATATTGTGTCCAGTTCTAATTCCTCAGTTCATAAGATGCATTGAAGAACCAGACAGGGTCTAGCAGAAGGTAGCCAAGATGGCTAGAGGGCTGGAGAATGTAGTATATGAGGAAGGGTTGAAAGAAACCAAAGAATTTGGTTTGGGAGGCCTAGAGAAGAGAGGGGATCTGATTATAATCTTTCATTAACTAGAAGTTGTGGAGAAGATGGAGATGATCTGTCTTCACAGGGTGACAGAACAAGAGGCAATAGACACAATCAGCTTCAGGGGAATCTTGGATATAAGGAGAAAACCCTTCACCGTAAGAGCTATTGAAGACTGGATTACATTGTCCCCAAGAAGTAGTAGAATCTCCCTTGCTGGGAATACTTAAGACTTTACCTGACAGGACACCACAAAAGGTGGTTAAGGGCTTGCTTCCAACAATACGTTGCACCAGATGATCTCCAGGGGTCCCTTGCAACCTGGACTTTTCTATGATGAAACTGTCAGCAGTTTTCAAGTCCCAGACAGAATCCATCTAAAACTCCTCTTTGAAAGCATTCCTCTTCACTGGATGGAGCTCTTGCATGTTTAAAGCTAGGCATATTTTGGAGTACAGAGTTCAGCTGCAGTGTAAACACAACCCTTCCTTGGCTCATGTGTAGCACAGAGCCTTTTTGATTCAGGTGTATCCGTATCTGTGCCTGGGTTTGCACGCTGTTCAGTAATCAATCCAGCTGGTTAACTGCCTGCAGATAGGTGATCCTTCAGGGCCAAAACAATCACCCATGTCAGTATTTGCTAATGTTTACCACAACTGAATCAGACTATTGCTGATTTTCTTAGCATATTATGTTTCTATGAATTATTAGAACTTATTTACCCTTTAAATATCAAGGTGCTGAAACAGTAGTCTTTGGATATAGACCACTGAACCTCCCAGTGTGGCTAATAAAACAATTTTGATTTATATATGTATAAGATTTGTTGTTGCTGGGGACGGAATTGTTAGATATTCTTGGTTTTGGCCTTGTTAGCACTTCGATATACTCGACAATCACTTTGCTGTCTCTGTTTATGCATATGTTTTGTGTAAAATAGTCTTTGGATTTTGAGTCTGTCTTATCTTGAAAAAAGAAAAAGGTCATAATTTTTGAATTTCCTTAAAGAATATGTGATAAGCTGATAAAACCAAACTCTTGCACATAGGTGAAATAATTAAGCAAGAAATTCATACTATGGATCTGTAAATTCTGTGTTCTTAACTGTTAGTGTCATGTTCAATGTAATAACAATAATAGATCCTTAAATCTGGAGAGAATTTTTCATTATAATAAAAGTGACAATTCCCTAGGAAACTTAATTTTAAGAATTCTTCCCTCATCTTTGAGGTGCTCTAGATCTGGCACAATGGCTTCAAATTGGAATGTTTCAATGATTTTAATTCAAGTAGGTGATTGGTGGGTTTAGCAATGATCAATTGAAACTAAAAAAAGGAAGAGTTGGATATGCATTTCAGGATAAATTACTTCTTGCAGCCCTACTAGCATCTACTAGGAGATTTTGCTCAAAAAATCATTTACAGCTGATGGACCTGGAATACAGATCAACAGAGTTGTTTTCCCAGCATCTTGAATCTACTGCTTTCTGGGTATATTAAGTTTTGGATGTTTGCTCTGTTCCCTGAATTCCTGAATGACCTCGCAATTATTTGTTTTCAGGAGGGAAAAAGAAATCTACTCATCTTCGTTATCCATCTTATCTAGGAAAAAATAGTTCTTGTACATGATGGTGTTCATGGAATAGCACATGTTGAAGGCAGTTGTGTTAGTCACTGCTTCTAAGTTAGCACAGAAGGTTCCCACGTTGAATCAGGGAGATGTCAGCTGCGTGTCTGGGTATTTTTAGTGCTTTTCTTAGGTTCTAATTAGCGATGCCTGAAAACACAGTTTAAATTCAGATGATTCCTGAACTAGCTGTTTGTCTTTGTAGTAAATGAGCATAACAAATGTTTCTTAATAGAAAAATGCATGTGTTTGTCCTGTTAGAAAGAGTCTGTTCTATTGATGGCAGTCAGCTGTATAAAGCTAAAAGGATTTCTGACAGCAGTTCTTGAAAGGGTCATCTGGGCTTAAGTAATGTCTTAATGAGGAAGCTGAGGCACCTTTTTAGCCTTAGGGAAAAGATGTACAGCTTTGCTAGCTCTTTACCACATAATTCACTTGTATGGGGCTTCATTAACCTTGTGTGACCTGGTGATTTGACGCATACATGGGCCACAAATCTTTGATACTTTGTTTTCAGTGAATATATAGCCAATGCATGCCCAAATTTGATGTTATATTCTGATATTCTTGAATTTTGGAGAGCAGTTTTTAAAGATTAGTTCAGGACTAGATCCTGTTCCCTCTACTTATTTCAGACTACTTAGGGGTAAGCGCCTTGTTTAAGGTTTGTATTTCAATACATTGTGAACAACTCTATAGGGTAGCTATTTTTGGCAGACTTAACTGCATATTACTAAGGAGAAAAAAGATTCTTGTGTTAATTAAGTAAAAGATATCTTTCATCTTTACTGGCAGCCTGGATCTAAAGCCAAACAAGGAGAATCCTGCACATATAGGTAAACTGGATTGTTAAAGGGAGCTGACACTGTTTCTGTTTGTCCAGTGACTGGAATACATGGGAGATCACCTTCTGTTATATGAAATCTGTCCAGCCCAACCAGTTCTTGATGTTTGTATATACCCACAGAAATAGTATTCCTATAAAATTGGTGCATTTTTACTACTATTATTAGTCTGAATAATTAAAATTGTCTGGTAACAAGCCTCTTGGAAGGTGTTTCTCAAGGGGAACACTGCAGTTCCCTGGCAGAAGAAGTTAGCACAGCTATTTCGTGCATTCTGTTGCTGATCTCTGGTCATGTAGGAGGCTTAATTCTCAGATTTATTTTTCTGCTGTCTTCCAAGAGAATTAAAATGTCATCACTTAAAACTCACGTTTTCAGAATAAAAATGCACAGCTTCCCAAAATACTGTATTGACTGAGTAGTTCACCCACTTTTAAGCTGGTTCAGATTTCACTTCTTTAAGTCTCCTCCATTCCAGAGATAGAATCAATGTCAAATGTTCCTGTTGACTTTCTGGAAACCATTAAAAAACACATTGTTCCCTTCCCTAATAGCAATAGACTGATCATAGAATCATAGAATCATCTGGGTTGGAAGAGACCTCCAAGATCATCAAGTCCAACCCTTTGTCCAATGTCCTCATGATTACTACATCATGGCACTAAGTGCCATATCCAGTCTTATTTTAAAAGCCTCCAGGGATGGTGAATCCACCACCTCTCTGGGCAGGCCATTCCAGTGCCTGAGTACTCGCTCTGTGAAGAACTTTTTCCTGATATCCAGCCTAAATTCTTATGGCTATCTTAGAGTTGGATTTTAAAGCCCTCTATGACTCGCAGAGATGCAATTTTTGGGTTTAAAAAATAGTATATAACTTAAGTAACCAAATACAAAACAACATTGGCAATGCAGTGTGCTTCACAGCTAGGCACTGAGTGCTTTTTTTACAGGGTGACATGTGCTGAGATTCTCAGACAAAAATGAGTCATGAAGCAAATTTTTTTTTTTTTGCATTTACAGAGAGCACTGGGTGAAAAAAAATTGCTGCAAAATACTAAAAGATGTTTCCCACAGGAAAATAGAGGGAAGTATATTAGGGTCATCTTCAGAGGCAGATTCTTAATGTATTATGGAAATTTCTGCTGGCCTATAGCATGGCTTCTCTCAAGGTCTAATCAAAGCAGGTGATTGCCATCAATTCCACATAGCCAAGGGTTTTCCTGCCTGCAATAATAAGACCAGATGAGGAGCAGAGTGTAAAAGTTCAAGTGTCTATACTGCCTCTGGTTGTACAAAACACACATTTTTTTTTCTGTCTGTGACACATCCTGTGCATATACAGTTAAAATGTAACCTGATAGAAAATTCCTAAAATGAGCTGGTTACAGTAACACCGTGTGAAACAGCTTATTAAGTGAGTCATATCCTTAATGCAGCCCTAGGATAAAGAGTAATAAAGCAATGTGTAAGAAAGAATACTTGTGTTATACTGAAGTGAAAGGGAATTAGTTGAAGTGCTGCAGAAGAACCTGAGCATCTGCAGCATAACTAGCATTTAAAATGCAGTCACAGATACAGGTTTTTACTCATGCATCAAAAATTCAAGTCTTGTGCATTCTGTGGGTGGCAAAAATGGATTTTGGATTCATACAGACACTATTCACGTCAAAAATCTACTCATGGAAGAATGTCCATCTTTAATACAATCAAATGTCTGAGATTGTTCATGTATGTATTTTTCTTGGGGTCCTTTTAATTGCATCAGGTCACCAGTGTTTTATTTCAGCACCCTCCTTTAATTTTCTTCCTCGAAAGAGGAAGAAATTTCTCACCCTCCCCCTTCAGTGTACAATTGCCCACCCATCATCTCTCTAGTTTATTGCAAAATTCAGTTTCCCCTTCACAATATAACACCCAACTTTTTTTCCTTCCATTTTCTCCAAGCTCTGATAAATCCAGCATGACCTCCCACATCTTGTACTATAGGCTTTAGCAGTCTTGATCTCAAGCTGCTCCAGTTGCCTTGTGGGCTTTCTGCTCCACACCTGGACACTCCAGGCAGAGTGCTTAGGGGTCAGTGTGGCATTCTCTGGGATGAAGCATCACTACTCCATCTCTTGGCCCCATGTTTTCTTGGCCCCTTCCCCGCTGGTCAGTTTGCTAATATAGAAGGGAAGGCAAAAGAAATGGTCAGCTGCTGTTCTGTGCATGAAAACAATTATTGTCTCTTCTCTGCCTTCTCTTTGGTCTAAAGTAAATATTACACTCTTCTTTCTAGTAGCTGTGGACACCTTTTCAGGTTTCTGAGGCCTTCATTCAGGATAGCTGTCAGGAATCAGACTATTAAATGATAATAGGAAGCCACTTCACTAAGGTTCCTAATGAGGTGCTGATGAAGGTATGAATAACACCTGCACTATGAAAAAATATTCAGAGATCTAAAGCTCTTTTAGCCAAAAATATAGTATTATCTAGATATACTATTGATAACAAAATGTCTGATGATCAGATGGTTATTGTGTATGTGTCTTGTATTATAGCCTTTTTATTTCTGGGTGTTTTTCAGTTACAGGTTTTAATCCTGACTTTATAGATCTTATCTATGAAAGAACATCTGTGACCTTCAGCACCAAAAAAACTCCAGAAAGTGGGGTTCTTGTAGATTGTGAAGGTTTCCTTGGAATTCCAGATTGCTGTAATTTTCTGGCCATGGAATAATGACAGTAATTCTCCTCCCCACCCTCCTCAGCCCCTCCAGTTTAAATGTCAATATTATATTTAATGTATTTGAACAATAGCACATATGATGACTGCCTAAAGGTTTTTTTAACTACAACAGAAATATCATATTGGCCTTTTCTCTTGTGGCCAGTCCATGCAACCCTCATTACAGCACGTGATTTTGTAATTCAAATGGTTCTCCTCCTAAAGTTTCCTTTACTCAATTTTAACAGAAAGCTGGTGATGAACAAATATGTTTAACTAAGAAGTTGAGAGAAATGTATATTCTCTCAGTCCAGCTTTATACAAACAGTCCCATCCATTTTTTTTAAATATACACCCCGCAAACCATTCAAAGTCAGAATCTGACAAAGGCTGACTCTGCCTGTATTGTCATCTTAAACATCGTCTGACTCTCCTCGCATTGTTGTCTTTAACCCCTCCTCAGTGCTGTGGCTCCGGCGGGGCTGGTGCTGCTGCAGAGGATGGGAGGAGGTGCAGCAGCAGGTGCCGCCCCCCCAGGGGTCCCAGAGGGTTTGGGCAGAGGTGATTCTGGCAGGGGCTGTTGAACTGCCAGGGACCCTGGAGCCCTCAGCCCCCATTCCAGAACCTTCCCAAAGAGGCTTCTGCGCATGGGCCAATTCAAGAACTTTCACTGCATCTCCTAATGGTGGGGGGCAGGGATTGTCCTATAAATAGCAGCCTGCCCAGAAGGCAGGGGTGCCCCCACCACCCCATGGAAATCGCCTGAAGATGCTGCAGAAGAACCTCAGGACCACGTGCTCCTGAAGACCACGTTTTCCAGAGGCCCATGAAGTGGTGATTATTTTCCTCTTCCCTCAGCTGCTCTTATTCCTCTCTCTCTGCTTTCCTTTGTTCTGCTTTCCATGGCCCCACTGTGCATCGGATCGGATCCGAACTGTGTTGTTCTGTCCGGCTGCCTTGATGCTGTCAGAGTGGGATCTGAACAGACTGGGATCTGGTTTTGCAACTGTTGGGAAGCTGAATCTCAGAGTGCAGCTGAGTATTTGATATGACATTTTGGTTATGCCCAAAATATTGATTTGCTGTTTTGGCCATGTCCAAAATACTGATTTGTTATTTTGGCTGTGCCCAAAATAAACACTGTTCCAATTTATGCTGGGAGATTTGTCAGTCTCTCATTTGCTGCACTGACACCAAAGGACCCTTTCCTCTCTGACTGAGCAAGTTGGGGGAGGGCCAGGTGGCAAGAATGGGACCTGACTACTCTTGAGTGTAATTTATTTCTTTTTATTCAAAAGGCTATTGTGTAACTTCATTTAAACCTTCTTTTTACTGCTTAAGGATATAATGTTCATCGATATATGAAACCCACATGCACGTGGAAGTGGCTTTATGGCCTGGAGTTCAGTATGAGCCAACAATGGGCTGTGTGCTGCTTGCTGTGCCTGCACTGCAAGATATCCCCACGTGATTTACACGCACACGTGTGTTCAGTTCACTTTATCTGGATCAGCTGACATGAAAATAGGCTGTTTCTTCTTGTGCTTATGTATTGTTACCAAATTACTGTTATTTTTTTATTCAATAAGTGCCAAACTTAACCTGATCCTGTAGGATTTTCTAGTGAGAAATCACTCCAGAAGTGATAATATACTGAGTAGCAGGCAGATTCCAATACCAAGTGTAAATGTTGTATAGTTTATAAAAAGACACTAAGATGCCCATTAAAGTTCTCTTCAAATCTATTTGTGCCTTCAGTTCCCAAATGTCTTGTTGACTCATTTATCTCAAAATTGATATGCTCAAAATCAGCTTGAAAAGACACATCAGTTTGGTTTTGCAGTTGCTGATTTCTCCATTTACTCAATTTGACCATTTAAAATCACTGTGTAACAATCTGTTCCTATAGCAACATATGCAGCCTGGAAGAACTTCCATGGTGTATAGTTTCTATTAAATTCTTAAAACAAAAAGCTAGTTAAAAACAAGAGGTAAGTGTTAAAAATCAAATGAATGGATGTGAAGAATCTAGGTTGTGAGACAGCCCATATATAAGCAGTAGGAGGACACACCTGTTAGGCATTAGAGTCACTTTTATTAAGGTGCCCTTGCTTGTTTCTTGGCAAAAGTATCTGGCATAGCAAAGCTTGTCTGGACTCACTGCAGAGTTTTCCAAGCTCCTGAGGTTATGGCAGTGCTTGTGTCTGACTCAGCAAGGTTACAACATGAGCCATGTTTTAATAGAGGCGTTGGTAAGAGGGTTTTTTTTTTTGTAGACAATTAGAAAAAGACCATTTGGTTGGTTTGTTTTTTTTTTGTTTGGTTTGTTTTTTTGATAAGTCAGACTTAGCCTTTCCATTTATTTGTGGGAGACTGAGCCAAAGGAAGAGTAAGGTGGTCACTTTCTATTCTTGCACTCATAGAATCGTGGAGTGGTTTGGGGTGGAAGCAACCTCAAAGCCCATCCAGTTCCAACTCCCTGTCATGGGCAGGGACACCTCCCACTGGATCAAGGTGCTCAAAGCCCCATCCAGCCTGGCTCTGAACACCCTCCAGGGATGGGGCAGCTGGGCAACCTGTGTCAGGGACTCCCTGCTGTCATAGCAAAGAATTGCTTCAGCTGTGAGAGGAAACTAGTCCTTGTTGAAAGACAAACTTAAAGTGCTTATGAGGAGTAGTTTTTTCTGGTGAGCAAAGCTGTATGTCTGCCGTTCTGAGACAGCAAAACACCCGGGGTGGGGGGAATCTCAGTCCTTTCTCATGTGTATGTATGTAGAACAGCATCATAGGAGAAAGAACCTGATGAAGCCAGAAGGCAAAGGGTTGGAAAGGCTCTTTACTTGCAAAGAGCACAAAGCCAGAACTTCAAAGAGAAATAACTGGAAACATAATCATCTCTGATAAATCAAGAATGATGTTTTCATGTTACTATAAATGCTGAAGTACAATTCCCAGTCACCAGAATAATAGCTTGTGTTGGAAGTCGATAGTAACAACTTCAACAGTACAGTATGTCCAGGATGAGAAAACTAAGGGCTGATTAATTTTCAAAAACTGAGGGAAGACAAGGTTAGCATTTGTTCATCTCCAGTTTGATACATACACATGATGTAATTTATATATAATAGGATACAAATTTTATCAACGTGTAAGAGGAAAAGCTGAAGTTTAATGCTAACCAGGGCTATAATTGGATGACAGAGATGCACTGGATTACCAGTTCTCTGCTTACTGAGGCAAAATCATCTTCTGACTTGCTCCTTCTCATTTGTTCCTCCCCATAATCCCACGCCTCTCGTCCCCTCTCCAGACCAGCTCTTAGGGTTGCCTGAATGCAAAGTTGTCTGAGTCAGCTTTACCACCTGGCAAAGATCATGCTCTAAATTCAGCTGTCACTGCTTCCATCAGCTGAAAAGCACCAGGCAGCCCTCAGGCAAGTTTGAATGTGTTTGGGAGCTGGGGAAGCAGTAGAGATGGGACAGAAACACACTTCCTCTTTCTGGGCAGCAAGGATGTCTTTTTTGCTTACTCTGGGAGGCAAGAATTCCAAATCAGTCTAGGGTTTCATTGAAGTCTCTAAAGATGCTGATGTTTGTGATCAAATGTATAGGTAACTTCTTATTTAGAACTTTTTAAAGGAAGTCTGTAAATTATTTTAACTCAGTAAAAATCTTCTATTTTTTTTCGGAGCTCTTGCATGGCTCTTTAATTGTCTTAAGTCATACAGAAGAATTCCTCAGAGTCTGAAATGTGTTCATGACCATTTTTAATGTGGTCTGGACAGCTAAACTCTTCAGTTGTGTACAACATTTATAAGGGCCAAAATTTATGACTGCCTGCAGTAGCTGAATAACATATTTTAATATTGAATCAGACTATTTTGACTCTCCTTACCATTTATGAGTGGTGAGGGTAGAGTACTTTGAATGATAGAAGTATAAAATGGTATTTGTTATAGTGCAGCTTTTTCTTCAAGTCTCCATTTTACTTCCATTACCTTGTATATCTTGCTTTCCACAGGTGCACAGCCATCAGAGTTTTAATAGATTTTGTGTTTAAGCTAATTCAGTTCTTTGTGAATAAGATTAGTGGTCCCTGTGTTAAAACACTTGATTGTAATTTGGACTGTAAAATTTTAAAAATGCAATGTAAGAATTGTAGTGCAACTTTAACATAGTGTGTTTAAATTAGGGGGAATTGTCTGTCCCCTGTTTGGTAATCCGGATGTTCTGTTCTTCTGTATCTTTTCTCCTTGTAATGTGAAAATTAAAGCAGATTTTCTATTAATAATGAAATTTCACTTTTTAATTTGTATTTAAATATTTTTATAATTCCATTAATGTGTAAGACTCTCTAATTTGTTTTAAAAAATATTTGGAGAAAGGGTTTCTTGTAATTGTTCCTGGTATCATACCCAGCTTTTATAGAGACTTCTCTGAAGCAAAAGCCTACACAGAAAGCCAGACTGTATAACCTGATTTTTTTTTTAACTACAAACACATATTTCTTACAGGATGCATCTCAAGGTTTGGCTAGGAAATTTCAAGGTTACTATGAATAATAACTACAATATCAGTTTAGGTTACTACCATGTAAGTTCTTCTAAAGAGGGTGAATGTTACTGTATGTTAGAAGGTAAAACTGATTTCTTTTTGTCTTCTGTGTCTAAGCTTCAGATAATACTAAATACTGAACCAATATACATGGTTATACTGCCTTGGTAAATGTGCTCACCCGTCATTTGAAAGTATTAATTCCCTTTAAGAGTGGCTAAATAGGCTTTAAGACAGGAGCATGGGATTTTTTTTTTTTGAGAAGACTTTTTCCACAGCCATTACTTCCTGGGAATTCTGATGTATGTAGCAGGATTATGCACCTAGTTCTGCCTAGCTATTACAACTCGATTTGTAAAACTATCCCTAATATATGACCTTGAACAAGAAGTTGCTCTTCTGTTTCCAAATGGGAATGTTGGGCAATGTCCATGGTGCCTGGCTTTTGTTTGGCCCAGATAGGAAGGGCAGTGGAACTAACAGCTTTTCTTACTTGTGTCACTACTGCAAACAAGGTGCTGCAATAAAAACCTTTATTTAGATAATGTGTTCTCTAACCCTTGAGGTAAACAGAACTGGCATGTGAATGCTGCTTTATTTTGTGTAATCTAGCACTTTTGTGTAGTCTGGCACTGAAAGGTTTGGCCAAAGACAAGTTACCTTCTACAAAGGTGTTGGTACTTGACCACTTCTTACCCTGAGTAGAGTTCTTGGCTGAATAAATTCACCAAAGCAGCATTATGTCTACATAGCCACAACCACATCCTTGAAGCCCCATTTTTCCATCCTCCTCTTCTGTGTTTGTCACTTGGGCTTTTTTTTGCTGATCCTTGGCATGTACTTCATTTATCTCATTTGATGTGTCAGACAGTAAAAACATTCAAAACATCTTGTGTGATAGAGTAAATGTATTTTCCATTGTGCAAAGCTTTCATTATTTTTCCAAGTATACTGTGACAAGAGTCCTCTAGGGCAAAACAGAAAAAAACCCATCCTCCGAAAATGTTTCAAGTAACTTGTGCTCCTGTTTTCTGTAGGAATTTTGCTTTGTGACATCCTGTATGGGTTTGCAAACCTGTATCCTGGTCTACACTGGTCAGTAGGCAACTGTAAATATTTTGGTAGGGAGGTGATATTCACCTCCTTATGACTAGTGTGAAACAAACCCCAATGCTGTATAAATTCAAGAACAACTCTGGCCACTCTGTAAAATCCAAGGAAAAAGATAATAAAGACTGTACCTGGTAAATTTGAATCATAAGGTATCGGAGCACAGTATCGAGACATTTATAATATAATGGATATGAATATAAAACTGTTTGGAGATGAGCACACTGTACATTTCTGTTAGTAAACAGACAATTTAATAGAAATAGGGATTTGCATACTTGGTACAAGCACTAGATAAATGTTATCATTTTTTTGGGGGGAGATCAGAGTAGACTACACACTAGTGCAAGGTAATGAAGGTCTGTTTGCCTTAGGTTTTTCTGAGTGAAATGAGAGATTGGTCACTGTCAACTCTTTCTAACAAGGTTGAAATGTCTGTATGGGAAAGAACTTGGATCGGATACAAAGATTTTGAGGCACTACAATTAAAGAAAATTAGCTCATGTAATATGACCAGTGTTGTTTAGATAAGTTCAGGAGTATCTTTCATTCTCATTTAATACTGCCTGTAGCCTTTAGCAGTTGTCATTTTCTCCTTACCACGTATGGGCTTCAGCCAACAAAAGATTCTTGCATGTGCATAACCACGAATTTGTCATATGAAAAGTTGGTCACAGATGCACTATTTCCTTCTATGAAATTTTAGGGGAAAAAAATCCCTGCTTTTCATTGGGATGATACTGAGACTTTTAAAAATGTTTTTGAAAAGAATAAGAAAACATGAATGCAGTAAATAACCTGAAATATTCAGACATGTTCTCTCCAGAAACAGTGGTCTCCCATTATACTAAATGAGTGCCTTTATGGCTGAGATCTAGTCACTGTTTGAGCGGGGTGTTTCCATACAGCCGTCCTTTTTGGAGCTGTATAACTATGTGTAAGTATTTATATTGCTAATGTGCAAAGTACCCCAAATCCATGCTTAGAAATCTTATTCTGAATTGTGAATATTTGTAGAAGATGAAATGCTTGTGTTGGGATGGAGCAGGCTATTGGCTTGCCCTCTGCCCTCTGGTATGGGAGAAAGGCAAGAAGAAAGACTTAAAGGAGTGGGTTTTACTCTGTAGCCAATTGTCAGCCAGCAGACTAATAAGTTGGCTTTTATCTTTTGGCAAATTCCTGACCATGTCTAATTAAACTTTTCCTGAACTGACCTGAAATGCTCTTCCAATGCTTTTTGTTGAGTGTCTCTGTTGGTATACATTAAGTAGTTCAAGAATCATAAGCATTTCCAAGTGGCTGGATGCCCTCTTCTTGTTTCAGGTCATGGGATGCAGCATCTGCTGGGTCACTGACCTACAAGAGTGAGAGAACCAAATTTCTTCTCATTTCACACGCACTTTTTACATATAATTTGGAGTAACATTGAGTCACCTGTTCCAAAGAACAGAATGAATGTTGTCTTTTGCCTGTACATCTAATC
Source organism: Tapera naevia (assembly GCA_033556795.1). Lineage (NCBI taxonomy): Eukaryota > Metazoa > Chordata > Aves > Cuculiformes > Neomorphidae > Tapera > Tapera naevia. Next base: position 2,420,226 of record JAUMJJ010000171.1, on the reverse strand, counting down.
TGCGCTGGGGTCATGGTTGGAAGCATTTGCAATGTGTCCTGTAGAAACACACAGCATGCTGCAGAAGAGCCAAGCTAGAGCTTTCTGGTGAGAACATTTCCTTGAAAGAAAGCCTAAAGAAATCAGTGAGGTTTTTTACACAAACAGTGGATAGAATAAAGTAAAAAAGTAGAGGAAGTGGCAATAAAAGTGGCTTTACCCCATATTGACCCTAAATAGTTATTCTTTTTGGATATGCTTTCCATGGAAAACTAGGTAAGATGAATGCTGAGAGTTAATTGACTGAGGTACAAGAAGAACCACCAAGTATCAAAAATAAATCTTAGTCTAGATATTTAAACTCTATTTATAAGAGCGCTGTGGGTGGGGGCTGGGTGGACTGTGTTTCTGTTCTTACACTCTCTTCAGTGGGGCTGGTGAGATGCAACTGATCCAGTAGCCACATGAGCCAGATATCCCCGTATTTTTGGAGACAGCTCTAGTATCTGGCTGTGTGCTACCAGGTTTTGCTTCAGGGCATAAATTGATTACTGCTGAAATGAGGCAGGTATGCTCTCTTCTGAATCCCTGCCCACTGCTATAGGGAAATTAACTGGACAGAGACAATCTGGCAGACTGTATTTCTCTATTGCTAGATTCTAATTTTGCTGTTAATGTAAAGTTTGTTCCGAATCTAACAACAAATTGACAAGTACAATTTCATTCTAATTGCATTTTTCATGAGACTACTTAATCTTCATAAAGACATGAAGTCTGCACAATGTCTCGCTCTCACAAGCAGTGACTCATCAAGAGAAGGAGGAAAACAGAACTCTGGGTCTTTCTGGTGCTCTGTGAAAAACGAAATGAGTCTAGCAAAGTAACAGGTCTTTAATTTTAAAATCAGTCTCCTTCAAAAACCTGCTGTTTCATTCTGACATTAGATGTGGACATAACTTACAATGTATTTATAAAAATATTTTGACGGGGTTTACTTTGTCATTTGGTAGCTGAACATCAGGGGTTTTCCCAGCAGTCCTTATTTTCTTTTCCCACAAGTACATATATTTTGTAGAGAAGAGGATATGTACCTAATGGTAAGGAATAAAGAATTCGATGCAGTTAATACAACAGTATTTATAACAAATCAGGTTTGACAATTTCTTTGTTACTTCTGAAAGAGTTTCTTTTCACTAAGGTGGTAGAGGAACTTCATATAGGTTAAAATTATCTAAATCCATTGATCTCTTATGTACTTATTGCTGAGCTCTAATAAGATATAAGGTTTTTGAGAACGTATTGCAGATTCCTAGTGAAAAAAATGTGAGATGGAGATGTTGTTCCAACCCTGAAGATGGTGGTTGTTGGTAGGGATGATTCTTGCAGAGAGGCAAGATGCAGTGCTAGGCTGGCATCCCCTTAGTTGCTTCACTGAAAGTTCTTACCTGCTTGCTTTATTTAGGCATCCTGGCTGGGCATTAATTTATTACCTCAGGGACTAGGATAATGAATAGCAGCAAGAAATCCGAGAAAACTGTTAAAAATGGTTCTAAACAAGCTTGTAATTTGTTCTATGGGGCTGATCCTTACTTTTGCTAAGTTACTAGTGGCCTTTTGTATAATGAATTCATGCAACAAGTTTTGCCTAGACCTTAACCTACAAATTGGAATATTTCCCACCTAGAGTGATGAAAGAAGCATGCATTTCAAGAACAATAATATTTTAAAAAGGCTGATTCTCACCTGTGTGGAGGGGATGCCTCTTACAATGACCAAAGGACACTGCTGCCCAGCCCAAATATAAGTAGAGGCTTCTAAAAACTTCGTTGTTTGGGCTGACTCGCATGTCACAGAAAACCTAAGAGACATTCCTGCATTGGCTGTTGTTCTCCCTTTGGGTTGGCAGAAGACATGACCGTAGTTCACCTGCTTTTAAAGAAGTTATTTTGGGCTTGGCACTACACAGGCTGCAGTTTCACAGCTTCCACCATCTTGAGTGCAGGCAGAGAGAGGTCACCATTTAGCCATAACGTGAAGATATCTGGGCAAAAGGTTGGAGTGAAGAATACAGGCTTTGCTACTCCACCATTCCCCTGAGCAGCACAGGAATAGCAGTGCTGTGCTCAGTTACAGCATTTCTCTGTAAGAGCGAAAAAATCTAAAGTATTCCCATAGGGTGTTTTTGAAAAGTGCCAGGTAAATACAGTAAATCACAAGGCTGTATGACCTTTTCTAGGCATCCTTATCAAAGCAGTTAGAAATTAAGAGGGTTATTTAATTGAACTGCTAATATTAAGTCATTAGCCCTAATTTGTTTGTGACTCAAAGTTAGCATATTCCAGTAAAAATTAAGAGGTGGTTCTGAAGGCTGAGCCAGTACTGTGTACAGGGCTGAGATGTTTGCAAGAGTTTTACAGAATTATTTATAATAGTTAAACCTTAGAAGACAAATCCCTGTCATTTTTTTGAGGGCACCAGCGACTTTTGAAAGAAAGTACTGCAAATTATTTTCAGCCAGGTTCCTACACAGATTTACTGACTTCTGTATTTGGATTTGAGGGTATTTCCAGCAATAGAATCAAGCATACATTTGAATTTTCACCTGATAGATATAATCAAATCAATTTCTATCAAAATTTCAAGCAAAACAACAAAGAAGTGTGATATAAGTAGCCACGATTTTTGTATGCCATCTTCTGAAACGTAAATATGCTGCTTGGAGACCGCGAGAAGATGCAGAATCAATATTTTGCTTTCTAAGTGATGCTGGTTTTCCTTTGTGTATTTCTTTTTTAAAGTACCAATTAGGATGTCAGCACATGGTTTTGCTCTCTGAATGTGAAAAATATAACACTTAACACTGGGGAGTTAAAATCTTAATTGATCTCCTTGGTGTGTGTAATATGGAATACATGGTCACATTTGCTTTCCTTGCTCTCTCTTGCACTCTATTTTTGGCTTCTCCACCTCTCCAGAATGCCTCCACCTCATTCGGAGCACAGACAGCTTGGACAGGATGAGTCAGAGCTCTTCAGTAAACAAAGACCATTAAATTTCCCCTTCCCATGCTAAAAAAAGTTATGCCACCTATGTCTAAATAGATATCTCTTTGAAAGTGTAGAAGTGGTTTTCAAGAGGATCTTAAACCTGCTGTAAATAGTTCAGATGCTGGAAAACATTGACAGCTTAAAAAAAAAAAAGACTGCCTGGACGGACTGATAAAAACATTAGAAAAATGGTGAGTCATATAGGCCATTAAAAAAAAAAAAGGTATATTGTTAGGACACAATTGCCTTTGTATGGGTAGAAAAAGAAAATCAGGGTAAAATTACTTTAAAACATGGTGGTTGAAGTAAATAATGGTGAAGAGCAACAGAGAGAAAAACATCTTTTTATGATCATAGGTGTTTTGATTCAAAAAAGGATGAAAATATTTGTTTGGCTTAGTTTAAACACTTATATGACACGTTTATCTGTTAAAATGCTTGAGTGTCTTTGGCATTCTTTTACGCTGGCATATGGAGGGATAAATGTGCCACAGTTTCTCAATTGTGCCCTTTACATTCTAATTAAAGAAGAAACAACCCACTTATCTGACTGTTTTCCAGAAAGAGGGCTGATGAAATTTATGATAGTTTGTGAGTTGGAACCTTCTCACACTTTCCCTACACAAGACCTTAGAGAACAGAATCTATTTCATAACAATCTGGTAAAGGGAAGAATCTTTTAATGAGAGAATCTTGACGTAAAAATATCACAGTTTACTTCTTAGCCTGAGACAGGGTAAACAAAGAAAGATTTCTTATGTTCTCTAGTAATGATGCATTTTGGATGAGAAAAAATCAGAATCTTGCTCTCATGGGCTCACTTAACATGTGGATAGTCATTCTGATTGAAACAATTAATTTTCTACTTTTCTTCCAGATTTTGTATGGAAAGAAAATGTTTTAATACTCTTAAAAGAAACTATTTTAATGCTTTCAAAGGAAAATATTTTAATTATCTCAAAAGAAATTCTGTATGTATCACTTCAGTTTATCATTCACTCCCAGAATCGCAGAGTAGAAGGGTCCCCAGCTGTTCCCGTTACGAAGTTTTGCTGTCTGGTAATTGTAATTCTTGAGACTAAATGCCCACAGTCTCACCTCTGAGTGTTGCTTCGATTGGTGTGAACTTTATGCTTGTTCCACTGTAGCAGAGCGAACACGAGCCTAAGCCAGTGCGAAACAAAAGAGTGCCAGAACCAAAAGGAGCAGAAGCAAGTGCCATGAAATCTTCTATGATGCAAGCAGGCCCTCTGGCTAGGGAAAGGGACTGGCGTGAAGGATTTCAAACCAGACTTCATCTGATGAGATGTTTTCCCCAGTTGAAAGAGAACATGAGAGCATTCACGTAAGTCATACCAAGCCCACTGTTTCAGATAACGACCTGCAGTGATCATCTAGGCCAGTAGGAAAAGAACTCTTGTGAAATGAGTCCTCTCAGAAGCACTGGCTGGAAAGGTTCTCTGTGCAAAGCAAGGTGGTTGCTGGTACCAGCTGAGGTCAGCCATGGCTTTGTGCAGCTGACCCAAGGGCAGAGAACCCTCTGTCTGTCTGGGCACCTGCTCCAGTGCTGTACTAACTAGTGACAAAATCTCTGTTAACCCAGGAGGAAGGGTCCCAAGCCTGAAGGTTGTGGCTACTGCCCCTGGTTTTGCTCCCTTATAGATATTGGCCAGTTGTGTTCTCAGTGGCCCTAGAGGTAGTTGTAAGCTCGTACCGGATGCCCCCAGAGCCTCTTGTTCACCAGGTAAATCACTGTTATTTCACAGCTACCAACTGAGTTATCTTCTATTGAGTCATTTAATTAAAAAGATGCATTTTTACTTTTCCTAATACTTCCTTACATTTTGAGTGCTTTTTCATGTGGATCTTGCATTCTTAGAGAACTATTAGAGTACCTTCCACAAGCTATCTTAGAGGCAACAGCCAATTTTAGAAGTGTAATTGGGTAAGAAAAGGAACTTTTCCTGACCATGCCTTGCTTTGCATGCTGTAACAGCTAATTTTAGAAGTGTAATTGGGTAAGAAAAGGAACTTTTCCTGACCATGCCTTGCTTTGCATGCTGTAACAGCTAATTTTAGAAGTGTAATTGGGTGAGAAAAGGAACTTCTCCTGACCATGCCTTGCTTTGCATGCTGTGTCTTTCACTTCATCCTTGCCACTCAGCAAGATCCTTGAAGTCCACTTTAGATTTTAGTACATTGGAAAATGCAGTTGGGTTTCACCCTTTCTCACAGAACGTTTCTACAAGTGTTGAATAGTCCCAGTCCCACAGCATGTGCTTGGTGATCTCATTATTGATATTCCTCCCTCGTGAGAACTGCCCACTTCTTCTAACCTTTTTTATTTCTCAAAACCATTAGTCCATGCAAAGATTTTTCTTTTTGTCCTAGGAGAACTTATGTTCATGCCTTTGGTGAGATGCCAGCTGTTTGAAAAACACATTTTAGCACACTTAGGTAATTTTAAGAAATACTGTGACTGATTCCTTTAAAGAACTTTAGAAGATTTTGCTTAGCTTTTCTCCTGTATCTTCTCTGAGTAAATAAAAGGAGTGTGAGCATGTTTAAATGTAACCAATAGCATTAATACTTGGGTAAGTATTGAAACTATTTTTTTGCAATCCAAACAGCTGTATTACCCAGAAGATTTTTGCTTTAACTTAGAAATATTTTCCAGAGAATTTTCTTCTCTCCTCGTGTCCTCATCAGGTTTGGGTGTTTTTTCACTTGCTTTGGGTCGGAAATACCCAATAACGTGGCTTAAATTATTTTAATAAAACATGGAGTACACAGGATGAAATAAATGGTTGAAATAGGAGAGCTGTCATTGCAGTTTTTGAAGAGAAGCCAGTTAATAAATAAACCTCCCCAGACAAAGTCTGGAATTGCTACAGAAACTGTCTGAAACTGAGAGCAGCAGAAAGTCTGATTAAATAGAAGCACTAAATTCTCTGGATGTGTCTATACACTAAATACGTAGCCTTATGGAAGCGATGGTGACTTTTCATAGTTGTATCTATTCTATTTTTTGTAGCTGCTTGCCACTGCCAAGATTGACACTTTCTTTTAGAAGGCAGATATATTACATAGTTTAGTTTGGCACTGTACAAGGGTGGGATTCTCACACTAGAACAACAAAAGGGCCAGTCCTAGTGGAGAATTTTCTGGTATTTCTTCAAGTGAATTAATTTTTCTGAGGCACCCAACCCTAAGGAATAGTCTTAACCTTTATTGCAGTGACACAGGTGACACAGGTTGACTGCTACTGGAATTGTGAAAATGAAAATAAGTCTGTTTAGTTGTTGTCTGGAGAAAAGACACAACACCTGACTTCAGCAGTGACACAAATACATAAAAAGCATGACAGGAGCTACAAAAAGAAGGCCATTATATCTAATTTTAACATCTATATTTTCCTTCCAAAACCTGAGCAATAAGGACCTTGTTTCCCATGGCAAACCCAGCACTTGCCTGATGATTTAAAACCACCACAGGCTTGGATGTAGGGCGTTTTTTGCAAAGCATTGACTTTTATTTATGGTCAATTACAATTGTCAAAGCTCTGCTGACCAGCATGGAAAAGTCCTATCACAGTGTTCAATTAAATGCATAACCTCTGATTTAGATACTGTGCAGTAGAAATATCTGTTACAACAAGGAGATCATGAGGAAGTTCAATCAATGGTAGACGTGAAAGGCAAGAAGGAACTCACATGCTGGTCGCCTTCTAGAAAGAAAGCCGTTGTTCTGTGCAGCTGTAAAGTAGGACTGCATATTCCAGTCAATAAAAAAAAAATCTTCTTCACTCAGTGTAGTGCTTATGCACAACCACAATTGCAGCATCTAACAGTTTTTAATTTCAAGTGAATTTTGGGTTTTTTTGCTAAAAGACAAAATTGGAACAATAGCCTCCAAATTAGCAGTCTCTGATAGATTTGCCAGATGTACGCAGCAGAAACTTGATTTATAAATATGTGGCACTTATAAAGCATAATTGCTGTAACTGAAAGGTTCCTAAATATCGTTTTTATTAGGCTTTCTTCTTACAAATCACTGTCTTTTCCAGCGGCGTGCAGTGTGGGTGGGAAGCTAACAATGTAATGTGAATCAGAATGTGACTGATGGCAAAATATTCCAAGGATGTTAAATGTCCCTGCAGCCGTATAGATTGAGGATTTCTTCTCAGCAGAGCTGTGCTCTGGTCGTTAAGATATTAAAAAGAAAAAAATCTAGTACTTCTGTCTGTTAAGTGAAGGTTACAAATGAAATCCCTGTTAACTAAGGCTGTCTTATGGTAAAAGGATCCCTTTGGAAAACAGGCAGGAAGTGTTAAGTAGTGAGTTGGTGCATTATATTGGAACACAGAGAGCTCTGAATTGTAAGCAGCACCAAAACCTCTGGCTAACCTGCTTTTCCCACAGGTTCAGGTAAGCATCCCTTTGTCCTGCCTGCCAGTCCTTCTCTCAAAAATGTATACCTTAGCTGTTTAAGCAACTTAGATTCTTTGCATTACTGCCATTGTATAGCCATTCACCTTCTAATTGTTTTAAAATTCAGGTTCTGCTCCTTTCTTTGAACGTCAGCCATCTCATTGTAGGGTTTTCTTCCAGCTTACTGGTGTGTGAATACACAAGGCTTGCTGGTGCTGTGTTGGAGGTTAAAGGAGATAGTCTAATCTAAACCTCTAGCTACAAGCTTGACTGTCTCCCAGTAATAGCCACATAATGCTGTTATGTAGGTGCAGTATGTTCTTTTCAAGAGAGAACTTGCATGAGAAGACAATTGGTGATTGATTTGAGACAGAATTCTGGCATGGAATAAAAAACTGAGAGGTCTGTTATTGCAAAAAGTGTAATTTCTGCTACCTTCCAGGTTTGTAATTGCTCAGTAAATCCCCCAAAACTTAAACAAAAAAATAGTGACCGTACAGCTGAATCATGGAGAACATTTCTGTTAAACTGGAATGTATCCATTTTTTTTCTTCATCTGGGAGAAAAGAGATAGGATAGGAGAAGGGAAAGAAGCAACCCTAAGCTGGGAGCTCTGTGCCCTGCACCCAGGAACACTTTTGCCATAGCTTGACACATCTCACTGACAAGCATTTCCTGCTTCCACCACTTTGAGATCAGCATGATCTCAGGTTGTGGAGTTAGCTTGCCCTAGCAATTTTCTATAATTTGGTTTGTTGCAACAGGCCTTATAACAGGACACATATAACTGGCTGATAAGATTTGGGCATGGCTGTTTCTGAGATTTTGTGGTTTGGGTATTTTTTTTTGGAGGGGGGATGCAGCAGTGGCACTGAATTCTGCTTTTTTAGTGTGAAACAGAATCAGCAGTTCCTATGTTTTGCTTGTTCTGCTTGGGGTATTTTTTACTTGTAACTGGTGTTTGTGTTGAAGCCTTTCCGTTAGAAAGATAAACAGAATTTGTTTTTCTCTAGTGCATATTTATTTTCAGTAAAACATAGATGCCTCATCCTGGAAGGTGTTCAGGGCCAGACTTGATGGGGCTTTGATTGCCCTGATCCAGTGGGAGATGTCCCTGCCCATGGCTGGAGGGTGGAACTCTATGTGCTTTAAGGTCCCTTCTAGCTCAAACCATTCTGATTTTTATGTGCTTTAATTTGTATTAATAATAAAAGTCTTCAGATGTATTCCATAAATCTGCTTGATTCTTGGTATATAATATCCATTAGGAAATCAGAGTTTGATGTTGACTTCAAAATTTTTTTTTTACATATGTTTTTTACTGAAAGAAAGGAGATGTCGAGCTATGTAAGATTCAGAATTTGTCACTGAAATAAACAAGACTGATACAAAAGTATATTGCTTTGGGTTGAACAGCTTCTCAAACCAAATCCCATCTTCTCTAAATATTGAGATGTTTCTCTGAAAGAAGGAACCTAAATGTAAAGTGTGCTTTAATCTGTCTCTCTGTCTGTCCTCCCCCACAAACCCTCCTGTCCTGTGGTTCCTCTCCACTGGTTTCCCCTCCTATGGAGGTGCTATAACTGGTCCCACCTCAAGCCTGAGTTTCCAGTACAAATCTTTGTTTTACAGGCAAGCACATTACACAGGTGACTGCATTTTCCTGCACTACTGGACACCTGGCTAAGGGAACAGCCTTATCCCATGGTTTAGGAGTTATTGGAGGTGACAGTGCTTCCCACAGGTAGAGAGAACAGTGTGAGCACCATCAGCTACTCAGATCCAGGAAGCACTGGTTTTGGTCCATGTGTGGTGCCTCTTTTGACAACATGTCCTGCAGCTTCGGGGGGGGCTGTTCCTACCAATTACTGGGTTTATTGTTGATGCTTTGGGTCTGCATGTGCCTATATGTGTCTGGTCAGGAAATCACAGAAAGGGCTGTGACGGCCCTTACCACATGAATTAGCTCTTTATGGATCTTTAATCTTCTAAATTTTATCTTGCTGTGAATTTTTTTCCTGAGGAATTGAATAATGAGAGTTCAAACACAGGCACAGTTTGCTGCCTTCCTCTATCTAACCATCTGTTCTGCAGGGTTCATCATTAAAACTGGGCTCAACCAGGGCAGTTAAACACGATTTCTGTTTTGTAATCAAGAGCCCAGACCAAACTCCAGGATTGTGCTTTCAGATTCCCATGTAAAACATCTGAGCTATTTCTGTTGCTCTACTCATCTGCATCGTAAAGAGGAAGCAGGAATGGAAGGACAACAAATCCTGGCAGTCTAGAATTACCAGCATATTTGCTTGTGTTATCTGGCTTGTGTAGCTCAGGGTGCAAACACACTGAGCCACTGAAACACCTGCTGGTCTGTTCTGTGTTTACCAGCTTTCTTAAATAAGTGTGTTTGCATACTATTTAGCTGAATACTGGGTTTCTCTTCGCTGGCATTTTATTGTGTGGTATGAAAACAGGTGTAACTGTGCACAATGAGTAGCAGTGGTTTCATGATGCTTTCTTTAATAAGAACTGAACCTGTCTGAGTTTTGTTGTATGTTAGTATAATACATGCTTAATGTCTGTAAAATGACACTGGGACCAGGAAACTGTTGAGAAGAATGGATGTATTTATCTTTTTTTTTTAAAAAAAAAAAGGAAATCAGCAACCTTCATTTTTTGTAAGATCCAGTTTCTTTTTCTTGAAAAAATGGACTTAATTACTGTTCAAAACTGGTTTTGTTTAAAAATGCATTAGCAATTAAGATTTTTTCCAATGTGTTTTTATTTACCTCATGGGATTTTGTAACCAGCTAAATGTTGTTTGTGTTTTGTAACTAAAATCTTGTGCATTGTATTTTGTCCTGATGTGATAACCTATGTTAAACAATTGAAATAATTATTTCAGAAAGAAAAGTACTTTCTCTCTCTCTAATAGGAAAACCTGGATAAGGAGAAGAAAATTTGTGTAGGATGCTGATCTCATTAAAACAAATGGAGTGAAACTGAAGAAATAGGAAGACAGAGATACTGAATTGTACAATCCAGTTTTATCAAGACATCACTGAATATTCCTGGTATGATCTGTCTAATGCTAATTATTCAAGGCTTTTGATACAAATAGCCATAGGCAAGTCTATGAGTAGTATGTAAATACTTGGAGTAGGAGAGAGATGTGTATTTTCTCATTCATTCATGAAAGCTTATTAAGGATATGGCAATATTGACAAATACTTGTTAAGCAGCTTGAGTTTTCAATACTCAGACAAGCCAAGGAACGTGTTCTCCCTCCCCCATTGGATATCAATTTTCAATGCTCTTATGCTGACTTCTGTGGGAATTCAGTAGGACGGTAGTAAACCAATTTACTTTCTCTTTCAAAATTTTTGACATCCATTAAATCATCTTGTGACACAGCGAAAGAAAATTAAAATACCTACTATTTTTGGAAAACCCTTTCTAAGAGCTGCTGGTCTTCAGTGACATTGTGTGACAGCAGGTGGAAGAGAGATCTATAGCTCTGGCAAAGGACTGAAGCATTTTCCAAAACAAACAAGGTATTTCTGTTATAATTTTGCTGGGCAGAGTGTTCTACACAAACTCTTGGTATGAAGATCAATTTCCTGCTTCTCATAGACTACCTGCTCTGTTAATTTGACTAACGTGCAGTGTGGCACCTCGATAACAGCTCTGCAATGATGGGATGATTAAATGAAGCAAGAAAATGTACCATTGAGCTAATGATATGCCAGCAGAGGACCATGGAGATAATTAGAGGCATTGTTGGGCAAATAGTCTCATTTGCAACCTGGTTTACAGATAAGTAAATAGGTGTGAAAAGTCACAGCACATGTGGGGCATGTGAAAAACCATCAGGGTTTCCTTGTCTTATGTTTTCATTTTGGTTTAAGGCTTTATTCCATAGAAGTGCAGAATCACACCTGTTATCTTAGGGGATGAGGTGGCTCTGGTTTGAAAACGTCCAAGGCCTACAGTCTAGGCATGTATTTAAGTAGCACACGTGCTTGCAGCATCACAAAACTATAAGAAAATATAAAGTGAAGATAAAGGTGATTCAGCAAGCTATGGCTTGAAAAGGGTGAGATCTTTGTTAGCAGAGCAAGCCTCGCAGAAGGATGCAATGCAACATTCACCAATCTTTTTTATTTTTCTTTTCAGTTTTATCTCCTACTTGGGAGGCCACATTGGCTCTTGTAGAAATTGGAGCTGTTCTGTGTTAGCATAAGCTTTTAGGATCACGTAATTTCCTCAAATAATCTACCTAAGCATTAATGCATTGCAATTTCAAGGGTAATTTTGAAGACATTACCTGTGTAATGCAGAGGGTAAAACTGAAAGTGATAGATACTTAGAGCAGTCCTGTTTGTTAGACTGTTCCTTGCAACATGTGTAATGTGCCTGTAGCCCAGCCAGCAGGGAGCACCCCAGGGAGCCCCAGCCAGACCTCAGTCCAGTGGGAGGTGCTGTTTTCTATTTGGTGCTGACTGTGGCACATGTGCAATCTTATGCCTCAGAGTTGTTTGGATACTTGAGCTTCAGGGAAAAAGGAAATACGAATCTATTTTTACAGCATAGGTACTGTATTTCAGCTGAAGTATTGTTTGCGGAACAGCCTATAAGTTTAGAAATTGTTTTGAAAGCTACTTAGGTAGTATCTGATTTTAATAACAATTTTGAATAGTTATTTTAATAATTCATTGCAAATCAATAGGAGATGCTTTCTGCAGTTAAGGGATTTGTGCTTGTGGATCAGGTTAACAGAATTTCCACATCAGTTAAAAATTGAAATGCATGTAATTGATAATTTCTTAGAGAGGAAAGGAACTCCTGGTATTGAAGACTGTTTGGAATTCTCACTGTTCAGAGAATGGCAGCTGAGCCCTTGTAAAATTAATTCAATGCTTACAGATTTGGTTTCCATTTGTAAAAGGAAATACTGACTCCATTCTGTACCTCTTGATCATGCACCTACAAGTCAGGACCTAATTTTATGGTTTGGACTATGCCCAGTGTAGAAGATTCAGTACCAGGTGAAGCAACAACACCAGTACTAGCGACCAAGTTTAAAAGACTGTTTATTCAGTTGGCAGCTTTTGAGATGGGAGTTGATAGCCAGTCGTTTTGCAGTTGTCATTAGGAACAGAGATATCAGTGCTGACCTGGAGACTCTTTGTTTTGCTGGATTTGAACAATGGATTAAAGTAGTAAATGCTCTCAGGGCTGCAGTGACAGAGAGCAGGCTGCCTATTGCATTCATTTGGGCATCATTATTGTTCAGCCACAAGTTACAGGTGCCCAGAAACATTCTGGAGGAGTTCTGTGGCTTTGTCTTGGAGACATGTGTTGATAGATAATTTAAATGTACTTATTCTAACGTACATTTATGTGGGTCCATTTCTAAAAGATCTTGTTAAAATAAACTAAACTTGAAAGCATCTCTGCAAATAACTCACCTCTTTCTTTGCTTTGCTTTCAGATTTTTCTATAAGACTGGTTTAAGCCCTGTTTTGCACAATAGATGTTCCAAGATTACTCACGTTATGCTGATTTAAATCCTGGTCATTACTGAATCACTTGCATTTCACTTATTTTTATAATCTGAAACATTTTTATCAACTTATCTCTTGCCTATCAGGTCTTCGAGTGTTTTTTTTTACTGAATTATGAGGAAACACTGAGGTTTTACAGAAATACCCTGAAATTACATGTTTCTTTCAGAACAGCTTTAATGTACTTAGTGAAATACATATTTTTCTCTGTAAGATTGTCAGCAGCATATATGAGGAACTTCTAGAAACAGAAAAGGTGGAATGATTAGGCTAATCAGGCTGAAAAACTTAGCCTCTGGTTTTCAAATGAATTCCATTTTATTTTGGTGTTTGGGTGACCACTAGGATCAATCTACAGCAAGTAAAACTTAAAAGTCATAACACATTTTTGTAGAAATTCTCCTTACATATCACTGTGTATTGTATTTTTTACAATTACTAAAATCTCTGACGTCAACAGCAGAAAGAATTCCAGCAAAAGGATTATTAGAAAACTTGCTACGTTCCACTCCAAGTAGGAGATGCAACTCTTCCATGTTTTCTCAACTGGTATATGCACATAAGTGTTATCAGACACCAGTTTTAAGTAAACTGTGCTATGTTTGACGTGGTTGTGGGCAGGGGATATAAACTGTGCGTGACAGAGCTTAGTCATGCTATGTAATACAGTGGAGGGTGTTTAAAGGCATTTTTACATGCTTTTCTTACCTAACTATTGAAAATGGAGCAGAACAGCCTGGGATATATTTGCTTTGATGACAGAAAGCTTTGGCTGAATAATCTTGATTACTGTCAATGCATAAACAATCTATCTTCTAGGTTTGTACTGCTGACAGCAGTGTTTAAAGATTATTCTGTATCTTACTCAAACTCTACTCCTATCATTGTTTAGAAGTTCCTACAGTGATAAAGTTCTTTTCCTCTCCCAGGAAAGCTAGCATGACTGTCATATTTTAGAGACTTACTTTTGCAATATAGTCTGACTCAGGTAAGAACCCCAGGATGATGGGGTGATAAGCACTGTGAAAAAAGAATGTGGTAGCACTCAACAGAAGTACTTTCATACATGACTATTGCAATAGTGATATGATTAATTTGTGGACACACTATATGATTAATTTGTGGACACACCTTATTTTGTTGTTTCACCTTCAAAGTACAAGATACCAGCTTCCAAGGTACCAATATTATTAATAATTGTTATTCCTTATTCTAATAACTAAACTCACAAGTTTTTTAGTGCTTTTCCTTATTGTGAGTAAAAGTGCACCTGTATAGCATCCTCTTTACTACTGTTAAATGACGGTTACATCCATCAGGAGCTCCTCTTCTTTAGAACACTTGGCATGACCCAATATTACTAATGCTATACAAACCAATATTCTGCTAGATTATCTTTCACTAATGGATGTAAGACATTCAAAATAATGAATGGAAGCCATGATTCTTAAAGTGCAATGAGACATAAACTGAATGAGCAGTGGTCACAGAACATGCCTACGAGGAAAGACAGAACAGCCATAGCGAGCTTTTTCCTTAGTGCAATGTTTACTAAACTCAGATTGCTTCTGGCTTAGGAAATGAAAGGACTGTTATTATCCTTTAAGAGAATGCTAGAACAGTATTTGCGCTGTTCCTTTTGAGAGTATTTGCTTCCCGTCTGACACACATATTAAGAACTAAGAATAAATATTCATATATCTTAACTATCTTGCCATCTTGGGTTTGGCTGCCTTGCTGTGCTGTTCCTGGTTTCCATCCTGAGAAGCCATACGTGAAAGACTTGCAGAATCAGCCAGACAGAACGTCTGTTTTTCCTCCTTAGAAACTAAATAGCAGTCACTTCTTAAAATATGTATTGACCAGAAGTGTGATTCTTGTCGTTAGCCTTTGATAATATTGATACTGTGCAGTATTAATTTGTAGTAGTTGCAGCTTTTATTTAAGGTTTGGTAAATATGTGCATCTAAGAGGTTCATCTAATCTTTTAAGAACAGGTTAAAATTAGAAGTCACTGGTAGAGAGCTCATCTGTTAAAAAAATAAACTGCTTTTGGCTTTGCTATCCTTTCTCTGCTAGCATTAAGATGCCAGTTTCTCACTTTGTGTTTCTACCAGCCCAAATCCTATTTGTGTTAATAATGTCTTATTTGATGTAGTGAAGTAAAATGTGCAGTTAAAGTTCCCTCAGTAAACACAAAGCAGAATGTAAAGCAGTAAACAGGAGATCTGGCAAATTGCAGGCACTTATCAGCAAATTGAACACCTAAGTACAGAGGTTGTTCCTAGCAGAGCCAAGTTTCACCTACATCTTCTGAGTTAGAAGACCTTTTCTGTAGAACAGCTGGCAAAACTATTTCATCAAACCTTTCATCAGGTCTGTGACATGTTGTTTTAGAAATGTCCTATATAGGTAAAAAAAAAAGACTATATCATAATAAAAATTACTGGCAGACTTTCCTTAGCAATTCTTAAACAATTTCTGCCACTCTGGGCCTTCCTTACCCCACTGTATCTGGGCTTCCGCTTTATCTGCTGTCACATAACCTTTTCAAGAAAAAAATCCCCAAACTCTAGTTCAGAAAGGATGTTTTCTGTCTAACTTACAGCAATCTTATTTTTACTTAAGTAGCATGTATTAAACATTGTAACAGAACTTTGATGCAAGCTAACTACTGTGCTAGACATGCTTGTCTCACTTAATATTGACACCTATGACTTCTCATTGATAAGATGCTAGTTTAAAGATATCATTAATGATCTTAATCCATTATGTCAATTTCAGAGCAGAATTGAATAGAAAAGAGTGATGTTTGTGCTTTACAGGTTTCATTTCTTATCACTCCTAAAATTAGTCAGGATTTTATTTTGATGCTACTTTATTTTACTTTCTCATAACAAAACAAAGTATAACGTCTCATACAGGAAATGAGCTTCTCAGACTTTGAAAGAAAACTGTGTCTATTGAAGTCTGACATGCTCTTGAACTTTATGCCACTGTTCAGGCTGGATGTAGATTCAACTTTGAATATGCAATGTCTCCAAAGTAGGGCTGCAATGGTTTTCTGGTGGTCACATGATAAAGCCAAATTCACTTCCCATCATGTTATGAAAGGATTCTACTTGAATTAAAGTGGTTTCCTTTATGTATTTTTGGTACCCCTTTGTGATCACATTGGATAAAGCACAACAACCTCACTTGGTACCATTTAGCACTTTTTGGTTTTTTCTAAGTCAGGAAGTTTACAGAGATGAAGCTGAAAGTACAGACTGAGAAGTGTATGAGGTGATACTACACCAGCATTGTATTACAGTCATCATGTTGATCTAGAACTACACTGATACCTGGCAAGAAGAGTACTAAGCTTCCAAATCCATTCATTGGTCCTTTCTCTTCTCTTCCCTCTAAGCTCACGTGCATTTAATATCCTGCATTTCATGATAAAGATATAAAAATAGTTTTATACAACATTTTATGTACAAAACTTCTAACCTGATAATTAAGCAGCCATTTAGTTTGCAATGAGTGGCTTGTCTGACCACAGAAGGCAAAGTGAGAAAGCTTTGTTTTGCTAATGACATTGTTTCCCTTTTGTGTTTTTTGCTGTTGTTGTTTGTTTTGTTCTATTATTTTTCTTAATAGGCAACAATGAAACTGAAAGTTGCTCCTAGTTTGCAGGTAGCATTTGGGATAGGATTCAGCTAACTCTTTGTATTTCAATCCATCTTATGTTTACAGAAGAAATCAAAGAGTTTTCAGAGGTTCCCCAGTCTTTTCTACTGCCAGCATATTTTTCTGTAGCATTTACACGTAGAGCATTTTCAGACCATCTGGAGCAAGACTGTGTGCAAAGGAAAAAAATCAAAACAAACTCTGTGCTCTCTATGGAAATCTATATAGTGAGCCCCTCCTTTCCATAAGGCAGGTTTACATCATGTTTTTATTGGGATGGATGTAACACTGCTGCTTATGTAACAATGCAATGAGATTTTGCTTTTAGAATAAAGACTAGCGTAACTAAGCAACAAAAATCATTCTTGCTCTGAACAAAATCACTTTCCAATAGTTAGGATGCTAACACCAATACTTTAAAGAATTAAACAGTGAAGTTTTCATTATGAATAAGTACCTTTCAGCCTTCTTATTCTTGTGACATTATTTTAGTAGTGTTCAAAAAGTTTTTAAACCCTTTGTTTTTTTTTTTTGTAGAGAGAGGCTGTGGTTCAGGTCTGTACTGTGACATATGCTTCCACCAAAGTGACGTTACTTTAACCAGGATCCTCTCTTGGGAATTTGATCTGCATGTGTAAATCAGAATTCAGGATCAAGCCACTTAACTTTCTGTTTAAGTAGATTTTTTTTTTTTTTCTATTTAGATTTGTGTGTAACATACAAGTGCTATCATTTAAAATCTTAATGTGAAGTTTTAACACAAGGTTTGGTGATGCCTCAACTAAGCTGCAAGCTGCTTAAGCTAGAGATCATCTCTATGAAGGCTGCCTGGTTAACAGATGAGGGAAAGGCTGTGGATGTGGTGTACCTGGACTTCAGTAAAGCCTTTGACACCGCTTCTCACAGCAGACAGGCACAGCCTCTGCTGGGTGAAAAACTGGCTGTATGGCCGGGCCCAGAGGGTTGAGTCACGAGTGGTGTCCCCAGGGCTCAGTGCTGGGCCCAGTCCTGTCCAATATCTTTATCAATGATCTGGACGAAGGGATCGAATGCACCCTTAGCAAGTTTGCAGATGACACCAAGCTGGGTGGCAGTGTTGATCTGCTTGAAGGAAGGGAGGCTCTGCAGAGGGATCTGGACAGGCTGGATCCATGGGCTGAGACCAACAGGAAGAGGTTCAACAAGACCAAATGCCAAGTCCTGCACCCGGAACACAACAACCCCATGGAGCATTACAGGCTTGGGGAAGAGTGGCTGGAGAGCTGCCTGGGAGAGAAGGACCTGGGGGTGTTGGTTGTCAGTGGCTGAACATGAGCCAGCAGTAGCCCAGGTGGTCAAGAGAGCCAATGGCATCTTGGCCTGTATTATAAATAGCATGGCCAGCAGGACCAGGGAGGTGATTATGCCCCTGGACTGAGCACTGGTGAGTACTGGGTTTAGTTCTGGGCCCCTCAGTATAAGAAGGACATTGAGGGGCTGGAGCGCATCCAGAGAAAGGCGACCAGGCTGGTGATGGGTGGAGAACAAGTTCTACGAGGAGTGGCTGAGGGAACTGGGTTTGTTTAGTTTGGAGAAGAGGAGGCTGAGGGGAGACCACATCACTGTCTACAGCTGTCTGAAAGGAGGCTGTAGCAGAGTGAGTGTTGATCTCTCAAGTGGCAGGTGATAGGACAAGGGGAAGTGGCCGTAAGTTTTGCCAGGGAAGGTTCAGACTAAATGTTAGGAAGAATTTCTTTACCAAAAGGGTGGTCAGGCACTGGCACAGCTGCCCAGGGAGGTCGTTGAGTCACCATCCCTGGAGGTGTTTAAAAAATGGGTAGATGAGTTTTTGAAGGACATGGTTTAGCAGAAGATGGGTGCGGTTGGACTCGATCTCAAAGGCCTTTTCCAATCGGAAGATTCTATGTTTTTATCCCCTCATCTACTCACATTGTTGTGCACTGGGGCTGGGGACTGTGCTAGTGACCTTCCTTTCCTGCTGTATTCAGTGCTGGGGTGAATCCAGCACCTTGTGACCCAGAGCCTTTGCACACCCCACTTCAGTCCCTTGATAGTAATGTGAAGAGTGTTTACTGAGGTTTGCTCTGTGTGACCATGCAGGCTTTTTTGCACCTGCTGAGCCCACAGAGTGATGACAGCAGTGCTTTACTGGTTGGGATGTTGTGTTCAGGCTCCAGCAGCTACCCAGAAAACTCATTTTTCAGATCATTAATGATGGCATGGCTCATGTAAGGCACACAGAAGACGAGGGAAGCAATCCCATTCCCATCCCTGGCTGCACATGCAGCAGGTCTTAGACTGCCAGACCACTGCAGAGCCTCCCAAAGCCCCAGGTTTTGCACCGAACTACCATAGCTCACTGGTTTCTCAACCTCTCCTCCGACTCTGCAGTGCAGATGGTCTTCACCTTCTTTCAGGAGCTGAGTGTGAGCCTTGCATCAGCCCTCCTCTCCAGATTGGAGCTGGGATCATCTCCAGGCAGGGGCTTTTAATAAGCCAGGGGCTCTGGTAAAGCTTAATATGATTATGCATACACAGAACACAGTTAGGACGCAAGAACTCTTAGAAATACTATATTGGGTGACACAAATGTAATTATACTTCCTTACATGGCAAAGTATAACGCATATGATAAGGGGAATTTAGTTTAAGGTTACCATTGGGAAAAAAAAGTGAGAATTTTGTGGTCAAATTGTGATGCACAGGCTGTTTAGGAACTGCAAATACTGAAAGGGACTTTATCAGCTATGGAGGATGAAAATTTTTCAGGCTTCTTTCAATACAGACACTTCTAGTTAATTTTTATTTCTTTCAATTATTTGTTCATGTACTTTGTATGAAAAACAGTTACAAAATTGTGTTTTCATAGGTGTTGTGGTAATCAGTTTAAGGGGATTGTTGAAAATCAGAAGAATCCAAGAAAGTGCTAGTTGTCAGGTCTGGGCCTCTTTAGTTTGACTGCAAGATAAATTTAGGGTTTAGTAGGTATGCCTGCTTGGACAGGATTAAAATACCATCAAAGCTAGAGTAAAGAAATAGGATTTGCAGGAAAAGTTGTACAGAGGATGAGATCCTACCCAAAATAGCTGTCACTGTGCCAAGACCACACCTTGAGTGCTGTGTCCAGTTCTGGGCCCCTCAGTTTAACAGAGATGTTGAGATGCTGGAGTGTGTCCGGAGGAGAGCAACGGAGATGGGAAAGGGGCTGGAGCACAAGCCCTGTGAAGAGTGACTGAGGGAGCTGGGGTTGTTCAGCCTGGAGAAGAGGAGGCTCAGGGGAGACCTCATTGCTCTCTACAACTGCCTAAAAGGAGGTTGTAGTCGGGCATGGGTTGGTCTCTTCTCTCAGGCGACCAGTGACAGAACTAGAGGACGTGGTCTCAAGCTTTGTCAGGGGAGATTTAGGCTTGATATTAGGAAAAAAATTTTCACTGAAAGGGTTATTGGTCATTGGAATGAGCTACCCAGGGAGGGGGTGGAGTCCTCATCCTGGAGGTGTTTAAAAACAGATTGGATGAGGCGCTTAGTGCCATGGTTTAAATGACGAGTGGGTGCTGGTGTTGGACTGGATGGTCTCAGAGGTCTTTTCCAACCTTGTGATACTGTAATTGCTGTGTTTCACTGACTGCAGTAGCTAATGTTAATGGGAGAAGGGGATGAACACAAAGTGCTTAGCCCAGCAAAGAAACCAATGTCTGGGACACTGTTAGCAAGGTGTGAGATCAGAGGATGGGAGTAAGGTGATGTGCGATGGAAAGTGGGCTTAATATAGAAGAGAAAGAGATTCAGTCTCTTAGTCTGCTCTCTCTTGTTTTAACTAATTGTTTTGTCACTCATAACCTCTGTCTATGGGCATTCTCTTTCAATTTGTGCTTTTTATGCATCCCACGACACATGTAGGTCTGTTTGTAACCAAAGTGCTTTCACCACATCCTTTTACTTGATAAGAAATGCAGAATCTCTGTGTTATAGCAATTCAAAATCTTGGGAGAAATAAGAAGAAACTGAATTTGACTCCCTAGGATGGAAACAAATAGTAAGTTTAGCTGCATTGCTACATCAATAACCCACTGAATTTGTAGTACACTGTTTTAAAATTAGCGTCTCTATCAGTTTTGAACAAGTCCATGCAAAGCTGTCAGAGGTTATTAAAGCACTACCAGGATGACAGCGAAATGAAAATCCAGAGCATAATCATGCTTTAACCTCTTGCTGCCTCAGTGAAATGGGTATCAGTTTCTCCTCCCAACGATACAGTATTGATTAATTAATACTTCAGGCACTGAGTGATTTGGATAGGCTTGATATGCAATTATGAAAGTATGAATTTATTAATGTTGCCTTTGGAACTTTAATGTATTTTCTAAATTTATCTTTTACCTCCCTTTTGTTATACTCTGAACAAATTTCCTCATTAACTTCTGTATTTCTGTGTTGAGCAACTGAAGAACTACTCAAGATTCTTTGCTTTTCACTAAGAAATTGGTTGCTTTATTGAGACTGACCAAAAAACATTCTTTCTCATAGCTCCACACTGATTCATAGTTCTGAAGTTTAGGAAAATTTCAGAAAGCAAAGGCCAATGATATTTGTTTCCCTGAGGCAACCCTCTATATTTCTCTTTCCTTTCATAAATTCATTGTGTAGAGACATGAGGGAAGGACGGACGAGAACGTCTATCACAGCTCTCAAGTTTTTTCAATTTTCCCCTCAGAAATAAAGTATTTTTGAGGGTTTTCACTCACAGAGATCATTCATACAGTTTGTTTTCTAAGAGTAAACTGAATTACATACAAATGCAGCATGTGGTGTTAATATTCTGCAGATTTTGTCACTGTATGTTTTACAAGCTCAATACCTTAGATTTTCATGCCCTATGTTAATTTTTTAATGTTTCTTCTTTAAAGGATTGCAGATGCTTTAAACTTTGTCTCAAAATAATTTCAGCTGACTGCTAAAACTGCTTGTGGGATTTGTTACCAAGCCTTCACAAGCTGCCATCATACAAACAGCCATCCTTGTTACAGGTTAATGCTGGGCTCCCCTGAAGTTATTAAAAAAGGACTCTGAAGCAGGACCTCAATGTTATTTTGCATACTTACCTTACTCACAACCTGGAAACCCCCACCTCCCCAGGGGCCCTTGGCTGATAGTGTCTGTCTGTCCCGCTCTGGCTTGCCGTTTCTTCCCATCCCTGCTAATTATGGCTTCTCTGCATAGTGCTGAGCTGCATGTTCCCCATCTGGCTGTGATGGGAACATCTACTGCCTTGGTAGGTAACGGAGAAACAGATGATACCTCTAATTCCTCTGAAGCCGTGCTTTTCTTGTCTCGCCGTCTCTGAAGAAACATATTGATTTGTTTATTCCAATATTCCAAAGTTATTCCCAACCTTTCCGAGCCATTCTTTGTGTAACTTCCCCACCTGCAGCCTCTCCTCAGGTGCTCTGTCTGCCGTTGAGTTTTCCAACTGCCTAGGATGAAGCCTGACCCACGGCTCTGTCACCTTCACCGCGTTACACCAGCCGACTGTGTGTCTGTAGAGTTTCTCTTCTTTCATTCACTTTTTATAAATAAATTTTAAAGGTTAAGCACTTCTTGTAGAGGAAAACTGCTACAAAATAGATCAGGAGTGAAACTGGCATGTACTGAATAGGATTTAATGGAAATTAAATATTTACAGAGCAGAGGCTTGAGAGCTGTGCAGGCTTTTCTCAGCAATCCTAGGGACAGACATCATCTCCAAGATGGCCTTGATCCAGCAAAGCGCTTACTGTGCAGGAGGAGTTCAGTGAGTTAATTGAGAATATCTCTCTGTGTTTAAGTGCTTTGCTGGACTTCAGCCTCAAAAACACTGATTTCATTTAAATTGTTTTTAGTTTGTATTTTTATGCAAGAGTATGAATCTTAACTTGTTCGTTGCCTTATGACACCAGCAAGAGACAATAGCAGTCTGTAAGTATCAATCAATACATACAAACTGAAATGAAAGCTGATTTCTTAAGAACTAAATATTTAATAACTACTCTTATGACCCACTAAATCTGTTCCATTTGTAATAAATTACTTACAAAAGCAAATTTACTTTTGGGCTAATGTCAATTGTGTGTTTTGTTCTGTGATGATCAACTTTATGGAAAAAAACCCAAACCAAACCCAAAATTTGAACTCTTACCTGAGTCCCTTTCAACTACTCAAGTTCATAGATCTGCTTCAAGAGGAATTTTTTTCTGAGATGTCCTGTTTTATTTGAATGATAAGACAGAAGGTGTGGGATGTGAATAAAGTATGTTTGCATCACTCACTCCTCCTCTGTCCATGTTTGGTTGTGGCTTTAAAATAGAGTTTCTTTGTTTAGCCCCTTTGGTTGAGACAGTAATTCAGTATTTCAAAATACTGATTAATAGTAAGTCTTTCTCTATTAAAGCCTAATTGGAACAAAATAATTACTCTTAGTAAAACAATGATTAGATTAACGTTTTATTTCAACGAAATGACCAAAATAGGAGTGATTAATTTACATAATTAATTGAATACTGAAAATGTTAATTCAATTTAAGAAAAAAAACACAACGCCAAAACTTTTCCACCCAAGAGTACGAAAAACAATGTGTTACAAAAGATTCAGATAGTGTAAGACCATGAGACAGTTGACAGAAGGATAAAATCTTAAGTCACAAAACCTTGATGGTAAAGATAAATAACAAATGAATATAAAATCCATTTAATGAGACTGACCACACACAATTAGTGGCTGTTCTGGTTTCCTGAGGTAAACTTACATAAAGTTTTCCTTTGCTTAAAACACAGGTAAAACACGAATGGAATCAATCCCAGATGTTCTTGCCTTAAAGATGATGGCATTTGGTGGTTCATGTTTGGTGCTATGTTCAAACTTATCTTGAGGATGAGCAATAGTGCCCGACATTCCTGTGCTGATGCAGTGGTGGCAGTTATTGATTGCTGAGTGGAGTGATGGAAAACTGTGCTTGATGGCACCAGGTGTCTGAAAGAACCCTGGCACAACTCCTGCTGAGTGGAGGGTGTGGATGCGTGTGCCCCGTCCCTCCTCGGGGACTCAGCCAAAAGCAGGGGGGCTGAGCGGCCAAAGGAGCACACGCGGATCTGGAGGATGATGCTCTGCTCAGCACATAGTGGAGAACAAGCACGTGAGGGACCATCGACCCAGTCCAGATGCCCACTGCAGAGGGCAACAGCAGAGCATGGACCAAAGAGAACTTTCCAGAAAAGCAACAGCATGGGCACAGGATGCTTGTCCGTGCCTGCCCCAGGGTGGGACTGGGCGAGTCCAGGGAGCCCAGAAGGTGTAAGAGATGGGCACATGGCACTGGGTCATCCTGCTGCTCTCTGAGGTATGCATGTATGGATCCAGGCTTCGTGGGCTCCAGGGCAGGTGGGGAAATCTGACCCTTCCTGTCCTCTTCCTACTTTCTCCATCCTTTTACTTCTTTTCCTTCTTTGCTCTTTCCCTCTGCTCTCAGCGATTCAGTCCCTGCTGCTCTCTAACACATGAGACTGTGTTGCCGGCGGCTCTGCAGCCGGTTACTCTTTCCTCTGCTCTGAGTCATTTGCAGGTCATCACTCTGATTTTTGGGCTTTTGGTTGCTGGCTGTGCCTTGCGAAATGGCTTTTTTACCCCTTTCTGGCTCTCCTCTCTTGAAGAATGCTCTTAGGTAAGGATCAGTATTGAAGCTCATTTTGAATAAAAGCTCAAATATAAAACAAAAGACTGTAAGAACTCACTGTCAGCTTGAATGTCCTTTTGTGTCTAATATGAGGTTGTTGCCTTATTTGCTAATGCAGTTCTGCTTCTCTAGTGTTTCCTCTTAGCAGAGTTGGAGAAAATTATAAAATTTTCAGAGATAAAAATGTTTTACCTTACTTGTCTTGATGAAAGGGGAAGAAGGACATGACTGTACAAAATGCACGTTTACTCAGTTGAGATTAAAAACCTTGTATTTTATGTTACTAGAGTTTAAAATAAACTCAAGTGACTCAAGTGAAATACCTGTAAGATATAGCTGCATTTAAGCCTTGAGCATCATGGATTGCTTTCATTATATATATTTCATATAAAATTATGAGCTGCTTCTTTTTTTTGATGAGGAGGCTCATTTCTACAGCCATATAATATTGAAAATGGAGATGGGATACAAATAAACAGAATAGATATTATAAAGTTAGTTGTTAATGTTTCAAAACTTTACTCATTTGCACTGGGACAAGATTATTAAAAGAAAAATCAGAGTAAAAAAACCTGAAAAGCTAGAATTAATTTGGCACATTCCCATTAATTTACAAGAATGATCCTTAACTGAGGTCTCAAAGCCTCATTTCTTTCAGTGACTTTAGCATAAGATACCTCAACACAAACAAGACCATTTAGTTATTTTGGACCTATTGTGAAAGGCAGCAAGAGGAACGACTGATTAAGCAAAACTGTTAGAGAAGTTTTCACTTCAAGGATGCAGTTAGGACTCTTACTGACTTGAGCACCTGCATCTTGACAAATCCTTCAGCATTTGGAATAGCCATGACTTGGTATTGAATCTTGTCACTGCCTGTCATATATATGGAACAATCTGATGAAGAAATATTATCATGCCTTCAAACACAGTTACTGAAAAAGCCTTCTGTAGGTGGGCCATTTGGCGTTACGGAGCTGTCTGCTGTCGCTGGCTCAGTGAGGGTGTGTGTTTATCTTCTACTCTGTTCCAGCTTCTCCCAGCCATCCCTGAGCCTATGCATGAGTTGTGGGAAACCAGCAGTAATTTTTTATGCTGCACAGCATTTAGGAAGAACAAGCCCCTGCCTATGTCAAACCTTGTGCTGCATCTTTACCCTCACAAAGGACTTGGAGTAATGGGGCAAAGAAAGGTCCTGTCTTTTTTTGACGTGCCATAAACATTGGTGGGAAGATGGTTCCACTTATCACCATCCATCTTGAGATTGTGTTTCCCTGAGTTGTGTGCAATATCCACAGCTTATAATTAAAGAGACAAGATTTTAAGACAGCCTGAAACGCAGGTTTTCAATGGGAGTTCTATCCACTGTGCATTTTTACCTGCTGTGCAATGCAATTTAAGCCTCTGTGCTATCTCTGTCATATTATTATGCCTATGCATTATTTACCTGTGTCTGTACAAACCCACTGTTTTCTAAAGGTTGCCCCATATAAAAGCTGGTGTGAAATTGCATAAACATGGTTCAAAATGGTAGACAAAATATGGAATATAGATTTTGTAGCATTTTTACTGTGTGGCTCCTTTGGCTTTTCAGACAGAAAACAGACTGGGCACCGACTACACAGTCAAGGATTCAGGGCACTGAAAATTCAGCTGAGGACAGTATCGTTCTCCCTGCATCCCTGGGGTTGGAGTACTTGCAGTATGTTGCAGCTTTTAGCAGTGTTGCTGGGGTTCTGTTCTTCCTTTATCTCAGCTGGTGACTCATACTGCAGTGCAACTAGAGGCAACACACACGCATCACCCATCAGCTTATTATTCAGGACAAAGTAATTGTTGTTGGCATGTTAATATACACTGTTGAGTACTTCATACTTCATTTATGAAATACTAGAACTTTCCTTTGAAGCAAATATCTTCATCCTAATGCAGCTTAATACATCCATGAAATCCCCTGGCTCTCTTATTAATGTTATTTCCAATAATAGATTTTTTTTGTTCTGCTGTTTTTGTAACAGCTGGCAGAGTGTGTGTGTGCAATCTCTAATCTTATCTAAAGGCGCATTTCTATGATGTCAGAAGATAAACACTGCTGGAGACAGAGATTTGCTAATGGAATATATTGCCAGAAGTAGAAAAAAGATTTTCAGTAGGACTGGTAGATTAAAAAGAGAAGCTTGGAGATTTGGACCAAGTGTAATAGTGAGTTTCCCGTCGAAACTGGAAAGTGCCTTTTTCCCCCTTTTGGTTAGAATTTCTATGTGAATTTCATTCCTTAAATATAAGTTGAACTTCTTTAGTTTCTATTTTTGTTTGAAAACTAAGCTTCTGGAATGTTCTGGTCACTGAAAGAATGAAAAATAATTTTCTTATAAAATAGATGTAGCTTTCAAAAGTGACTTATCCTTCTTTTAGACAAGGTTACTCTAACTCATTATACCAATAATCTATTTGATGATTTTCATTATGTTAGTATCTGCAGGCTATAATTATAACGATTTTAGAAGTAATCCTTTTCCCAGATATTTTGCTTTCTTAATGACAAGACATAAGAGGAGAGCAAGGCCAATAAATGGGAGCAAGTAAGATGCAGAGCAGGCCCAGTAGCAAATCTCAAAATGTGTTCACACAAATGGTAGTGTCCACTGTGCTCCTACAACTTTGCAGAAATGTTTTGCTTTCAGCTACTTTCATTCACCCATATACAGCCAAGTGAAATCCATCTCCTAGGACATGCTACTGTTTTGCTGGGATTGGCTTTCAGAACATGCAGCTTAATTGCAGTAAGATTCTGCTGCAACATTGAGGGTTTATTTTTTTCATCAACTGCCACTGAACTACTGTGACTGGCCCAGTAATATTCTGTCAGACTGCATGTTTCTACCAAGTGTGTTTTATTTTATTATCTCTTTAATTCTCTTTCATACACATAGAATCATGGAATCGCTTGGTTGGAAAACAGCTTTGAGATCATCAAGTCCAGCCATACCTGTCCACTATCAAACCATACCCCTGAGCATCTCATTTGCCCATCTTTTAAACACCTTGAGGGATGGTGACTCAACCACATCCCTGGGCAGCCTCTGCCAGCGCCTGAGAACTCTGTCAGTGAATAAATTGTTCCCAATGTTTGATCTGAACCTCCGCTGATGCAACATATGGCCATGCAACTTACGGCCATTTCCTCTTGTCCTATCACCTCTCACTTGGGAAAAGAGACCAACACCCACCTCGTCAGAACTTCCTTTCAGGCAGCTGCAGACAGCAATGAGGTCTCCCATCAGCCTCCTCTTATCCAAGCTAAACAAACCCAGTTCCCTCAGCTGTTCCTTGCAAGAGTTGTTCTCCAGCCCCTTCACCAGCCTTGTTCCCTGCTCTGGATCCGCTTCAGTCCCCAATGTCCTTCTTGTAATGAGGGGCCAGAACTGAACACAGCACTCGAGGTGTGGCCTCACCAGTGCTGAGTCCAGGGGCACAATCACTGCCCTTGTCCTGCTGGCCACACTGGTTTTCAGGCCAAGGTGCCTTTGGCCTTCTTGACCACCTCAGCCCACTGCTGGCTCATATTCAGTTGGTTGTCAACCAACACCCCCAGGTCCTTCTCCTCCAGGTAGATCTCCAGCCACTCTTCCCCAAGCCTGTAACGCTCCATGGGGTTGTTGTCTCCTCAGCATTTGGTCTTGTTGAACCTCTTCCCGTTGGTCTCATCCCATGGATCCAGCCTGTCCAGATCCCTCTGCAGAGCCTCCCTTCCTTCAAGCAGATCAACACTGCCACCCAGCTTGGTGTCATCTGCAAACTTGCTAAGGGTGCACTCGATCCCTCCATCCAGATCATTGATAAAGATATTGGACACGACTGGACCCAGCACTGAGCCCTGGGGACACCACTCGTGACCATCCTCCAACTGGATTTAACTCCATTCCCCACCACCCTCTGGGCCTGGCCATCCAGCCAGTTTTTTTACCCAACAGAGGCTGTGCCTGTCCAGGCCAATGGGAGCCACTTTCTCAATCAGAATACTGTGAGAATGGTGTCAAAGGCACAGGACCTACTCTTGGTTTCGTATTAATGAAGCAAATTGGAGTTGGTTTTAATCTGTATCGGCTGTAAGTCAAGCTGTGAGCGGTGAGCTACAAATTTAGAAACTAAACACAACTTTCTGGATGCAAACTGATTGACAGTGCTGGCAGGTATTTCCTTTGGTTACACGCAGATGCTACATGGTCTGTTAATACCTAAGAACTAGGGTATTTCTGGAAAGGTACAATTTTGCCTGGTTTTTATTAGTTTCCAGCTTATCTGTCATTACTTATCTAATTTGGAGGATTTTTTTCTATTTAGATGTGCATCTTTGATACAAATTTATTAGAAAGTCACTTTAAAGTAAGGGTAGGTATAAGTAAATCAGTTTTGCCTTTACTGTAGTGAGCTTCTGAATGAAAAGCTTTTTGTTTTGTGTTTTTTTTCCCCCTCTCAGTCTCTTATGCAAACGAGTAACCTGGGGAAACCAGTTTACTGGAGGTCAATTTTGAGACATTTTAAAACTGTAAAGTAAGAATTGCAAGAATTATTTGTAATTAACATATTTGTTGTTACTGTATTTCTTCAGATTTCCTAAAATTCTTGCAATAAAGGTTTTGGATTAACAGTTTGATAATAAATTTTCACTGCACTTCCAGTTTATTATCAAACCTCTCCCAACAGCTGCTAGTTTGAACATTGTTTTGGGTTTCTCTGCCATTCCCTTTCTCTCTTTGGCAAAAATACAATAACTATGGATCAGAAAAATAAGATTGGTTGTGTGTGAGTGGCACCTGGTGAAGAGAGATTGGAAAATAAAGCCATGTGGAATAATCCATGGCTGGAGCAAGGCACTCTACTGACTGCTGATTTGTTTCTTTTCTCATCTGTGTTTGAAAAATCCCAGCCATTCTCAGAACACTGGTGGGAACAAAACTATCTTTTTAACAAGCAGCATCACTATGATTAAGCCATCTGGTTCTTGAGAATTTCAGTGGATATTTCTGACCTATGCTTTAAACCATTTATTAGCAAGTACAATTAACATCACATTACAAATTACAGTCTACTAATGTTTTTGTAGATAGACTGGAAATATCTGTTTGGGCTCTGATAGACTAGTTGCTTAGTCAAATGGAACTGCAATCTTGAGAAATATACAAAATAGATGACTAACTAGATTTTTAGTCAACATGCAGTTACGTTGCACACAGCATGTGGAGAGCTCAACCCTACTAACTATAGTAACCTGGTAAAGACATTTCCATATATCACATCTTCATAATAAGTATCTTATCTTCATGATCCAAACAAATAAATTATTAGCAATGTTAACAGGGAAGGTATCCTGGCTGACCTTAGGCTATTGAAATGATGGAATACTTCTTTTTAAGTATTGATTCTGATTTTCTTAAAACTCAAACATGGTTGCTGACATCTTTTCCATTGTGTTCATGTCTTGCAGGGCTCTTCATGGCCCTGACACTTAGCTGTACTTTCTCTGAATGAAAGGAAGTCTGGTCTCTGGAATATAATTGAGGTGGTCCTATATTCTGTCTCCCAGGTAATGCTTTTCACTGTTTTATAACACAAAACTGTCCAATCTGTACTCATCAGTGTTATGTTACAAAACGAACCCTGTCATGTTATATTTTGCCACAAATCTTAAAACCACTTCTGTGATATAAATTAAGGAATTGTGCTTTCATCACTGTGGTGTTTCAGGAAAAGATTTAGTAGTTTAAATTCTATGTTAATTATTTTGACTGAACATCACCCTTGCAGACTTGTAATTTGTTGCTTTGTGTATCACACCATTCATGTCCTGTACCGATGTGACATTATGCCCTTTCGTGTAAGCTACTACTGGAGAGTAAGTGCCTCTTCAAGCATTAGGCTGCATCATATCACCAAGCTGAAGTAGCCTCACAAGAAACCTTGTCTTCTTCTTTTCCTTGTCTTTCTGTATTCTCTTGGAACTCAAAACCATTTGCTAAAAATTTGTTTCTTGAATTGAAAAAGATTTGCAAAGCGATGAAACATGACTTTATATGGTAAAGGTACTGATGTTTTTAAGTTTTTACCTTTGGGGAAAAAAGCAAATATTGGATTGTACTGCAAAAAATAGTAAGAACTTCACGTTTTATGTATAAGGATACAAAGACAAATGACAACAGGGGAGCAGTGACAGAGTGGGCAATGGAACCAAACCCCTCTCTGATCACTCCACGGGGTTTCCTTTGTGAGTGAGAGTAATGTTAAAATGACTTTTCTGTCGTCTTGTAATCATCATTCTTAATAAACCTTTGCAAAATTGTGATTCAAGTACAATTAGACATTGCACGTGCCGTGGCACGTCAAGGCAGTGCTGACCCAGGCTGGCCCAGGCCCATGGGATGTGTCTGTCAGTACAGCAGGCAGTGGTTTGAAAAACAAAAAGAGGGACTTGGCATGTACACTGCTATCAAGATTCCTTTCTTCCCAAAGGCCTTACACAGCTTAACCTTCTTAACCCTCTGAGACAGTTGTTTAGGGTTCAAATTCGCTTCACTGGTGTTTGTTATGTAGCCCTGGAAATTAATTGGGAATTAAGGGAAATGCAGCTTTTAGTGACCTGAGCATGTAAAGGAAAAACACTTTGCTGTAATGTGAGTCAGGACACAAAGATCTGTTTCTTCTAGCTGTTTCTCTTTACCAGAGGCAAATTCTTTAAAATTATGGAACCCTGAACAGTGCTTAAGAAGCTCTTCTGCAAATTTTTCCTCCATCTGATATAATAGAGAGCTACTTGACTGGGAGATACAGCAGGCATTGTGTGTTTAAGTGGATTCAAAGTACTCCCTGCATCCTGTAGCTGCTACATAAAACCATTTTAGTCTTAAAAATGACGCAGTACTACAATAATGGAAGCACCTAAATCATAAATGCACGTGAAAAGACAATACATTGTCAGAGATCCTGTTCTCTGCTACAAAATGGGAAGAAACCATAGAGAAGCTGCTGCTGAAGAACAAAAATATTATTTAATATTACTAGCGAATGACTACTCCTGTGATAATAAGATGTAAAATCTTAGAAGCCTACTGTATGCTGCCAGATGCTCTCACTCAAACCAGATAACTCAGACAAGTAAACTCATGATCCAATTTTAATTTCTTTTCTTTCTTTCTTTTTTTTTAAGGGCTATAATTGAAGCTATTTGTGAGCCTTCAGATTCACTACAGGGTAAAAGACAAGGCTGTGCTACCTCTTCAGTGAACTGAGGGCTGTAAACAATATCCTGGTAAAGCATTCCTGGAGACAGAGACATCAAATTTAAGGGTTAATTTACAGCATAAGTACAGCACTGTGCAGCAAACTAGTCTGGTTTTATGACTGAACCTTTACTGATCCACATCAGTTAAAGACCTCTATTTTATTCACGAACTATTTATGCTTAGAATGTTATAAATTAATGTCCTTGGTACTAAAGATGCGAGATTTTTGGATTCTGTTTTTAATCATATTCCTTGATGTCGATGTCCTCACCTCTTGGACAAGGCTATCTAAGCTAATTGCTTCCTACTGAGAGAGGACTCTTGCTACAATACAGTGACTCAAC
This sequence comes from Tapera naevia, assembly GCA_033556795.1. Classification (NCBI taxonomy): domain Eukaryota; kingdom Metazoa; phylum Chordata; class Aves; order Cuculiformes; family Neomorphidae; genus Tapera; species Tapera naevia. The sequence goes on along the minus strand of JAUMJJ010000171.1, from coordinate 2,388,201 downwards.
CAATCTAAATTGTGAACTGTTCTGCCTGAATTTGGATCTTTTCCCTTTGTATGGAAACAAAGCATACAATTTTCTGTAAAAATATGCAGTCTGAAAACAAAATCAATATTAGTTACACATAAAAATAGGTAATTAATTTCAAATACTTTGTAAAATTTTGTGATAAATCTAGGTTTCTTGCAAAATGTAACTTTCTGACTTTTACTGTCACTCTCATTGCCTTATATTTAACATTAATACTTATGCATGGATTTTGGCATGTGAAGAAGCAGCTTATGGAAGGTGCCAGAAGTCCTTGACAGGAAGTTAAGATTACTGTGCCCACAGGACAACTGCTAAATACTAAACATTTTTCCATACATAACATTTTGGGCATTGAAAAAAAATCTCCCCCATAGCTTCCATAGTTTTCAAAAATGGTGCTATCTCACGAGTGGTTATCACTTTTGGATTCCTACTGCAGAGGAGCCCACCTGCATTTCCACAGTGAGTTCCCTTCTGTGCTATAGAGACAATGGCTGTCGTGGTGGGAGCTCTCATACTGTGATGTGCTCCTGGAAAATGTCCCACCAGCTGTCAGAATTGTTTATTTACTTATTTACTGGGGGAAGGAAAACAGTATAACTTGGGTGTCTCTCCTTGTCATAGCAGATGGCAGAGAACAAAGGATGCCCTTGGAATGATGCTTGCATTTCTAGATCAAAGCTAACATCAGAGAAATAAGTCAGCTAAATGCGTTTTGAATAGGACCTAATATGTTGTTTTAAGAGAAAGTCTTCTCTAAGGGTTCCTATCTCAGCTCTCATAGCATTTCCAATCTCATGGCATTTCACGCGTATTTTTCCATGCTCTGATTGGATTTTCACTCACAAGCTGTAATAGGGGCAGATGGTTAGGCTTTTCATCCCAGACCACTGCAAAATGCTTTATGTTCAAATCTAAATATAAGGTATTCAAGTGTACAGCTTAGAAAGAATTGCAACCAAGGAAAGGTCAATGGCTGAATGTACAATACATATATAAGGTTTGAGGAGTCCTATAATCTATTGTATTACTTTAAAAAATCTTCCATAGTAATCCCTATAAGCAAAGAATTATCAGGTAAACAGGAACAATTTTATTTTATTTAACACTGAAAATATTAGGAATAAGATTATTTTAGCATACACTTTGTAAAGGATGGGAAGAGGTTATTACATAACTTTTTAAAGGTCTTGTAGCATTTCTGTGTTAAACGTCAGAGATTATATCTTGCTCTATTTCACTTGTGTAGAAAAAACAGAATTAATCTCTAAACCTTAAAATGGTTCTAAGAAATCAAATGCTAAAAGTGTATATACCCTTAGAGTTACTTAAAACATCTATTCGTGTAATGCCACTGCATGATGAAATGGCTATAACATAGTAGAAGCTCGAAAGTCTTCCTAATTTGCTAAGGTGTTTAAATCTTCATAAAGACCTAAACCTGCTCTTCTGTCTTGCACCTTCATCTTTTAGTCCTGTTGATCTCAGACACCATATTGAAATGGGAATTTCTCTCAGTTTTCACTCATTCATGGTCTCTGAAAGGAGTATAGCACTTAATGAAACAGATGAGACTTAAAAATTGCTGTGACAATTTTATGAGTAGTTATAGCACATTATCAGTCATTACTTTATGAGTTCAATTCACAACATCATATAAATATGTCACTGTTATACACTGTTCTTCTTGGCAATAAAAAAATATATTGACTAGAGTGGTATCCATATTTTTATAGCTATTTTCAGATATTTTTAACTAGAAACATCATGAAGAGTTGCTTTTAGAAAGCATTCAGATGTGTATTTTATATCCAGCTGATTATTAGTGGGTTTTACATGCAAGGGTAGAGTACAGCAGATACCTGAGAGGGTGCTGCAATATTGCTTTATGATTAGTCCAGCAAGCAAGGACTACAACAGAGGTCTTTCTCAATTGTCTTGTGAAATTAGGAACCTCTGAAATACACTTGTTTTCTCATAAGTGGGCAACTAAAGTGGCCATAAGAATATTTCAGGGCATAAATGATCATTACACAGGCGATGACAGAGCACTTCCCTCCATACAGAATTAACTGGAGCATGATTTTAACAATAGTACATTTCCTGAGGTAGCACTAGAGCAACTCTGGTTAAATACAAAATGAAAATTACCTGATAACAGCAAATACATCAGACTGTCTTGTGCACTCTATTGGACAGATTTAATCAAGAATTTAGCGTTGAGTTACCAGCAGATACACAGTCAACTTCAATGTAAGGGAAGTGTCCTTTCTCACTTGACCTTACTCTGCAATTATGAGGACATTTAGGCTTTTAAACCTCTGTAAAGGGGAACCTAGGTTAATTCCAATGCTTGTAAAAAGAGAACAGGATCTACTTTGGCTGTTCAATGAAAAATAGTTTGTCCAATTCACATGATGTTAATGAGCAGCAAGGCAATCTGTTTCACAGTCCAATACATTGATATTCTTTAAATATCAAAGAAAGTAAAGTTTTAATTTACTCAGTAGGGAGAAATACCATTAGTACAGCCTACGAGGAATTTATATTTTTCTAGATTTTTGAAATGTTTACTCTTCTGCCTTGGACTCCAGAGTAACATTCACTGTGACTATGTGTCTTATTTTTGTTACTAATCACGACCACAGTTTGCTCCTTTTCATAATGTGGCTCTCCTCCACACTGAGAGACGTCCAAGTTCTCCTGGTGGGATTATCCCTAGAGAGTACATGTAGTTTGTAAACAGTGGGTGTAGAGAAATCTGTATGTACTCATCTTCAAAACAGTAAAAACTCTTCGACGTTACGGAAAATCAGCAACTGAGTGGGTATCGAAACAGTCTTCTGGATTGTAAGAAGAAACACCTCTCACTTAGATGCAAAGAAATATACTACCTGTTTCTGAGATCAATATTATGAGAAAGACTATGGTTCCAAATCCGGAAGAGCAAAACCCACAAGAAATACAGCACGTCATGTAGGTGTACCACATTTACTGCTGCATTCCTGTAGAAATACAAATGCCAGTAACCAGTACGTTACACGTGCTCTAATATATGTATACTATCACATAAATTTATCAAACCATCTCTATATATTAAAATTGTCAGTCTCTGTGTGTAATTTTTGGATTTTTTGCTATAAATCATATTTAAAATTAGTTATGTAGATTTCTGGCTTAAAATCTGAAATATTTGCAAGATTGCCTTCAGTCTTTAAAGAAGTTAAATCTGAGTAAGGCAGGTGGTATTTCAGCCTTATTTACACAGTAAAAAGTGCTTGAAGTTCCTTTGTATTTGTTTCAATGTATTTAAAAAAGATTTCTTTAAAACACAGGATACAGTGAACCAATATTTATTACTTCAAAATGGAAAGGTAACTGTTACTGCTATTGTAACTTCAGCTTTTGGAATAGAAACAAACCATGTTAACAGACTTTTCTCTCCTGTAATCATTTACTTGACATATAGTTGCCACCCATACAAACTGTAGCCTGTCTGTTTCTATTACAGGTTGTTCTCATGTCACATGCAGAAGGTTTTTTGAACTCCCTATTACATCTCAGCAAATATTATTCATGAGACTTCAAAGCCCTCTTTTGCAGTATGAATTCATCCATGTTCCAGTCTTGCAAAGGTAAAAGTCTAGTCTCAAATACATTATGGTTTATTAAATAAATTGTCATGGGCTTTCTATATACTTAATCGACTGCTGAATACAGAGGATATATAATACTCGGCATAATTTTCTTTTCAGGAATGCTATGTGGTTACAAATGTAAGGAAATACTGCTGAAGAACCTTTAGCTTTTATACTGACAAGAAGAAATGCACCTTTTGCCATTGGCACAAGTTAGTTCAGTTCAGCCACTTCAGAGACGACAGTGTTTCCTCCCATGCTCCTGCCAACTGTCCTTTGGGGTAGCTGCGGGCAGGGGAGAAGTGTCTGTCTGGGGAGCTCAGAGGCAGCTAACGGTTGTTAGCTGCTCTCCAGGGACAGAGACAGGAGCAAAGGAGGCTGCCTTTCACTACCTCCTTACATCCTAGACAGCCATCGGTCCTCTCCGTGAATTCTACAAGAATTAGCACAGTGTGTTTCTTGCCAACAAGGAGCTCTTTGAATTGGTGTGCTTATAAAAATGTGAAATTACTTAATGCCAGATAAATATTACTAAAATGACATAAATAAAACACAGAGAGCCCTTATGTCTTAATACATTTACTTAACAGTTTTGCATAGCACCCTGTGACTATTTTCAGTTGGTACTTAAAGCTCCTGATACCTTTTTTGTGAACTTTTTGTAAATTAAAAGTCAAATTTCCCAACATGATCCAAAACTTAGGTAGGCAGGCATATCAGAAGAAAAAATATGTTCATACCAAAGAAACAGTCTAGGTAATATAAATAAATGTTTAAATGACCATGTGACAGAAAGCATTTCTAGTTAATTTATGTTCTCTGTTAATGTTCATAAATCAAAACATGAGAGCTTAGATTTGTGAAGGGAAAATCAAGCTGATTTCGTGTCGCTTCTAATGCAATAGCTGAGGCAGTTTCTCTCCAGTGTGCCTATTTCTATCACATCTTCATATGGTTTAACTGTACTTCTGCCACCTTGGTCAACAAAATGCAAGGAAGATCAGAAATAGGAAGCTGACATGTTTTTGCTTCAGGGATATGGTAACAGCAGGAGTTCTGGGGGATTTTTAGTGAAGCAGTCTGATGAAACTAAGTGAAAGTGCAGGACTGCTGGATTAGGCACCTCTGAGAGAGAAGTTTCTATGATGTCTTTGGAAAATTGCAAATTGGAAAACTGGATATATGTTTGATATAAATAATAAATATGTTAGAATACAGAAAAGAGCCAGCTTTTGAAGAAGTGCATCACAGGTGAAATACAAATTTGAAATTTGAATATTTAAAAAAGAGTAACATTTCACAAATTCAGCAAATTAATTTCATAGAATCATAGGATCATAGAATCATCCGGTTGGAAAAGACCTCTGAGATCATCAAGTCCAACTGTTCCTGTCCACTACTAACCCATGTCTCTAAGAAGCACATCAACCGTCTTCTAAACACCTCCAGGGCTGGTGACTCAACCACATCCCTGGGCAGCCTCTGCCAGCACCTGACCGCCCTTTCAGTGAAGAAATTTTTCATAATATCCAGTCTGAACCTGACTTGGTGCACCTTGTGGCCATTACCCTGTGGCCATTGTGCACCTTGTCCTTATCACTTGTCACTTGCGAGAAGAGAAGAACACTGACCTCGCTACAACCTCTTTTCAGGTAGTTGTAGACAGTGATGAGGTCTCCCCTCAAACTCCTCTTGTCCAGGCTAAACAAACCCAGTTCCCTCAGCTGTTCCTCGCAAGAGTTGTTCAGCCCCTTCACCGGCCTCATTCCCTTCTCCAGACACACTCCAGCCCCTCAATGTTCCTCTTGTAGTGAGGGGCCCAAAACTGAAGCCAGTACTCGAGGTGTGGCCTCACCAGTGCTGAGTCCAGGCACACAATCACTGCCCTGGTCCTGCTGGCCACACTGTGTCTGTCACAGGCCAAGATGCCATTGGCCCTCTTGCCCACCAGGGCTACTGCTGGCTCATGTTCAGCCACTGCCAACCAACACCACCAGGTCCTTCTCTGCCAGGGAGCTCTCCAGCCACTCTTCCCCAAGTCTTTGTGCAGGACTCTGCACTTGGTCTTGTTAAACCTCGTCCTGTTGGTTTCAACCCATGGATCCAGCCTGTCCAGACCCCTCTGCAGAGCCTCCCTTCCTTCAAGCAGATCAACACTGCCGCCGAGCTTAGTGTCATCCACAAACTTGCTAAGGGTGCACTCGATCTCTTTGTCCAGATCATTGATAAAGATATTGAACAGGACTGGACCCAGAACTGAACCCTGGGGAACACTGCTCGTGACCATCCTCCAACTGGATTTAACTCCATTTACCACCACCCTTTGGCCCTGGCCATCCAGCCAGTTTTTTACCCAGTAGAGGCTGTGCCTGTTCAGACCAATGGCAGCCACTTTCTCAAGCAGAATACTGTAAAAAAACTGTTTGTCCTTCGCGTGCTGCACTCAAGATGGTCTACTCTATGGCCTTCCCCATTACCGAGGTCAAACTGACAGGCCTGTAATTCCCTGGATCCTCCCTCTGACCCTTTTTTTAGATGGATGTAACATTTGCCAGTCTCCAGTCAAGTGGCACTTCCCCAGTCAGCCAGGACTGCTGGTAGATGAGGGAAAGGGGTTTGGTGAGGATCTCTGCCAGCTCCCTTAATACCCTTGGGTGGGTCCCATTCGGCCCCATAGACTTCTGAATGTCTAATTGGCCAAGCAGGTCTCTAACTAAATCCTCTTGGATGGTTGGAGCTTCACCTTCACTGTCTTCTGGCTCAGGAGGCTTAGTACACAGAGAACATCTTACCTTACTATTAAAGACCGAGGCAAAGAAGGTATTAAGTACCTCTGCCATGTCCTCATCCTTTGTCACTTACTGTTCCCCTCGCATCCAGTAAAGTCTCTTTGCAAACACTTCCCTTGCACTAACAGAGAACAGATTCAAGTGACTCCATTGCTGTTTGTGAAATCTACTGTGATTGCTGTAGCTGCCTGCTAGTTGGGACACATCTTTGAAGAGAGAAAAATATTTTAAAAAATTAGCTGCAGATGAACCATGGAAAAGGTTGTATAGTGATATATTCAACATTGTGTCTGTTTAGTGACTCAGATATGTCATTAAAGATAGGTCATATACTGCATGTCACCTTTATATAGTTAGTAACATCCTTGGCATGTACCAAATATTTACTTCCATCCACATTTCTGTTGTATTTTCTGTATAGGTATGTATTTTCCTTACCTCTGTGGCAAATAAGTGTCATATTTCTCTGGAGTTTGTAAGAAAATTTTTGATCTACTAGCAATGGTTTAAATAAATTATGAGGCTTTTAAAAAGCCTCGTAATGCTGATCTCTCCAAGGGTTGCCAGGTGATACGCCACAGTCCAGAAGAGTACTTTCTATGTATGACTTATTTTCAGCACAGAGATTCTGTTTACCATTTGTCATGATAATAGGCCTAAGTGCCTGCTCTTCCAGACTTGGTTACACTGTTGTCTGCCAACAATGTGCCTTCCCCTCGGTTCTGGCTGTTCCCATCTTGGGCAGGTCAGCCGCTGGGAAATGTGAGTGGCTTTCGCATGCAGCGCCGTTACCATGGACAGCGCCCGCGCCCTCCCTGCTGCCGGCAGCGCCCGCTTCCTTCTGGCAGTCCGAGCAGGCCTGCACGTGGCATTTAACCGAAACGTGGGATAAAGCGGTATGCATGAAACACAATTCACTCAAATATTGGAAAGTGTTTCCTAAGGATGTCCTGTGTAGAAGTCCATGTGGCTTAGAACATGTATCAGCACATAAAATGCAAAGAAAATGCTTCCCTGGATTTTTCCCATTTCTGTTATCTATGACTACATGCACAGTGTGATGCACAGCACAGTCTGAGAAGACCAGTCACTTTTTCTCCATTAAATGTAATTACATTTTTGTGGACTTGCATATTTGTGTAGATAAAGAGCTGATAACAAGAGATGTTAAGCAGTCTTCATTTAAAACCTATTTGATTCAATCTGCTCAAGTGATAGGTATCCCAAATTTTTAGCATGTATAATCTGACTTTCATTTCCACCGCATGCTCTTATCTGAAAGTTACTTTTCTAAAACGCTAATGTAATTTTAAGAACCTAATATTTAGTTTTACATTATAATAGCAAAAGAACATGAAAACAAATCATATTGGCCTGAACCTGCCTGTAGATTTCATTTAGCATTACCTTTTTTAACATGTGCCCTTTTGTAGTTGTTTCTGTGTTAATACCTGTATGTAAATGTGATAAGTCATTATCAAGTGTCCTTTCTTCTTATTTTTCCTCTCAGTTTTCCAGCACAACTAATCCCCAGTAATTTGATCTTTTTTTGCATTGTAATTCCAGTGATAGGAAACAGAACTGGATTTTAAAATGCTATTGTACTCTTTGCTTTGCTATTGATTCAATTTATGACTTTTGTCATTTAACATCCCAGCAATTCAGTATTCTCACTTCCTAATAGACATATATCGAATTATCTCACAACTGTGTTATGAGATACTGAAGTATCATGAACAGTAGGTTGGACAAAAAAATACTGTTATTTCTTTTTCAGGCATAGTTTTGTGTACTATTACTACTATTTGCTAGAGGAAAGTGGGGGAGGGGCTCCTTATCTGGAATTGAAGGGACAAGATGAGGGAGAATGGTTTTAAATTGAAAGGGGGAAGATTTAGGTAAGACATTAGGAAGAAATATTTTCCTGTGAGGGTGGGGAGGCACTGGCACAGGTTGCACAGAGAAGTGGTGGCTGCCCCATCCCTAGGCCAGGCTGGATGGACTTTGAGCACCCTGATCCAGTGGGAGGCGTCCCTACCCACGGCAGTGGAGTTGGGACTGGATGGACTTTAAGGTCCCTTCCAATTCAACTGATACTCTGAACAAAATTTTCCATTACAGTAACAACAATGCTATGTGCAAAACTCTGCTTTTTGTGTTGTTTTGCAGTAGGGACCATGCTCTTTGAGACCTTGACCAAATTCTTTTGGCAGTTGCCTTAGTGCAGCTCTGGATTTATGAGGCTGTTACAACACTCTCAGGGATATTTTAAAAAACATCTCTAGCCCAACATTTGAGGATGATGGATATTTTCAAAAACGTTAGTCAGCTTAGTGGTAATATAAAGAGGTGAAAAAGAAAAACGCTACACCACAAAAAATCCAAATACAAATTTCTGGTAAAATGCTTATAAAAGAAGAGACAGTACATTCAAAGTACATATAGTGTGTGAAGTAGGAAATACAACAGAATGTTGTAGTGTTCTACACATCCATAACATCAGAGTGCACAGGGCAGGTGATGAAGGCTTCTACTACTTACCCAGACCTCTAACAGTTTGTAAAACCATAAATGGCACCTCTATCAGAGAGTCTGTTGGCCATAATTACAATTAGAATCAGTCTGTATAATCTTAAACTAGTTGTTTGGTTGGACTGAGAACATTCAAGATAGTACGACAGACAGGAATCAGATTTTCTCAGTCAGGAAACAGAAGTTTTCCACATGTTAACAGGATTGATCTTGCATCACTGCATTCTGAGCAGGCTAACCACTGTTTAATCGTTTTTTATTTTGTTTTATAGTAATGGATCCTGACATTCAAATTGCTCCCTATCATTTCCATTTGATACATCTATCTTGCCTTCATAACAAAGAGTACAGCTGACACTGAAGATAGATTTCAGCCGTGTAATAGAGACCTGGCTAATACTTTTGTTAACATGCACAGCAAAATGTAATAGAGTTCATTCTGCTGTGCTTAATTTGGCTCTGCAAGACCGACTGGGTTTTGTCAGTAAAATAGGCAGGTTCTGAGGATGTATAGGAAGGAGCTTGTCCAAGGGGGCATTGTTACACAGTCACCCTTCAATCCAGAACAGTAATTTAAAAAATAGCTAAATATCACTTTGCAGTTTCAGACACGTTAAGTGTTTTTCAGGAATCTCTTTATGGTTTCTATCATAAAAGACCTCATCTTTTGAGATATATAAGCAGTCCTTTTTTCGTATGTTGGCCTGCTTTTTAGATCAGAGGGGGTGCAGGGATTGTTGATGCAATTATTCAAGAGAGGATGAATGAAACGATTCCTCAGTCTTGATTTTGATCAGTTTTGCACATGTAATGATCAGTAAAAATAATACATTGCACTTACCATGGTCAAGTGCAATATTCTGCCTCTGCCTGCAAGGGACTTCCTTCTGCATCATATGTAGTCAATGATCTAACTTGCATTACTGTGCTTACACACAGGCTGTTGAGCAGCTCCAAGGTATCTCAACACTGCTGAGAGAAAATTTTTCTCTCTGGATCCCACTAGGCCTAGATTTATCTAGACCCAAGTGCAGTGCCACAACTTCTCTGGCAGCACAAGCCATGGACTGGTGCAGTGACAGGGAAATTCAAACTGCAGTGGTAGCTGCTTGTTTAAATTGTCTGTGCCCATGATGCAGACAGCTGTATCTCTGCGTGATCTCTGTCATGGGTCGGCAGAGGAACATTTGCCCCCAGTTTGTCTATGATGCTCACAATGTAAATGTCTTCTAACAGCCTCAATAATTCACTTAGCTTTCCCTCATGATGTAATGAACAGACATTTAGAAAATTCAGTGGTTCAGTATGGAATCCGACGCAGTTATACCTCTGAATACGTAAACTTCAAACTGTGAGAGTGTTAGCATCAGGAAAGTGATATCGAATTGCTAACTTTAAAAGAAATAGCTGCATGAATTTGCTGTGTATGATCAGAGAGCACTCGCTACTCACAGCAGGCCCTCTGAATGTGAACTGCAAACTGATTCGTAATTATGGGTATTTGGATAGATGTGTATCTCATACAATAAAGGCTGTGTTTGTATTTTATGTTAAAACACATGGTGATTATCCCAAAACTCAGGGGCAAGAGGACTCAAACTGCTCCTAAAGAAAGCCTACAGGTTTTTAAGGTACAAAAAGGCAACCATAAAAGGCAACTACTTGACAATGTAAAATTGCCCGATTCACCTTCATTAAACTGTTCTGTTGTTCTCAATGAAAACCAGAGCCACATCCACTGTTACCGGTACCAGGTTGCACTGCGGCTGTGGGGGCTGCAAGCCTGGCGGTGCCTCCGCTCCTCTCGTCGGTAGCCGCTCTGTGAGGCGCTCCGCTCTGGGCTTTGCGCGGGGGCTCCGCGCGGGGCTTCTCCTCTGGGCTCCGCGCGGGGGCTCCGCCGCTCCCCTTGCAGCACTAGGCTCGTTACGCCGGGGGCAGCAGCCGCAGCAAGCGATGCTCGGGCTGTATCTGCCCCAGCGGTGTCGGATCGCTGCTGTTCCCGGCAGAGGGACCGGAGTCAGTGCGGGACTGCTCCAAGAGCTGTTCCCTCACGCCGCCCATTGCTGTGCTGGCAGCTCCGAACGCAACCGCGAACGGCCCCGCTGTGCGGCTGCTGTGCTGTGGGGCCGAGCCCCGCCTGCGCTGTTCACAAACCGAGGCTTTTCCTATCCGGGCGATAAACACAGCTTAGCTTGTAAATAACACGCACACGCGGCTGGGCGCGCAGGCAGGCGGATGCGTGGGTAGCGGTGCGGATGCCCGAGCAGGGGCGCGCAGACAGGCGGGTGCGCGGGTAGCGGTGCGGGTGCCCGAGCAGTGGCGCGCAGACAGGCGGGTGCGCGGGTAGCGGTGCGGGTGCCCGAGCAGTGGCGCGCAGACAGGCGGGTGCGCGGGTAGCGGTGCGGGTGTCCGAGCAGGAGCGCGCAGACAGGCGGGTGCGTGGGTAGCGGTGCGGGCGCCCGAGCAGTGGCGCGCAGACAGGCGGGTGCGCGGGTAGCGGTGCGGGCGCCCGAGCAGTGGCGCGCAGACAGGCGGGTGCGCGGGTAGCGGTGCGGGTGTCCGAGCAGGGGCGCGCAGACAAGCGGTTGCGCGGGTAGCAGTGCGGGTGTCCGAGCAGGGGCGCGCAGACAGGCGGGTGCGTGGGTAGCAGTGCGGATGCCCGAGCAGGGGCGCGCAGACAGGCGGGTGCGCGGGTAGCGGTGCGGGTGCCCGAGCAGGGGCACGCAGACAGGCGGGTGCGTGGGTAGCGGTGCGGGTGCCCGAGCAGGGGCGCGCAGACAGGCGGGTGCGCGGGTAGCGGTGCGGATGCCCGAGCAGGGGCGCGCAGACAGGCGGGTGGGTGGGTAGCAGTGCGGGTGTCCGAGCAGGGGCGCGCAGACAAGCGGGTGCGCGGGTAGCGGTGCGGGTGTCCGAGCAGGGGCGCGCAGGCAGGCGGGTGCGCGGGTAGCGGTGCGGGTGTCCGAGCAGGGGCGCGCAGACAAGCGGTTGCGCGGGTAGCAGTGCGGGTGTCCGAGCAGGGGCGCGCAGACAAGCGGGTGCGCGGGTAGCGGTGCGGGTGTCCGAGCAGGGGCGCGCAGACAGGCGGGTGCGCGGGTAGCGGTGCGGATGCCCGAGCAGGGGCACGCAGTCAGGCGGGTGCGCGGGTAGCGGTGCGGGTGCCCGAGCAGGGGCACGCAGACAGGCGGGTGCGCGGGTAGCAGTGCGGGTGTCCGAGCAGGGGCGCGCAGACAGGCGGGTGCGCGGGTAGCGGTGCGGGTGTCCGAGCAGGGGCACGCAGTCAGGCGGGTGCGCGGGTAGCGGTGCGGGTGTCCGAGCAGGGGCACGCAGACAGGCGGGTGCGCGGGTAGCAGTGCGGGTGTCCGAGCAGGGGCGCGCAGACAGGCGGGTGCGCGGGTAGCAGTGCGGGTGTCCGAGCAGGGGCGCGCAGACAGGCGGGTGCGCGGGTAGCAGTGCGGGTGTCCGAGCAGGGGCGCGCAGACAGGCGGGTGCGCGGGTAGCGGTGCGGGTGCCCGAGCAGGGGCGCGCAGACAGGCGGGCGCACGCACGGAGGCGCGGGGAGGCACATCCCCGCTCGCTGCCCCCCCCGTGGCCCCGCCCCCAGCCCCGCCCCTCCCCGCAGGCCCCGCCCCGGCCGCAGAGGCTGCTGCGCTCCCGGCCGCGCCGCGCTCCGCGCCAGCTCCCGCCGCAGCTCGCGCCTCCGCCCGCCCGGCCAGATGATGAACTTTCTGCGGCGCAGGCTCTCGGACAGCAGCTTCATCGCCAACCTGCCCAATGGCTACATGACCGATCTGCAGCGCCCCGAGCCGCAGCAGCCGCCGCCGCCGCCGCCCCCCGCCGCCCTCACCCCGGCCGCCGAGCGCCGCCAGCCCGCGCCCCCCGCGGCTCCCCAGCCGCAGCCTCCCCAGCAGTCGGCGGGCAGCAGCTTCTTCAGCTCCCTCTCCAACGCCGTGAAGCAGACGGCGGCCTCGGCAGGGCTGGTGGACGCCTCCTCCGCCGTCTCCTCGGCTGCCGGCAGAAAGTTCAAGCTGCTGCTGGTCATCGACGAGCCGCACACGGACTGGTAGGTGTCCCCCCGCGTCCTCCTACACCCCCGCGCCGCGGCCACGCTCCCTCCCGAGGCTGCGGAGGGGCCGCCTCCCGCCGGGGCTCCCCGGGGCTGCGGCGGGGCCGCACAGACCTGGAGGATGGAGCGAAAGCCTCCCCTTCCCCGGCAGCGCCTGCTGGGAATGCCAGCGGCTTCCCATCGAAACGCGAAATAAAACGCATTTACCGCACATCCCGCGCTCCCTGGCGATATAAAGTTCGCGTGTGTCGGTGCGGGTGGGGTCACCGGTCTCTGTCACGGATCTCTGTTCTGAGCTGCCTGTGCTGTAGCCCTGTGTTGCGTGAATTCGTGCTCCTGTTGCGGCATCTGGATGCGCGTTTGGGCGAAGGTCCTTGTGGTGCTGGGGACCAGCCGTAGGGTTTAGCCGCGTGGGCTCGTGCGGTTCGGTTCATTAACTGCCCAGGTTTGGTGTGGGGTGAGTGTTTTGGGTCCACCATCATCGTAAAAAATGTGGGATTTACAAAACATACAACTTCTACGTCAGCTCATTCCTCCCCCCGTGCCTGGCTGCTGCCTGCAGGAGAGGTTACGGATTTCCAATCCTGTTTATTGCGGATGGCTCTGGTGGATGCTGTGTTTGGTAGGAAGGATCTGCACCTATTAAGTGATCATGAACTTGCCTCACTATGATGTGTGTTTACACATCAAGCTGTCCGTAGTCTCAGTCTCTGTTGATAATTATGGTATGTAATGTCTTAATAGTGCCTTAAAACAGCATGGAATAGAACAAGTATATTTTTATAACACTGACATAATTCTGTAATGGATTGTGGGCTCGTGATTTTATTGTCAGCTTCTCAGGTTTATGCCCTTACTGCCTAGATAGGCTTGTATGGTTCTATAATTTGGTACAATTTGCTTTAAAATGGTGCTTTAATAAAATGCTTAAAAATTTTCACATGTAGCAAATATGTTACCACTGTTAAGATAATGTTACTTTTATTTTCTTATCTGTTTGGCTTTGTGATCGTTTTTTGTTGTTGTTTTAAATAAAAAAGGTTTGTTGTATCTGCCAGCCTGAGACAGCCCCTGTACCTACGTCATGGAGATGCATCCATGGACACTGCTCACTGCTTTGCAGATACAGCTACTCATTTAATATTGCACGGTGCATAAATTTTCACTTTAAATTAAATGACTGTATATGTTCATAAAGTTTGTTTCTGGCAGAATTTTTCTATATCTACTGAAGCCGACCTGTGTATTATAAACAGGGCATATTTTACATACTTGATACACATACCGTACCCAATCTGTCAGCAATAGCAGAGCTTTTAAACCTGTGCATGTTGAATGTCCCTAACAGCATTCCATGTAGGAGTGAGGTGCAGTCTCAAGTGTACACGGGGTTCCTCATCCCTGCTTGCTTTTTCTTTTCTTCCTTTTTATTATGTCTCATAGTATGTGAGATGGAGATGTAGTAGTTGTAGGAAGAAGAGTTTGCTGTTGTACTCATGCTTTCCCCTCCAAAAGTGCATTTAACATCAATTTTTAAAAATATATGTATAATTATGCGTTCTGATAATCAAATGCAGAAAGGTTTGTTCCCTATCTTTGGAGGTATGGATATCCTTATTGAAGTGTATTGACCTTCTGCAGAATTTGACTTTATGTGCTAGAATGGTACATAAATGACCACTTGAAAGGCTGGAACTGGCAGTAGATGAATTTCCATGGTCTGATGGGCACCATGCTAGCGACCCTGTCTGGTGTGATTCACTGACATACGGGTCAGCAAGGTGGGGTCTGGAGAGCTGCTACGTGTGATGCAGTACCCAACCCCCAGCAATAGTCAGAAAAACACTACCAAATGCAGCTCTTGGAGCCCTCTCAGGAACAGTGTCAGTTGAGTTACGTTAATCCTGTGAAGAAAATCATGTTCTGGGTATTTGTTTTTGTAATATTTTCAGTTGCATTGTGTTTGTCTTAATCTGAAAATGCATATATTGCTTTTGAATTGCGGTTTCAATAGAAATAAAAGAATCTCAGTCTGGATCACATTGAAATTGTAATTCACTATCCTGTCTTTATCAAGGGCTAGAGAAAGCACTGAGCACCTTCTTCTGTCAGTGAAGGATATTGCCTCTTACCTCTAGCATCACAAGGACAGTTTGTTTTTAATATCTTTTATTACTGTTAGACTTCAAGTGTGAGTCAGTCTCAGATTAATTAAACCAACATTATTACTATTGCTAGTGGAATCATATGGTATATTCTACGTATAAAGAAATGCTCAGTTGTTGCTTGCATTTTTTAATTTGATCTTAGTGACTACTTTTATTATTTTCTTGCTTTAAGAGGTTTGTCCTATTGCAAGTTTTTTAATATCCTCTTCAGTTTCTTGTATGGCATGGGAAAGTTGGAGAATTAACTTAGCTATACTAATATGTATATTTTCACTATACTGTGTTATCTGACTTCTTAAAGAAGAAAGGCAAACACAGTCATCGTGTCAAACCATCTGCCGTTCTCCAGTAGCAGTCTCAATCAAAGATGTGTTGCAGCTGTGAAAGGCTGTTCTTTTCTTTGCAAACTTGGCAGTTACATAGATGAGAGATTTCTAAGGGCTTCTGCTAAGGGCAGAACTGCAAAATCAGCTGATACGACAGGCTTCCTACCAGCCAGTAGCTTCCTGTGTGCCTCAGTGGCAAGTGTAGGTAAAACGTGAAAGCAGAGTAAATCTTGTAATCAACTGCTAGAGACAGATCCATGACAAGTGGTCTTTGTTGGTTCTGGTTCGCATGGAATACTTTCTCTTAGTGGATTCATGCAATAAGTGATCTCCTCGGTCTGAAGGTGGAAGCAAATAGCTGGGGATCATTTTCACCAGTTTTCTCTGAAACCTTCTGTTATTCGTGAATGTCACCACAAAGAAGGGTTGGCCTGTAATGCAAACGTTCCTTCAAATGGAACAGCACTGTTACTTTATTTAAAGGCATTGGCAAAAGCTAATTTTATTTTCTGGGATATTCTTGATGCATTTTAACGTCACGTTCTTTTCATCTGCAGCTGAACACTGAACAGATATTTTCAGTACCTTTGCTGATGTCCAGAACCCTTCTCTGAGTTAACACATCTGGTTGAGAACCTTACAGTGTTTAAAAATGTAGTGGAAAAGTATCTATCAGACAGATGCTTCTTGGGTCTGTTGGGTTGGGGGAAGCTTCAGGAAGCACTTGTTAGGTATTATATTTTTTTCTTTTTCTAATAGACTTCAGTGATTGTTTTACAGCTTTAGGTATCTTTGTTGATACCTTTACAAATGGAGGAAACTAAGACATAAAATCATTTGTTCAAGGTCATCCAAGAGGCTAGTGGCAGAGCTAACCCAGACAGCTTGCTTAACCTTTTCTTATAATTCTCCTTTCCGAGTGACTGGTTTGCATTGTGTCCAAAATTTTCAGCTAGTTTATTTTTAAATGTATTCAATTTCCTCAGAAAATAACCATTTTGTTCTATATACAAAATGTACTGGATATTCAGTGCTGAACAAGCAATTGAGGCCATACATCAGCGGCAAGGTGCCAAAATGCTGTGTATATAGATTATCTTTATTAAAAGCTTTTGTGTAATATTTAGAAAGCTGTTTCAATATTAAAAACTAATTATTGCATTGTCTTTCTTGTGCTTTAAAACTTGAATGTAAGACTCATTGGCAGTAGTGATGGACGTATAAAAAGAATCAAGTGGGAAAATGTTATTCCTCTATTTTTAAGCACAAATCTTTTTGTAAGTATCAGTGTTTTTTTATCCCAATATGCATTGCTTGTAATATTTACTGCCTTCGTAGTTACTCATCTTGTGATGACTTACAAAAGTGTGTGTGGTTGTTTTATGTAGGGGTAGCTACCAAACAACTTGCACACTACAATGAAAATTCATTGCAGTTTTTCTGTTCAGTAAGAATGGCTCAGCTGTGCATAATTAGTATTTCCTAACTCCATTTGAACTAGAGTTCTGACTTACCTTATTTGGTTGCAATAGGTTGATTTAGTAACTGGAACATTTATTGCATTCAGTGTAAGTCTTCGGTTAGAGGGTGTCACTTATGCTTTAGGAATTGATAAATGAGGGCACCTGCCCTGTTGCCAGAGCACTCTGTAGTGCCTGGGGATGGTGCTTTCTGGAAGGACAGGGTTCTTGCCAGCCTCCTGCTCTTGTGAAGCACACTGCTGCCAGCATGAAGCATGAAGCCACAAAATAGAATGGGGAGGGAATCCCAGGGCATGGGCAAACTGGAACTGGCAGTGGTTGCACAGAGGGAGGGGGATTGAAAGGATCTCTTGGCACTAATTTCAGAGCTGAAGGTGAGAAGCTTAGTTTGGAACTGGATGATATTTAAGGTTGCCTTCCAACCCAAACCATTCTATGATTCTGAGTTTTTGAAAGCCAGTCAAGGCAAAGGAGGGCTGCGTTGCAGACGTTTAAGGAGGCTGAATTTTAGAACAGTCTAAGCTCTTAAGACTGACCAAATGGCTGAGTGTAGATATGTGCCTTCAGGCAATGAGTGTAATGAAAAGGTAATCTTATCAATATATCGATTTTAGATAGGAAGAAAAGACATGTAATAAGTTACTTCCATTACTTTTAAATGCTAATTAAGAGCTGCTGTGCCTAACTCCTAATATTCAAGGAAAAAAACAACCTTTCCTTTGGTGTAATGCTGCAGTTATTCAAAGAAGGCAACAGGTGCCTTAAAACCCCTGAAACTGAGCAAGAGTGATAAAAATTTTTCCTTCATATAAAAAATCTATCCAAAGTTATCTTTGTGAGAAGTTTCATCTGAATCTTGAAAAAAACATGGATATGTTGCAGTCTGATTCTAGTTATGGCATTTGGACTGAGTTCCTAGTACTCCAAGAAGGGGCTGGCAACCAAATTTTACATGAAGGACAGTATGTGCTTTGACATCTTCCTCCAACCAGGTAATTAGAGCAGTGCTTCATCCCAGCATGCAGTGCAGTTTTCAACTCTGCATTAAGGGCTCTCCATTTTTTGCAATCAAAATAGTTAAAGGAGAATCGTGGAATTGGAGAATGGTTTGGGTTGGAAAGGACCTTAAAACCCATCCAATTCCAACTCCGCTGTCATGGGCAGGGACAGCTCCCACTGGATCAGGTTGCTCAAAGCCACATCCAGCCTGGCCTTGAACATCTCCAGGGATAGGGCAGCCACCACTGCTTTGGGCAACCTGTGCCAGGGCCTCCCCACCCTCACAGAAAAGCATTACTTTATCTCCCTTCCAATTTAAAGCCGTTCCCCCTCATCCCATCCCTGCACCCGCTGATCAAGAGCCCCTCCCCAGCTTTCCTGGAGCCCCTTTCAGTACTGGGAGGCTGCTCTAAGGTCTCCCCATAGCCTTCTCTTCTCCAGGCTGAACAACCCCAACTCTCTCAGCCTGTCCTCATAGCAGAGGTGCTCCAGCCTTTGGATCATCTCTGTGGCCTCCTCTAGACCTGTTCCAGCAGTTGCATCTCCTTCTTACGTTGGGAATTCCAGAACTGGACACAGGACTCCAGGTGGGCTCTCACGAGAGCAGAATTAGAGGGGAAGAATCCCCTCCCTCATCCTGCTGGCCACATTTCTTTTGATGCAGCCCAGGGTATGGTTGGCCCTTCTGTGAACACACTGTGAACACACATTGCCGGCTCAGTGATGAGCAATGCCACCATAAGCAGGGGCTACCATGAGTGCAACCAACACATCTCTGCTGGCTGGGAGGATGTGCTCTGGCATTCATGGAACAACTTGAGCTTCTGCAAAGCGAGGTGAAGTTTATTTTGAACTCTGTCTCCTCATCAAGTGTGAGCAACTGCGTGTTTTTCTAAAGGGTTGGAAGCAGAGTTTACTGAGCCGTGTTACTTGTTCTTTCCCCGTTTTTATAAATATTAGGTCCACACTGGGCAAGAACTTGTGAACAAGGCCATGGAGCTACTGGAGTATGTATCGTAGAGTGTTAACAAATCTGGATTTGCAGCAAACAGCAGTCCTATGCAAGTTGTGTTTGCTGCCTGTTCTGTGTGGTGGCCAGCTGACACAGCTCTGCACTGGACAGTGTGTGTGTGCACTAGTATTTTATGATCATGTAAGAAAAAATTGCAGCACTTTTTTTCTTTTTACCTGCAGTCCCATCATGCGTAATGCTTGGCTCTATTAGTATAAAGAGCAACAGGCAGGACGTGATAGAGATTGTTGACTAGATAAAAAAAAAGCTTTTAGTGGAAATCACTTTGTCCTCCAGACTCTCTGTGTTGCTTGCTCTAAACAAGCTTGTACACGCGCTAATGTTCTTTTAGGCAACTTATTGTATATGAGACGCTGACTACAAATTTGGACAGCCCATATCTGGTGTCATCCCCATCCCATCTGCATCCCCCAACTGAATCTTGTTTTCTTTTTACCTCTGTCTCTGAAGAGAACACAGAAACATTCTTGAAGCTTAATGAAACCTGAATTAACATGTTTAGCTGAATAGGTAGTAGTTTAAAAAAAAAAAGTGTTGCCAATGTTTTCTTCTAAAGTTTGCCTTAATGTAAAGGAAATGGAAAAATTGGCAAGGAAGTATTAATGAATTTTAGATAGGTATATTTCAAAGTAATAAGACTGAAGCAAGAGAGGAAGGGAATAACAAACTGCTTTGTAGACTTTAGACCTAAGTGAAATAAGAAATTCTACTTACAGTCTGGTGAGAATCTGATAATTATTTACCAGTAGCAAATTGTCATCTGTTGAAATAGAACACTGAAACAAAAGGTTATTAAAAACTACATTATAAGACTTCTTATTGTTCATTTTAAAAAAGTGCATCTAGAGGTTTTACTGTATTTTGAGCTGTATGTGCTCCAAATGGAGGTTATTTTACCATTCTGTAAGCCCTATAGGACGCTGCGAGACTGCACACATTTTTGTTGAAACCATGTGTTTCGAAAAGATTGGTGCTTAATATTCTCACAGTATTAATATATTCTTAAAGGAGTGACTTCATTGTATGCATTTTTAGTAGTCAGTTCTTAATAGTGCCATAGTCACCCACAGAAGTAGTTCCTTGGAATATCACATGATTTCATCACCTTTAGCTCTTCAGCCAGCCTGCCTGTTGGGAATGTGCTAAACTACAAAAATCTGTTTCTAATATAATTAAGTAGACTGATGATTTGGATTTTTATACATTTGTAGATAAGATACACTGCAATATATATTAAAAATATGATAAGACTTTAGTGAAACTATGTGTTTGAATATAAATGTGTCTGAAGAAGAGAACGACACTATAGGAAGTGAGATTTGTACGTAGGACCTCTATTGAAGGATTCTAGACCTGGCTGGATGAACACAGCAGCAAAAGGTAATTACAAGTAGGTGGAAAAGTTGCAAAGAATGGAAAAGAGTAAATTGGCAAAGAAAGGTACATTGTAGGTGACAAAATGTGAAGAAATAAATTATGAATTAAATGTTACCTGGAATAATGATCGTGCTTCCAAGGATGAGACTGCTTACCTTGTGGAGTGAAAAAATGTGTAATGCGGTGATAAGACTTTGCAGACACCGTGGGTGGGAGGATGGTGTCATACCTCAGTCTAGAATGCAGAATACTTGCTTGATTGCACTGCTGCTTTTGCTAATTAAACAGCTTTATCAGAGCTGAGTCAAATCTAGCTTCTGAGAAGAAAGCTGCTGTGCTTTCAGCCAGCCAGCTGGGGGAGAGTCACGATGTGCATTCATGGTGAAGTAAGCTGTAGGCTAGTGCAAGCCCTTGCAAAAACTGGCCAGGCTTATCAGTTTGGTGATACCTGGGTTTACTGCAAGTGTGCCCCTGCCTGCCTGGAACAGAAATACTAATGAACTCGTGTTGACCAATACTCCGATTCCTAACAAAAAGTTGCTGACATTATGTGTTTGCAAGCCAAAGGAAATGTTTAATTCAGGAGAGGCTGGTTTGATATAGACCTGTGCTGCCTAAAGAAGAAAAAGGCAGGCCCAGGGCAGTAGCTGTGGCAGGTTCCTGCTTCATCTCTGTCAGGTGGTGGTGTGGGATGTGTAGGGCGTGTGCTGCAGTTGTGGTTGGCCACCAGCGAGCAAGCCAGAGAGGTGATGTTGCTGTCAGGTCTGCTGAAGTATACATGCTTTCTCTACTCCTTTCTGAATTGCAAATGTTGATGGGATTAATTTAATTAATAGAGTGGTCCAGAAGACGTTGCTCAAGCACATGGAACTACAGGTTTTGGAGAACCTTTCTGTTTTTTTCAGCATACTGCAGGTATCTCTGTCCTCCTTCTTGTGTATCTGTGATTGAAGGGATGTCACGATGTTGCTGAAGTGCAGCTGAGAAGGAGGATGAACAATGTTGTCTTCATTATTTTCACCTCTGAAAGCCTGTGTGTGCTTGGTCTCAGCTCGTCTTATGTAGGTTACTGTCACCTCCTCATACAAGAGCTAGGGGCAGGAGAATGAAAGTTCTTTCATTTTCCATGGAAATTTGTTCTCTGTGGGGAATGAGCCTCAGTTTGTGGAGATAGAGGCAGAAGTATACTTTCTCTATTGTCATTAAAAACAAAATAAAACACCTGTAGAAGGCTTGGTGAGTATAGTGAAGTGTGCTCATCTCTTTTGTGCTCCCCCAGCCACATAGATGAGGAGAACAAAACCATCAGGTGCCACCAGGTGCTGGGGTTTGTTACAGAAGGTGGTTTGGTACCACCACTAAATGCAATCTTTTAGCATTCTCTAGTGACTGTTCCATGTTTGACCTTGCTTGCTTTACCATTTGATCTCTATTGTCTTGTATTTTAATTAGGTATTGGTGATTATAATGCATCATAGATGCTGGCTGCTGGAGTTATTGACAAATATTTAAAAAAAATACATTCATTTGCATTTTTTGTCAGATTATTAAAATGGTTTAAAAAATTACCAGAGCCTCAGATAAAACCTTTTAAATGTCTTAATTCTGTTCTGTAGCATCCACATAAAATGATTCAATATAAACTAATTTCTTTGATTTAACAAATTCCTCCTGTTTACAGATTATAGCATGTGAAATATGTTTTTATAAACATAATGCAGAGAAATAGAATAAACAGAAATTATATAGCTTTTAAGAAAAGTTATAATTTCCTGTCCTAAACCTCATTTTTTTAACAGTCTTGCCTTTAGAGAAATAAACAGTGGGTCAGTAAGCATTAGGGATCTCACAGTGAACAGAAAAACATGTAAACATCTTTAAAGATGTGATAGGGTACAGCTTCCTCATGAATAACTGAAACTGTAGCAGGAAGTTGTTTCCACTGCTCAAAGGAAGAAATGCTATAGTAACAAAATGCTGTGTAATGGGCTTTCAGAAAGTGAATTGACAGGTTGAGGGCAGCAGCAGGACAAGGACTGCTTTGTCGTGAGGGCTGGCAGTAGTTTGTCCTCTGAAGTCAGGTTGTGCTCACTTTTCCAAGCTGCACTCTGACAGGATACCAATACATCTGTCCTTATGGCAACACCAACCTGTAGGATGCTGTGTTTTTGGTTTGAGCTGATTTGCCCGAGCTGGTATGCAGCATGTGTTTCTTTGTTAAATAGACACTGTTAAATAAAGGAGCACTCGATGTAATTTCAAATGGAATGTGAACAGTCACAACCCCAAGTATCAGCAGGGTGTGGTGCTTGTGAGGAAGCTCCTGCAGATGGTGTGGTGTTTGTGGAGAACGAGATTGTGGAGAAGACACCAAGAAAGCTTGTGGCATAGCTGATAATAAGAATCAAGTCTATTTATGTGTGGATATGTCTCTGTCTTTAGGAGACAGGAGTAGCTGCAAGTTTGGATGCTCTTTCCATCCATATCGGAAATTAAAGTGGTGCTGTTATCTCTTGATTTTGACTTTGCAAATGTGATGCTGTTATGAACCATGGACCTTTGCTGCACTGCCTGGTTTGTACAAGCTGGAATCTTCCCAGTTTCTGTCGATCATTGTGGCAAACGCCAAGACCCTTTTTTGATTATATTGACTTCTCGCAGGAGCAACCAGGGTGTGAGTGCATGTGGGGGGTAAAAACAAGCCTGGGGAAAAAAGCAGAAGTAAAAATGTCTTTTATTTTAGTTTTATGATTTAAAGTCAATTCCAAAAGAGAAAAAAATGGTGCTGATTTCAAGCTTAAAAACAAAGTAGCAAACAAGATAGCAATATGGTGTTTTTGTTCTATTTGTATGCATATGTCTGTACTTCAGTTTTGTTCTGATTACAGTTCTACTGAAACAATACACATTTAGTCAATTAAACTCCAGAATGAGACCAGTCCAGTCTCTTTAAGCATCACATTTTGTGTAAAGAAGCTGAGGTGGTTCCAAAGAGGAAGACAGCACTATTTCAGTTGGTTTTGCTTCAGTGATTTGTTTTTGCTTTTAAGATCATTTCCAATGAAAGCTTGCTATATATATGCATATTTTATCATGGTTTGTGATTAAGAAAGCTTTAAAAGAGTTCAGAGGTTTCTTTCCTTTGTAGAACCAAGAAGTAGTTAATGTTAGACAAGCCATCATCTCAGATTTGGAGTTCTGGAAGGACAACAAAAAGGTTTTATCATTGAACATTGTAAGTCCAGTTCCACTGCATGGCAATATGATTGCATAACGTGCTGTGACTACAGAGCTTGTTTCACTAGGTAACTGTTGTCTTAGCCATCTACTGTTTGAGGTAAATAAAAACCACAGGAATATTTTTAATTAGGAACAATTATTCCTTTTATGAGACCTTTGTCTTTGAAGCAATAAACA
The DNA here is from genome assembly GCA_033556795.1 of Tapera naevia. Taxonomy (NCBI): domain Eukaryota; kingdom Metazoa; phylum Chordata; class Aves; order Cuculiformes; family Neomorphidae; genus Tapera; species Tapera naevia. Next base: position 2,364,354 of record JAUMJJ010000171.1, on the reverse strand, counting down.
CAGTAAATTTTCCTGAGTCTTATATAATTGTTGCATACAGTGTATGCTAATAAGTGATGATAGCATTTATAGTAGCACTTTTAAACTTCAGAATGAAATACCATTTGAATTATTTGGCATGAGGTTTAAATAGGCAGGCATTACACTTAACAAAACATTGTTTTAGTAGTAGTGTTCTGGCATTGTGAAAGGTGTATTTATGTGTGCATGTGCTTATGTGGGTATGTATCATTTTTTTTAAAGAAGAATTTGTAGCACTTTTCACTGATGGGTGTTGCCCAGATATACTGTGCTTCTGTGGTTGGAGTTTCTTGCTCTGGGGTTATTGGGTTGCACTGGAATAAAATGAAGCTCTTTGGTTGTGCCGCTGGAAGTGCACTTGGCTATTCTGAAGATAGGTCACAGGGAAGATTTGTAATGGTTTGTAATGATAAAAGGCATGGGATTTAGAGATTCAGTGTTTGTATGAGGTTATACTCTTATCTAAATTCTTTCAGTTGGATCCATGTTCTAGAGTTTTTGTGCTGATTCATTTTATTACTGAGGAAGTAATGTCTGGTAAGAGCTCACAGCAATTCAACATACTAGAGGGTAAGATCAATTTTCTTGGCAGTAGTAATACTTTAGAAGACTGAAGAAACTCACTAATATAAAGTATAATTACTGTGTGTTAAGGTTTACATTCTTTCTATTAAAATATCTTCCACTGGATTGGTCTTTGTTCATGGACTGTGGGTAGAAACAAACTGTAGGTGTGTTCTTTTCATGTGGGTGAGGGTCTTACGGTGGTCCTCTCCTATTTAAGTGTTGCATTGGTTTTCTAGGCTTTTGTTTGGTAGGAGTCCTTTCCAAGAAGTTAGGCAGCTGAGAAGATTTTGGGTTGTTCGTTTTTGTTTGTTTTGTTTTTTTCCTTTCTATTTTTTTCTGAATAGTGTGACTCATTTTAAATGTCCTTATATTTTGAGAACAGCACACTGGAAAGCTTTTGATGTAGAATAAACACGCCAGGTACCATTATTCTGAAATCTAGGCAGTGTGTGATTTTACGTTGTAATAACGTAATCGAGTCTGTATTTTCCTCTTTGCTGTGCTTGAGGTAGCTTGTTATTGGGTGAGTGTAGGCTTTTTCCTGAGCATTTTTTAGTCATTTCTGGTATGGGTGATTTAGAACAATGCATTTATGATGTTTTCTGTTGAACAGAATTTCAGTATTGATTTCAGCCTTTGAAAAAACACATGACAAGTGCTGTCAGTCAAGTCAGTATGAAAACTTTGTGTGTAAAACTGCTTACACAAACACTAGTGCAACTTTTAAAACATGTTACTACATTTAAAAGCTTGTTTCTGGTTTGTGAATTTTTAAATCAGTGTTTGAAAGGAAGCAAACTTAACTGATATTGAGAAAGCATTTATTTTTGAGTGGTAAACAGCAATTGTAAAACAGAGAGCCATAACTTCAAATAATTAATGAAGGTTGTTTTTACCTAGAGCTCCTACCTAAGGCAATGAGGTTTATAAATGTTAAATTTTAAAAACTGGTTTTATTGGCCTTTTTTTCAGTTATTTGATGAAGAATTCATAGAATTCAAAGAATTTCAACCTTAGTGTGCTTGTCAGTGAGAGGATTTTTGCTCAGAATAGCCAAGATATTCTTCTAAACATCCTATGTTGCATCAGTATCCAATTGTAACAAGATTATTGCTTATATAATATTAAGTGTATGTCCATGTATATGAAGTAATACAGTGATAAGTGAGTGATCTTATTGCTGATTGGAAAAAGTGTAGAGCTACATCTCAGGAAGTGACACTATCACCTTGTTTGGCAGTCTGTCTGGATGCTGAATTGAGGACCGGTAGTTCAGCCACACTCAGTGGTGGGCAGGATCTCTGCACTGGATTTTTCCTTGCAGGTTTGTCATAGCACTTTTGCAAGTAGTGAAGTTGCACAAAAAAAAAAAGTGAAGAATAAAGACTAGTAAAGTTTCCAGATATGTTTTTGTCTTATTATCAGAACATGTAAACATCAAATTTTCATGCCGGGCCATTCAAAAGATATAGTCATCTTTTTAAAATGAGTGTGGGTTGAACAGGTAGTGAGTTAGATATTGTTATCATCCTATTACCATAACTAGTAGTTATGAATAGATGAAAAAGTTATCTAAAAAAATTAATAGAAGCAAAAAAAGAAAATTTGAGTAAGAAAAGGAGATTTTTTAAAAAGCTGGTATGCTTATTGTACTCTGAAATGTGTAGAATTTTTGATTTATTAGTCAGATTCTTCAAAACCTATTTCGATGAAGTATTACAAAAACGGAAATATACTGTTGTATTTCTTAAGTCTCTATTGTAGAATATGTTTTTGATAGGTGATTTAGAAACTCATTAGATCTGGACACTCTAGTCCTTAGGAGGAGAAGGGAATATTTCCGGTTTGGGGACTTTTCCACTTTTCATGGTGTAAAATAGAATTATGTGTAATATATAAATCAAAGTAAATGATGTTAATCAGCAAAAGCAGCTGGTTATAATGCATGGTTGATCAAAGTCAGCGTCTCCGCTGCATCTGTGTTTTAGTGTATTGTAACTGATAATCTAGTTATCAGACAAAACAGATTTCATTTTGTGCACCAAGAAGAGAAGGCTGAATATGGGTGTCTGTAAAGGCATGCACATAAGCATGTCTGTCTCTGCAGTGAACCAAGGGTACTTTTCTGCAGGAGCTGTTCAAGGCATAAAACTTTTCTGCATAATGAGGACAAATTCTTCTGTTTTGTCTGAAACATAGCCTGAAAACTCAGGGTAAAAATCTGTGACTGTAAAGCTAGAAGCAGTTCTTTAAGTATGCAAATGGAAAATAAATTGATTAGAAACAGCTTTGATCAGATAGTTAGGATCATAAATATGCAGTCATCTTTTATAAACTTTCCCCTAAAAATTCTTTTTGGGTGCCAGTACACAGGACCTGCCTGTGTGGGTCTTTTTTCCTGTTCCGACTCCGATTAAACTGAGATAGTTGTGCACAATTTCTGTCTTTTGCATTTCTCCATGTTAGCTGTCTCCATTAATATTGCTAAATACATTTTGAGGTCAGTATGCAGTCAGTTAGCTTAACTGTGTTAAAAAAACCAACCCTGCAAACTTCTAGAAGTATAAAAGTTGAGATCTTTATTTCATAAGAATGTGTCAGAATTTGCTTTTGTTTGAATCGAGCATTACTGAGAATGTTTGGAAAGGGCAAATTGTCTTTTTTCTTATCTGGCCCTTTTGTTGAAAGCAAAACTGAACATTTAGCATGAAATTACTGTGGAGGCCTGCAAGTGATGCTGAGAGATATAAAATAGCAATTAGGGATGTACTGTCTCAGGACCTGTGTTTGTTTACTCTGTAGTTTTTCCACATGAGCGGTTAAGTAACCACATGTGGTAGCAATGACGTTTTTGAGAAATAGTGTGCTGTGATTCGTCATGAAATTTTTACCAGTTGTTGCATTTTAAAAGAGCTGTTCTGATCCACTTTTTAGGGGTTAGTTGTTTTTTTCTGAGACATTTATTCCTAACTTGAATTTGTCACCTGTTATTTCAAATAGGAAAATTCATGACATACTGGTAAATGACTCCAGAAAACATTCTGAAGCTCTTCTTAGCAAATAAAAATATTACCTAGGCAGAATCTCCAGAAGGCAGTGGAGTGTTGTTGCAGATACAGCACTGCTTTGTGGCTCAGGAGAGCTCCATTCAGGGGATCAGTCTGGCACAAGCCATTAGCTATCACTATTGTGTCTGCTACCTTTCAAAATAGTTCACACAAGAATCTGAAAGTCAGAGTCCATTGGGAATTTTCAGTTAGGAAATTATTTTTCTGCTCACCTTCCTTTTTTTTTTTTTTCTAGAGTCTTTGAGCAGAAAAGTTGGAAGTTACTGTAAAATTTAGGGTAGACTTTTACATCAGTAATTCATCACAGAGTGAAGAGTGACATAGTTCTTAGCATGCACTTAAAATGATTGCCAAAAGATAAAATATTTGCCATTATTTGGATGCGTTTTCTCAGAAGTACATAAAAATCTACTCCTCTCTCCAGTGTTTTGCTGGGGTAAATATGTGTTTGACTTAAGCCTTTTTCACTTTGTGGAACTGTACATCACTTATAGTAGTAGCCCGTTTGGGAAAAAAAATGTACATCAAATAATTGAGACCTGCAATTTGCTTGTTACTGAGCTATCAATAGATCACTTTGCTGGAGTTTCTTTCTGTTGGAGTTACAGGGGTTATATTTTCTTGTTTCTGCAGTCTTCCAAGAGCCTGTTATAAATGGCATTATAAGTACAAATAATTAGATCAAAACCCACAAGAAAATGGAAATTGGCACTCTGAACAGCCATTTCCTCTGCTCACTTTGCTCCCTCGATTTTGATATGTACATTTATAGCAGAGCTAAGTTTTGCCTAATTTCCCCTCCTCATTGTTCCCCCTCTCCCATAAGAGCATTTTTGTCCTTTGGTCATTCATCTCTCAGCGATTAGAAGTACTCAGCTTGTTGTGAAGGTCATGTAGTTAATGTACTTCATGAACTAGAATAAATTGTCCTTTGTCAGCTGTAATAATAGAGTCAAAAATACTCATGATTGGTTATTGACATGCTCAATGGATCATGGATTTGTCGAAATATATTCGCTACCTGAATTTGCTATCTTTCACCGTGTGTTCAAACTACCACACAACTTTAGGTTGTCAGAATTCCGAGTTCTCTCCTTGTGCTCTTCCTGTCTGTGTGAATTAGCTTTTCTGCTTTATCAAAATTTATCAAATTGGAAGTACTAGTGCTTCTGTTCCAATAGAGCATTTGTGAGAATCTCATTAATGCACATTTGTGTTCCCCTTTATCCCAATATCTACTCCCTCCTTAAAGCCATCTACTATGAGCATCTGATAGTATCATTACTGAAGACGACTTTGGTAGCAACTTTGTCATAGATTTTTACCTGTAATTGAATGCAGGGAATATACAGAAATGAATTGCTGTAATATCTAACATTTGAAACCATTATAAACTTACAAGTGGGAGATGTCCCTGCCCTTTGCAGGGGAGTGGAACTGGATGGACTTTAAGGTCATTTCCGACCCAAACCATTCTATGATTGAACCCATGTTTTCCTAGGAGTGTTTAAAATTTGTGCCAACTTCTTGCAATTTTTCATACCCTTTTGTTTTATGTGCTTTTAGTGATTCATCAGTTCAGCTTTTGCAAAGACAAGCAGAGCAAGTACTAAATTTTTAAAGTGTGTTTCAGGATACTTAGGGAGGAGGAATGTTTATTATTAATCTCAGAATTTTCATCTGGCTCCTGATGGTGATTAAGGATGAAATTATATGCAAGAAGTAATAACACTCATAAGCAGCTTATTATAATTTGCAATTAAGACCAAGAAATCTCAGAGAAGCAAGCCCTGGTGGCAGACTGGAGAATGTACTGAGTGGCTTATTCACTTTTTAAAAAATGGCGAGGCTTTTCTGAACTAATTGTTTTGCTTAATTCATAGGGCACAGTGTTAGTTACAAAATAATTGAAGAGCAGGTTGAAATTGTGAGTTGACAGATCTTAGTTAAGGCTTCAGTTCTGCGTGGATGAACTGAGTTGATGCAGGTGATATTTATTGCCCTTGGTCTGGTATTGACTCAGGAAATCACTTAGAAACTCCACAGCTTTGTATCTGTAATAAATACAGGAATTGCAGGTAAACCCACATTCTCCTTTCTGTTTTATAGATTTCTTACAAGTCAGGAATACTTTCGGGGATGTGATATAGAGAACTCCCTGAAATTTGAGAGCTTTTGTATTTAGCAATAAAGAATTCTCCTGTGAGAGCGAAATTCCATCAAATGAAGCATCTGAGTCAGATACACCTGTGTAATTGAGCTGTGTTTCCTGAAGATGTACATATGGAGGGAGTAATCCCGTTCAGATAAACACATGTGCTGGTTCAGCTGACTTGAGTAGCAACCAGAGAGGGTTACCAGGGAATCACCAATGGCAGCGCAGGGCACGATTAAGGTGTTGCAAACCTGTGCTGAATCTGTTGTTGCCTGTCCCAGTAGCTACAGCCAGTGTGTGAATGCTTCCCTGTACCATGATGGCATTTTATTTCTGCTTGCATGTTCTGTGTGTATCTTTTTATACAGGCGTACTACAGAGCACGCACAAGAGCTGCGTTTGGAGGAAGGAGGATCTGTAACTATCACTCAGAAATAGCAATTTGAAAAAAAAAATTTTTAATCTAATTAAAAAATTCTGAATTACACTCAGTTTATTGTAATTGTCTTTGTGCTGTCTAGGTATGCATGTTTTACATTCCATTAAGAACATTGAAAAAAATAAAATAACTAGTATTTTTAAATGCTTCTTTAAATTTCTATAGGCACTAAGATTGACTTTTAGTAGCTTTTTTTTATGTGTTTGTGGAATTTAGTGACATTGTACAAAGCAGTGGAATTTAACGTAAACAAAAAGAACAGTTTCTGCATTGAATTACTATTTACCATTATTTCTTTCCTGCTTTTAAAACACTTCTGGAACAAGTAACAAAACATATTTATCTCCACGGGAGCCTAGCAAACTTAGAATTAAATACGTAAATACTTAGACTTTTCAACTAAGTAATCATAATAAGGCTTCAGTCTTGCATTACATATTTTAACCATCTTGAAATATTAAAGGTTTTTGGGTGGCAAGGAGTATGGTTTGATTATTTGACTTTTGAAAAATACTTTTGCTGTTGGTTTTGGCAGTGATGGTTTAGTTCCTGCGGTTCAGAACCTTGCCTTTGGAGTTTTTTTTTCCCTTTCAATTGTTGTATCATTTGGAAAATGTTGCAGGAAAGGTGGCATTGACTGCCTGGCAGTTGATGGACAGCAAAGACTGAACTGTCTTCATTGTAGCAAACAATTGGAACAGATTTACTGCATTTCTAAAGTAGAAGCTTCTAGTGCAAGCAATTATATCATAAATATTCCAGACTTTGAATCTGTCTTCTGAATTTCCAGGACTAGTAAAGATTTTGTGATTAATATAACATTAATTTGTACTTATTTGTACAATCAAATAAGTGATTATTTGTGCCATATCAAAAAACAAACTTGAGTACAAGGCAAATGCTTTGTATTTTAAGTAAACATAATCGTTTGTATGAAACTAATGGACCTGGAAGTTTTCACCATTTTTTTTAATGAAAATGTGTTTTATTTCCTCCTTGTATTTCAGCAAAAGCCTTAGTAGAGGAATTGGGCAGGGGGGGAAGGGGGAGAGGGTAGCATTAATGAATAAGGATGTGTTTTTATAAATTCTTAAATTATACATCAAAATGCTGGAAATTCAGTCCTCTGAAAATGAAAAATTAATCATCAGCGACATGTATCTGGGCTTAGAGACAGTCCCTCTCCTCGATGGAAGTCAGCACTGTGACTCAGCTGCTGCTCTTTTCAGATAAAGGGTGCGTGGGTGGTTACGCTGCAGTCTTCTCTGTAGCCTTCCCTTCTATCGGTGCCTACGGACGCGCTTCTTACACCCACGCCTGTTCTCGGGTTCCGCGCAGCAGATTAATAGTTTCTTTCCGACCCTAGGAAGATGTATACAGGAGATTCTTTTCTCTATGTGTGCAAGAGATGTGAGCTTATTGTTTTAAAGAAAGCTGTTTGTAGAGTAAAACAGACTTAGTCAGAAAGGTGGAAAAATGTATAAATAAACCAGTTAAATCTTTAATGTGAGTACCAGAACATCTCTGTCCTCTGGAAACACAAGAAATTTATCATGTTTCCAAGGTGAACTATTTTTCAGGAGGGTTGTTTTTTTTTATTAAGAAGGAAATAGTAGAACAAAAGTCAAACTCATTTTTTTATGCTAAAATATCTTACTGTATCTTAAAATCTATCAGATGTTTTACTGAAACTGTAATAGATAACTGTCCGAATCTTCAGGAGGTGACAAGTGGAGAATTGAGGAAGATCAGGATTCGTTGAGTTTTTGGGAAGACATATTTTTCTGGAAGGTTGCTTTTTTTATTAAGAAGGAAATAATAGAACAAAAGTCAAACTCATTTTTTAATGCTAAAATATCTTGCTGTATCTTAAAATCTATCAGATGTTTTACTGAAACTGTAATAGATAACTGTCCGAATCTTCAGGAGGTGACAAGTGGAGAATTGAGGAAGATCAGGATTCGTTGAGTTTTTGGGAAGACATATTTTTCTGGAAGGTTGCTTTTTTTATTAAGAAGGAAATAATAGAACAAAAGTCAAACTCATTTTTTAATGCTAAAATATCTTGCTGTATCTTAAAATCTATCAGATGTTTTACTGAAACTGTAATAGATAACTGTCCGAATCTTCAGGAGGTGACAAGTGGAGAATTGAGGAAGATCAGGATTCGTTGAGTTTTTGGGGAAGACATAGCAGATGTTATGCACTGTCTGGGCCCTGCATTGCTGTGTCATTCCAAATGGAATAAAAAGGAAAAATGTCTATTAAAAATGTCTACTACTGGTGTTATACAGTCTGGCAGATGTTAGTTCTTGTTGAATTGAGTCTTAGTTTGCTTTCTTTTTTTTAGTTTTTCTTTTTAGTTTGCTTTCTTTTCTTTTCTTTTTTTTTTTTTTTTTTTTTTAGAACTAAATTATATCCAGGCAGATACTGACCTAGGAAATTACTTAGAAATACCAGAACTTCATATTTCTGATAAATATGGGAATTGCAGGTAAACCTATATTCTCATTTTTATTTTACAGTTTTTTTGCAAGTTTAAGTAATTTCTTGGGCCAACACCAGTCTGTGTATAGATAGAATGACAAAAATTGAAAAAATATAGTGACCTGTGCCCCACTGTTTGGAGATCATTGCGAGTGTGTTTGTGCACTCGTTCTCATCCATTCAGAGTCTTCCAGGGGATCTGGTGACATGTTAAGTCTGTTATGAATTTACTGTATGAGTCTAACCTTGCAACTCTTGGGGTTTTCCTAATCAGCATTAGCGTTTTAGTGGATAGAATGCCACTGACCAAATATTTTAGCCAAATTCAATCCAGACTCTGGAAAAACGATGTCCAGCCAAAGTCCCAAGTTTCTGCTTTGTATCCATGCAGTAGGTCAGTAACTGTTGATTAGCTTTTCCTCGTGCTCCTGTTGGAAGCTGTATCCATGCTTAGCAGTTTAAACCAAAACTACCTTTTTTGATTTACACATCATCGAATACCTGCCCAGTTTTTACTTTTTATAAACATTCCCCTTCTCACTACAGTCGCTGGGCAGATTTTTTAATGCTCAAAATTTTGTTTCCTAATTGATTTCTTGCAAATTAATAGAGTAAGTGTAGCGGTTTGAAAATACCTTGGTGGTGCAGGTATTTTAAGCAATGTTTTGTACAAATTGGGCATGCAGCGAAGATCTTCATTTTCAAGATGGTGCTAATCTGATGGCTTTATGGGGTTTTATAGAGAGTGTCCATTGGGAAGGTATTTGGGGTGAGATCCTGAAAGATTTAGAAGGTTGCAGCTTTAGTTTGTTCCCTATATGAATGTTTAAATGTTATCTAACAGATTATTCTCACTTCTTATAGGCTTCCTTGGCAAAACAAACAGGAAATTCCCCATGCTTGATATCCTTTTATAATTTAAGTAATTAATTTGTTGGTTCTGAGCTGATTGTAAAATAGTTTTCCCAAGTTGCCTGCTCTTAAGAAATGTTTTCGTGTAGTAAGATGTTGAACTATGAAAGAACTGGCCAACTTCTATTCCAGATAAATTTTCTCTGGGAATTTATTCAGACAGGTTCTGATGACTGGTAAGATGATACTCTCAGTCCCTGGGTCCCATTTAGATAAATAAGTGGCAGTAGATACAGATAGTTTTAGCAAATGTTTTATTGCAGCCAGAAGGAGTGGTATTTCAGATTGAGTTCTCAGTAACATCAATAATATTATACTTTGGGTTGCAGAGAGTAATTTTGGATTGAAAAGATTTATTCATAAATCACAGATTTATTCAGTTTTAGTTCAGACAGGCAGGCATTAACAAATTCCCTGTTGTTTACTGATTGAAATCTTGAAGACATGAACTTTGAGTCTTCTTTCAATTCTTGTAGCATATCATTTTCTTTTACACTTGTTTTTTGTTCATATTTTCTTCAGATTTTGTAATTTTTCACATTTTTTTACTTTTCTAAGTGGCATTCAGGTTTTTATTTTGGCAAGATTATCTTTACTTTTCAAATGTATGTTTAAAACTTCAGGGTTTTTTTACTATTTCAAACTCTGTAATGAGAGAAGTTTTGCCTGATGCAACATTCACTGCACTGCATCTGGTAGCAGTATTTCAAAGCTTATTCTTAAGTAATCAAGATATGCTACAGGTATTGCCATTAAAGAGTGTTTTGAAAAAATGTTGTTAGTATTTATAGTATTTTTACTGTTTGTAAAGCAAAAACTGTACCGTGTTGAATAACAGGCTGTTTTATCTGAGTCTAAAGGTAACTTTTATATCTAATTTTTTTATAGGAAGGAAGGAACAAAAACTTAATGACAATATTAGCAAAGAATTAATCTTTCCTTTTGATTTCGTTTGCCCATAAATCTTACAAAATCTTTGAAAATTTCTGCATGTAAAGCGTGCAATTTAACCTTTTTGATATATTTTCTTTTAATGCAATAAAATGAACAATTTGTGAATTAAGACCTTTGGGTTAATTCTATAATACATGTAGTTGTCAGATAGAGACCACAGGAGCCTTCTCCAAATCTCTAGGAGGAAGCAGTCATCTATAAATTAGTCAAACTCTTATTTAGTGGTGGAAATGACTTTAAATGCTGTGAGTAAAGAAGACAAGTTGTTGAATGTTCTATTCTGATTAATTTGTGTTTCTGTCAAGAAGTCTTTTACCCCAACTGAACCATTTCTCTCAACATTGCAGACTATGTTTGTTAGAAGTAAAATGCAAGTTTATACCATTACTGTTAGGAGAACTGTTCTGCACCTTGGCACCAAGACTTCAGCCAGTGTTTGATGACCTCCCTTATAGAACTATCTGAGGTGTGCCACTTTATAATACTACAGTTACAAGTAGTAAAATGTGGTATCTCTCAGGAAGTGAGTTTTCAGTTATATATAAAATAGTTTTTAATATATACCTGAATGATATAGCATAACACGATACAACATAATTGTAAGCTTGTACATTTTGACAATTTTGTCTCCTACTCCCCTTGTCATTACCTTCTGCGACGGGTGTGCACAATTAAATAGCGATGTACGTGAGTGGTGCTGGGTCACAGGTGCTCCAGGTGTATTGTCCTTCAGCAGTGCCACAGTGACTCTTGAATTGTGGCTGTGCTGCAAAATAATTTGTCTTCATCTGCAAAAGGAGCCAGAAGGGGCTGCTGCCAAAGCCAAGGTTATTGGGTTCCACTTGGCCAATGTACTACTGGGTAGTATGTAAAATGCTTTCATGAGCTATTTAATAGAAAGCAGAAACGTGGCAGTAGAACAGGTTACAGTGTCAATGTTTTGAGCTGTACCTTCTGCAGTGTTTATCTCATCTATGGGAACTCAGCAGTAGCTGAGTGGATGTTATAGCTTCTACAAGCACGGTGATACTGGCTGCAGCAGCCTTACCATCAGCATGGTGAGCTGCACAGTGCAGAGTGTTAACAACTACAGTTAAGGATGGTCATTCAGTTTTCCTCTCTGAAGTATCAAAATGCAACATTTAGTGGGATTTTTGAAAATGGTGTGGCTTTACACAGCAAATGAATTTGATGTCCTGGTTGCAGAGTCCACGTGAATTATTCAGGCATTCCGCAAACAAACCTGAGTGTGTTGATGTTCATCCTTCAGTTTAGGGCTCTGTAAGTCGTGTTTTGCTTCTCTCTCAACTCTTGATAAATTTCTGTTATGTCTCTCTTGTGTTTGGATTCTACTTGCTTACATTGACTATGGTTATTAGTATTTTAGTGACTTCATACATCAGAAAATAATGAGTTTGTAGTTATGTTCATTAACTTTTAGAATGGCTCTGATATAAGATTTAAATTAACTTTCTTCCTGTTTTGTAGAAAATGCCTCTTTCTCTTGGTACAGTATTGCTGGTTGTAGCCTTCACGAGATTTTTTGGAGAGATGGCAGAGTAAGAATTGGGAGGCAGAACTGTTGGCATTGCATTTTGGCAGTATCCTCTTCAGATAACACTGTCAGCTCATCTCAGTTAACAGTTCCTTATAGTGTAGGTGACAACTTCAGCCTTCCCAGTTACTGCTTAGTTAACAGTAGACGTTGAATTGTTTATTGGTTTGTTTATTTTAGCAAGCATTTTGTCCTTCTCACAAGTGCTGTGCTTTTTGTGGGCTTCTGTTGTTCTGAAGGTGACCCTCTGGAAAACACTAGAATCCCAAGCTACAGTGATATAGGTGAAGAAGAGGAAAAACGGGAGAATGCTTTTTTTTTTTTTGGATGGGTCAAAGAGTATAATAAAAATAGTAACACTTTTTATCTTTTGGAACAGATATGTTGTAAGTGGCTATCAGTCTCTTCAAAACTATAGTAAATGTGGAATTTTATTTTGAAAATTCTTATTTCAAAGAGCACATTTTTGCCTTTTCAAGAAGATGGTGATATAGACACTGGAATTATGCTTATGTGTAGGTATAACAGCAATTATAAGAAAGTCAGTAAGCAATTTACACATAATTAAAAGTACTGATGCTTATTTCTGTAACTTCTGTCATTGAATGTGATTTCAGTCTCTTCTAAATAAATGAACTGCTTAATTTTAAATTTGACAATCTTAAACAGAAAGTATTAGTTGTTGTGCACATACTCTATTCACAGAAGTTCCCTGTATCTCTTGTGTAAGACTGGTATTAGAAATAAAACTAAATCATACAGGACTGAGCCAAGAATCTATAGAAAAACAGAACAAACAATTTAGATATAAATTTTTTAGCTTTGTCCATTCAGACAGCTCACATACAGGGGCAATGGGAAAAATCTTTTTTTAATTAGCTCATATTATGAGAAAGAACCTTGTTGTTTTGTCAAAGCATTGCTCAATAAAAGTGACTTAGAGCTCTGTTTTCAGCACATCAGCTGCCTTCTTCTGAAGTGGCACATTCCCCCAGAGTGATTTCTAATTTTCCTGGTGGTAGTTAGGCATTTTGGGACAGGTCCATTGCACCTCTGTTAAAGAATGGTGGAGATTGGGTAGCAAAAACAGATGTGGATTTGTTCTGAAGGTACAGTTGTGTCTTTTTGTTTGTTTGTTTTATTCTTTAAGGAATAGTAGAATTACCAAGGGGAGACTGTTTACTTGTGTGTACTTAAGAAACAACAGCTGAGCAGTGGAGGTTGTGTCATGAAGAGACTGAAACAGTTTTTCTGAGGAAGTTCATAGTTCATTTGCAAGAAGCTCTGTCTTGAGAAGCTGTTGGTGCAAGAGGAAAACACCTTCTTTTTCTCAGTGTTATTTCTTGGCTTTCCTAGTGAACCACTACTACATGAATATAGGCTCAAAACTGAATTTTCATCTTATAACTTCTTTCCAGGTTATTCCTTCTAGTAGCAATCATTTACCTTAGCTAAATGGTTTGTGAAATATACGTCAAAGTTTATTGTGAAAATAAAATTCTCCAGTAACGTTTGTGTTTAGGTGGATTTACATTACATGCAAAGATTTTTCTTGGATCGTTTAGAAACAGCATTCTTGACAGTCATAGAATCATGGAATGGTTTGGGTTGGAAGGGACCTTAATGCCCATCCAGTTCCAAACCCCTGCCATGGGCAGGAACAGCTCCCACTGGATCAGGGTGTTCAAAGCACCATCCAACAACAGAGTGGTGGATCGAAGTTTAGGTGAGTAAAATACTAAGTACTGCTTAGAGGCACTCAAATACTGTTACCTTTACATAATAGAACTTCCCTCCCACTGTTTGTAAGTTGGGTGTAGAAAATTGTTGCTTCAGACTCTACAGATGACATCTTCAGTTGATTTGTACCTCTCCCATTCTGTTTATGCCATAGTTTGTCTCAGTAACTTGTGTTCCCTTTGGACTCTATAAAAAACAATATAAAGGTTATCTAAAGTAAGCAGGTTTAATGCATTGACCTATATAACACATGCACGACTCCCACCAGCCTTCCAGGCAGTTTGTTTAGGAGTTACTGTCTGGATCAAATCTTAGGTTGTCTGCTTTTCCTGACATCCTTAATTCAAATTCTAAACTGCTTCCTATGCTGTTAGAATGTATGAAGCTGTGTAGAGAAATGATTGCGTAAAGGGCGGTGTTGTAAGAACAAATACCTTTTGATTTTATGTGTAAAAACGAGACAACAGTTTCTCCTGGTAATGGGAATGTTATTCCAGAATAGATCTACAGTGAAAGCCAGGAGGCAGAATTACATCCACTTTTGAAACAATTTATGATATGGTTTCCTGCGTAGTGATGTGTATGTTCAAATATTTCCTTTAATCCAGTATTTTTCCTTATATAAGCAATATATGTGTTTGCTAATGTAGGCGTCACGAAGGGTCTAAATGCATAGAAAAAATGATTGGATTAAAAAAAAAGGCTGATCTGATAATGGGCTTAAAACCAACATATTTAACTTAATTTACTTTGTTGAGGAAATTAAATATTCAATTTAAAGAGAGAGTCTGTATTGATTCAGAAGTCAGCCTGAAGGTTTAGTTGTTCATTGATGTCTTGCTGTTCTTGTGTGTGACTTAAAGGGATGCAATCACAACTTCATGAGCTGTTAGTTTAGTAGCTCTTCTGGTGACAAACCTGGGAAAGGTTGCTTATCCCCAGACCCTCACAGTAACCTTGGAGCTGTAGTGAGCTGTAACTTTATGAAATGAGTACATTCAAGAAATTAAAAAGGGACTTGTGATTCTCTTACGTGCTTGTATTTTTTGAACTCTACGAGTCTGCCTTGCTTTTGCACAAGCCAATGTACAATTACATCGATTATTTTTTAAGAAGACAGTTTTTGACAGCAAAATTTGCTCATAGTGCCAGGAGGCTGTTCTTGCTTTTTTTTTTACTGCATTTTCTCCTAATTAACATCAGCATTTGATTGCTAATGTATTTAGTAATGTCAGGATAATCAAAGGAAAGTTTCAGTGAGTGTGATTATTTCCAAAAACTGCTTGTCTGTTTCGGCTAACACCGCATTAGTTGTATGTAATATTTGTTTCTGCTTCTGATTACTGTGTGCATTCTAGTAAGTATATATTCTTGGAATAAAAGTAATATTGCATGAAAAATTGCGTAGAACTTTGGGGAAAGGTATACAAAAAGTTTTTTGCAATGATTTGAGAAACAGATGGAACTCGTACTTAATGTTATGTATAGTATTATTTATAAATAACACAAATACTGTGTATTTGTATTTTATTTGTGATTTTTAAAAAAAATTGAGATGTATTTATTTATCCAGATATATAATGGGCTTTGTAACAGAGGAGGTTCTCATACGTTGGGAGTGAGGATTGAAGTGCAGAGATGGGCCAGCTCAGTAGTTGCTACTGAAGCTGTTAAGACGGACAGATTCATTTAGAATGCACCTCAAGCAAATGGTAATTCAATTTGAAGATCAGATTGCAAAGATCAGGTGACTTTCATTACTCAGAGAAATGTATTTTTTTACAGCTGATTCTGTACTTGAAAAAAATATTCCTGAAATAATATGTATTTTCTCTAAAGACAATGGGAGATGATTTTTCCAGGCAACGAATAAAATGAGAAATGAGAAATATTGAGTACAGTCATTCTAAGTTTAAAAGAGAAGAACGTTGTTTAACATACGTATTAGCAGAGAAGTAGATTCTAATGTATGCCCATGGATTGTTGCACAAGTTTACATTTGTTTTTATCTCCAACAATTTTGGTCTCAAATCCCACTAACTGAAAAAGGATTATTCGCATTATGAACTGTCAGGGATGTTCTGCTTGAGCAAATAAATGTCTTATTACCAGTAAATATGTTTCAGTAGGCTGCAGTTCTAGACAAATTTGGAAGAAACAGCTGGCATTTGATACAAGGGATTTAGAAGAGAATTTTAAATGTACATGAAAGAGTCTTCATATTCATAGTCTTGAATTTAAATTGTTGCCTTTGAAATTAGAAGAATTTAAAATAGGCTGCAAAATATGAGTTCGTCTGTGCTTGGAAGAACAGGCTGCAGTTCCTTGCTGAAGTTGTTTACATGGAGGATGGAGCTGCTGACTGCTTTGGTTGCTCATAAACTCGATTTATCCAGGACAGGCAAGCAAATGCTAAGAAGTCTGACTCTCTCTTCTTACTGAAAAGAACAGAGATGCTGCTGACTTTGCAGACCATCTACTGGTACGGAATGTGAATTTCAAAAAGCTTGAGAAATGCTTTTTTTCATGGTCAGCTGTGCAGCACCAAATTCCATGAGAGAGAAAAGTGAGAGGTGATCAATGCCGTGGGACAGTTTTCATACAGAGCTCATGGGTTGAGCACCAAAGGGGAAGAGGGGGCCAAAATATTTTTTCTTCTTCCTTCAAAAAGAAAATTCATGCTTCTGCTGTAAATATTGTTTGGAAAGATAATATTTTGTTGTCTGCCTCCAAATAAGAGGGAATTGTGAAAGCGAAACTTCTGAAAAGAGAAAAGGAAAAATTATGAAAACTTATCTGCAGTTTAGTTCAGCATCTCAGTGTAATTTGATCGTGTTTTTACCATGTTTTGGTTTTCATAATTATACCAATATCTAAAAGAGATAGAATTGACAGAACTAAAAATTCTCTCACTTGTAAACTCATATGAGGTATTTTATTCACTTTCTAAAAACTTTTCATTTTTATCTCCATGACTGTACTTTTTTCTCCAGTAGGTTTACAGTGAGGGAAAAAAATGAAGAGTTCTGTTGATAGAACAGGATATCCCAGCAGTGAAAAGTGAAACCTTAAATCTTTGGTTCTGAGTGTATAAACACTAAATTCTCATGAAAAAGATTATGTGGTTTCCCAAATCATCAATAGAAGTAAAGCCTGATATAATATCGCCACTTAAGAATTAAGACTTGCGTAACAAGTTGATGATGGTAAAACCAGTACCTCTTTTTTGAAGCTGAAGGTATCATTTCTCTAATAAATTTTTTTTTGCTAGCTATGTGCAATGACTGAACGTGTATGGAAACATTTTGCAGTGGGTGTAGGTTTCAGGTAGTGACACCTTCTCCCTGTTGTATTACTGGGTTGTGTTGTTCTGTAGAGTTCAGTGGTAACCTGGGCGTTAGAAGAAGACAGGGAGGTAGGAATAAAAAGCCAGAATACTTCCCTTCCAGCAATGCACTCAAGGGTTTAGGGCATCATTGTCATCAAACGCGGTGTGCGTGTTAAGATTGGCTTCTCCTACCATGTGAGACCAAATCAAGGCCAGGAGGACCATTGGCATGACCCAGCATGTTTGTACTTTTAAATATTCATCCGTATTTGCAGATCTTATTTTTTAATCTTTTTAATCATCTGCAGATATTTCAGTGTATTTTTTAATGTACTTACGTTTTTATCTCCTTTCAGTAATGCTGTGATATAGTTTTAGAGGTTGACTGAAAGCTTTTTAGTGTTTAAATGGCTAAATGATAGGAAAAAGTTCTTTTTTGTTTAGAGACCCTAAATCAACAATGCTGCATGTTTATTAAGAAAGAAATACTGCATTTATTTCAAGATTATTTCTAGCATTTTGCATCCAGGTCCTTGCCTGTACTCCAACTGAAAGAGGAAATAAAAATGGTGCATTTGTCCTTTTAATACTGTAAATGTTTTCGGTCGGGGTTCTTCCTTTCCTTTGCTCTGTTTGTTAAGTGTGATTGCGTGATTGTCTGTGTTTATTTGGATTTTGTTCTTCCCTAACAAGCTATTTCAATTAATTTCTGTTGGTGAGGTTTGTATGTCTACTTTTGAGAAAAGTGTCAAGGTAGTGTGAGTTCTGAAAAGTATGTCCTAAATAACAAAAGAACAATGTTGATGCTGCAAAAACGCTTCCTGAGAACTTGACTGCCATAAGTTGCCTTCCCGCAAAAATATGGAATGCTACCTGTTTCTTCAGGTGTTCTTTATCAGGTCTAACTTGGCATGATGTGTCATCTTCAATTGATCAGATTCCAGCTCTAAGAGCCTTCCTACTCCACGCTGGCTGGAAGTGGATCTCCAGTCCTGCCGTGTGAGTTGGGTTGGTTGGTTTGTTTTAATTCTCAGGTTCTCTAGGCAAATGGAAACTCTGCTCTCCTTGCTAACTGTACTTCCAGAATTATGTTCCTTTCAGTCCCTGGCTCAACAATCTTAGGTTTTTCTTTAGATTTAAAGTCAAATAGCGTAGCTGTGACTTGAAATGATGTACATGATGTACTAAAAGCTGCTGATCCGGAGTAGCTGAAGTTGGTTCTAGTTGGGCAGGGGTTGGTCTCTTCTCTCAGGTGACCAGTGACAGAACTAGAGGGCATGGACTCAAGCTTCGTCAGGGGAAGTTTAGGCTTGATGTTAGGAAAAAGTTCTTCACTGAAAGGGTGATTGGTCATTGGAATGGGCTGCCCAGGGAGGGGGTGGAGTCACCGACCCTGGAGGTGTTTAAAGGGAGACTGGATGAGGCACTGAGTGCCATGGGTTAGATGATGGTTGGTGTTGGTGTTAGTGTTGGGTTATAGGTTGGACTTGATGATCTCAGAGGTCCTTTCCAACCTTATGATAATGTGATACGTGGGGACATTTGTTGAGAGTTTCTTGAATTCCACTGTTACCTGGTTTATCCTTGGCATTCTGCTACTGAAACCATGAGCTGACCGAGCACGTTTTGGGGAATGTGTGCCTGTGCACAGGTCCTGTCTGTGCTGTTCTTGTAGCGCCTGTAACCTGTCTGTATTCTGTGGTCACTGCCGTATTTTCTCCGCTGCGTGTCCAGTGTCAGGGGAAGTTTAATACATGGCTTGACTCTTTAAAAGCTGCTAATTTAGCAGTGTGCAAAATTTTACAGATCTGGGAAAGGGAAGGAGAAAAATCCTGGCCTCTGATCAGCTCCTTTTCCCCCTGCTATTTAATTAATGGCTGTGACATTCACAGAGTCATTTTAATAATGTGTGCAGTAGGTGCAAGTTAGGTGCTTTGTCAGTGATTGCACTTCACAACAGGCTTGGACAAAACAAAATGAATCTCCAGCTATGATAATTATGTCAGTGTTGATGAGCCTTCTTTCTTTTCTGCAAACACTGTTCTTTGCTTTCCTACAATATACCCAACCCCGCCGCAGTTTCTCCTGTATGTTTGGTTTACTCTGCTATGAATGCATCTATTCTACATCTTCTGTTCACTTACTTTCCTGGTAATGTGACATAACAGGACATAGAAATCAGAGTTCAGTACTGACAAATAAAGATTAATTTTGTATGAGGCAAAAGATACAACTTAGGCAATTATAAACTGTGCAGATATTTGCAGTTCTGTGCATTGCTGTAAGAGTAGAAATTATTCACCTCTGAAGAATGAGCTAAGTTAGATCTCCAATAGTTTGTAATTGTCATTTCTTTGTGTTGTTTTGCAAAGTGTTGTGATACTGGCACAATATGACTTTGATAACCACTTCTGCCACAGTTTTCCATATGTCTCATGTCAATGAACAGCCAGAAGGTTTAGATTTGAATATAGGCAAATTCAGATGTATTTTAGCAAGAATAAGAATATTATATCTTTAACGGTGACTTTATACTCATAGTTTTTTAACTAATCTCCATTCTGCCATCAGGAAATACAGATCTCAGTAGGAGATTTGCATTGGCTCTGTGAAGTTGCATTTAGGAGACTGCTGTAACACATCCATTTCTTTAAAAACAATCAAGGCTTTGTATTTAGAGAATAAGAAAGAATTCACCTCTCATATGATGATGCTGGACAAATACGCAGTCAAGGTATGTTTTGTGGGAGTTGGGATTATGAAGATGACGTACAATGCTTGATGCCTTTTTTCTTCCTAGAGTTTATAATACAGAAGTGTACCTGCTGTCATATGTGTGTAGGAGAACAGAGTAGAAACTGTGAATTATGAGCTGGTTTCACTGATCCAGATTGGTACTCTGGGCTTATCCAGAGTGAAGGACATTCCAGTCCTAGTATTACAAATTATTCTCACACAGGATATTTCTTGGTGTTAAAGTTATTTCCTCTGGTGAAATACTCGGTCCTTATATACTAAATTCTTCTGTGAGGAGGAAAAACTTTTCCATTTTTAAAATATTCTGATTTTTAAAAGACTTTTTGTATTAATGATGTCATTGATAATCTAATAAATCTAATCTGGAGACTGCTAAAGCTGCATAAATGCTCAATTTTCTGTGGATAACCACGTTTGTATCATATGTATTTGATACTGATGTATTATTTGTGTATTTAGATTCTTTACCCTGTGTCTCATACCTTTGAAAGCCACTGGAGCCACATGCAATTCAAGCATCCAGGCCTGCTGGCTTGCCCAGTTCCCTTTGCAAGGTAACTGAATTTTGAAAGCACTCTCCCAATATATACATTGTTCTCATACATTGCTCAGAACCAGCTGATGTTGATTTTAGGCATCACCGACTCAGGAAAGCATCAAGGGTTAAACTTTGGCACTCAGCTTTCCACATGAGCAAGCTTTGTCATAGGGTTTTGTCATCATCTGCAGAGGTACAAGCCTGAGGATTTGCAAAATTGGAAGTCAAGATGCAACTGTAATTATGCTGCTAAACTATGTCATATCTGCAGATATAAATGATTAAAGAAATCATTAGATACCAATTTTTTTAAGGCTTTGTAGAATGCGTTATGAAAGGAGAATATGTGAGATTTTTGCTCTGTGCTTTTCACCCTGCATTGTTATGTCCCAGGGACTGGTGCTGTCTGCAGTGGTCCTCTGTAGGCAGACTGTCAGTTCTTTGCAGTAGTAGAGGACAGCAAGATGGAAGCAAGAGAGGGAAAAGGATTTGTAAGAATTGGGGTTACTGGTAGGAGAAAAAAGATGAAAAGCACAAGGGCAGAAAACAAAAAAAATCTCCCGTGTTTTTCCTTTCATAATGCTTTTATGGATTTAGGAGTATTTGGTTTATTTTGCCTATTAGGAAAGAAGACTCAGTCCAAATTCAGTTTGTTATAAGTCTTTCCATCAGTGATATGCATTTATAAATTTCTCAAAATCCATTACAGTTGCTGTGAACAAAGACAAATAAATTGCCTTTTTAGTGTGTGCCAGCCTCCAGTTCAGGAAAAACAATTAAATGAGTGAAGAGCAGAGCTGCTAATAAACTGGGAGATTTCGGCATAAGCTCTGTTTGCAATATAGGAGCTGTATTCATGTCTAAGCAGAAAACTAGGGTTTGAATGACCATTTCAAGGTACCTAATCCTGTTTAAGCAGAACATAAAATGCTAAGGGCCATGTCTGCCATTGGAAAATCTAAAAAAACTGCCATTGCAGCTACTGCAAAGATGGATCATAGCAGTGACAAAGGACTTGTTGTTAAAATACACAGCAGGAACACAGGGGAGGAATGGAAATTATTTCCTTATTCTCATGGAAGGGCAGGTTATAGCTCCCAAAGTGTTGGTAGAAAAATTAAATTAAATACAGTCTTTTCTGCTTGCAATTCACTTGATAAGAACTGAGGTCAGGAAGGGAAACCAATCCTCCACAGCAGTAACTGTCCACCTGCTTAACTGAGTCATTTTGTAGCTCCTCTGTACACAGATTGCTTACTCAGTTGCAGCTGTTTGAGTAGAATGGGGATGGAGCTCTCTCTGATACACTGGTGATTGTATTTAAAGCTGTGATGAGTAGGTGCTTGATGCATTTCCATTTCCCCTGGCTGAAAAATTGGCTCATGGCAAGAGGAATGTGAGCTATGCTTTCAGCAATTTATTTCTTGAAATAACTGTATTATATGGCATTGAATATATCCTCTTTTCAAAAAGAGGAGAAGCCTTTATTTCACATATTAATTTACGGAAAGCATTAATGAGAATTGGCTTAAGCATATAATTATTCTACTGAAATATGTTTTGTATCTTAGACTTTGCTGTAGCTGCATAAGTTACTTGGTCTGGTTAATGAGAAATGATTAAAATAATACCAAGCATGTGTCAGAATGGTCTGATACTGAAAGAAAATTTAAAACTGTGTGTGATGCTAGAGAAAGGGGTTTGCTTGCACTCATGCACTTGATTCAGTCTACCCAGCTGTACTGCTCTGAGCCTTTTGTTAGAGATCATGGTAAGGTTTTGCCCTTGATATACCTTTTCTGTTGAGAGTGGTTTGTGTCATAATGACCTGTAGGAGCCTGATTTTTTTGAACCTTCTGAATGTGCTAGATGCTGTGAAAGCTCAGAGTGAACACGGTCCTTTTCCCTTTTCAAGTGAGCTTTGCTTTTAAAATACATTGTCACTTCAGTACAGGGAGATGAGTTAAGGAATATTTTTAAATAATTGTGCAGAAACAATATCAAATGTGCTCAAATGACATTTCTTGTCTTTGTCCTTTTACTGGTCAGCATTGAGAAGAGTCTGGCTCCATCTTGGGTACTCCCTCACATCAAGTGTTTATACACATTGATAAGGTCCAACCCCAAGCTGACTGGTCCTCATGTCCTTGGAACCTGCTCATATGTCCCTTCGTGGTCTTCATGGTCTTTTGCTGGACCTGCTCCAGTAACTCCACATCCTCCTTTTCTCCCTTCCTCTGCATCCTAAGAAATTATTCCTGCGACCTGTAACAGCCACAAAAAAAGGCTGGCAGCTGTAAAAATCATGGTGGAGCCTCTTAATAGAGATAATTGTGATTTTTTTGAGGATTCCTTGATTTTTTGTTAATACAAGTGATGTGTTCTACTAAAAATTATTATTTTTTTTGTATTTGTGGTTGGCTGTCATTTAGATTCAATTGGATCTTAAGAACAAACTTTCTGGCACATTCATGAGGTCTTTCTCATAAAACATCGCATATTTTATAATGTGTGGACCTTAAATTTATTTATCTGCATACAGGACTGAAATTCTTACGATGATAATCCACCACACTGGGATTTAAGGAACAACCTTTTGAAGTTATGGGACAGGATCCTAGGTTTTGGCAATAAAGTTGTTATTTTTGTTTTATGAAACTGATTTTTACAGTTTCCAAGCAGATAAATTGCCTGTTGATGTGATTTGCTTCTGAGAGCCAGAGGCATCTCCAGGAGAGAGTTTGTTACTAGTTTTCATCCAGGCAACTGTTTTGATTCTTTAGACCATAAAATGTAGAAGCACATAGTTTTCTTCAGAATAACATACAGTTTAATAATTACATACAAATTTGCAAAATAATTGTACTGAGTTTGTTTAATGTAAGAAAGTACAAGGGGGAGGACAACTGTTTTGGAAAGGACATGGAAAGATAAGGGAAGTGGAGAAGACCAGGTCTTTTTACCTAAAGGCCTTGTTCAAGCTATGTAATGAAAATTACTGAAATCATATGCTTTCAACATATGAAACAATTTGGAAAGAAGTATTCTCTCTTTCTACCCAGTGCAAAAGTTGATCTTCTGAATTTCTCTGCCAGAGTGACAGGATAAATACTGCTTTTGCAGGTGGCAGGGACCTGACCCAACAGATATGTTGTGTTGAACTATTAAATGCTGTTTTCCTAGGACCGTGTGACAGAAACCCCTGGTTTTTGCAGATACAGTTTTTCTTTTAAAAAAGCAATAAACTTCTGAAGTTTAAAAATGTCTGCTGTCAAGATTCAACCTTAGAGGAATGTTTTCAAAGTACCTTGCTTAATCTGTTGTATATTTAGAGTGCCTTTTCTCTGTGTGCTGATCAGTTATTGCAGCATTGTCTGGAAGCTGGGATGCTTGTGTGGAATATCAGTGCGTAAACATTCCCAAACACCCACAGTTTTATTACACATGTTTTTGTGTATACTTTGTATTCCAATGCAAAATTACTGACCTTCCTTGTTTTTATTTAGTATTAACGTGTCATTAGCAACTGTTTTTATGCACAGGTCTGAAGAAAGCTTAAATGCTAGGGGTTGTTATGAATAAACAGTAGAAATACATTTTACTTACAAAAATACTTAAAACATCAACATAAAATAGTAATCATTGAGTGTTTTGTAGTTACTTGTGGTAAGCAGGGGAATGTCTGGAAAGTATATTTGAATAGAGGTGGGGAAGGGACTGCAAATAAAATGGCACAAAGCTGAGCAGGGGCCAAACCAAAGGGCCAGGGTAGAGATAACATGATTGGCTTTTTACATGTGGCCGTAACGGAGCTGAGCTCCTGGTTCTGGGGAAGAGAGGCAGAGAAATCCCAATGAAATGCTGTTTGACTTCTCCAGTGAAGCAGAGACCAGAACTTCCTTTATGTTCTGTTAAGGACAAAGTGGATACCATTTACTTCAGTTTCTTGGTTTGCATAGAATGTGCTTGCAAATACTTATGAACTGATCAAACTGCAGTATTTAATAAGGGATACAATTCTGCCCTGTCTGGCATGGGCTAATTCGGTGCAGAGGTTACTAAATTCTAGTTACAGTTACATATTCCATATAGCTGTGACCAAAGAGAATGAAGCTTGAAATAGGCTGGGAATTATTGTGAAGGAAGGGCGTTGAGTCAGACCCATAGTTGTCTTGGTGATCACAGGACTTCCTGGCAGAGATAAATTATAATTCTTTAATATATGCTGATAATCTGATTATAGTGAATAAATCTTTTCCCTCTTGTCCTATACTGCTTGTTTTGTGAAGAGTGATTATATTGTAACTCAAGTCAGAGGATCAGATTAAAAATCAAGTGTGTTCTGTTCTGGGGGTTGGATTTTTTTTGTTCTTTGCGTTTGGTTTTTGGTTTTTTTTTTTTAATTTTATTTTATTAAGGATAAAGTTAACAAAATTCACTAGTATTATTTAGATGTGAAGCAGGAAGATAATTATTTGTCTACATTCCACAGAACTTCTATATGTCTTTTAGTACCTGTCTTTCCTGGTCTGTAGTACAATTTATTCTGTGGGCTGGAAAGCTGGTTTTGGTAGTGAACAATTGAGTGCTACAGATTAGCTTCCAGTAGGACAATTTGACATTTGGGCTTCTACATTTTATGGTTTTGCTTGCAGCAGAATTTTTCCTAGTACTGACTAACCAGATAAAACTCTTATTTTTATTTCAACTGAGAATGTGTAATTAGGTCAGCTGTAATTTCCATGTGTTGTGCTCAAGGGAACAATGTAAGCCATTTTTCCACTGACTGTGTAGAAGCTCAGGTCTACATTACCAAAGCGTTTAAACCAAAGGGGAAGAGGTTCTTGCCCCTGGCCCCTGTGCAACAATTCCAGTTAGTGAGAAGGGTGTGCAGAGTGTTCCAGTTTCCAGTAATCTGTGTCTTTGTTGAATTCCTCCAGCACAGAAAATCACCTCAGAAACATAAGTAAAAGGACCTACTAATATTCACTAAATCTGGTGACACTGAAAGATGTTTGCCATTTCGTGAATATTAACCACGGGCTTTACTGGTGTTTCTATGAAAGGAAAAAAAGAAGAAAAACAACCCCCAGACAAGTTTATGGCAGGATCTACTTCTGCTACACATAATATATTTGCATATATTTTCCATACACAGCATATGGTAATTATTCAGATTGCAACAGCCAAGCGTCAGGAGCTTCTGTTACTTATTTCTAAGTATAGCTCTGATAGAGTGCTGTGCTGATCAGCTTTAGGAAAGTTTTCATTTGTTTCATGCCTCAATATTCATTATTCAAACTCCTGCCCATTTCAGCTGTGGAGAGCTGAGTCATTTGCATTTGAACATTTTGCCTCCAGTACTCAAATATTTTTTTTAAAAAAGGCATAAATGAAATACAAGGAAACTGGATCACATCTCTTATGGCTAAACTGGAGCTGTATTACAGAGGTGCAGCAGTGGGCTGTTTGCCTTAAACTTAACAGAGTGCTTGGTTTTATCTTCAACAATGCTATGCCTTTATTTGCAAACTTGAGTTTTAAGTGCTAGCCTTCATTTGCTTCCATGGTACTTAAATACTTAACATTTGAAAGCTATCTTAATAACAGAAAATAATTTCTAATAATTCCTCTGTTGCATTTCTAGAAGTGGAGTGGTACATAAAAACAGAATTTTGTGGTCCTGTTAATAAAACCATTCATTAATTTGCATGACAGTTCTATGGATTTTAAAATGTCTGAGTCAACTTTCAGCTACCAACTTCAAAGGAGAAATATTCAGTTCAGATTTAATTAGAGTGTATGAGTCAGCTCACCAGCTTTCTGGAATGTGCTTTTTATCAAGGGGAGAGCAGTGCTGAAGCTCAGGATGTTTTTGAAAACAGAAATGATACGGATAAGTTAACTATGAGGAAATTATAGCCACATTAAAGTATACATATCTTCAGGGTAGTGCAGCTTTTTGGCTTCCCGTGGTAAGGTATTATTAGAATCTTCTTAGACTTATCCAGTAACGTAAACTCTTACCCAGTTTGCAGAAAACCCATCAACTAAAGTAACAGTCCTGTACAGAAAGCCTATGGCAATGAAAGAGAGTAGAATGCACGTGACAGAGAGACAGGAAGCTCTTCCATGGCAATGAACTGAATTTATACATTGATAACTTAGTAATCTTGAAAATGTCAGCCATTGTAAAGTCTGTATTTGTATGCATAAAATTTATAAACCTACATAAACATATAATTGGTAGATATGTAAATGGTTATAAAACATATAAAATACATACAATTCATGTAGCAGTTATGTCCAGTATATAAAGAAAAGAGCACACGATGCAGTGTGATATTTTATTTTCAATACTGTATTCAGAAGAATGCACCAACCCTTGGTTTTCTTGCTGTATCAAAAGTCAATTCTTGGTTTATTTTACATAGCTAATACCTTAAGTTAGGCAGAATACTGTATTCCATGGGTAAACAAAGAGGTACTCAAGCATGTGTCCACATTAGTTCATAGACAGAATAAAATGTGACAGAATACAACAGGATGGGGTAGAGGAGTAAAGGAAGTGACCTGTAGAACTGAGGCAGCAGAGAAAGTCACAGTGAAAGATAAGAGCAGCACATTTGGTCTGGAATGGGAGAAATGACTGTGTGAAATGAAGAAAAATTGGGAAAAAAAAAGGGGGAGAAAGGGTGTGTTATTACTGTGTTGTAGCACTACAAATATCAATCATTTATTGTATGGAAAAATAAGAAGAGAAACAAATGTCTCAATGTCAGATGTGTTGAATTTGCAAGGAAGCATCTTGACAGCGATCTTTGTGTGATGCCAGCCCCAAGGGAGGATGAACCTTTATTGGACACAGCTATGTCCTGCACAGTCTGACTTGCAGAGTTTATCTCATCATCCCAGAAAACTGTCAGTAACTGTATGAGTGAAATATGCTCTTATTGGGAGTCAGAAGATGTTTATAGAATTTTTCTTTGTTATTTCTGTCATACTGTTGTAAGAGCTTCTGTTTGCCTGGGCATCAACTTATAAAGCTAAGGGTAAAGAAATTACAGTATTTGGTTCTCACTGCCTCATCTTTTGTAGATGTCTACAAGAAGAAAGTCTAAAAAGTTAGTTAAAGCCTGTAGAGGGTAGCAGTGCTAGATGTTACGGGGAAGGAAATCAGTGTGCAGGTCTCCTAGGTGAGGTGATCACTTCAGCGCATCAGCTCCTGGTGTGTCCTTCTGTTGGATGAGCCACAGTCCCATAGGCCTGGGTAAGCCTTGTGGTGGAAAGGTCAATCTGTGAGTCTGCTCCGGGTCCTGTCCCTGCACTTGTTCATAACCTGTCACATGGCTTTGATTCCATAGGTCGGAGGTTGGGGTTATTCCAAGTGCGGAGACTGAAAGAAAGACCAGCACGTTTGAATTGGTCTTCTTTTCCTGTCCTTATCAAGATGATTTAATATTAATATGCTGTAAATTAGAATTTTTCTTTTTTTTCCAGTTTATAGACAATTGAAATCAGTTTATCCTGTAATTCTTTAGCTGATCTTGGCTGTATTTTTAACTTGCTAAGGGTGCTTTAGAATTGTGTCTGCCAGTAAATGGTTAGTTATCACCCATAGGTGCAAAACACCATAGCAGGGTATAGGCAGAGTGTCTGTATTTACACTTCATGCATGTCTATATGTACTTTTCTCTGTAGCTTTTTGCTGCTGCTGCTTAAATTTGCACTCTCATTCCGTATGGTACCCCTCATGGATTTCTGTATTCAGGTGCTTTACTTCTTCCCTGATTTTTGTCACTGTTTGATTTTTCTTTTTTTTTTCCCAATTATTATTTACATACTAGTGTTTAACCAGTCATTTTCAGTCAAAGATACACTTTTAGCACCTGAGTTGTGCATGGAACATACTAAAGGGATGCTATGTGCAGTATGAGTAATGAAGTATTTCAGGCTCATTTTGGTTGTCACGCAGCAATTCAGACCCGTATTAAACATTATCAAATGACATGTTAACCTCTGAGGAAAATTATAGTAGTATTCACTGCAAAATGGACTTAAAAGGACTTCTTAAAAAGAGTTCAGCCATCTGACGCTTATATTCTTCTCATTTCTTTTTCCTTCAGGATTAATTTTTAGTTAAATTCTTAATTTAAAAAAAGTTAGAAGCAAATATGTTTAATAGAGCTTTTGTAAATGTGCTGTATCTTAAGAGCAAGTAAAACGTTGTCAGCAGAGGGGGTTTAAACATGGTGTAGTTCATCTGTTCTGCCTTGATAAAAGCACATACAAGTACCAGGACATCTTTCAGCTATTTCTACAGATTTCCCTCTTTTTATAACTGTTCAGGAATTACTGACTTCAATGTGTGTGTGCGCAGACTAAAGACGAGTTATGGAATTATTCTGCTATATGCAATTTTAATTTTTCTGTTTTGCACAAGTCCAGAGCTGAAAGGATGAAAAATCCTGCTGATATTTGACAACTGAGATATGTGGGGGTCAGTCTACAGTGTTATAATTTCTGTTGATATTGCAGTTGTCTGTTGTTGGAAGTCTGTGCTTTCTAGGGAGGAGTTCAAGCTGGAAAAATGTGGATGCTTCCACACTGTTCCTTTTTACCCTTAACTCACCTCCTGGTTTTGCAGGACCATTTTCTTGTGGACTGTGTCTGTACTGTGCTTGTGGAAGGTTGTTCTTCAGTGTTGGTACTTTGGAGTGGCTCCCAGCAGAGCCTGTTGCATCTAGCAGGAGCTGGTTCAGTGTGTGATATCTCCTGGAGTCACGCAAGGGAAACTGCCTAAAGGTGTGACACAGGGTAGCTTTTTCCATGCTCTGAATTAATACATAGCACAACAATTAGTCATTATGCTGATTTCTTTAGATCTGGTAATGTCAGACGTACCTGGGGAAAGTTTGTTGTCATCTTTTTTAATAAAAACTTGTAAATGTTAAAGAGAAACAGCACAGGTTGGGTGCCCTTCAGGATTCTTCCAGCAGGATATCTTGTCAGATGGCACATTAACTTCACGAGTAGGGCAAATCCCATCTACTGTGTCTGGTACTGAAAAACCACACAAGTCACAGCTTAACATCTGAAGGAATTCTGTAGTCTTTCCTTTGTTTACCATTACTGGCTCAATGTTGCAGATATTTTCAGATTCTAGGATTTAATACAGGCAGTGAAAAGCATTCCAAAGTACTGTGGATGTTGATGTCTGTACCTGTATCTGTTTCAATCATGTGTTCTGCTAAAATAGGTGATCTATATAATTTTGTATAAAAGACAATATGCTATTTTTAGACTTAAAAGACAGTGCTCATTGGACTCATCTGACAATAGCCTAAACTTTATATCCCAATGATTTCACAGGGACCTGGATCAGCCTTGGGGTTTATAGAGCACTAGAAGTTTTGATTTGTCAACTATAGCCAGCTTACCAGTTAAAAATAAATCAAAAGTAACATTTGTTTTTAAGAGACTAGGTGTGCTAGGGTGTGGGTAGTGGAACAGAGATGGAATTCTCAAAGGCTGAGTAAGTGTAAAAGATATTGTTTTGACAAACAGTTCTGGAGCTCAAAAGTATCAGTTGCTTTCAGTTATAGCTTTGGATTATTGACATTTTGTGAACTGTGAAGTGTCACCCTCAGTGCTTCATTCTCTTTTTTTATTATTTTGAATCACCTTCTTTTAAAGAAAGGTATTGTTTGTACATTGCAGCTCTTAAATTTATCTGTTAAAATCAGGCAAATTCAGGCCTTTTGCTGGAAAATACATATTTCTCTTTTTCCCCTAAATAAATTTGTTCAGAATACTTTGTTTAGTTTTCTTCAAAAGTGTTTTTCCAATAGCAAAAATGCTTTCAGTGATAGAAAAGGAATGTTTGATTTTGGGAATATGTAACAGCAGATTTTTTACAGTTGGGCTAATAATTTCTTTTTGTTAGTGCTAAAAATGGAGTTGAAGTGTTAAAACAAGCTACAAGGCAAAGCCAGTTTCTTGATATATTCAGAATGTTCTGTTACAAAAGCTGCAGCTTGCTAATTGCTTTTAAATTAGGGTGTTTGTGCCTCTGATTATTGCGAAGTGTCATTAGAGCCTAACAACTGGAGTAGTGTCCTAATTGGGGTTTGATTGGCAAAAATTACTTGAGAGACCTGATGCTGTGGCCTCACAGGCACATTTTAAAACTTCCTTGTCAATGGGTACCAGTATGCCATCCTTCCAGCAGACATTGGAAGTATTGGATGACAACACCAAATAAAATAACGTTGTGCTGGAGGGAATGGTTGTTGTACAAATAATTTCTTCATCTACCTCTTTTATTATTTCTGAGAAAAATTTGCTTAGTCGTTTAATAATGTGGCCCTGGGTTCAGCTTTAATATTGAATTTCAAAAAGGCAAAAGAGCACTACAGAAAAGGAGAGCTGTTACTTGGTGAGAAGGTCTCATGCCATCTACAATATTCAAATTGAGGGGACAAAAGGGAAAGATGAGAGAGCACACATTCTATTTCTTTAAATCAGAAGGTTAATATTACCCAAAAATATTGTTTCATCATTGGAAAATCAAAGCAAGGAAAATAATAGGTTTTAAAACTGTTTAAAGTATCTATTTCAGATTAAAAATGCTATGAAGTGTGTTACCTAAGAAGAGCAGCAAGTGTATTGATCCATGTGCAGTCATGCTGTGTGCAGACAGGTGAGACTGAGCGATGGGCACACATTTCCAGTACAGTGTGCTTTTCTGCACTGGGTAATCTCTGTACATGCGTCAGAGCCTGTAGCATACTCCCATGAGTCTTTTACTCCTGAAGAAAACTTGTTGCTATCTAACACATCCTCTGACGTTGGTGCTTTTTCTTTTTAGCAGACCTTTCTGAGCAGCTCCTTTTTTTTTTTTGTGCCATATATCCACTCCTGATTTCTCTTGCACAGTCAGGGTTTATGAAATACAATGCCTGTTCTTTTAATAATGATAACAAAGTGATGCTGTTAAAGGCCTTATTTAGTTATTTACACCTATGTTTGGGGTTTTTTAATGGCCAGAAGCTAAGGGAAGGTCAGAGAAACTCTCTTTTTAAGGACTTAATTTTTTTTTTTAAAGTCAGGTACAGTTTGTTCAATTTGATATTCTCTCCTATATTTTAATCCAAACGAAGACTTTATATCTTATAGTTGTGTTTTCATTATATTCAGGTTGTTTACAAGGAAAAGGAATATTTCTGCCCTTTTTGTTTATTTTTTTGATTTGTAGGTTCAAATGCCAGTAATACCCTTATAATACCACAATCGGAACTGGTTCATAGCTTACTGAAGTGAAGAGGGAATATTAGGATCTCATCGCTGTACTTGTGACCTAATTCATATTTCCTTATCATGTAGCCTTAGTTAACTCCCCTCCTGTGCTCTTCCATCTTTCCCTTTTACCCTTGGCTTGTTACAAACTTTTGGTGGCCTTCCAATAGGGACATATGCCCCCAAACTGGAAAATGAAGCCAAAATCCTGAGAAAGCAGGCCAGTGGAGAGAACATTTTTGATTTACAGGCAATTTAACAGTGGATGGGAAGAGAAGATATGTTCTGTACTGACTTATTTTTGTCTGGAAACAGAAATCTGGATAGGGAGCCATGCAATATGTTAATTGAAGCAGTTAGATCCTCGGGAAAACTCGTGACTGGTAGATAAGATGGTTTTTTAGTTTCTGTTGCATGTTTCATTATCTGTTGATGGTATGAACAGTTGCTTTCCATAGGGTGTAGAACTACTCACTGTCTTGAATGTGAAATATGTATATATGTAATTTTTTACAAGCCATAAAATAAATTAATCAAGTCAACACCATGCATGTTTGTCATCTGTACTTGTCTTCTTGCTGTTGGGCATAATGTTACCATTAACACTGAGAAAGCTTTGCTTTTAACTTTGCATACAACATCATACCAATAATTTAGTCCAATAATTTAGTCCAATCATTTCAGAAAATACTAAATACTAAAACTATGTCGGAAGAAACTATCAGAAATTTATATGCAAAAGATAAAAGGGGTGAAACGTCTTCTTTCTTTCTGTGTAAGCTGTAATATAGTCTTGTTGCAAGGCTGACTAGAGTCCTGAATTTAAACTTAATATTTCTTGTGGTATGGCATGCCATAAATTATAGAAGCTTTGGAATGTTTTAATATGAATGTTTAATACTTCTTAAATTTTGTTAAAATTTCAATACTTTGTGTGACAATGATAGAATCATAGAAACATCTGGTTGGAAAAGACGTCTGAGATCATCAAGTCCAACCATACCTGTCCCCTTACTAAACCATAGCCCTAAGAAACTCACCAACCTGCCTTTTAAACATCTCCAGGGATGGCAACTCAGCTGCCTCCCTGGGAAGCCTCTGCCAGTCCCTGACCACCCTTTCAGTGAAGAAATTTTTCCTGATGTCTAATCTGAACCTCCCCTGGCACAACTTGGGGCCATTTCCTCTCATCCCATCATCTGTCACTTGGGAGAAGAGATCAGCACCCACCTCACCACAACCTCCTTTTAGACTGTTGTAGAAAGCAATGAGGTCTCCCCTCAGGCTCCTCTAAGCTAAACAGCCCCAGTTCCCTCAGCTGCTCCTCATAGGATTTGTTCTCCAGCCCCTTCACCAGCCTTGTCGCCCTTCTCTGGACACGCTCCAGCACCTCAGTGTCCTTCTTGTACTGAGGGGCCCGCAACTGAACACAGCACTCGAGGTGTGGTCTCACCAGTGCCAAGTTCAGGGGCACAATCCATTCCCTGGTCCTGCT
This sequence comes from Tapera naevia, assembly GCA_033556795.1. Taxonomy (NCBI): domain Eukaryota; kingdom Metazoa; phylum Chordata; class Aves; order Cuculiformes; family Neomorphidae; genus Tapera; species Tapera naevia. The sequence goes on along the minus strand of JAUMJJ010000171.1, from coordinate 2,331,040 downwards.
GGCCACGCTGTGTCAGATGCAGGCTGAAGTGCCATTGGCCTTCTTGGCCACCTGGGCCACTGCTGGCTCATGTTCAATCCCTGTCAGCCAACACCCCCAGGTCCTTCTCCTCCAGGCAGCTCTCCAACCACTCTTCCCCAAGCCTGTAACCCTGCAGGGGTTGTTGTGTCCCAAGTGCAGGACTTGGCACTTGGCCTTGTTGAATGTCTTCCCGTTGGTCTCAGCCCATGGATCCAGCCTGTCCAGATCCCTCTGCAGAGCCTCCCTTCCTTCAAGCAGATGCACACTTGCACCGAGCTTGATGTCATCTGCAAACTTGCTAAGGGTGCACTCGATCCCCTCATCCAGATCATTGATAAAGATATTGAACAGGACTGGACCCAGCACTGAGCCTTGGGCAACACCACTCATGACTGGTTTCCAACTGGATTTAACTCCATTCCCCACCACCCTCTGGGCCCAGCTCTTCTACACCATTTTTGCACATTTTGTTGAAATTATATTGCAAACTGTGAAACACTTTTTTAACAATCGCTACTGTAGGTTTTGTTTTACGAAGCTTTTTATTTGTTCTATATAATATTATGCTGATTGAAAGTGTTCTGTCAAAATTCAGACATTCATACACTACTTTTCCACTTTCTAATCCTTTTTCAGAAGAAGGGAAGGTATTAAACTGAGATAGCTATTCCGTCAGAGAGCTTCTATTTAATTAAGAACCAGAAATCTTGCTTGAAATACTTTGTGATTTTTATTTTCTATATTAGAAAATTTGATAGGAAATGGGATAAAAAAAAATATTGCTTAGAATGTTTTTAAGTAAAACATACCTATGTTTTATATATGTTAGTGCTAGCCTTGTTTCTCTTTGTGCCCCATCTATATTAGTCATTCCTACAGATACTGACCTGGGGTTCTCGGTACTCTGGAATTTGGTTATGATTTGCAGCCAGCGTTGATTCTCTTCTGTGAAACTGCTCCTCAGCATTTCTGAAGCCGTATTATGTTCATGAGGTGCATGCAGTCACATATCTGTGTGTGGTTCTTTGTCTGATGTAGGGATTTTTTGAGGTCTGTACTGTGATTTCATTTGAGGAGTCTGAATTTGACAGAAAGAGAATCATAGAATATTTTGAGCTGGAAAGAATCATCGAGAGGTGCTCATGGGTGTAGCACACTGGCCTTTCTTCAGACTCTAAGGAATAAGCAGCTGGAATTTATCAGGCAATGGAAGAGGACTAAGGGAATTTGCCATGACTGGAGAACTGAGGCATGAAATCTTCAGGGGCGAGGGCTTTTGGGAAGAGACGGAAGGCACTGATTTCTGCAAGGCCTTAGGTATTTATATCTTTTTCTGTGTGAGTACAGACAGGGGAGGGAGATCAAGGAGTCCTCTCTCTAATACAGCCATGTAGCAGAAAAGGGAGTAGTTTGGTGGCCTGGTTGCCAGAAATGAGACATGTTTTACCCAAATGCCGTTGGGTAGATTGCATGAGATACCACTGAAGTGTAGTCTGTGAGAGCAAAGTAATTTTGAATCATAGTGTCCTGAGTTGGAAGGGATCCACAAGGCCCATCAAGTCCAACTCCTGTCCCTGCACAGGACAAACCCCAACATTCATACCATGTTTCTATCTGAGGGTGTTGGCCAAGTGCTGCTGGAATTTTGTCAGACTTGTCACCATGACTGTTCCCTGGGGAGCTGTTCCAGTGCTCCACCACCCTCTGGGTGAAGAGCCTTTTCCTAATTTCCCACCTAACCCTCCTTTGACACATCTTCCTGCCATTCCCTCAGTTAAAGAGAGAAGAGCTCAGCACCTGCTACTCCTCCCCTCCTTGCGAGGAAGCTGCAGAGCGTGACGAGGTCTCCCCTCAGTCTCCTCTTCTCCAGGCTGAACAGACCAAGTGATTTCAGAAGCTTCTCGTACAGTTTCTCCTCTAAATCCCTCACCAACTCTATGGCCTCCTCTGGACACTCTGGATTTGTATGTCCCAAAGGAGAAAGCAAAAGTTTTAAGGTTTATAGCAGAGAAGCACTTTAAGAGGTGATGTCTCTGCCTTCTTAGCCTGTGGATTATTTTACAGGAACCTGTGGAAGGTGACTGAAATCCAAATCCACGTAACTGAGATCACTGTCCATATTTATGAAATTTCTAAATGGATGGAGAATTCAGAAATAATTCTAAGGAGGTGGAGAACTGCCTTCCAAAGGGATAGAGCTCACAGCCTTTCCTCACACCACCCATTGCTGCATGTTTCTCTGGCTATTGCACAGCAGTGTTCCGCCTAAACCAGCTGGGAAACTGTTAAATGTTTCTTTCCCCCTCCTGAGTAACATAGCACGTGATGGAGCGGTGTGCAATGGTGCCAGCAGCAGTGGGAGCGCAGAGGAGCAGGTGCACTCAGCTGCACTCTTGGATGGAAGATGGGACTGGCTCAGGATGGAACTGGCAGCAGGATTTTAGGATGTACCATACACGTAGAGAGATCCTCTCAAGGCAATAGCAGGGCTGGTTTAGATGTACACCACACCAACGATCTGTTTGTTTGACTGTCACTTTCTGCTGCTGCTCATTGCTCAGTAAGAAGTAAAGAGCCTGCTGGGAGTTTCACTGTCCCAACACAATGTGCTGCTTTCTGAAGAGATCTCTTAGTACTTTGGTAGGGAATAATTTCAAGGTAAACATAGAAGAAGTGAAGGATTTAGAAAAGTATCAAAATCATATAGAAGGTGCTTAATGTGATTCAATGAAATTATCTTTCTGTGTCTTGCTGTTTCTCTTTGAAGAGACATGGTTTCAAGTATTGTTCTACTACTTTTTCTTATCTCCACAAGACTAAATGGATTATAAGAGCCTGACACTAGGATTGCCTGGGAGGTTCAGAAATTACTGGGGGTGCAGGATGATCATACAAGCCTTGCTTCTCTGGGAAACTGAATTATCTTTTACAGTAAATACTGTGTGTGTATGTGCATGAGATTCATCAGACTTAATACACATTCTGTCTCATGTCAGTGAGAAAATCATATGACTGATAATTACTTTTTTTTATTTTCAGGTATTTGTGAGGATATCAACTACAATGTAGTTGTCATACATTAGGTGCCAGATGCAATTAATGATTCTGGGAAGTTATCCCCTTAAAACCTAGAACTTACATTAGTCTAAAGATGCAGCAGCAGGACATGATATAAAATGTACAAGATTTTGTGTTAACTGCTTTATATTTTGTGATTGGAGAATTCTAGTTCTATAAACCAGATGAACTATATAGGAAAGGCTTCAGCCTTATTTCTTAAGGTGAATCTGTAATTTCTGGTGAGTGAGATCATAAGATATTTTCGATTATGTACGATGGATATCATTCAGCAGTGCTGCTTTCTGATAGCTTTCCTTACATGGACTAGTGGAAGCTACCAGTAGGGCAGTGGTGTGTTAGGAACCGGTGAGCAGGTGCTGGGAACAGCTAGCAGCACAGTTCCAAGCAGGTGTTCTCTGCACAGCCCATCAGGTGGGGCTGACTTCTGATGTGGAAGTCTGTTGTGTGAAATACCATGCAACATGTCCAAAAGCATCAAGATATTCTGGATATTCTATCCAGCAGAAGGGCAGGAGCAGAATTCTACCAATTATAATTTACAGGCTTGTCTTCTCCCAATGGTAATTTTAATTAGTTCCTGGATACAAGGTTTTATTATTTTGGTTTAATTTCCCTTTTATGTTTTCTCATGTGTTCTGTTGTGTCGACTTTGTTTATGATTTTACAGTATTTATGATTTTACAATAATTAAATTCACCAGTACATATTTATGCCCAAATAGTGCCATATTCTTGTTGATGGGAGGAAGATAGAAGGGAGGTGAGTGAAGCTGGTAGTCAGTAGGTAGAAGGATTTGATTCTGCTCTACTAAGCATAATTTAAATGTGAAGCTTGATTTTTCTCAGCTGCTAAGTGCTGCTGCTAATGGAAGTTCTTGCTTTATTTTTAGGCACTTCTGTGCCTAAGTGCCTAAGTCGTGGAGATTTAGGCACGATTACAGTGGAAATCGTGCTATAGGACTGAAGCACAGCTTCAGGGAAGACGGCAGAAACACTGCAGCTCTTTCCTAAATATATGTTGCACAGAAGATAGTGTGTGGTGATTTAACCCCAGCTGGCAGCAAAGCAGCACACAGCTGCATATGCATGCCCCCTGCAGCGGGCTGGGGGGAAAAGAATGGGAAGGGGTAAAAGTGAGAGAACTCAAGGGTTGAGATAAGAACATCTGATAATTGAAATAAAATAAAATAGAGGTAATAAAAATTGTGATGGAAATGAAAGTAACAAAGAGAGAGAAATAAAACCCAAGACAGGCAAGTGATGCAAGTGAAAATAGTTGCACACCGTGAACCAACCAATGCCCAGCCCATCCCCAAGCAGTTGTCCCTGGCCAGTGCTTACCCCCTGCTTTGTCTGCTGGCTTGATGTCATATGGTTTGGATTATCCCTCTGGTCGGTTGGGGTCAGCTGTCCTGGCTGTGTTCCCTCCCAGCTCCATGTGCATCCCCAGCACTCACTGGCGGGACACTGTGAGGAGCAGATGAGCCCTTGACTCTGTGTCACAGCAGTGACTGGAACATCCCTTAGTTCCCAACCTTGGTTCCAGCCCAAATCCAAACCATAACCCACCTCTGGAAAGAATTAACTCTACCCCAGCCAAAACCAACATAAAGTGAGTGCAATAAGCTTTTAGTGATCGACATATACTGTACTGAATACAGTACTCGGTATTTGTGTTCACAGTCGATGTACCTGTTCAATGGATTGGCTAACTCTGCTTTTGTCACTGCCCACATGGCCTCATCCTTCATGAGAGAAGTGGTTTGTGTGCTGAGCTATACACTAAGAGCTTATGTAGGCAGTTTTTGAGATAGCCATGACAGCGTTATCACAGCGTCTGTGATTGTGTTATAACAGTGGGCAGGGGTGCACCACACCGAGATAATTCTCGGAAGCGGTGGAGGTGTTTGCGTTCTCCTCAGCAGTTCTGCTTCTGCTGCAGCACTGCAGTGACAGGGAGAGTGCACAACTGCATTTTGCTTGCTGCACCTGGAGTCAGCGCGGGCCTTCTGCCTCATTTGGCTTGGTTGAACAGCCACAGCCGTTGATGTGGACGTGTAGTTAAGCCACGATCGCTGTGAGAAGAATAGAAATATTGCTGCCTTAATTGATTATTAACTTTCAGCAAGACACTCGAATGTAGGTGGTATTCTTGAGGTTCTGCGTTTCAGATGTAAATTGTTTGCAGCAAAAGTATTATAACATGTTTGTTTTCTATGTGGCATTTGGGCAAAATGGTGCTTAATCAAGTGGCATCACTTTGAGTCAGCTGACACCAGGAAAGTCCATGCTTCTGTAAGCTGCTCCCAGAGGGAGATCCCAAGGTCGGAGTTAGTCACTTTGCCATCTGTTAGAAAACAAGTCCAAGGGTGTTGGTAATAATGTCAACACACTTTTTATATTGAGTTCAACTCAGAGACTCTTATGATGCTAATTATGGGGGAATATTTTGAATATAAATTCATGATCTGTGGCTGAATGCTGTTTTTAAAAAAAAAACTTATTTTGTGGTACTTTTTCCTGTGGGAATGCACAGCTGTTACTGCTTGTTAGGGAGAATTTCCTTCCCCAGTTACTCAGTTATGCAGAGTGACTCATAACTACCAGTAGGTCTCCCTGTCCTTGCCACCTGGGAACTTTTGGAGAAGGCTGAGTGGAATACAATGCTTTGCACCTTTGTTTGCATTTACCTATAAAGTGTGAGACTGTATAAGCAGGCTGTGTAAATACATCTATAAAATAAGGACTTCAATTGATTTTGCCAACTTGCATAACTGTGGCCAGATGGCTTCCCATAGACCCAGAGTATGTGTAGAATGAATTCATTTCTGCTTCCAAAGGTCCATGTGGGTCTAGAATCTGTGTATCTGTTTAGACGTCAGACATAAGTAGCCTCTTACAGCCTGCCCTTAAAGTACAAGAAAGCAACGTGATCTGACTCAGGTGGATGATGTTAATATATTGTAAGTAACTGATAATTTTGAAATGTATCTCCAGTTGTGATATTTTTAAACATTCTTGTATAATTACAGATTCGCAAACCTGACTTCCTGTTGTCCAAATAATGATTTAGTGGTATTACAAAACATTAAAGTCGGGGAAGCAAAAATCAAAAAAAACAGTACTTTGGGAAATCTTGCCCCTGGAAATTAAATATTATCTCTACTTTTCAAAATTCTCCAGAAAAAAATCCCACTGGATCACTATGGTGAGAGGAAGGGCAAATGAAGGATACAGAATGCAGGCACAAAATTCCCATTTCTTATTCAGTTATGTAAGAATATGGAATAATCCATCATTTGTTATCACCAGTTATTTCAGTTATCACTAAATTCAAGATATAAATATTATTGCGAGTACAGGCACCAGCAGATGTTAGTTTATTACATCAATTCTTAGCAGTTTAATTCTTCTGTCATTTCTAGTATGGATCCTTTTGTTACAGAGTTACTGGTAGTAATGGATTTTGGATTTGTGTGTGGCTTTTGATTATTGTTTTTAGGAAAACCTTGTGTCATTGGATGCCTAAAAGTAAAAAATGCATTACTTCCACTACCCCCTGGTAGGTACCGGTGGGTAAAAAGGCTTTGAGAGAAAGGGTAAAGCATATTAACAAATTTCAAAAAATGTATGTGTATAGCCAGAGTTTTAGTGTGATTAATCATTTCAAGTGTCTTGAGATATGACCTTCAGCCCACCTTTTTTGATTTTGAGCACTCTGCCTTTTAAGCACAATTTCTGAAATGTCACAGAGCATCCACGGAGGAGACCTGCAATGTTCTTGGCTTAGAATATCCAACTGTGTACAGTGTGCCAGGTCGTGTGTTCACATGTACTTTACTTACACATCAGCCATTCTTTGTGATAGATCTATCATCTTACTAATAGATAAATTAAAAAATGACAGCTACTAGAAAATACAAATATAGATCACCTTTGGGAACTAGGAAGACCGTTATTAGCAAAATTTTCTCTGTATTGGTCTTACAGCCATTTAAAACATTTTTTGTTATATGTGAAATAATCCTTCAGATTGGAAAGTTCATTCTTCTGCTAGAAAGAACACTTTAAGATGTTTTAAAGATAACTTGGCATGATTACAGCTTTCTAAAGGGTAGGGTTTTTTTCTTGCAATTCCGTATGTGAAATTTCAGCTTTATTAAGATTGTGTAGCTGTAAAAGAAAGGAAATTGGTGTGACATGTTCTTGGATCCATTCACATTCACATAGGGAAGAAAACCAGTTATTCTTTCTTAACATGGAAAAATTTTAATGAATTAAAATGCATCAGGAAGATACTGTGAAAAAAGTCCTCTTAGTTTTTAAGGCTGTTGTGTACAGGTTATTGAGATATCTGGTGTGTTTCATTGCAGTGGACCATTCTGTGTGTCCTTGCTTTTTGTCAGGATTCTTAATCAACTTGCACCAGATTTATTACAGAAGTAAAAGGCATGTAAAAATGTAGACAATAAAGTGAATAAGGTTTGAGAAGCATCCCGGTGGATAGAATAGAAAGATAGAAGGTATGAGTCATCACGTTTTATGGAATTGCTGGCAGTCTTCTGTGTTTATATTCCAAATGAGTTGGCATGGCCTTGAACTCCATTCGTTAGCATCCCTTTTAACTCCCCTTTCAGCTATGCCCTTTGTCATTCAGCCCACGCTTTTTTCTGTATTTCTAGTTCCCCTGAGCTTTGCTCTCTTACAGTGCCACCTGCACTGACTTGTTTCTTATGAAAACTGTCATATTTAGCTACGGCCATAAGCATTATATCACATGTAAAAAGACTTCTCTAAAAACAGGGACCCTGATAATGGAGTAGATTTTGCAAACTTTTACATTTGTTAGGGGTGTCTTACTATGTGCATTTATAGACCAGAGGACATTTTGTAACTGATAATTTTCATGTCAAGTGTATTTGAGGGATTTCTTCATACATTCAAGCACACTAAAGACGTTTGTGTAATTTATCCATATTTGCCGCAAAGTATTTAAATCCATGTGAAAGAGTGAAAGACTTAAATCCATGTGAAGTAATCAGACTTTTAGATTTAAAATTAAGGCAAAGGATGATGAAATTCAGAAGGTGATGTGTTGCACTGCTGGCATTAAAAAAGAACAATAAATGCTACCCAAATACTTGTTTAATATCCTAGTTTCAGAGCTGGTTGGTATCTGAGGTATGCTTGCAGTTTGCAGGTAGTAGATTATGGTTGCATTTTGTTTTGCCTTGAGCATGGCTTTTAGAAAAAAGAACCAGCCTTGCCCCACACAGTATAAAATGAGAGCAGCAGTTAAGAAATACCATCTGTAGTTACATGGGATGGAGGAGGAATAAATAGCTCCCTGTCTACTCTTCTTTCCAGGTAGAGGAACAGACAAATGGATGTATGCTCTTTGGGACAGGGTTTTTCTTTTCCCTGAAGAAGGCTGAAATCTGTATGTGGGCAGCTAAGGCCATCAGCACGTGTTTAGTCACTGTGAGGGGCAGGTATAGACATCTACTGATTGGCCTTCAGCTGTGGAATCTCTAAAACTAGTCTGGCTTTGAAGCCATAGTACAAATTTCAGTAGGGGAAAACATGTAGGGAGGGTTGACCTGTTTACTGTGGTAATTCCTTCTCTGTTCTTGTGAAGATAAGAACAGTCTCACGAGAGCAATGAAAGAATGTAAAAGATAGGTAATCCTTTTTCTCCAGATTAGTCCACGTGTGCCAGAATGCTGGCAAACCAGCAGTGTTGCTGATCCTGAGAAGTAATAAAGGCACTGAAAAACTACTGCTTTCATAGAATTGTGGAATGGCTTGGGTTAGAAGGGACCTCAAAGACCATCTGGCTCCAAACCCCTGCCATGGGCAGGAACACCTCCCACTGGATCAGGTTGCTCAAAGCCCCATCCAACCTGGCCTTGAACACCTCCAGGGATGGGGCAGCCACCACTGCTCTGGGCAACCTGGGCCAGGGTCTCCCCACCCTCACAGGAAAACATTTGTTCCTAAGATCTCATCTCAATCTCCGCTCTTTCAGCTGAAAACCCTTCCCCCACATCCTACCCCTGCACTCCCTGATCAAGAGCCCCTCCCCAGCTTTCCTGGAGCCCCTTTCAGTACTGGGAGGCTGCTCTAAGGTCTCCCCAGACCCTTCTCTTCTCCAGGCTGGACAACCCCAACTCTCTCAGCCTGTTCTTGTACGAGAGGTGCTGCATCTCTTGGATGATTTCCATGGCCTCATCTAGACTCGCTCCAACAGCTCCATGAATGCAGGGCTCCAGATGAGGTCGCACCAGACCAGAATAGAGGGGGGAGAATCACCTCCTTTGACCTGCTCGTCACACTTCTTCTGATGCAGCCCAGATCCAGTTCCTTTATTTGAACGTGAGGCTTTAAATCATGAGTTATAAGAATGAACACATGTGAAACAAAATATTTTTTTCGTTTTTCTTGTTTCTATTTGGAATTTTTTCCCCAAATTTTATCAAGTATAATACTTTTTCCCATTCTCATCTGTTGTAAATTAGATTCTCATCTAATCATGATGTTAATAATAAATACTCTACTGAGATTTAATATTTTCAAAGCCCTGTTGGAGAGTCTGTTAAAAGCAGTAATGAGACTGTATATAAACTTATCCAGTCTGGTACTGGACTTTCACTTCTTCTGCCCAAATCATCTTGAGCAATCACGTGTATTTTTCCTATGGAATACATATCAGTTATATAAAAGATTTCCCAGTTGTTTTGGAGTTGCACAGAATGTGTTTTGAAGTAGAGAACAGTCTTTTTTCTGGGCAGACATTTTTCTTTGGTTGTTGAAATTCTCTGGTGCAGGGACTCTGCCAGGGAAAGCTGGCCCAGGATGTGCAGGTGTTCATTCGTTTCCATTACTGAACCAGGCAAAAATGGGTGATGCCTGCCATGCTCACATGTTTTTCTTGTAAATGTGAATATTCACATCTCTCATCCTGAGGGATTTTTGCCTTCAGCTGTCTGTTATCAAAGCCTTCCTTTAATCAAGGTCACCAGTGCTGATTGTGCTGTTGGTCTGCAGGACACAATTGCCTTCCCTCTAAAAGGTTTTATGATGTGAACTCTTTTGGTGTAATGGGAACTGTCTGTCTGTCTCGTTACTGGGAATAATACATAAATGTGCTCCATTCCAATTAATAGTGCAGGAACATTTATCAGAAGAGGCATATTCATGAGGCACCATAAATTATTCTGTGTGTGTATAGTTAAATGCCTGTTGGAACAGGGTAAGGATGATCTCCCATTACTGTGTTAATTATGAGTCAGTTGTAGTTGAGTTGTACATCCCTCTTGGAAGCAAGAGTGGTGTGCAAGTGACTCGGGTACGTGGTATTCACCTGGGCAGTAAGTCATGGGTTGAAGCGGGAGTAGAATAATTTCAGGTTAGTATCTTACATCAATACATTATAATCAAAACCTTGCATCCATTTTTTTTTTCATCTGAGAAATTGTTTTTGAGGTAACAGCATTGTTTTTTAATAGAGAGAGAGAAATTTATGTAGTGGGAAATAGATTGCTTTACCTAGGACGATATTTTAGGGAGTTTTCCTTTCAGTTTCCTTGCGGACATCTTCTGCTTGTTCCCCTTGTACCTGTCACACTGTGATCGTGGTTTTTTCTTTGTTATATTAATTTACCTGAGGTTTTGCAGTGATTCTCCTGCCCTTTCTGGTTTTAATCTGTGAATTTATAGTATGTTAAAATGCTTAAAATTGAATAAGAAACTTGGCATTTGTCTCTTGTTGTCTGATACTTTTCAGAGTAAGAAACATACATGTCATATGGAGATAGGTTGCGTTATGTTCTTTTATCTGACCTAAGGATGGACATGCTTGGAAATGTCTTGAAGAGAGAGCAAGCTCTGTTGTCCCATAAGCTTCTTAAAGCTATTTCTCCTTCTTTTTTCTTTCCTTTTTTGAGCTTATTAGAAAATTTTATCATGTGTGCTGGCAAATCCTAACTTCATGCAAATGAAGAAGAGTGCAGCTGCATTCAGCTGATAACAGAGATTTATTTAAGGGGCTCTTTATAATAATGTTTGGGATTTCATAATACTAGATTTTAGATGATGATAACACTACTGATAATTCTTTAGCTTTACCCTATGTAATTAAAAAAGAATCAGTTGTATTATTGTACCCTTCTTCCAATGAAATCTATTTTTTCTTTTCCGTAGTTTCATTTTAGTCTCATATCACAACAATGATATGGCTAGGCATTAAAAACTAGTATTGATTCAAGAGGTAAAAGATCTTTAGAGAGCTGGTGAGTAAGACTCCACCAGGAGTGTTGGACTCCACTGGCCTAGTGTAAATTTGACTCCAAGAAATATTTTTCTGAAGTTCGGTTGCTATACTTATCTTCTTGTTAGAAGAAGAGACTTGTTAGAAGCCATTACACCCATTTGCTGTAGTGATTCTCTATACTGCAAGCTAATGAAATGGTTTTCCCTTGGTTTCTTTTCTTAAAATAAACATGTGTATCATATATGAAATATACAATGTATTATAGACATAAAGTAATTTATTGGAGTAAATTTTTTTAAGTAAAAATGGATTTTAATCTATAATATATAAAATATATGCAAGATATGAAACACATAAAATTATAGAAAAAATATGTATAAATATATATGTACAATGAAAAGGAGTTATTAACAAGGTGCAGCCCTATAGAACTGTGCTATTTGAGAGTTACAGAGTACACAAAGTTGGATTTTGTGGATCCATTTCTGTGCTTCTTTGAGGTCACCTACTGTTGCTGTCATTTGAAGTTAAGAGACCTTCCTCGCTTGCCCCTGTCATCCTGCTGTTTCACTTGTTCTTGGGACAACAAGAAAAACTGCTGGTGTTCAGCCCAGTCCTTCTCCTCATCTGGTTTTCCATGCAGCTGCTTGGGGGCTGGGCTGGGTTGCCAAAGTGCAGCCTTGGCCACCGGGAGGGTTGGGGAAGAGCGTTGATTTGGACAGCATTGGGCTCAAGTCATCTTTAAGTGACTGTGGAATTCTTCTATTGCTCTGGACTGGTCCTCTGTGCCTTCTTGTTCCTCTTTTCCAAGTCCACTCTGCCAGCACTGTCTCCCTTCTTCAACCCATGCCTTTAAGTAAGGATTGTTACGAAGTGATCGCTGGGTTGGTGTGAGGACCAGTCCCTGTTGCTGTACTGGTTCTTTCCTTCCAAACCCACTCCTCTTCTGTTCATTGCACGTGAATGCAGTACCTTCTGCTGCATCCTTGTGTTTGTGCTTGTCACGAGGAACATCTTGGGCTCCCATGTCATATTTGTGTGGATAGTTCAACAGATTCTCACTGGCAGCAGGGCAGCACATTCCTGTGCACTCTGGGATGGATTTCATTAGAAATAGGAAGCCCAGGAAAAATACAATTAAGCTTTGTGCAGGAAGCTATAAATCATTGGCAAAGTTGGTTTTTAAAAAAAAGAAAGCCTAGTTATTGAGCATATTTTTGCTATGCCTTTATTAGAAGGTTAAGCAACAGATGATGGAATTGTTAATTTACCTTCTGTCATCTTGGTGATGGTTTGCAAAATACCACGTAATTAATGATTCTTGACTCTTAATACAATACTTGCACTCTTTAAAAGAAAGCCAGGGATTTATAGAGTCAGTAAAGGGAGTGTGATGTGCTGTGTTTTTGCAGACCTCTAGCCATGCGTAGGTGTATATATATTATACATATGCGTAATGTGTATATATAGGTGTGTGTATACATATGTGTATAATATATATGTAGGCATACACAAACACCCACCACTTCTAGGTTAGACATCTGTTGTCAAAATAGCCAAACACGAAACACAAGTACTGCGAGGGAAATTGAAACTGCACAAAACTACTACAAAATTATTAGCACTTTAATTTTCTTTGCTGACTGTACAAGGAGGATGGAAGCACTAAACCCCTGAAGCACCTTGGAAAGATAAAGCAGCAGAAAGAAAAGAGAACCTGAGAAGGGAACGGAGAGCAAACTGGAAAAAAGTAGCTTACTGTTGGACGGTGTGACGTGGAGAAGGAGGGAGCAGTGTTCCAAGGGCCTAGGAGGACAGCAGAAGGCCGAGAGGAAACACTGGTTGAGTCTGTGCCTCGCTTCATAAAAAGCTCAGCGCGAGCTGCAGGGGGAAAGGATAGGAACAAGGGAACTGCTTTTGTGTGAAGTAGCTGTGTTTGTCATTGGGACAAGTCACCTCTTTCATACCAGTGTCAGCGAATCATGGGAGCAGATCCTACAGCACTGCCCTGGGGAAAAGAAGAGATCAGTTAAAAGTAGAATAATGATAGATTTTTATCTTTTTTTCCCTGGTTTTGTGACTTTCATGTCTTTTCCTTTGTCAAGCCGTGACAATTTCAAACACATCAGATATAAGCTTTTGTCAATTAGAAGTACATATGTCAGCAAGTTGGAAGATAAAACAAACATTCCCCTATCAGAGAGGAACCTTAGCAGTTATGAATGTAAGGATATGTTCTTTGGGCCTGGTTTGTGTCCTTACTTTTTTCAAATGCCCTCCCACTGAGATGTAATTAGGGCTGAGCAGTAGGCATGGCATAGCAGCTGTTCAAGTCACAGCCGAGTTCATCTGACAATTGTTTTTTTCACACCTTCAGAGAAACCAATACCGTTTACAAACTGTCCTAATATTGTGACCACCCAGAATTTTCTCATGAGTATCTTTTTTCTTCATTTTAATTAAAGTTACAGCTTTTGGGATCAAGTAAGAATCTCAGCTCTTCTTTCAAATAACTAAGCTTGCACTGCCTTTAAAGGGAGTGAAAAGCATACAACAAATCAAAAGAATCATGTATACTATTTTCCTTAAAATATATGTGTCCCTTAACATTTAGGAATCTCTCAAGCCAATCTTGTGATTTTAATCAGGCCTATGACTCAGATATTTTAATTATTTTTTTATTCTAAGTTTTTGCTCTAACAGATTTTGTCTTCCCACAGACTGCCTCCCATCTGTTCAGGGTAATGGCTCTTCTGCCTGTACTCAGAAAGGAGCATATTGCAGGATTTGAGGGAGAGATTCCACCTTGAGAAGCTACTAGCCCTTGGAGTCTACTTAAACTTGGTTGCCAGGACTACTCCATCCTAGGCAAATAGGATAAAAACTTTCAGATCCTCTTGCAGAAAATGGAGAACTATAGTCTGCCTACAGAAACAGAAAAAAAGATAAGTGTGATAATGAAATATAAACTTCGTATCAACATTATGATTGAGAAGTGTTCGAGCTCTCAAGTTTTAAATGTGTGGAGGTGGATGGGTGGGAAGAAGGGAAAAAGAGTGGGGAAGTGTGAATCCAGGGATGAGACAAACAGTTGTAATACCTTTTATAGGGAGATAGTACGAAAAAAAAGAAACTCAGTAAAATCTAAATCAAGTGATGCATTTGGTATTGTCTCATATTAGAACTGAGAATTAAAGTATCATAATATTGTGGGTTTGAATTAAACCCTTAAAAGAATGGCTTTCTTCAAGCTGTCTAGTCCAGAAAAGATAGTCAAAATAGGATGATTTGCACAAGTGTGGAAAGGATGGAGCATTTTAAGGCTTGAGCAATACTTTTGGAGGTTGTGCTTGAAAAACACAGTAATATAAGGATTAGTATTCGCTATTTCTGTTGCTTCATAAATCCTCCCCTTAATTTGCTGTGAGGCACTCTGTGCTTGTCATTCATTTCTACCTCGAAAGTGAAGATGTCAAGGCCAGGAGGCACCTTCTCAGTTGCGCTGTGCAATCCTGGGTGTTGTTGGTCTCTGGATGGTTGTGCAGATGAGGCTGATACAGTAAGTCACATGCTTCCAGGATCTTATGGTTCCTTGGAACAGATGGAGGGCAAGGCTCTGCTAATCACTGTTTGTATGCTTTGGCCTACTTTGGTTATTGAAATAGCAGCTCTTTGGCTGTGTTTTAGGAAGCAGAGTTTATGTTTGTTAGTGAAGAGACACGTGAAATGTGTTCTGAGAGAGAGGATGGGGATGGGCATGCAGTGGTCCAGCCCGAGGTGTGGATTCTGTAGCGGTGGGCTCTGTCCGTCTGGGCGTGCTGGAGCATGTTGGGTCATCTCTTAGAGGAAGGGCAATATTAAGCCCTACTAATTAGTTGCTTCCTCAGCAGCAAAGTGCAAAATACAGTCCCATTTGCAATAAGACTTTGGAAGTGTTTTCAAGGGATTCTTTAACTGGGAATTGTGTATGTTTGAATGTACAGTATTGATCTTCGGTTTTCTGTCGTGCTCACCAAGGAAATATAATAACACCTTAATCTCTTCCCTTCTGAGCACATGTACTGAAAATAGTGTTCTGAATTGCTTTTAGATACACTGTCCTGCCAGAAGGAATGGATACTGAGGATGAAGTCAGAGAGGAAGTCAGTAAGGGAAGCTGGAGAGGATTTAGTCTCTGAAAAGTTATAAAAAATTGAGTAGATTTGCTTATTTTTTTATTATTTATATAGAGACCTAATGATAAACTTGTGTGGTATCCTTTCTTCCAACTGCATGATGCAAAATCCTAAGTCATAAACTGGTCCTGAGAGTTTCCCAGTTTTTTGTCTCACATTTTTTTGGCCCCTAGACCTGTCTTGTATTCATTTAAGAGCACAAGATAGCAGCATATCTTTCTCCCTACCTCACTTGTCAGATGGTCAAGTTGATCTGAGTGCTCTGTACCAGCCAGGAGGGGCACAGGGGGACACCACGAGCTGACCAGATCTCAAGCTGTTGGTGTAGCCTGCTGTTTTCTCTTCTTCCATGTGTGACACAAATTGTTTGTGAGATTTTCTGTACTGGGAGAAAGAAAACTTCAGGGAATTTAACCTTGCTGTTATTCTTTTCAGTAAATACTTGTGCCCTGGTTTTATTTATTTATTTATTTAAAAAAAATTGTCAGTCTCTCAAACTGAGCTACAACGTAAAAGAGCAAAGGTCAGTGAGGCTTTTGGCCACTGCCAGAAATGTACCCATGCAGTGTTACAGGCTTTGGGAAGAATGGCTGGAGAGCTGCCTGGAGGAGAGGGACCTAGGGGTGCTGATCGACAGCAGGCTGAATATGACCCAGCAGTGGGCCAGGTGGCCAAGAAGGCCAATGGCATCTTGGCCTGTATCAAAAACAGTGTGGCCAGCAGGACAAGGGAGGTGATTGTGCCCCTGTACTCAACCTCGAGTGCTGTGTTCAGTTCTGGGCCCTTCTTTACAAAATGGATATTGTGGTGTTGGAGCGCGTCCAGAGAAGGGCGACGAGGCTGGTGAGGGGGCTGGAAAACAAGTCCTACAGGGAACGGCCGAGGGAACTGGGGTTGTTTAGTTTGGAGAAGAGGAGACTGAGGGAAGACCTCATTGCTGTCTATGGCTGCCTGAAAGGGGGCTGTGGCCCCCCTGCGAGTGTTGATCTCTTCTCTCAAGTGACAGGTGATAGGACAAGGGGAAATGGCCATAAGTTGTGCCAGGGGAGGTTCAGAGTGGATATTAGGAAGAATTTCTTTACCAAAGGGTGATCAGGCACTGGAACAGCTGCCCAGGGAGGTGGTTCAATCACCATCCCTGGAGGTGTTTAAAAAAAGGATAGATGATTTTTTGAGGGACGTGGTTTAGCGGATGATGGGTGCGGTTGGACTTGATGATCTTAGAGGTCTCTTCCAACCAGAAGATTCTATGATTCTATATATTTAATTTGTGAAAAGCTCTATGCAGTAGCTCAGGTCATGATAAGTTCATTTGTTGTATTTTAATATGAGATACAACTGAGAAAATGCTTCAATGTTTTCTTTTCCCCTCAGAGATTTTGCTGAAGAAGAGTCACAATGCACAATAGGTAGCAGCAGTAAATAGATGGAAGTTATTGTTTAAATGACTTTATTTACAGTGTAAAATTAAACCATTCTTACTGTTACGTTAGTACTTTTAGTTAGGCAAATTGGGAAGGGCTCCAAATGGATTTTTTAAATTTTTTATTTTTAATGTGGCTTTTCCCAGTGCTTCAGTTCCCAGCAAGGGCTGCCCGGCAGGTGGCAGCGCTTGCCCAAAAAGCAGGAGTGAACCTCCTCTGATCCAGTGTGGAACAGGTGACTCTTTCTGCAGGGGCTCCGATTGACGGGTGGAGATGCATCAGTGCATAAACAGACACATTGCAGAAGTGATTCTTGGTTTGTTTGGCTTCCCTTTTTAAGCAGAATAGTAGTGGGCATCCTAGGGAATTTATTGAAATTCCTGAAGACAAACTAACGTAAAGAGAACAGAATTTTTGTTGTAAGTAATCCTGCTTGGACAGAATTTGAAATGCATTTAGAAGAAACACCTATTATCTCAACAGTCTTTATTATAAATCTCCAAGGCTGCTTTTGGTTGCTCTTAAATCCTGATGAAAGAATTTGTCCTATGTTTACTACATATTGTTGGTGGATGCTATGACAATATATTATCAAAAAATGAGATCCACTAATAAGGAATCTTTAAAAAAACATAGTATGTAAGATTCATCTGTGACACAACAGTGTCAATTTGTTTCAAATTGCCTGCTAAGCAGTGCAGTGCAGTGAGCAGTTAATGAGAATTGAGAGACTCAGAGAATGGGAGCTTAAAATAAAGTTACTGAACATAACGCTCATCAGGTTTGTTGCTGGTTGCTCTAGAAAACAGATGTTGTTACAGAAAATACAGTTATAAAAACTACTGAGGATAAGAATTAATCTCAGAAGGAGCATATATAGATATAATACTGGTTTCAAAAAGTAGTTAGAAATGTTTTACTGATTTGCTCTAAAAATGAATAGCCATATCTGCAAATCTTGGTGAATTTTCTTTTGCTTGTACCATTAGTAGCTTAGGGGTTACTTGCTCATTTTGTTTGGCTCTGTTTTTTTCCTAGTTCATAACTGGAAAAAAAGAAGGATTTTAGAAAATCTGGCAGTCTGCCACTAAGTGGGAGTTTAGTATAAGAGTTGTCTCAGAGCAGTCACTGATATAACGAAATGAAAAACAAATTTGTGGTGATGCAGTAGTAGACAGGGAAGGAGTGTAGCAGCCTTTCTTTCCTAAGCAAATGAAACTTGCAGGATGGATATCCTGGGGCTGAAAGGTTTTCAACATATTCTGCATTTTTTTCCCAACAGACCTCACTGTAGAATAGGAAATATTCTTACTCTGAATGCTGTTATTTGTTCATGTTTTGTTTACTCGCCAGGATGATCATCCTTGCCCAGAGTCATAAATTCACTAGCAAAAATATTTACCAATAACTAGCTGCAGATTGTGGATCTTACATAACAAGGGCTCGCACATGCCTGCTGTTTCAGTCTCTGCCAAATGGCAGAGGCTTCATGAGAAAAGCACTCCCATCTTTTTCTCTGACGCCTCCCGTCCAAGTGAATCGGTGCCATGGCAGACTTGTGGTTGCCCAAGGATCCATTAGTGGAGAGGTGAACTGGAGCGTAAGCTGGCCACTTCCCATTAGGGACTGGAGTGGGTGGGTGTAGCCTACAAAGTGATGTAGGGCTGGATTCTGTGCATCTCTTGGGCATCCATGACTGATGTGCTGTGCATCACCAACTCAATTTAAAGCAGGGAGAAGATCTGCTCACATCTTGGAGTTTGGAACAGCCTTTGCTATTGTGTGAAAAAGAGAACAGGGTCTGTTCTCAGCCCTGTAGGCTCTGGGGCAATTAATCCCATAGGTGTGAATCAGTTATATTCAAGCACAGCAACATTTCATATGTTAAAAGAGCCTGCTGTTTGCATCTTAATTGTCTATTGCAGTACCATTTTCTGGCAGTGAATCTTCTGATTCTGTATGACAGCACATGGTTGTGCTGATAGCTAGTGTTCCTCTGGGAAGGGGCAGAGATATTGGAGCAGGGTTCCACAGCCCTGCTGTGGTACAGCAGGAAGCGGGCTGGGGGCTTGCAGTACAGCCTTAGCAGATCTCTGCTGGGAAGACTGGCACACTGCTGGAATTCCAATCCCAAATCTGAGGTGCAGTGTAATTGTGTGTTGCCCCGCTCTCGGAGCTGAACGTGACCTGAGCGCGACACAGACCTCGCACAGAGCATCCTGTGCTGTTGTAAGCAAACACCTGGAACAGCGTGGGGCTTGTTTGAGCCCAGGGTTCTGTAAGCATTAAAAACTCTGATGGCTTTTGTTTTACAAATAATGAGGAAGGCATGAGCAATATTAATGTAGTGTATAGTTTGACCAAAATGAGTGTATTCTTCATGGAGATACTATTTTTTAATCCATCTCTTAATTAGATGGACTATAAGCAAATAAAGCATTTGCACAGCTGCCTACAGAAATCCAAACACATCTGACACTGTTTTCCTGAAATTTATTGTCATGTATCCTCATCTTTTCTCATCTTCAATGGCTTCCACTTTGTCACAACATCTTCAAGACTTGTGGTGTGTTTTGTGTTACGGCTCCTGACAGACTTTACCTGACTTTTAGCTTTACAGATTACTCCTGTGTGAGGATTTTTAAAGCCCATTTTCCCAAGGTCAGCTTCACCTGGGGAAGGGAAGGGAATGCTTCCAGTCCTGTGTAGAGCAGTTCACTGCAGTGCCAGTCTGCTGTAGAGAAAAATATAATTCATTAGCTTCAGCAGTACCAGAAAGTTCTGTTATCCTCTAATCCATAGTGGGAAGCTGAAAATCCTCAGGAACACAGACTGTCAGTTATCTGGCTTCTGAGAGTATATTAAGATCAATAAACCGAATATGGCTATTTTAAGTACAGACAAAAAAATATATGTGATTATACTTTTAAGTATAATAATAAAATGCAGAGAGGTTAGTTTAGTTTTATAACGTACTTGGGAGACTTCATTCAGAGCAGAAAAGACCATCCTTTTAGTGAAGTGGTTATAGAATTGCTAAAGTATATTCCTTCCAAAGAGCCCATTCATGCATGTTTTGCAGGAGTTAATGAGCAATTGCTATATTTTCAGATTTCTGCTGATTTAATATCTTGTTGAAAAAATGCGTAGTGGTGATTTTTTAGGATAACGGTACCGGTACATCTGAGAGTATGAACAGAGGAGGAGTACATGGAGGTAACTGGAAGTGGCAAAATGGTGATCTGCTACACCATTCCATGTTCTTCCCTGCAGAACATGGCATAAAATGGAGGGTTTTTTAAAAAAAAACTTCAGAAGTGATACTGATGTATTTCTGTTCTTTTGGTATGTGTGTAGTGAGAATTCAGTACAGTGCATTTCTGAAAAGTATTGTAACGTGAGTATCTTGAAGCGATGGGTTTTTCAAGGCAGCATTCTGGACACTCCTCCAAAGCTAGTGGATAGATAAGATCTGTGTTTCTGAAGCTCATTCTTCTACTATAATGGACAAATTAATATTTTTGTTCTGCTGAGCACAGTGCTTTGGAGGGAATTGCACTGGAGGTACCACCCAGCTTTCTGATACAGTGGGAATCTTATTTGGAGTCAGACACTGAGTGGGGATATGTGCATACATGTGTGTGATGGATAAAAAAAAAAACCCTTAATAATATTGATTAATTCAATTTAAAATGGGAAAAGAATATAGAAAGCATTAGCAATTGCTATTCATGTAATCCACATTGATGTCAGTGATTAATTTCCTTGTTGCTTTTTGCTAACACTGCATTAAATCCATAGAGACTATTTGTGCTATTGCTGTTAAAATGCTTTTTCTAGTAGATCTAAAACTGTTCACAAGTTAGGTTTGTGCTACGTGTCAGGCATAACTTCTGCTGTTCAGCACAAGCGTGCACCCAGCTTTCTGACAATGAAGTACTTCCCCTGTTCTCAGCCGGCCCCTGTGACTGCCCCTCGAAAGAGGGGCTGATACCAGGGCAGCTGCCTGAAGCCAGTAACACCAGAGCAATGGCCATGGATCTCTATTTATCTGTGATAGGAAACAATTTTTTAGCCAGTCTGAGATATATTTCTTTCTACAAAAGAGGGCAGCAAATACCGTGTACTCTTTCTTTACTGCGTCTGTGAAGATGCTAAAGGAAGTTAAGTAGAGCTATGAAGTCTAGGGTTTTTTATTGATCTGCCCAGAGGAACAGGGCAGCACGTGACTGTCTTAAGCATAGGCATAAAAGCATAAGTTTCAATTGAAACATCAGAGACTGTTTTAACTGATTATTTGGGATCTTGATTCAAATGGGATGTCAAATATTCCTGTAACATGAAGCTGTGATAGAATGGGAAGAGTCTCCAGATCTACATGATGGAGGTGAAGGGATTGAAGATCAAAGCAAATTGCTGATCTTTGAAAAACCTCTTTATCCTTCACTTATTTAAATCTAGTTCAGTATTGGTGGAGCCACAAAAGTATTGCCACAAAGGTGTGAATTGCTGTGGGATCCCTTGAGGGAAAGATACCTCCACTTGGCTGTACTGCCACTGCCTTTCTCTGTGTGTATGTGTGTGTATATATATATTTTATACATACACGCATGTGTATCTCTGACAAGCCATTCTGGCACTTGTGGTCATCATTTCTTCTCGCATTAGCCCTTGTTTCCTGTTGGTCTTGTCCTTGTGTGGGGCTGAAGACCTAAGGTTTGACATTAAGGCAGAAGGTTTGCCATTGTACTGAACCTGGGTCAGGTGTTGTGTGCCGTCTTTCCCACTTCCCAGCCATGCATGACCTGCACGTTCCCCTTCTCCATAACCTCATGTTGACTGGTTTGTTCAGAATCTCACCTACAGGACAGGTGCAGAGAAAACTGGCTGGAGAGGGTTTTGAGAAGCAGTTACTCTATTAAGTGAAGAAGCCTCAAAGCTGAAAATTCAAACAATGTGATAGCCCACCATGTTAATTTGAAGCATCACGTTGTAATGTCTCCAGGCGTAAATGACTGAAATTTTTCACCTTACAGTGTCACAGGTGTTGATTAGAGGCATTTAAAACCTCTTACAGAATTCAGTATAAATAGAAAAATTAAAAGGCAGATAAATTTCTGCTGAAGAGTTCATTGGTTACATCTCAAAAATTCTTTCACTCCATGTCGGCTTTTATGGCCTTTCAGATGTCAGAAGTGATCCTCTGTTAGTGGTAAGTCTTTTAGGCTCCGTTTATTTTCATTATATCAATAGGAAAAAAAGAAAACAAAACTGTCTCTAGCTGCTATTTCTAGATGGTTGGGTTTTTTTCTTGTCATAAACAGGTTGCCAGTGGCTGTGTTGAGTGACCTTTTTGCCACTTTTTCCAGAGAACTGAGCATGCCTTACTTTATGAACAGTGGAACTGCTTATTAACAGTGTGTGCTACTTTATCTTTGGTGCCAACTGAAGGAGATGTTGGCAAGAATGGACTTGAGTTGGTAAGGAGGCTTGAGAATGACAAATTTACCTTTGCTACTTCAGCCTGCAATATTATGGTGTTGGCTGTAAGTTGATGAAATTGAGGAGCTTCCAGCAACTGGTGCCGAACATGCAGTTTGAATCTTAGAGCACTAAGAACCATTAAAACCTTCATCACTGTTTAGACCAGCCCTATTTCGTAATCTGGCTAGTGATGTTTTCCTGCATAAAAGTTGGAACTTCTTGTTCATCTCATGGGTACAAAATATTTTGATGAACCTAACCACGGGCAAGTGTAGTCGTTGTTCTAATGAGTCTAACAGATTTGGAAAGTTATAATGTATTGTGTCGTGTATGAAGTCTCCTAGTGTTGAGGGAATGAATATTTAAATTTAAAATAAAAAGCCCACAGAGATTATGTCGTGACTATAAATCTTGCACAGAAGGAATGGGCTAACAGCAAATATTGCATAATCAGAGGTGTGGGATTTCAAGACGTTACCAGAAAGGCAGACTAGCATTTGGTCATGAAAGAACACTTGTTTTGCCTTGAGTGGGCAGAAAATTAGGCATTTGTGGTAAAGCGTGCTGTTCAGAAGACCCAGAAAATTTAAGCTCAAATGAGAGATTCAAGAGTAGGAGGCATTTTCTTCTTGATTAGATCTCTAGTGCAAACACTGTATTCAGGCGCAGAGCAGATTGACAAATGGAAGGGCCCCCGATTCAAAAAACAAAGATGCTTCTTGGGCTGGAACATCTGTGCTGTGAAAGAATAAAATAGCTCTGTTTTGTTTAAATAATCAGTGTAAAGGACATAACATTCTGATGGGATGATTTGTTAAAAAAGAAAAGGCTAGCAATAAATTGGGAGATAAAGTCAGGGACTGAATTGGAGATTGGGGAAACCTCTGAAGGTGCCACATAGAGATCCATTCTGAAAAATGCCCCCGTCTAGCAAGGGTGAAATGCAGCACAGAAAGGGAAATGGAACAGTTGCTTCTTAATAAGGCTGTGTTCTATATTTCTAGACGAACAGCAGTGGAAAATCCTCCACTGAAAAGTGGAGTTTATTCTCTGTTTAGAGTTTAGCCATCACCAGTAAAGGTAAAAGTAGCACATAAAATGAAAATACTATGCATATCATATGCTTACTTTTAATAAGTTTCTAATGGGTTTCATATATTTACAAAAGTCTGCATAACAGTCCTCAGCATATGGAAGAAGTAATAATCTTACTCCTTTAAATGCTCCTTTGTTGCAGCTTCATGGTATGTTCACAATCGTGTTTTTAAGCCTTTAGTTCCTTGGCTGATTCTGTTGATTTCATATTGAAAAAAAAATTCACAAAACTGCTATCTTAAAAAAAAGTATATTCTAGGATGTGTCTAGTTTATATCACTGAACTGTTAATTCTAATATAGATAATTTCATTAGATTGTTCAGTACTTTTCCATGGGACAGGTGACAGATTTACTAACTGCGTTATGCCAGTGTTCTGTATTTTGGAGCACTCTGGATCACCCAGCAGTGCAAATGGGATGCTGATGGCATCCTAGATACAATCAAAAATTTAGTAGAAAAATTAAATTTAAATTTAATTTCCCTTAAATGAATAGAAAATACAGACTGCTGGAGTTGGATTGACTATTGCTAATTCAGCATGAAATTACAGCAGCGCATACAAACCTCTTCAGCATTTTCTGTTCCATTGCTGAGGCTGCTGTACCAGGCTTCATGTTTGTGGAGGTCTGGCTGGTTCTGTGTCAGTAGGGTGCTGCAATCTTTACATGCAGATAGCAATGCCAGTTAGCTGGCTGTTTGAGACGTGTGTGTATGTGTACACGTGTACATATATATATATATATGCACGTTACCTTGCTTGGAGGAAGGATGCTAATGGTTTATAAACATTGACAGTCTGCAGTGTTGTACTGTAGAGGGTGCTGCTGGTCTAAATGAGGAGCAAACTTTTGCCTGTTGTGCTAAACTGGCACTACAATTATTTTTGAGCATACAGTCTTTGTATTGATGGGCTCAGTAATTAGTTCCCAGTGCACTGCACGAACAAGCCCAGTAATCAGTGTTGAAATGGACCCAAACTGCTGAGTTGGAGGGGGTGCAGGGCTGGTGAAACAGGGGACTTGCACACAGGAGCAGTGGTTTGCAGGACTGGACCCCACGTGTTCACTGGATGCATGCTTTTGACTTCATTAAAGACTGTTGCTGATAAGCTCTGTTGCAGTGTTAAGAATGCAAAGTGAAGCAGAATAAGCCTGCTGCAGGTTACCAGATTATTTTCCTGTTGATTTTGCCGCCAGTTATAAAAGCAGCACCAGCTTTAATGCTTTGTTCATTCGTGTGGAATGAAACCACATTGCTTTCACAGCATAGTGAGATCCTGCAGACTTGTACATAGATGCTGTGGAGTTCAAGAGAGAAATATTTTGGGTATGTTTTTATGTATTTGAAGCACTTTTACTTGTTCATCCATCATCCTCGACCAAGTTCAGTGAGTAGTGTGAGTTTGTATGAAGCTGGATCTATGGCAACTGTATATTCTATTGTTGTTTAGTTTTAATGTGCAAGTTTTTTGTCTAGAAAATGATTAGTGAAGCAAAATATATTTCACATATTTTGAACTGATTCTGACTATGAGAGGTCATGCTAATAACTCAGTAGGCAACATTCATATTTGTGGTTGTTCATTTTCTCTACTTTTAGTCTTTGAAAAACAACACGGTGAGTTTTGGATGAATACAGATGTTAAATATGATGTTTCAGCATAAACAGTGTTGTAAAAGTTAAGCTGTGTTTGGACATCTTCAGAGTTTTCAGGAAACAATTTCCATGTTCATGTGGAATTTCAGAACAAATTTGGAAAGAAAAATAGGTGATGAATATTGTTTTGTTGTTACATTTGTGCTGCAGTGTATGCAACTTGGTACAGCTTTTGTTCCTTCCATCAACGTAAGAAATTGTCAACACTGGGCAGCCAAATGTATCCTGACTTGGGGCATGTTTGCTTTGTTAACTTGACTCATGCTGACAGCTGCAAGCACCACTTCCACTCTATGGAGGGGTTCTGATAGTTGATACACAGGTATTCTGTGCTCAGTACTAGGGGTGGCAAGGTGTGGCAGGAATTTCAAACTAATTTCAATGGAATTCTATTCATCGATAACCCCAAAGAATTTTGTTCCCTGTCTCCCCTCAGTAAAAAAAAAAAAAACAATAAATTAAGCATGTAGCAAATGTCTTTGATAGGTTTGGACATTTCTCATGTTGCAAATAGGGAATAATTCAAGCAAAGCATGGCTGTATTTGGTAGGTGTGGTAACTAACATGAAAGCTATTGTCTATTGCACAGCAAACTCATACTAAGAATTCCTTAGGGTTTGTCCTGAAATGGCACTCATCACTTTTTCTTGTAAGTTATTTTTTTTTAGAAATAATAATATAAATCTTGCAGTTTGTGGCTCAACATTTGGGGACTAATTATTGAGTATTATATATTTTTATAAAAGTTGTTGGTTAAAACTGCTTTGAAATAAAGTCCCTTTAAATGTTTAAATGTCACATTTGTTTTCAAGCCTGAGATTGCTTAACTTCAGCACTTATTATTGCTGTTTATTTTCAAAGCTGGTCATTTGTTGATATGTACATCATGCCAAGATTTGGTTGTGTAAAGATTGCCTCATCTAAATGATTAAGTAGAAAGACTAAATTTAAAGGAATAGCATCTCACCATGACTAACGTTTTTGAGCACATTCCAGTATCTGAAATGGACTTGGTGGTAAAGAATTGATGAGCCTGCCCATGGCTCTTTGTGGTTTCCTGTTTTTTTTTCTCTCATAAAGCAGTAATCAACTGATATTTGTTTGGTTTTGCAGTTTTAATCTCTATTACTTTTAAGTTACCATTCAGCTTTGAAGTAATTGAGTATTACTCTAGGCTTATTTTTCAGTGTTCAAGAGGCAGCCTCACTATAACATTTACTGTTATATATAGCCAACATAATTCTATTTACGTTAAATGTGTTTTATGTCATGTCCAGTTACCTCACCTGTTTCTGGATCAGAAATATAACCTAGGAGCTCATCCTGTTCCCAGTAAAATTCAACAATAACATCACTGTTCAATTCAAGAGGGTTGGAATTGAGGTTTGAAATATTTTTTGAGGTGATAAATCTTAGTTTTTGAAAAAGACTGGTAAGCTGTCTGTTGTTACGATTGATTGCTTTGCTCCAGGGGCAGCTGTGGTGTTATCGTTGAACATGAGACTTTCCTCTCTGTTCTGTGGCTTTTGTGGACTTCTCCCAGGGTAACAGATGTCCCTGGTTTTCCTGCATCCTACATGATCCAGCTGATGCCTCAACATAAACAGCATTATACAAGTTAAGCTGTGTCCAGATATCTTCAAAAGTTTCAGGGGACAGTTTTCATGTTCATGTGGAATTTCAGAACAAACTTGGAAAGAAATATGAGTAATGGATAGTGCTTCTTTGTTAGACTTGTGACACAGCATATGGAATGTCTGATTTTGTTATTGACATAAATATGTGATAGCTTTATCCTGAGTATGCACCTCTTGTAATAAAACATTACATTTTTAACTTTGTTTCATATGTATTTATTACGAGAAAAAAAGTGCAAGCCAGTAATGCAAATGCTCTCTTTATTGTTTTCTTCTTACCAGTTGTATATTTGTACAGAATTAATTGGTGGTCAACATTTCATTATTTCAATATTTCGTTTATTCTCGCACTTTCCTTGCTTACAGCCATCTGTTATCCATAATACCCAAGATATCCTTAAGAAATACATTGCCAAAATTGCACTGTTTTCAGTTCACAGTATCATAAGGTTGGAAAGGACCTCTGAGATCATTGAGTCCAACCTATAACCCAACACTAACACCAACACCAACCCATCATCTAGACCATGGCACTCAGTGCCTCATCCAGTCTCCCCTTAAACACCTCCAGGGTCGGTGACTCCACCCCCTCCCTGGGCAGCCCATTCCAATGGCCAATCACCCTTTCAGTGTAGAACTTTTTCCTCACATCAAGCCTAAACTTTCCCTGACGAAGCTTGAGTCCCTGCCCTCTAGTTCTGTCACTGGTCACCTGAGAGAAGAGACCAACCCCTGCCCGACCACAACCTCCTTTTAGGGAGTTGTAGAGAGCAATGAGGTCTCCCCTGAGCCTCCTCTTTTTCAGACTAAACAGCCCCAGCTCCCTCAGTCGCTCCTCGTAGGGCTTGTGCTCCAGCCCCTTCACCATCTTCGTTGCCTTCCTCTGGACACACTCCAGCATCCTGACATCTTTCCCAAACTGGGGGGCCCAGAACTGTACACAGTATTCAAGGTGAGGCCTGACCAGTGTCGAGTACAGGGGGACAATAACTTCTCTGGTCCTGCTCGCCACACTATTCCTGAGTTGATTATTATGAAGTTTGGTTCTTCCACTACTGAGACCGACAGTGAAACTCTTGTGGCCTTGAGCAGGAAAGGGGTTTTCCAAAAGCAATAGTGAATTGGTTTGCTATGTAGTATATACATTATTTTCACTGCTTTGATAGGTTTAGTTTAATGTAATTGCATTTTGTCAGATGTTGGAAATGGACAAAGTTACTTTTTGTTAACACTTGAGAAGATGCTCTATGTTCTGTTTTTTGATTGTGCAACAGATTTTTGCTTACATATAGTAAAAGTGGGAGAGGTACCCTCAGCTTTGGCTTGAGCAGAGAAGGTGCAGAGAGAGGCTGACACCTTATCCCTTTTCCAGCTTGGGAGTGCGAGAGTAGTTCCGTTTCATCACCAGGTTAAGGGTTTTTGGAGTCCCATTACTCCAAAGCATATTCTTGCTGCGTAGGGTGTATGGCTGACAGACCCCTAGAGGAATGTCTGCCTCTTAGGCCTGGGAGACTGGGTCATTGATTTCAGTTGTGTTTTATCACAGCACTCCCGTGTGTAATAATTGCTTGTAAACTCTCCTTCAGATTCATTACGTTGTCTCAAGTTATAGTTTAGAAAAAGCAAAACTAATCAGTAAATTTGGAATTTGCAAATGAGGTGACAGCAGTCTCCAGTACCTCTGATGCTTCTTTAACAACAAGATAAAGTTTCTAAGCATATTTTTCCCAATAAACCTGTTTTTCTGAATGAACCAAGTGGATAAAGATTGACATGAGTGGTTGTTCGGATGTTTTTCACATTGAAATGAATTACCACCGGCATTGTTGAATTTAATGAGAGTAAGATTTCATCTTTTTACTGGTGATCATTTGATATGAATAACTAATTCTACAATATATATTATATATTTTATATATGTTTTATATATTTTAATATACCTTGTAATGCTGAAAATCATGTTATATAGGCTTTTTATCACACAATACTATGAGATGGGATGTTAAGGGTACAAAGCTGTCAAAGGAAGGAGGAATTGTGTGTATGTAGTAGGTAGATTCAATTGGTCTGTATGTGTATTGTCAAGACACTGCAGGTCATACAGGAAGCTTTATAAAGCTACTGATTACAGATATGTATATCCTTGATTTTCTGTTTCCCTTTTTTCCTGCAGGGCCAAAGCTTTTCGTGGGAAAAAAGTCCATGGGGAATATGACATAAAGGTTGAACAGGTAACTAAATGACTTAATCTGAATGTTGTTTTTATAGTTGTATAATATACAAATATATGTATAGATAGCTGCACAGTCCTTTGTGCTTTGAAACAGTCTCACACATAAAGTAGAACACTCAAAGATCTGTGTTTCATTCTGATGTGACTATTTTTAGAAGATTCTGACCGTAATTTCCACACCATTAGAAATGAGTCATATTCAAACCTTGTTGCTTAGAGACTGAATCTCCCAGCCACTCTGTGAATTACACGTTGCCTTCTGTATCACTAATTCCTTCACTTAAGGATATCCATAGCACGTGGGGTTTTTAAAAACCACTAAATAAATATGGAGATATAATTCAGGGTGCCTTAGAATTATGGGTGTTTTATTTGAACTAGGGAGCTGAAGCTAGGGAAGGAAATAACTTTTTTCACTGCTTTTCAATCTATGAACAGATGCTGCTGTAAGAAGCTTCGGTACTTAAACAATTATTTTTTTCATTGGAGTTTCAAAGACGGAGGGAAAATTATCTAAACTCACTGTGATGGTACAGCATCTAGCTCTGCTCCATTCTTTACACTATTGAATATCTGCCCATGTCCTTGGCTTGGAAACATGGAAAGCTTTGCCAGGGATCCTCAAGAGTATTGAAGGAGAAGACGAGGAAAAGGAGACAAGCTATTTTGTCCCCAGACACCATTCACACGTGGCTCAGACCATGCAGTTGGCATCACACACACTGTCTATTTAATATTAACAAGAACTCTGTCTCAGCCCACAATTTCTTTCGTAAAGTCTCTTGTAGGTGCAGAGTCACCTGTAATTAGTGAGAGCCTGCAGGTTTCTGAACTCTCCTTTTTGAGCTTTGAACACTGTGACAATTGTATACAATTAGAGTTACTAACAACTACTTTAGTGTTCTCTTGCTGGCACCAGAGAGCATGATTTTGTTTTTATACTACTTACAGCAACCTCTCTATAGCATACGATCTCTTCTGTCATGTGCTAAACTTTTAAACTACAAAATCTGTATTGAGAACCCTTGTAATTGTTTGATACGATTTACTAATTGGAGAGCTCAGTTGTCAATCTCTGATTAAATAGATTTTAAATTGTTCTTTAATGCTGTCAGCACTTCTACATGTGTTTCAATTTCTAACCATTTGCACTGGTTTTGCAATAATCTTAAACCTGCTCCTTGTCTTTACAACACTGTAACACTGATCCAAGAAAGGATATGAGTGTATGGGATTTGATGAGGAGACATCCAGACTTGAAATCAGGCTCATACTTAAGCTGTTGAGTTGGAAGAGGCCTTAACTGAGCCCTGAATTCTGAAAGCCTTACATGAATTTTACTGAGGAAGACTTTCAGTGATACCATTTTTCAAGAGGAGACTAATGAGAATTCTGACACTCTCTTCTGTATTTAGTGTCCGGGATAGCAAAGAGGCTTTTATTTGCCCACTAGAAGACAGTTGGCTGCATTTCAATTATTCTGCTGTGTAATGTTATTGTAAAGTGCCTTGAGAATTTAAGCTGCTGAAAGACTCTGGATAAATGAAAAACATCCTGTCCTTTCCTTTCAAATAACTGTAGATTCAGAGTATGGAAGTGACTCCTTTTAAATGCCACATTTCCAGTGTGAGAAGGCACTTTGAAACAGTAATTTATTTTTGAAGCTTGTGAGTCAGTTGTTTATTAGCAACAGATCTTTTAAAAAGAAGAGTAAATGTGCATAAAGGAAATAGAAAGGGGTAAAATGTATAAAGATGCACAAA
This sequence comes from Tapera naevia, assembly GCA_033556795.1. Lineage (NCBI taxonomy): Eukaryota > Metazoa > Chordata > Aves > Cuculiformes > Neomorphidae > Tapera > Tapera naevia. Next base: position 2,300,197 of record JAUMJJ010000171.1, on the reverse strand, counting down.
AAGCTATATGAAAATATTCTCTTATCATAGTATTTTAAAATTGCTTTTGTACTCTTTTCTTCAAAACTTTATGTAAATGTTTGTTGAGTCTTTGTTAATTTCTTTGATACATCTTACAAAGCGAAAATGTCAATACTTCTAGGCAGACATGAAGGAGGAAATGCACTTTCTGCTCCCCCACAGTGCTTTTTCATAATGCTTTTTAAGTTTTGCTTTGAAAAATATTAGAATTTATTCAATGTGATGTGTCGTACCTGGCAAATACTGTACTTATTATAGTGTATATTGTCAGCAGGTCAGATCCTGATATTTGAAAGCAGAGATTTAGGAAAATAAAGGTAAAATAAACCAGACTGACTAATGTGAGTCTTGTTTTCTCAGGCAGAGTTTTCAGAAATCAACTTGATAGCCCACGCTGATGGCAATTATGCAGTAGATGTCCAAATATTTCGAAATGGCACTAAAGTTGTCAGGTAAGAGAAACTAAATACAATAACAGCAAAAAGCAGTAAATGACATAATGTATGCATGGAAAAGGTATTGAACGAGGTTTTTATGTGTGTGATAGGGATTCTGACTGATGCAGTGCACCTTTGTCATTGGCACGAAGAGTAGGACATGACTTATTTGGTCAGTGCATCCAGTCCTGTTTGTGACTGGAGGGAAATTTCTCGACATTTGGATTATCTGAAAGATGGATTTGATTAAGATGGGAATGAAGTTTGGTATAAAGAACACGTGATTGGGAGTTATGCTTATTGATTTGGCTACGGATAGTATTAGGGATATTGATAGGGCTGTTGATAGTGTAGTGATAGGATGAGAGGGAACAGTTTTAAGGTGAAAAAAGGCAGATTTAGATTAGATATTAGGAAGAATTTGTTACCGTGAGGATGGGAGGCCCCAGCACAGGTTGCCCAGAGAAGTGGTGGCTGCCCCATCCTGCAGGTGTTCAAGACCAGGTTGGATGGGGCTTTGAGCACCCTGGTCCCACTGGGAGGTGCTTGGAACTGGATGGGTTTTGAGGTCCCTTCCATTCCAAACCATTCTGTGATTCTGTGATTTGGGTCTTCACCTGAGAAATGAAGAAAGTCTTGGAGATTTTGTACATGCTGGACCTCTCCAGATGAGCAATATTTATATCCAGGGTGGAATATTTTCTATTAAAACAGGCCAAGTCATAGCACTTCTCTCAGTGTTGTTACTGGAATATCACTGTCTTGGAAAGAGTTCAATTTAAAAGTCTATGGCTTGTCCAAAAAGCCTTATTCCAATTGAAGCCAGTGTAATTTTACCATGTTTTTCAGTGAGGCCTCCAACAGCCTTGTAAATGTAAGTGGAGAAAGCAGGGGTACGTCTGGGCAAAGTAAAAACTTAAGTAAATATGAGCAAAATTATTAGAGGCAGTCCTGTTTTTTATCTACTGTGTGAGAATTACTCCCATGTTGCCAGCACAGTTTGGTGTGAGTTAAGTGCAGCAGTTGCTTGGCTGAACGATTGCATTCAGAAAGGTCGATCAAGTCACTAACAATGACCCAGTAGGTTACTGCTGATACTTATGTTTAGGCAAGAGGAAGAGTTCAGGGAGCTGGTGAACACAACAGCATGTCTTGTTTCATCGTGGTTTGCACAACATCTGTCCAAATAAAAGATTTGAAAATTTCTACTCATTCATGTAAAAAAAATTGAAAACATTGAAAATAAGTGTACTCTAAGCTTTAAAATTCACAAACGTTTAATGTCTTGTGTGTTCTAAAAATACTGCAGCTTTATACAACAACCACTTACGCCAAATCTACTGGATTATTCTCTTAGAGTAAGAGATTTTATTTTTTTTTTAGGTTTTGTTTTAAGTTTGTTTTTTTTTCTTTCCCAATGGTAGACGTTTTGGAGTCACGAAATCTTGATCACTGCTCCTTAATGGCTTTTCTGTAGAGAATTTTCCAAACAGAACAAAAATATTGAGGCCAAGTTAACATCAAAACATGTCAATATTTTAATGTGAGTTGGGAACCTCCAGAAAATAGCTTCCACTAGGATGTGTATTTGCAGTTTAAGAGAAAGCTCGGTAAAACTACTGTTCATGTTAAGAAGCAGAAAATCTTGTTGTGTCATCAGATAACTCTGATAATGAGATGGCAACTGATTTTGTAATATTGCAGTTTTATGGCTAATTTATTTAAAATTATCATAGAATTTATTAAATTAATTTATTTATTAAAATTATCATAGAATCATAGAATCTTCCAGTTGGAAAAGACCTCTGAGATCATTGACTCCAACCGCACCCAAAGTTGATAAACTTCAATCAAAACTGCATGAGATATCAGCATATGTGTGTCTGCTTTCTGGTGTGAGAAGGATTTGCAGACATGATGGGACAGCAATTCCCCGTTTCTGTGATGATTTATCTGGAGACACAGAATGTTTTTGAAAAGCAGAAGTATTTTTCATCCATGTTTTGTATCTTCAGAGATGTGCTAGTCCTTCTGGCGCTCTAAGCCTAATCAGTTTGCGCACTTCATTGCCAGAAGCTTGGAATGGGCTCCTTGTGTCACTGTGGAATGCAGTGATGGACATTCCGTTACGTTTTCAGTTGATAAGAAACTTCATTTGAAATCCAGCGTTCAATATGGGTCAGACAATAGGATGTGTGGCGTGTTCCTTTGTTTCTGTCTGTCTCAGCTATCAGCAGAGATGGGAGAAACTGCCGGTCCCGTTAGGAGCAAAGTTCCTCTTGAGTTTGGACTATGAGGATATTGCTGACAAGGCCTGAATACTAAGATGAAAAGTCTTCTGTGTTACCAACGGCCCATCCTGAGGGACCTTGTATCATAGACAAAATATAGTGCAAAATATTGAGTGAAATCATAGAAACGTCAGTGACAAAATTTTACTGCCCTAGTTTAGGAGGAAAAACCTGTGTTACAAGCACCTGCTTGTTTCATTTTTGTGAATGGAAATCAAACCATGAAAAATGATATCTCGTGTTACCTAATGCTGAGGGTTTGGATCTTACACATGCCTGAGCCAGGCTTAAATTTTTTCTCATGACCTAGTTTTGAAAACGCAGTCATTCTGTCCAGCAGTAATTACAGGAGTAGAACAATTATGTAAATCTATAATTTCCCTTTGAGGAGTTTTTGCAAAGCGAAGTATCTATTTTTTTTTTTTAAAGTACATTCTCCCACCCCACTTATTCCATTAATTCCTAATTTAAAGGACACTTTCTGTCCTTTGCTTTTATTTAACAACACAGTGCTGCGCTTGAGGTGCTGTGTAATGCCCTTAGCACTGTTTTAAATGTTGGAGGGGGCTTGTTTTTTCACTGAGGGGTCTGCAATTTTGATTAAAGCATCATTAGTCCTCTAAGTATTACGCTCGTGCTGTGCCAGTAGATTGAATTCCCTTGTTTCAAACACTTGGCACACTGCCATGGAGCCCAGATCACAAATTCTAACTGTGCTACAAATACTTTTTTGAAACTTGCTAAAGGCAGGCATTTCTTCACAAGTTTTGGTCATCACTCTACAGTGCTGCTCTAATGATGCTCGACAGCAAATCTTTATAATGTTGGTTTTGCCAAATCATGCATTACATTTGAAAACCAAGTTAAGATTCCAGCTGCTGTGCATTGACTGCTGCATTCAGGCCAACCACAGAACTCCTCAAGCAATTTTAACATTCATTTTAGTTGGGTTTTTTGTTGTTTTGTTTTGCTAGAATGACATTTCTGAATAATTTTGTGATCTTCAGACTTTTTCACTCCAGTAAACAGCTTATATTTATTGAACGCATGTGAATAATTACACTAATTTACAACGCTAATTTAATTTACCCTGCAGTTACATCTCTTTAAGGAGGTTGATAGCTTTGAGCTATCAGTGTTTTTTCCACCTGTAAGTTTGGATACAGGAGAGAATATTTTGACAATCAAGTGTAGGAGTGAATTGCCCTGTGTGGGTGGCTCTGTCCTGTTGCATTGTGTTTTCTGTTCTCCATAACCACCTTCAGGAACTAAATGTCAAGATTTGAGTAAGGTGAAGATGGTGTCACGCTGTTCTTAAAGGTGCATGGTGATAGGACAAAAAGCCACAGAGATTACAACAGAGGAAATCCTGATTAGATACAAGGAAGAAGGAGAGAGAAAAAGTGTAGGATTTTAGGAATTCTTTGTGGTCAGTGTTGTAATCAAAATTTGGATCGTGATTATCTCCAACCATGATGTGATTCCTTTTGCAAGCAGGGGTGTTGTTTCATCTCTTATTGCCTTTCAAACAGTCTGACAATAGTTGTGAAAAAAGTTGTTCCCAAGAAGCTTAAATTTCTGGCAGATACATTTACCTGCTTTGTTTTGCATTGCCATTGCTTGGGAACTGGTGTACATAAACAAAGAACATTCGCAGAGTTTATAGTTTACCTGGAAAGCCATGGTGATTTCCCTCTTCCCCAATGGAGTCACATTACTGACTGGATGCTGATGAAATGGATTTTCCTAAGGCCACAATAGTTCTTGCTGCCTTGTAGCGTTTCCCTTTGTTTTGAGTGTTCTTGCAGTTCTTCTGTGTCCATCAGCTGGATGTTTTGCCTTGTAACATTTTGCTGCTGAAGGAAAAGCAACGTGATCATTGACTGTTGGCAACCTATCTCTTTCTTGCTAGGTCATTCAGGCCTGATTTTGTCCTTGTCCGACAACACTCATTCAGTATGGCAGAAAACGAAGATTTCCGTAACTTGATCATCGGAATGCAGTACGCAGGCATCCCGAGTGTCAACTCCCTGGAATCCATCTATAACTTCTGTGACAAACCGTGGGTGGTAAGTGCTGGACCTGACAGTCCTTTTGGTGCAAAACCAGTTAGTGACTTTCTTTTGTTGCTTGTTTAGTTCCCTTTCTTCAGTACAGAGAATCCAGCTGCAAAGTTACTTAGCAGAGCGCTGAAGCAATAGTGGAAGGAATAAAAAGTAAACAAAGGTATTTAGATAATTTTTTCCAAGAGCCAGTGTAGGCAGTGTGGAGACAAACATTTGTAAGACAAGTAACGATATAAGTGAGGAAAGTAAGGGAAACCTTGTCCACTGTTAACATACCTGCTCGAGTGAGGAAAGTGTGTTTATTCACAATTTGTCTGGGAGAAGCAAACTGAGAATATTTTTCATATTTGTGGTTTTCTACATAATTTATACAGACTTTTAGCCAGCGTTTTCCTCATGCCTGTGAAATTTTTGGGGCTATGCTTTAGCAAGGGAATCTGAAGCTGTGAGTTTCCTCATTTGAAAGCTCTTTTCATAATCTTGTGCATATGAGGTAGGAGTTAGTCTTTTCAGTTACACCTGGAGCAATAGGGTGCACTAAGAATCACTGATCTTTGCCAGTTTTCATGTAGGAGCCAATTCAGTTTTCATTACACGCTTTGTAGCGATGGAGGCAGAGTTTGGTGATCGTTGTGGTTCATAGAGAACTAAACGTTGGCAGCCACAAGTTAAAATATAGTGCTGTAAAAGCTGATTGTCAATGATTTGGTCACCATTCCTATAATAGATTGATTCAGTTGTCCAAGGTCTGATGAACCTTTAAAGAATGCTGTTGTAAATAGTCAAAGCTACATAATTTTTTCCTCTGCTTTCTGGGAAAGACAACAATTGTCAGTATTTTTCACACTGAAGGAACGTTTTACTGTAATTCTTTTTATTGCCTTAAAAGTGGTTATTTTTTCCCTCTTACTATGATAATCCCTCCAAAAAAATGTCAGCAGATTTTAACATATACCTCTGGAAGCTAAGTTTATTATACTTTATGTTGCAGTAAATTACACTGGGGAATAAATAATTCATAGAGCATTTATAACTTTTCAGAATACATACTGTATTTTGCTGAATGTATTATTTTAATGCATCACATTTTCTATGCTGTGTGGTATTTTTTAATGCTTTGATTCATTGCATGCTGTAAAGCATGGGCGGTGAAGCAGTAACAGTAGCATTTGTATGCAATAATGATGCACTCGAGAGTAAAGGAATAATTCTGCCTTGTAATACTCTTCTGTTGGCATTAGAATCATGGTTGTACTTCCCCCTAACCAATAAAGATATCTCTGTGTTACAACAGGTCTTGTTGCATGCAGAACCTCTGTGCTGTTTTTTCAGGCATAATAACAACGGCGAGTAACTGGGAGTTTTAGGAATATTTATTATAATAACTTAAAGATCTATCAAAGCCAAATAGAAGTTCGTGTGTGTAAAGAAGTAAATCATATTCCATATCTGGTTTTGTTCTATGCAGTACACGTCACAAAGTACTATGCTTATAAGGTCTTGTCTTAATTTAAAAATAGCCTAGAATTATGATAGAGCGTTTTTAAGGTGTTGATGGTGAACTGGCTGTCTTCTGCATTGCCATATCTGTATCTTTCCTTTCTGGAAAAATTCCCTTTTTGGCTGAAATTTCTGTGGTGTTACAACCTAAATATAGATGAAATGGAAAAGACTTTTCAGCTGATCTTATTTTATTTGAACATAGAGAAGAATGATACCTATTTTCCTTTGAGAGTTTCTACCTTACCATTTTTACATCCGAGAGCCAAAACGTGTTTTGTTTGAAATACTCAAATTTTGCACAGCCTCAACAGGAGTCTGTTTCCCGTATCTTGGGTATTTCTTCTCAGAAATAGCTATTGTAGAGAAATTGTAAATTGTCAGACGGGTCAGATGCTTCAAACTGGCTTCTTTGATGTTTTCATTATCCAGCTCCCCAAAGCTGGTTTCATTAAGGTGCACAGCAGAGCAGGGCCTGAGCCTGTTCCCCCCCCGCACACCTGTGGGCAGGGAGGCTGAGTCGGCACAGTTTGTGTGCTGTGAACATGATCCTGCTCTGCTCCTCAGTTCTGGGTTTTAACTGCTGGTGACCAGAAGCTAAGCCTGCAAATAAGAGATTGGTTCCCATTCTGAAAGCGTGGTGGCACTGGACTTCAGTTGGCTCCTACTCAGGTGTGTGGAATTAGAATTTGAGCAGAACCATAGTTTCTGTACAAACTCGAGGGATTCATTTGGGCATTTAACTGGGAAAATCTTTGCGGTAGTGAGAGATATGGAGACAACTATGTTCATCTCAGAAGATCATGAATCATCATCAGATCTAGGAAGGGTGAGCACTGCAAGACATTATGCAAACCTGTTTCAACCTGTGCCCAGAGTACTTTTAGGGTAAAAATCCATGGATCCTTTGATTCAGCGAATTTCATGGATGTCCACATAATGCAACAGAATCCAGGGACTGTTGGTTTTGCTGGGATTATCTTCTAGCCTGTTCAATCACACCTAACTCCTACATGCCACCCTGCCTATATGATATCCCTGCTGCAAACTGTGGGCTGGCTAGTTTGGGGTGCCTTAGGGTGACTCCTCAAGCTCTTGCTTAAGCACTAAAACCGTTGACGCCCATACCGCGCAGAATAATAGCAGAATTATTCTGTAAGTTCCTTGATCAGAAAACAGTTCAATGTTTATAGCATTGATTAAAGGTATCACAGAATTGTTCAGGTTGGAAGACACCTTCAAGTGCATTGAATCCAACTGTAAACCTCACACTGCCAACCCCACCACTAAAACATGTCCCTAAGTGCCACATCTACCCAGATTTTCAGTCCCTCCAGGGATGGTGACTCCACCACTTCCCTGGGCAGCCACTTCCAATGCCACCCTTTTAGTGAAGAAATGTTTCCTAACAGCTAATCTAAACCTCCCCTGGTGGAACTTGAGGCCATTTCCTCTCCTCCCATCACTTGTTACTTGGGAGAAGAGCCCAGCACCCACCTCACCACAACTTCCTTTCCGAGAGCTGCAGAGAGCAATGAGGTCTCTCCTCAGCCTCCTCCTACCTAGACTAAACAGCCCCAGTGTTGAACCACTTGCTAGTCTAATCTCATATATACAGAACTACATGATTTGGTGAAACTGAGATTGTATGTTTGCAATTAGGAACATTTTCTTATTTGAATGTCTATCTTTCTCATCATGGCTTAAATACTGGAACACACCTGAATTCCAATTACATTTATGTTATTTGTAGTATTAACCTTCTTAGAAAAATAGCTTCCACTTCATCCACAAATGCATCTTTTCTTGAAGTACATCTTACTGGTAGAGAGAATTTGAGAAAGTGTGTTCAGCACTGGCTTCATCAATTTTTGCAAGTAAGCAAGCAAGTGCTTAGACTCAACATCTACTCATCCTTACCCTTTCTTCATAGTGTGTACAGAACGCCTTTCTGGACAATTCCTTAACACAGATGACATGATACTTCATGAAATAAAAATTGCAAATTCAAAAGGCTTATGAAAATTAGAAATTGGAGTGCCAGATAAAGCCATAAGTAGCAATATTTATTAAATGATGAGAAATAGATTGGCTTTCCTGCAGGTAAAATTTGAGTGGCAGAAGTGAATTGCAATTTATATAACAGCAGAAAAAAAATGTGTCCAATTGAATGGACTTTTAAGGGATGAGAAATTATTGAATAAGTCATGGGCAACTTATCTTACTTACATGGGTGTAAATCCAGGAGTAGTATAGCAGGGGAAGTTAGGAAAGCTAGACTGGTTATAAATGGGCTATGGAATAAATGAGAGTTAGAATCGAACACGTTAAGATCTTTGTTTTACAAATTATTGTTCTTCAAAGTATCAGATCTTTGTTTTCTTTAGAACATACAGCTCCAGGTGCACAGCATCTCTTCACAGCCCCAAGGGCAGATTCACACCCTGCATTAGAAACTGAAGCAGCTGCCCTTTGCTTTCCAGCCGAGCTCTTCTCACAGTGTCTGCAGACACGCGTGGGTTTCCCTGCCTTTGCCAAGAGACAGCAAATTTGTATGCGATCCAGGGTTTGTTATTGAAGGATGGAGGTGTGGTGGGAGGGTTGCCAGGAACACACTAAAACCATTTCTGAAAACAAGTCTTAAAGCTTCTGTTTCCCGGTGTCAGGACATACATAGTTCCTTCAAATGTGTGTCAAAAGTTCAAAGCATCTTATAACCCTTGGAAAATTTAAGATGCTAGCAGCCATGGCAAAGAAAACACTGCAGTGTCTGTGGTGAGGTGCTTGCATACTGGAATATGTAAATGATTTGGGATTATTACAGTACTTCTGTTACTTCTGTCCCTGTGATAACGCTTACCCCTGCTTCATGAAAACTCATGATCCCAGCCTCTGAGAGAGATTTTACAGAAGCACCAGTAGGAAATGTCAGAAAGCTACAGACCTGGGGGAAGAGCCTGGGTTTTACAATAAAAGACAAAATCCTTTGTTACTGAGTGCATGCAGGGCTGTGGAGGAACCTGCTTAATGTTCACACTCTCTCTTACCACGTTGGAATGTTTCATTGCATTGTCACATTGCAAAGGAATAGCCTTGTGCAGGACTCACCCTGTTCATGAGAGATACAAATTTTACCTAGTTTAACTTACAGTTACGGCGAGTTGAGGTAAGGCAAAAAAAATGCCAGAGGGGTGGTGGATTCACCATCCCTGGAGGTTTTTAAAATAAGACTGGATGTGGCAATTAGTGCCATGATCTAGTAATCATCATAGTGTTGGATTAAGAGTTGGACTTGATGATCTTGGAGGTCTCTTCCAACCCAGATAATTCTATGATTCTGTCGCAGCAGCTGTAGCTGGCTGTGTTAGTGTGCCTTGGGAGGCTGTGTGACTGAGGTTGGTAGAGAAGGCTTCAAGGAACTGTTGATATATTAGTTATCCATCTATGCTGATGAATGAGATGGCACAACCTGCATGATAGTAATGGGTTTATAACAAAGGTTTGTGAGCACTGCAACCTTAATTAGCTGTTGCCATGCTGGTCAGAATTCAGCTTGTCATGCTGACTTGGTAGAATCAGGGAGGGGATGTAGGAAGCCCACTGTCACGTATGAAGCTGCTGCATGGCTGCAACAGCTTGTGAAGAGACATCCTTCGCTGCAGGGGTGGGAGAACTGGGTGCTGAGCGGGCTTGGCCTCTGGTGAAGTCAGCTCTGTTGGCATCGTGACAAACTGCTGCATCAGTTCAGTGAGGTGGGAAACAAAGCAGGAGAAAAGGAACTGTGTTCTGGTCCAAAGCTGGCAGAGAGGAATTAAGACCCAGAAGACTGACACATCTGTATTCTTTTAAAGACAGCTGAAAGCTCCTGGCATTTTTTATGTAGAGCTTGAGCTGTAGCCCATCTTGTACAGAAACATCTTCAGAATCAGTGGGACTTTGTTGCCTTTGTTGTAGGAATTTAGTGTTATTAAGGGTTCTAAATGTGGGAGAAGTGCCATGGAACACTATGTTATATCAAAATTTATTGCCATGCTCATCTGCAATCATTTGGAGGGGAGGCTGGTTCTGGCTTTGCTTTTTGCAGTACTTGGTGGTATTGGAGCTCTCACAATCCGTGTTTGTTTCTTTTCTGCAGTTTGTGAGCAGACAGCCAAACACTCTCTTGTAAGTTTGTTGACATTTTTCTTTCTTGCTCCTTTTGCCAAGCTTACGCAATTCTATGCCTTCATGTGTTGTGTTTTACTTTGCATTTCTTTTGCAGATGATTTTCTATTTATCTGTTTTCATTTTTCTACTCTTACTGAACACTGCATTTCTCTATTCTCACCTTGCTTTCTTTGGAAGGACTGTTTTAAATGCCCTTTGCATCCCTGATGGCATTATAGTACTCTCCCACACACTGGTTTCTCCTCCTTCATGTGTTGCTGTTAGAAGTTGTTCTCTGTGCTTTTCCCCCTTCAAGCTACACTTTAATAATCTCGAGCAACACATTGGGGCACTGGTGGGAAACTTGTAGGCACTCTGCAGGGAGGAGCGTATGAAAGGGATGAACTGTGATCGTTCCAGCTTCCTGTTGGCACAAATTGTTAAAGCTGTTCTAGTAGGCAGACACAACCACAGGGATGAGTTTCAATATTGTGTCACAGGATCTTCTGGAGAATGCATAAAAAATTAAATGAATGAGTGCAAGAAGAATAGTCTTTTGAAAACCTATTTACTGTACATCTGTGAGACCTTTCAATGCTGTTCCATGTCTGGTTTAGAGAAAGGAATTATAAATTTCTTATAAAATATTTAGTAAGATTTGTGCTGGACAATGGGGTAGAATTTGGCTGGTTATTGAAATTCTTTATATGCCAGGGAGATCTTATTAGAGTTGAAGGCTGAAGAATATGTACCTGCAATCTAGCTTCAACTCAGGTAGGGAAGACAGGGACATTCAAATTTAATATGTATTAATATTATAAATCCTAGAAATTATAATAACTCTATTTTCATAGAAATGTAGAATCCTTTGGGTTGGAAGGGACCTTTACAGGTCATCCAGTCCAACCTCCCTGCAATGGGCAGGGACAATAACCAGATTAGGTTGCTCAGAGCCCCATCCAACCTGACACTGAATGTTTCCAGGGATGGGGCATTGACCACCTCTCTGGGCAACCTGTGCCAGTGCTTCACCACCCATGTTGTAAAACATTTCTTCTTTAAATCCAGCCTAAATCTTCCCTCTCTTAACTTACAGCCATTCCCCCTCGTCCTGTCCCTGCAATCCCTGATCCAGAGCCCCTCCCCAGCTTTCCTGGAGCCCCTCTCAGTACCGGGAGGCTGCTCTAAGGTCTTCCTGCAGCCTTCTTGAGGTTGAACAACCCCAACTCTCTCAGCCTGTCCTTGTACAGGAGGTGCTCCAGCCCTTGGATCATCTCCATGGCTTCCTCTGGACTCGCTCCAACAGCTCCATGTCCTTCCTGTGCTGAGGGCTCCAGAGGTGGATGCAGGACTCCACCCGGGCTCTCACAAGAGTGGAGTAGAGAGGCAGAATCCTCTCCCTTGCCCTGCTGGTCCCTCTGCTTTGGATGCAGCCCAGGACACAGTTGTTTTTTCTGGGCTGCAAGCACACATTGTTCATGTCATGCTTTTGATTCACCAGCACCTCTGAGTCTTTCTCCTCAGGGCTGCTCTCAATCACATCATCCTCCCATCCTGTACTGAAACTGAGGATTGCCCCAACCCAGGTGTGGGACCTTGCACTTGACCTTGTTGAATCTCATGAGGTTCACACAGGCCCAGCTCTCCAGTCTCTAGCTTGCCCAGGTCCCTCTGGATGGGATGACATGTTAGTCAGTGGCTGTAGTTTTATATATTGCATTAGATGAAACGTAGAACCAGGACTGAACTTTCTTCTTGTTTCAACCATTCTGGCAAAGATTGATCTCCTTGATAGTTGCTGCTGCTTCTGGGGACACTGGGCAGCCAGAGCCCACCCAGATGCATTGTTTGATGGCCTTTTCCTACCCTTCCTTTCTTCCTCTTCAGGACTGGAAGCCAGGTGCCATCCATCTCTTGCTCAGGCAGTGAAGAGTTACTTTCTTAGGCACTGGACACAAGCACATGGGTGGTAAATTTGAACAGCTTCACATGATAATATGATGATTCATGTGATAATTCAATTTACCTTTTTGCAAATATTTACATGGATGATAGAGTTCTTATAAAACAGTTTTGTGGCTGTTATTCCTACGAAGAGTATTAGATTTGCAGACATATACACACATGTCTGCCTTTGTTATAGGGCAGCCAGGGAATGAACTGTCCACATGTGCTGTTCTCCCAGCACTGATCCAAGCAGAGCGTTCTTAAATGTAAAAAGCTGTAGCTTAATTTTGTGTCAGCCAGTGAAGAATTTGGCCTCTTTCTCAGCCTGCCAGTTAAAGCAAAACATGTTGATGGATTTGTAGTGCGAGAGCTGAAAGTAAATTCACAGAACTGTGTCAGAAGGAAGGTGAAACCATATTAAGCTTTTTGATCAAAAGACAATTTACCAGCGAGCTTTAATATTAAATTGGAGCAAATTCCATAAATAATTATTCATTTAAATGCATAACAAAGAAATCTAAATACATTAAACCAAGCATTGTGTTTTCCTCTTTGTGCTTCTTTATAGAGGTCCTTATAAAGCTATTTTAAATTTAATCTACTCTTGCAATAGAAAGGGAATATTACATTCTTGCTAAATGATTTTGCTTTCCTAAAATTTGTAAGCTCACTTGAAATCTCTTGAAAAACCCAGACTCTTAAATAATGAATATACCTCAGTGAGGTGATGATTTGTTTTCTGTTCCATACAGTAAGTAATTCCAACAGCTCTCTATGCATCTGTCTTCACTTGAACTATGAAATGCTTTATATAAAATCTCAGTTTGTATATATATATTTTGCATTGACCAGCTTTTACTGCCATGAGGCCAATTTAGTGCAAAAGTAGACTGATTTTTTTCAGTGCATTCTTGGATTTTGTGCTAGGTTGCTGTCACTTTGCCCTATTCTAAAGAGCAGCAGTGGGAGCTCCTCACATCCATTACAGGCTTCCATTCCCTTGAACTTTCTAGTGGCAGAAAACTGAAACAGACTTTTAACCATTTCTTGGCTTCTCCTGAAAGAAGCTGTATTTAAATACAAGCTGCAAGATTAATCTGAAAACCAGGACTGTGGTTTGTTTCCTTTGTGTTATCTGCTGATCCTGCTACAATATTGAAATTCAGAACCCCTCTTTTGTGCTTGCTTAAGTCAAATATTCATAATTGAAGGCCAGATTATGAAAACTAAGTTTGATTTCTTCTGCAATCTTAATATTTAATTAAAAAGGAATCCTGTATGTTTTGTTCTCCATTAAAGTACCTAAGAAGACATATTTTGTAGCCAGATTCTAGGTGGAGATTCTATCTGCTGCTTTTATATGTGCCCATGGTGACTCAGTGCTGAGGACAATCTGGGGTCTTGACTACCCTTCCTGAAAAAGGAATTTGTCGCCCTTCCAGGAAAATCCCTCCCATTGTGCTGACTCCCATGTTGCAATTCCCACTCCTTCCTCTCCCTCTACACAAGAATTGTCTTCAAAGTTGTCTTCCACACTTCCACCAGTGCTGCTGCTGCTGTCTGATTTCCTTGCTGTCAGTCCTTTCTGTCCAGCTTCTGTCTTGAGCTCCAGTTCATGTGTAAAATGGGTGCGAGGTGTGCTTGTCCTTGATTCTTCTAGGAGGTGTGGAAACTAACACTCCTGTTCTGTGAAGCATCTTTAGTTTATGGTACAGTTTAAAATGCTATCGAGTATAGCCTGGAGAAGAGAAAGCTCCAGGGAGACCTTAGAGCAGCCTCCCAGTACTGAAAAGGGCTCCAAGAAAGCTGGGGAGGGGCGCTTGATCAGGAAGTGCAGGGACAGGATGAGGGGGGATGGTTTTCAGCTGAAAGAGGGGAGATTGAGATGAAATCTTTGGGAGAAATGTTTTCCTGTGAGGGTGGGGAGGCCCTGGCCCAGGTTGCCCAGAGTGGTGGCTGCTCCATCCCTGGAGGTGTTCAAGGCCAGGTTGGATGGGGCTTTGAGCCCCTTGATCCAATGGGAGGTGTCCCTGCCCATGGCAGGGGGGTAGAACTTCCAACCCAAACCATTCCATGATTCTATGAAAGCAGTAGTTTTTCTCAGAGAAGTCCTCTTGACTTTCTGTGCTGGTCTTGCCTGCGGAATGGCGTTCTGCCGTTGAGCTTTAGCAGTGACTAATTTGAGAAAAGGTTTTCCAGATTTCCTTATCTTGCTGAAATGAGTGGAGGATTATGGGACAGGGAAGTCTATGTGGGTATGAAACCCCATTGGTCTGAGTTTGAAATCTGTGAACAAAGCTGTAGATGCACATGATTGCACCTATGTACAGTTTAAAAGAAAGCAAAGAATATTTTCAGCATATGTTTAGCTTTAGAATGGGATTTACAGTAACCTCTGAACACCTGCACAAAATGTTATTAACAACAAGCCTCCATAACAATGAATATGGAAGGGCTCTATCTGCAAAAGCCCAGTTTGTATTAAAAGATGGATTTCAGTAGACTATGAAGTTTAATTGAGTCCAGTAATTTTATGAGAACTGACTGTTTTAACTGGAAAGTCTTCAGAATCTTTGTATCTCTGAAAAAACCCACCAAACAATAAAACCAGGTTTAATGTAGTGAGCCCCAAACACTTTGAGAAATGCTTAAGAACATGCCAAAGCCCCAGTAAAATAAACAGGTGCACAAATGTTTCCTGGACAGGACTTGAACTCCATGTTCCCATAATAGTGGAATAAACTGCACATTCTCCTTGCTGCCAAGTGCACCCAAGAAGGAATCCTCATCACTTTTATTTGAAAGACTCAGTTCCGTAAACTTCTTTTTTCCCTCTGTAACTTTTCATTCTGAAATAAGAAGTTCCAGAAGGCCTCTTGATCTGGGCCTCATGGTACTAATTTTCACTAATTATTTTTTAACAGACATGTCTTGATCTGTTTTCTGTCTTTTATGCCTATAGCTGTTTTTCCTTAATTTTCAATCCACATGTCTTAAATCTCACTTTCCTCACTGTTTACACATTTTGTCACTGCTTCTTTCGTTAGCCAAGGTATTTCTCATTGCCAGATGCCTCACTACCCAACTTTGCAAGCCAAGATGAAATGTTTTTATGTCTTTGATTCTGATCCTCTTCTAGTTGTTTTGTTTCTTTTTTAAAAATCCTGCTTTAAAATCCTGCTTTTCTGATTTGTAGAAAACTTTATTTTTCGTCTCAGGAACACACTTGTGTAATTTGTAAATGAGAGTTTTGCATGCACTTCTTCCAAAAGCATGAGGTTTGTATTTAAGGTTTGTATTTTTGGTATCCTGTTGAAATTCTTAATGGTTTGTGTATCTCATCAGATGTTAGTTCTGATGTGAAAATAACCCAGCAGTTAATTACTGCAGTAATTAGCAATTGTGCACCTCAGAGGCAGTAGGGGCTGCAGGACTCAGGCTGCAGGAGAGGTGCAGAGGCCAAATAAATGCCTTTGGAAATTCTGGGTAATATGGTTCTGTGAAGAGTCAGCAGAATCCACACAGGCTTAGTAGCTCCATCTCAGAAGATGCAGACAAGCACCTAAAGGGTAAAGAGAGAGCTGGAGGCAAGGAAGGTGAGGAAATATCAGCTGCAGTCAAAGGCAGAAGGAAGAGGTGCTGCTGGTCCTAGAGGGATGGGTCAAACAGCAGGACTTGAATAAAAAATGCAACAGAGGGTTGCAGCTCAGCTTGTTGAGGTAGAGATGATCACTGTGTCCTCGTGTCAGGCTGGGCTGCAAAACAGAGAAACAACTCATCTGTATTAAAAAACTACCACTTGAATTATGATGTGGAGTCAATATAAGTTATCTTTCTATTTGTGGTCCAACTGTGTTGTCTTTGGCTTTGCATCGTAATAATGGAAAACTACTGGAGGAACATCAGGTTTTTTTGTCAGTTCCCATCTTTTCTGTATTCTGTTAACATGCCCCAACTGATTTGCAGGCGATGTTTCATTTTTTGGTTGCCTTGTCAAACTTTGAATTGACTTTGAAACTTCAAATACGTTCATTAAGTTATCTGTCATTTCCTCCTGACAGAAAGTAGGACGTAACCTACAGTCAGCAGGCTGTTCCTCTTGATTCTCAGATTAGGTGTGGAATAGCAAATCAAATGTGTATGTACTCAGCCTTCTGGAAAAGTATTTAATGTTTACTAAGGCATAATAGAAGAAATGTTTCAGCAAAGAACAAATATGAAGAGCATAGAAAGATTAACACAGATACTTCCCAGGTAGTAGTAACTTAAAAAAACCAAACAAAATCCACAAAGAAATAAAAAAACTGTGTTTAAAATGCAGACAGAGTGAAAGACCTTGGTTAAAGTGAGTTGTGACTCCCACAGAGTATGTGTGTTAATTGTACCCTCCCAGACCCTTGCTTAAATTTTTTCTTCCTCTGAAGGGTCTACAATGTTTGTGTCTCACTCTGTTGGCCACCAAGGACACTTGACATGTTTGTGCCAATGATACTTAGTCTGTGCTTTCAAATATCTCTTACTTTTACAAGGCAATCATGTTTTTCTGGAATCACAAGCCATATTTCTGAGCCTCAGCCTAAAAAGGAACATTTCAGCCAAAAAAACAGACTTAAGGACATTCTTCATGGTGCTATCTGAAGGGGATAATAAAGTCAATGTGTCATCTTTATTAGTTTCCTATAATAGAAATGTACCATAAACCAGCCTGTAATGTGAAACACATTGTCTTCCAGCCTCATAACCTACAGACCCTACAAGAGACTTCTGCAGGTCATTATAGGGAAAAAGGAGCTTCCCTTTGTATATTGCAAGGGAAAATCCAATTGCAAAGGCCCTCATCTGTTCTCACATGTAATGTGTACGTTCGGGCATAGTTTATTCTAGAGTGCCATTCACAGAGGAATACTGGGAACCTCTGCAGCATTTCCATGGAAAGCTGTCTTTTGTCAGTTCTCAGTCTGACAAATGAAAGATTGAAGTGTGCACTGGGATAAAAATTTTACTTTGCCTAAAAGTTTGAGTGTAACAACCCGATCTTCAAACTGGTTTGCATCAGCTGCTTTTAAGTAATACACGCTCTCTGAGAGCTCGGAGCAATATTGAATATTGAAATGGTATTAGAAAACTTAAAAATCACCTAAAGCACCATCTGGAATATTTATTTTAGTAATTTCACCCACACTGATACACATTGAATGTATTTAGAAAAGGACAAATTTATGTATGGAGATCCCAAACTAAAATGGTATTGCGTTACACTTCTTTACTCTTTAAATGTTCCCACACCTTGGAGCAAAGATGAGTTAAATCTCAGAGACAAGCACCATTTTTTTTATGATTCAGAAAGTGTTCACCCATCAGATTTTTCCAGTTCCTCTATTCCTGAATGCCAGCTTGTCTGGTTTGATGGAAGACACAATCCAGAGAGGTCTCTGCTAATTTGAGTTGTTACCATGAGGTATGAGATGGCCTCCACTCGCAGCAGAAGCAAGCCTTAACTTGTGAAGAGCACAGATAATGAATGCTCACAGTAAAGGAAAATCTCTGACACAAGGGGTTTTATAATGCACAGTGGTACGTCCATGGTAGGGAACAACGGTGCAGGCAAATGTGAAGCAATTCATTGCAAGGAAAATCTTATTCAAGACACCAGGAAATTCCCCACTGGAATGGACAATCATACAAGTCCTTCAGCGAGAGAGAATAGAAGCTTGCTGGAATTAAAGGTTACACAAAGCACCATCTGGAGTATTTAATTTTAAACATAGTATTCAGTTGTCTTTGAGGAAAAGGTTTGTGCAGTTCAGGAAAAACCTGAAGTGTTTCAGGGATGACATGCGTGTAATTAAGCACATTTTAACTCATCTCAAGTGATAAGCAAAGTCATTATTTAAATCTTTATGAAGTTAGCGAAGTGATGTTTCTGTAACTGCGCTGCTTGGTTACAGCATCCTGTGCAGTTGAATTTATGGTGTTCCATTCCTATTGTAATGAAACTCCATAAAGCTTTTCTATTAATTCAAAGGGAATGAGTGTCTTTTTTGACTTAAGTATTTCTTCTTATCTTTATCATACTTTGTTGGAGAGGAGAAAAAGTACAGGTGGTGTTCTTCTGTTCTTTTATGGAGGAACCATCTATGGACCTAGATGTGAAAGTGTTTAATCCCTGGTAGAAAAGAGGAGAGATGACGTTAAAAAGAATGTTACAAATCCCACTACTTTCCTTTTAAACCCATAAATATATTTACCTTATAATATCTGTCTTCGAGCTGAAAATAAGATATGGCGCTAAAAAATGAGCAGTAAATTCAGTTGGCTGAAGTAAGAGCTAAAAGAACTTTTTTCCATTTCTTGTTTCTCTTAAGATACTGAAAAACTCCTACTGGAACACTAACCTCTACGAGTTTTTTTTTAATTTTTTAGATAATTGTTAAAACTATCCCAGGGTTTTCACCATTAAAATAAAATACTTCATTGAAATATGGAGTATTTGCTATTTCATGACCATCCCATTGGATAGAGAAGCAGGAGAGCTGTATTCTATATTCCACCCAATTATCAGCTCTGTATCACTTCCAAACTGTCCAGATACAGTGGGGTTTTTAGAAGTGGTCTCTTGCTTCAGCCTGTGTAACTGATGTCTGTTTGCCTCAACGACTCAAAAGGAAGATATCAAAGTATAGTCCAGACCACACTTAAAAATTGATAGCAATTCATTAAAACCTAAATGCAATTATTTTTCATAAATTACCCAGTAGGACTCAGGGAAGATAAGAAATATTTGTAGCAGTTAAAGGATGTACAACTAGAATTATGTGAATTTGAGTTGAATTTATCCAGAAAAATTATCAGGAAGTTTAAACCTACCTTTCCTGCATGCTATTTTGTAGCTTAATTACTAGATTAGAGGATGCTTTAGAGTGATACATGTCTGTTATCTGTGCCTGATACTATTTTGAGTAAACATTTGCTAGTGTTATTCCAAATTAGAGCTTTCATACTTCTTGAAAGAATGCCACAACCCCTACAAACAGGGCCCATTTCTCACTGCCTTTTGCTTGCTTTCAATGGAAATGGAAAAGAAAATAGGAAAGAATCTCAGGAAATACAATGGGGTTTTTTAATAGGTTTTAAAAGTTCTATTTTAACAAAACAATTTATTTTTTCAAAAATCCTGTATTTAATAGGCAGTATTTGCTTATGAAATTTTGAATTTGGATCTTGGATAAGAACACAAATAAATAGTAAGTCGTCAGGAATCCTATTCACAAACCACCTTATTTTGGTAGCTGTGATACTGTTTCCTTTCCTTGAGGTCTGTTTTGTACAGCACGCTGAACTATGATTTCTTTTGGTGAAAACTGGTCATCAATAAGGTATTTTCCACTAGACTTCAAAATTTAAATATCTTTTACCAAACCTAAGTAAACACCACTTTATTAAACAAATTATCTCTGCCAGCTGGAAATGTGATGCAAAGCTTTCATCATTTTTTTCCCTCCCTTTAAACACTTTTTAATATCCCTGCACTTTAAATTGCATTAACTGAGTAGGTATTTGGTCAAATTGCATTAAGGACAGTGTTCTGTTGTTCTTTGCTTTTTTTTTCCTGTGTGTAACCAGCAAATCCCACTATTCAGAGTGTTGTACAAAGTTGTTTATGTCTCATGTTGGCATAATGACAATTGAACACATCACAGGCGTGTACAAGCCAGAGCTTTGGAGTCTTGAAACAATAGTGGGTTTCTGACTGCCAAAGTCATCTTGCTCCCCAGGAACCTCCCCTGTGAAGCCCTGATTTCGAGAATGTTTAGTTTGTGAACTGTTACAGCAGAAGAGTTGATCTGTTCTCTAAAGAGAACAGCCCTTAAATACACTTCTATTTAATAAAGAATTCTTTGTTATCCTGTGTTTAAAGGTTGTGTTGTTTGCTGTGTCCAGTGACTGCAGCCCAGCATAGAGGTAGACTGGACATGTTGGAGAAAGGGCCTGGAAAGGAAACATTAATAGAAATGTCAATAACATGTAGCTGTTTAAATTATCAACATCTTTGCTGACTACAGAAGAACAACCATATGTGGCTATGTCACATTGCCAGAGCCTAGCAAATTCAAATCCTCTTGTTCTTTGCCTGACCTGTTACACATGACAAAGTTATTGCTTTTCCCTGGGTGTGTACTTGTGCAAAATGTGTTTCCGTGTCGGTGAGGTGCCAGAGCCTAAATTACTGTGAGATACCTTTGGTCATTGTTTAAAGGTGGTAGGAAATGCAAAATTTTAATGATTTTATTGTCACAAAATCAGCTCAAAATATATAAACTGTGAAGTATCTGAAAACCAGTATTCCAGTGTATTTCATTTTCTGTGTGTGCGAAGGCTTAACTGTTAGAGATCAACCTTTGTTGATCTGCATGTGAAATTGTAGCTTGGATGCATTAAACTGTGTGTGAGAGAGGAGAGAGAAAGTGGATGATGCATTTGTGTATTTGCTAAGTTTATGAAACACAAAAGGCAAGAAGCAAAATGACAGTATGAGATCATTTTGGTAAAATGTGGTTTCTCTCTTAAGCTTTTCGCCCTGTTCTGTTTTATTTTACAGTTTGCCCAGCTGGTGTCTGTCTACAAAACTTTGGGTCCAGAGAAGTTCCCTTTAATTGAGCAAACATTCTATCCAAATCACAAGGAAATGGTACGTGCAAATACCAATACTGAATTTACTGTGAAGCAGGAGCTGTAAACACAAACTTCATTTTGCCCATTTACTATCTATTTTAAAAGCCATTTTGGAAGCTTTCAGAGGGATTAGACTGGGTGACCACTTGAAAGCATTGTGATGGTTAACTGGAAGATTTTCAGATGTGAAGGTAGTTATTTTTAGCTAGCCAGCTTCAGATCTTGAAGAGATTAAATGCTTATAAAGGCACAGAACAACTATTAAAGTGCAAGATTTACTTTTATGGTTTGTTTTCAACCTGGTCCTTTATGATATGTTTGAACTGCTTATTGTCCTTGTAGATAATGCACAAGGCTCTGTGCCTGTCGGTGTAGAACCTTGAGCTCATCTAAAATCAGGGTGTTTGTGACTTGCGATCTTCAGGTACCTGAGCTGACGTTGATTCCCAGTCCTTTACAGACATAAATTCTTTCATAAAAATAAGGCTTATAACATTTACTCGTGACCTGTCTTATACTGTAGACTTTGTTTTTATTTTTCTTACGGTTTCTGAACAGAAATTTGGTCCTGAGTGTAGTTTCCTATAGGAGATACTTCCATTACGGAAAGAATGTGGAGGGAGGAGATTTGCTGATTGAATAGCCTAACAGAGAAGCATCAGTTATTTTTACTGTACAATGCATTCGTCACACAGCTGTGACTCAAGTACCATTGAGAGGCCATGATAAATACGTGTTTGCTGTTTATGTAAGATCCCCAAACTTCCATTGCTGTGTGTCTGTCTTGAGACTTTGCCTAGCGCTTCGTTATCATAGGTGGCCTCTAGGATAAGCTTCGGTGCCAGCAGTTGGCTAAGATCTCCTCTTCCTCCCACATCTGTTTCATGTTTCCCACTTTGTTTGTTGCCTACGGCACTTCTGAAAAGAGCTTTCACCACAGGTTTGTATTCAGTAAATTTACTGCAGAGGTTTTGTAGAGCCAAAGGACACTGAACCGGTGCAGCTGATATAAATATTGTCCCACATAGTCAGATCTTTTGCAGAATGGAAGGGCTTTTTGTTGATGGGTTTGTCAGGAAAATATACAACTTTATAAAATGTATGTTCCTTTTTATGCAAATGAAGTGTTTTGTGTCCTGGGGATTCATTTGTACCAGGTGGAGAAGCAGAACTGCAGCTCATGTTTCACAGTATGCTTTTTTAAATGGTAACAATTTTTATATCTTTCCGTTTTCCTGACAATGGCTAAGATTGAACCTGGTTTATAATTTCCTGCACACAATTTATTGTTTTTTCTTCATTATGTTATCAGCTGATATTAAGGCTCCTCAGGGAAGTGGTCACAGCAGAAAGCCTGTTAGTTCACCAAGTGTCTGGATGACTCTTAGACATGTGGTTTAGTGTTAGGTAGTCCTGTGAGGAGCAGGGATTTGAACTCGATGATTCTTATGGGTCCCTTCTGACTTGAGATATTCTATGATTTTATTGAAAAAGGGGCCTTCTCAATGCATCGCTAAACTGCAGCACCTAGAAACAAAGATAATATCCCGTAATTATGGGGCAAGAATTAATGTGTTAGCTTTTAATTTTTACATTTTATGTCTCTGTAGAGGTTCTACCAGTTCCACTGTGAACTGCTGTCATGACCAAATCATAGTATCATCAGGTTGGAAGAGACCTCTGAGATCATCGAGTCCAACCGTGCCTGTCTCCATACTAAACCATATCCCTAAGAAACTCATCTACCTGTCTTTTAAACACCTCCAGGGATGGAGACTCCACCACCTCCCTGGACAATCTGTTCCAATCCCTGACCAAATGGTGGGATTCAAATTCACTTATAGGAACAGAAACAAGCAAATATGTGTGTATGTTTATAAGACACATTTTGCTTAAGAGTGTAACAAATGCTTGATTGGTTTTCCCCCCTTCACTCCTCTGCATTGCTCCTTAATGTCTGAACTAAGAAGTCATTTGTCTGTAACATTCAAAAGTTCAAACAAGTGTTCTCTAGAGCTGAGTAATTATTTTTACATATTTCCACGTTGTGTTAATCTTGTGGAAATGAATGTATTTTGGTATTGCATTGCCATGGGTGGTTTAGAGGTGCTCTTATAAATGACTGTAATGAACCTCATTTGTCCTTCTGAAGAAATTATTTGAAACTTTGTGGCCTGAAGAGTAATTGGGCAACATGGTTCAAGATAATATTTTATTGAAATTTCTGGAGTGGGTTGCAAAATGATCTGGATATCACAGTTGATTAATTGAAACCATATTGTGCTATTTAAAATCTTTTGGTTGTTTAAACACTGTTTATAAATAGCTGGCCTCATTTGCATTTACTTTTACAGAATTTGGTATTTACAGGCTAAAATATTATCTTGTAGTTCCTCTTGTGTTCATTCGTTCCCTTCCTCCTTCTCCAAATCATAGCGTAGAGCTCTCTCCCTCCCACCCAGTGCAAACCAGTTGGGGACAGGGGGAGCAGGGAAAACTCCAGAGCTCTATGAACTGAGTTCTCAGCTGAGCGTGCCAGAGGTACGAATGGGCTTCTGTTTTGTTTTCTTCTTTCATACTACGGCGATCATTTGTGCTGAGTCTTTAGACAGCAATAAAAGGTAAATAAACAAAGATGCCATTCTTTTGTGTAAAAATGGAGCTGCTTTAATGAAACACTTTTTGAAACAAAAACATTCATCTTGGACTGATTAAAACTATACAAAACACTGTAAGGCTTTTTGAACTCATTGCTAGTTGAGTCATATCCACAGCCTTTCCCTCCGTAATTAGTTCCCTTTATTTCACTACATTCCCACCTCCTATGTTGTCTGTCATGAAAAAAGCCTGGCTTTTTCAACAGAATTGTTGGACAGTTTAATTCAAATTGAAGTGGAACATGGAAAAAAAGCCAGGAATACTCAAGGTGGGTTTTTTAACACTGTTCATTTGCACAGTCTCTCTTCTGTGTCCTTTTCCCTTCTCTCATGTGAGTCATTTTCAAAATGCAATCAGATCTTGTACCAGGCTGTATTTCTGCTTTAACCTTTCATAGAACAGATATACAGTTTCAAAAAGTAAAAATAATATGTTGTAAAAATAATCTGCTGTTGAAAATATCTCAGTGCCATTACAGTAAAAATCTTGATAGGAAGGTTACAGATTTGGAAGGCTGCATTGTAGTTAATCCTTTTCATAATCTTTATTAGTGCTGAATCTCAGGGAAAATAAAAACTCACTCTGAGAAGGTGTTTTCTTAAAGCTTTTCTTGCCATATTTATTGATATGAGGAAAAAAACATCTTTGTACCGTCTGTGGGTGGAAGTTTGGCCAGATACGTGCTCAGACATAAATCAAACTGGATGGCCATTAATTTTGAAACACCTCATATAGGATATTTTATGGCAGGTCAAATATAATTTTTTTTTAAACTAATTATAGCATCTAATTCATGTTACAGTTCATTCATAAATATCAAAAAACATTTTTACAAGGTACATAAGGAAGGCAATCTGAGTTGGGTTAGTTGAGTTCAAGGTCTACTTACTATAACACTGAAATAGAAACAGAGCTATGTTGAGTGAAAAAGCAGAAAATGTTTGCTGCAGAGTGCTGTTCAAAAGACACCATTACAACAAAATGGATTTGGAAACAAACAGTACACTGTACATGTAATGAATATTAATGAGCCATGTGCTTGATTCAGAGTTTGTATGGTTATTAAGCTCTCTCAGGCTTTTCTAGGAGTTGTTTTGGATTGATATGAGGAAATAAGGCCTCTTTCTTAAATTTTTCTGTAAATTACTAATAGAAACTTAGAGCAGTGACAGTAAGTAGCACTGTCGATATTGTCTCTGCAATAGCAATTCCTTTTTGGAAGAATCATAGCTGGTTTAGTTCAATTATATAAGTAGCCATAATAAGTTGTCCAAATTAGTGTTGGGTAATTTTTTGTCCGTCTTTAGCAAGGCATAAAATGTGCTGCAAATTAAAGGCCTAGCTCAAAATATGGTGTTTTAATTTGGGATTGTAAATTAAAACAGCAGAACTGATTTAAAGTAAATAAAAAGTGAAATGCTGGCAATCAAGTGACATATATTCCTCAAAGGAATTATAGTGTGCCTGCCCTCTGGCCTTACACCATTTGCACTTCATTAGAATTGTGTGTTTAGCCACAAAATGTAAGTGAGAATGTTTGTTCTCATGAGAGTGTTTTCAATGCAGTGTTTTCAATGCTGCTGTCGTCTGTCCTTGAAATACGGATTCATGCAAGTATAGACATTGGAAACACAAACATAAAAATGTCACAAAAATAATTTGTACAGGTTTTTTTTGTAAGTGTGACTATACATCCCATACAACATGTCTCAGGGTGTGACAAGATAGGGCCATGCTGCATGCTATGTCCAAACTACTGCTTCATTGAATTGCATGGAACTAGAGAGGCCTGGCCTCTTGAAGATGTGCATAACTTCTTTGCAAGATGAAGTCCCAATGATGGGGAATGTCAAGAAGATGCCAGGGAAGGGTTATTTGGACATTATGAAAAGGTTCTTTAGGTTGGACATTATGAAAAGGTTCTTTAGGTTGGACATCAAGAAAAGGTTCTTTAGGTTGGATATCAAGAAAAGGTTCTTCCCCCAGCGGGTGGTGGAGCACTGGAACAGCTCCCCAGGGAAGCAGTCACAGCCTGACAATATTCCAGAAGCATTTGGCCAATGCCCCCAGACACACAGCGTGAATGTTGGGGTTGTCCTGTGCAGGGACAGAAGTTGGGCTCCATAATCCTTGTCAATCCTTTCCGACTTGGGCCATTCTGTGATTCTGTGATTTTATAGGGACTCCATAGCAAACAGTTTGAACTACCTATTTGGATAATTGGGCCCTTGGCCCAACAGTCAGCAATTGCTCTGATGCTGAATATGCTCATCAGCTGGAAGAGTCACACTGTGGTGAGCACGAATGAGGGCAATGTTTGTGTGAACTTTTAAATAGACCTGGTCTAACCAAACAGAACAGGACTACCTGAATCTCTACCTGTTGTTCTAAATTCTCATACAAGGAATACATCAGAGTAATTTCTAGCCAAATTAGAATGAAGAAACCTAGTGAAGAAAATTGGAGAGAGCAAAAGATGTCAGAAACAGCAGCTATAGCAGATTCATAGCCTGTGTGACAGTTCTCATCCAGTTTATAGAATGCAAGCGGTTGGACAACTGTCTAAACTTTGGTGTGTACTGAAATAATTTGACCACGGTGAATTGAGTTACTTTTGTAAACTTAAATATGTGTGAGATTAGTTACTAACTGATGTAATCAATGGGTAAAAGTTAAGACACTATAAAAGCAAAAGGCAAGATATGTTGGGCCCCTCAGTACCAGCAGGATATTGAGGGGCTGGAGAGCGTCCAGAGAAGGGCAACAAAGCTGGTGAAGGGGCTGGAGAACAAGTCTTGAGGAGCGGCTGAGGGACCTGGGTTTGTTTAGCCTGGAGAAAAGGATGCTGAGAGGGACCTCATCACTGTCTACAACCGCCTGAAAGGAGGCTGTAGTGAGGTGGGTGTTGGTCTCTTCTCCCAAGTAACAAGTGATGAGATGAGAGGAAATGGCCTCAAGTTGTGCCAGGGGAGGTTCAGACTAGACATTAGGAAAAATTTCTTCACTGAAAGGGTTCTCGGGCACTGGCAGAGGCTGCTCAGGGAGGTGGTGGAGTCCCCAACCCTGGAGGGGTTTAAAAGATGGGCAGATGAGGTGCGCAGGGATCTGGTTTAGCAGTGGACAGGTACGGTTGGACTTAGTAATCTCAAAGATCTTCTCCAACCAAGCAATTCTATGATTCTAAATTCTGCTTCTCTGTAAGTTCATGAGTCACCAAATTCATTATGACAATGATATTCTTGAAGGATGCTGTGATGATGGATATAGTTTGTGTAAATATAAAAAGTTTTAGCCTGTCATTATTAATGTTGGTTCCATAAAATGCTGAAGCATTAGAACATCTGGCTTTTCTTTCAACACGGGATAGCTAGTCCACAGGAGTGTTGAATTGGGTAAGGGCTTTTGATTATTGAGGATGCTTTTTAACTTGGTTATCAAAGACAGTTACAATTCTGTAGATAACAAAAGCTGTGACACAAGTAACATACAGAATGTGGAGCACAGATTGTTTAATCACAGAAGTGTTCAACTTGTTTCAACACGCAAGGAAAACCAAGGATTTCTGAATCTTTTTTATAGCACGTCGTTATAATATTTTACATATACACTGTACAATAATTCTTTTGTATCAGAAGACTTTCATACAGAAAAAAAAAATCTATAAAACATTCCATAGTTCATAAGGAAGGTCTGGAATAAAATACTGGGAGCTCTTAATCTGTAGGTTAATCAAAACTGGGACAAAATTCTGGCAATTCTTTTGTTGTCACATGTTTGTATTGGGGAAAAGGGAAACTTGTTATGCCTTAGAGACCCTGGAGGAGCGTTCTCGGCTTGAGCCTCTCTGTACAAAGTGTAACTTTACAGAGTAGCTACCTCCAGGGGATTTGTTCCTCTCCTTGTGTGAGTGCCAATGCCACAGACTTGTACTTTAGCTGTACAGGACAATCTGGTTTTGTTTCTAAGCAACAGATACATTAGCCGATGGCAGTTCAAAGCTGTGAGCGTGCAGTGTTTGATGGAATTAGACTCCAGGGCTTTTTAGGAAGTGATCGTTTTAAGGTTCGCTGATATCAATAAACTCTTTCTCTGGGGGAGGACCACCTCGGTACCAGCTGCAAGTGCCATCACTTCTCTTGATACAGGCGTAATGCTTGGCTTGGTGCCCATACAGCTTTCGTTCTATCAGCCAGTCTGTCCAGAGGCACTCGTTTGGCATAGTGATCGAACAGGGCACCATGTAGCAAGTAGTAATCTAAATGTGAAATAGGACATTAATTCATTAAAATGGTATTTATTCTCAAATGACAAAAAAAATATATTGTGCATAAAAAAGCAGAATAGAAACTACCAATGCCTGCCTCGTGGGCTCCACCTTTGCAGTGTTTTATTCTGTACTTACTTTGCAGCCACAGCCCATTTGATATCTCTGATTAAGACTCTTCTTTTGAGACAAGGATAAATCATCCCATGGTTCAATGTAGTTGCATAAATGGATGAGGACTTTACCATCACTTAAAATTTGGCCTACAGTATAAAAAATAAAAAAAATAAGGCAAGCAAATAAAACTGTTTTCTAAATACTGAAGTTAATTGCAGGAATACTTAAAATGTTTAACTAATTGCACCAAATGTCACACTTTTTTTTCAATGAATGTAATTATAACTGAGAGAAATATTCTGCTGATTGAATGCTGAATCAATCTAAAAGTTTCAAGAAAGGTATTTTTCAACAGATGCTTATAATATGCCAGCCATGGATGGATGCAAGTGCAGTTGTCTGTTAAACTAGATTTCAGGACTCCATAGAAAAAATCTGTAGTTATTCAGAACCCCAAATGTGCCTACACATAGGCATGTGATGTCTCATTCCTTGGAAAATCAATACTGTCGGTTTTAAACAAATAATAACGGCATGCTTCCTATTTCCTAATTACATAGTTACTGAATTCGACTTCCTTTGAAACTGGTATTTAGGCAGTACATAAATATATTATGTCTTTAACAAGGGCTGGCATATTTTTGTGATGTCTAAGCAGTTATATCTGGATTTGTAGGTGCATCAGTTTTGTTATGTTTTACCTGTTAAAAGATACTGTTTTTTGTTGTTAGCTTCTAGCTTCACTCCACAGAGTGATGAATCAAAAGGGGTGTAGACATACTGGACATCCTTGAGCTTTTCAAATCCTTTAAACATCTGAAAAGTATGAGAAAAAGGAAGTCAGAAGTGGAAAACAAACATGAAAAAACAATTGTAAACAACATCTGAAAGAAGCGCATGGAGCATCTCTTTAAAAAAGGCTTTGAAGATTGAGATTGTATGAGAAAACACCAACAATTAGATCCTTTCTCTACACTAAATGAAATGTTTCCATTTTTTTAGAAGGAAATTAGGTCTCTTTTTTTCAAATTATACCTTTAAAACTGTGCTTTTCAAGGGTTTTTAATAGATCTTTAAAGCTTTCTCTCCAAGTTATGTTCTGCTGGCATCTTCCATTTAATGGGTAACGAAGACACAGCATTCATCTCATACACGGTGCTGGAGCACTGAAAGATGCACAAATGCAGGGGCTTGCAACTAAATCATCTTTAAGGACCCTTCCAACCCTAACTATTCTTTGATTCTATAATTCTCAATATATTAATATGAAAAATTTTATCTTCATCAGTGCAAATGGTGTGTATCTTCAGGGAGATGAAGCAGTCTAAGGAGCTGAGCATAGGTCTTATATTCTGTCATTAAAGCAAGCTGTTTTACTGCATCCAGAATTTTTCCCAGTGCAACCTTCTCAAATAACTGTTGGAAAATGGGATCCAGTTCTTAGAATTTATAGGCTGCAGCACGGAGATGGATAGGGTCAGAAATAAAGCCTAAGCAGTGTTCAGATAGGCTGCTCCTTAACTGGCACTTCCAACTATAAAAATAATTCTCACTGGAAGGCATTAAAAGATATAAACAAATTTAGTAGTGTCCAAATGTGAGAAGGAACCAGAAGATGCTAATCAACCTCAGGATGCCTGTCATCACCTAGTATGACGTAACCAAAGCCCCAGCACTGCGGGGCCCTGTCTGGTGACATCATGCTGTGTGTTGACAGCTGTGGACAATCGCCAGGCTCACAGCTCCCACAGGCAGGCTCTCCCTGTTGCAGCTGGCGTCACTGGAAATGTGTTTGTGTAATCAAGTTCTCTCAGGAGGTTTAAATAATACAGGGCACTAGAAAAGGCACTGTAATATGTTGGTTTTTCTGAAGCTTTATTTATGGAATGAAAAAACCCCAAGTTGTTGTCATTGGGCTTCTGATCCAAAAGTATTAAGTGGGAATTTGAAATACTTAGTAGAAAAAACAAACTCATCAAACCACACCAAAACAAAGCAGTGTCCTGTAAAAGGGGTAGTGAAAATAACAGTGTATAGTGACAGTGAAACTGTGTCTGTCAGCCTGTTTTGCAAGTTCTCTGAAAGATGGCCACATGAGGAGGCAGGAGCAGGCTGTGCGTGGGTCAGGAGGAATCACCCGGACTGTGCTTCTGTCGGAGCCCCAGGTCTTCCTCACTATGAGGAAGAGTTTTTTGATTCCTGCCATCTTTGGGACCTGAATCCCCTGCTTCTGCTATGCTTAAATCTGCTGTATTCCAACTGTGGGTACAGACACAGTTACCCAGTGCACAGCAGCTGCGTGAGCTGTGCCCTCTACTCTGAGTTCTCTCCACATTCAGAAACCTTGGATTGGGTACAGTGTACAGTAGGGTACGGCTTTTCATAGCTCATCACTTGATCTAAGTTAACTTAAGAGGTGTTAATACAGACAGAACAAATTGATGTAGCTATAAAAAAAGACAAATATCTGTGGGAATTTACAGCAGAGATCTAGTTAATATTTAAATGAGTTTGGTGTTTGTTTTGTTGGGGGGGTTATTTGTTTTGGTTTTTGATTGGGGTTTATTTGAAATTGCAGCCTGACCTATCTTGAGTTTTGACCTAGATATTTGTTAATTATTTATTAATATTTTATTCTGTTTAATTCAGTAAATAATTTTTGATCTTTTCAGTCATATTTTCTCATCTCCTGAAAGTGTGGATACTTTCACTGTAAGGGATAACATGGCTTGATTCTGTGTTGTACAATCTATTTACATTTAAGGTCCTGGTAGCACTTTCTGGCAGTAGGAAAAAAGGATGAGGCATTGGGAGAGTAGAGAGATGTGAGCCTGGCACTAAAGTCAGTGTTGATACTATCCCAGTCCTTCAGAGGGTTTTATAACTGAGACCAGCACACGGCTGTTGCTTTAAGATGTTTGAATACCGTTTTTAGGACTATTTTTATTGCTGTCAGTGTCTCAGGCTTGTTATTGGTATAATAATAATGTTCTATCTTTTTTTGTCTGAATGTTTTCAATTATATTATGGCTTATTTTCTTAGCTTTATATAGTGACTAATACGTAGCATTAAAACTGCCTACATCATTGTAAAGTGTAGCTATTGTGTTCAGCTTAAATACCTCCTCTTATTCCCGCTGTGAGGAGACCCCACCATCTAATTCTTTCAGTGGGCTTCCATCCATGCAGCTTGTGTGGAAAATACTCAGTTTAATTTGGTGCAATGTGTTGATCTCATGTATGACAGTTACGTCTTGGCCCTTACTTTACTACTCTGATAACATAGGACAAAGTGTCGTAAAAGCTAATGGCACTCTCTTAGTATTTAGGTGCCTCCTCAGATTAAGTGAAATAACCAAGTCAACAACAATAAAGTTGTGAAGACAAATATCCAATTGCACATAAACCACCTATTTTCTTCTCTCCTTAGTATAATGCTGTAAATATTGCAATAAAAGAACAGCAATTGAAAACATGTATGGCTTCTTAATATGCCAATTCATCTGAATGCAGTGCACTGGATTGAAAATAACAGAAATAAAATCATTCTAAGAGGAGCAGCATTGTGTTTTACACATCAAATAGCCCAGAGAATGACACAAAAGACAAACAGCAGCATTTTGCTGAATTTACAGTTGCAGAAAATGTAACCTCTATAGTGTCTGTCTTTCTTTTCCAAGAGATGATTTAAGAGGCTGTTCTTACTTTCTGTGTTATAGAAAGTGAACTCTTGGCATATCCCCCCAGTGCCAAGATGTTAGTGCACGGGGTTAGCCACAGGCACGTGGTCAGCGCCCTCTGACACTGAAAGGATGGTTCAGTTCATCATAACCGCAGGTCATCACAGTTATGGTGTTAGAGAAGGTCTGTAAGCATTCAAGTGAAGAAAGACTGTAACAGTGAAAAGAGAGTATTCTATCTTGTGACATACACTGTTGACTTAGATTTAAACATCATCATCTGAGGGACAAGGTCAGAAATGGTGCTGTCATTGTTACCGCTCTGGTCAACAATGTTGATCGTTATTCAGGGAATTGAGATACACAAATGAGGTCACTGACCCACGGGGCTCACAGGTGGAAGCTCTCTCTGTGATGCTATTTGTCAGGCTGTGAATTGTTCCTCTGCACTGCGGTGGCCAAATCTAGCCAATCATATAAAACATTATATTATTTCAATTGATTCTTTTACACCTACCAAATATTTACAAGTGCAAGCTATTTAAAATTCCTCTCTTTAGTTTTGTAACTTAATGCAAACTTTACAGTGTTACCTGTAACACTTTTCTTCACAGTTTCACAGTATCACAGTATCATAAGGTTGGAAAGGACCTCCGAGATCATCGAGTCCAACCTATAACCCAACACCAACACTAACACCAACCATCATCTAAACCATGGCACTCAGTGCCTCATCCAGTCTCCCCTTAAACACCTCCAGGGCTGGCGACTCCACCACCTCCCTGGGCAGCCCATTCCAATGGCTGTTAGACTTCTATTAATAGTCTGTTAGACTTCTATTAATTTAAAAGTGAGTATTTCTCAGTAATTTTTCAGTATACCCAGTGCTGTTTAATTTTCACTCATACACTGACTGTCAATTAAATGTTTAGAATATTAACAGGTTACATCCCTCTCTGTCAGTTCCTGTACAGTCTATCAAGCACAGGCAAAACTGCCTTTCTGGATTGATTTCAGTACCACACTGAATTTACTTGCCACCGCACAGATCTGCAGCTTACAGAGCCCCTGCTCCTTCGCCCACTCTGGATTTTATTAGCAAATAAAGCTCTGGCTTGTCCAGTCCAGGCTGATTTGCCTTCTGAGGCTTAGTGAAACTGAATGAACAACTCCGATGCCTGAGTTTTTAGTAGGTCTCAACTTACAAGAATTTGGGAGGAACTCCAAATGTGTGATTGTATTTCAGAGATTTCAGTGTGCTGTTACTGAAGTATGAGATTATAGATTGAAAATAATAACACAGACAAGACTTCTCATTCTTTTTTATTGTGCTGAAGTATAAGATGATTTGCATTTCTATAATGTTACTCAAGTGTTGCAGAGTAGCAACAAAAAATTAAAGTGATAATGGGAGCAAAGGTAATTTCTCTGGTATTTATATAGTTATTTCTGTAAAAAAATATTTAAAATATCCTTAATAGTTTAAGAAGACAAAGTGACAGATTGTGAAGAGGTTTGGGATTTATTTTAGCAAGGTGAAAAAAACTGGCTTGTTGAAATTGCTATAAAACCTGAACAGGAGTCATGTATAATAACTGTGCTTGTGAATATATTGAGATGTTCTTGTTTACCATAACCTTTTCTTAGTAAAACTCCTATCAGGTGATCTGATACAGCTTTTTGTGAAAGCACGTAGCCATTCACAATGATCTACTTAAGTGTTTCCAGTAAATGTAATGACACAAATTAACACAAGTAATACAAAATAATATTCTCTGAAAAATGAGAGAGAAAACCACCAAGAAAACTTAAAACAAACAACTGAACCAAACAAAGCAACCAAGCAAAAAATCCCCACCAACCCAGGTAATACGTTTTAACTGAACAAGACAGCCTCTTTTTGGGTGTTTGAGAAACAGGTAGATCATGCTCTTTTTTATATCAGAGTTTGATGGTGGCTTGAATGGGATAAAGATAATGCCTTTTGAAAGTACTTAAACATGTCTTCTTGTTGGAGCTAAACCAGTAATAGAAGAGTCCTGTGTGGTTCTAAATGACCATATTTTTGGGTGCTCCAACTTCGCGTTTGCTTTCCTAGCAACATTCATACAAAGGGAGTTTGGTTTATGTGCATATGAGGGAAGAACTGCTGTTTCTGCAAGTATCTCTGTTCACCTGTGAACAAGAGTCCTTGCTATTTCAGCTGGAAATGCTTTCCTCTCTTTATAAAGTCTGCATCATCCAGTCAGAGAGTTGCAGTACTATAATGCAACATAGGTGTTCAGGTATCCACCAGAAACACCAAATCCATTGAACATTTATAGACTGAAGGATGTTTCCAGAAAGTCTTCATAAAGCAATTGTAAATGACAAAAAAACCTTAGTTATTTAGTGAGCAACTCATGAATGTCAGAACAGCTTTCTTTTTTTTTTTTTTTTTCACTTTCTTTAAGCCCTACTTTGATTGGGGCTGAACGTAGAGGCACCTGGAGCCTTTTCCAGCTTATAGCATTTAGGGCTAACTTGTAGTCATTTACATAGGTTATCAGCATAGAACTTCAAAGTAGCTAAGTGATTCCATGTACCTTTATTTGTTTGATTTCATACCGGATCATTTTGTGGGTATCAAGAGGATCATCACTGGCAGGAACCACCTTTTCGCTGGATATTTTTGCTCGAATCACTGTAATGGAGAAAAAGATTTAAATGCAAATAAGTGTTTGTCTAATTTTACCAGCAATAGCAAAAATTATATTGATAGATTTTAGCATTGTTTTTACACTTTAGCTAGAAATAGATTTTAAGGTTTGGTACCAAAAAGCCACTAGACTGAGTAATCTCCTGAAAATAAAAATGTTTGGGCTGCCTGTGACATAAATTGAATATCTATGAATCTGGAAATGTGAATTAAATTACCAAATGGTTTTGACAAAAACTGTCTATCAAAACCTTTGAAAGACCTAAATCTTATAAGAATTTATGGAACACCCATCCTTAAAATGAGTGAGCAAAGGAGTGCTTCAGTTGATGACCAAAAAATTGCTGATCAACTAAATAGACTTGAAGTTAACACCCTGAAAGATGGTACCAGACAAGATTAAAGTATCAATGTTATGCGTGAAATCAGAAGACGAGAAGAGAGCAGTCTTATATTGTTTTCAGAGACTATAGATTTTAGCTTTTTTTTAACAAAACATGTTGTTAGTTGTGTTATCTTGTATAAATTAATTATTCCTTTTGACACATTTTATTGTTTTCCTGTTCTTTAAACAAGCAAGGTATGAGATTTTAAAAGACGTAGTGATTTGTTTTCCTGTCTGTTTGAGGCATCTCTCTTGTATATACTGTTTAAAATACTCCAGGGTTACTCGGCTCAGAGAATAACAGGTTCTAAGAATGTGGTATATGGCCGAAATATCTCTGGGGACTTCTACCCCCCAAGAAGTATTGATAGTCCTGGCTTTGCACGGTTCTGGATGGCTGCTATTACAGCTCATCTGCAAATGTAGTAGGACAAACAATCTGATCTGCATGGAGAGATGGTGGCAAACGCTGGAGCAATCAACAGTTGAACCCCATTTCAACTCCAAGTCCAGTTCCCAGTTGGGCAGTTTTGAATATCCATGGTTGGATTTGCTCCCTCTGTCACAGCTTTACCGCTTGATGCAGGTGTGATAGAGACCAGAAAGTATTCTTTAGCAAAAGGGTGACTCTCGGTCACCTTCTTTCTTCTTTTGGCTTTATTTTTCATGATGAAAGGAACCATTCTATCAAAATTAGTATGAAACAGGTGTGATGTTTCATACAACAAATGAGGTTGGAAAGAGCCTCTGGAAATCTAGTCCAATCGCTGACTCAACTTGAATTGGGACGCTCAGGGCTGTGTCCAGCTGACTTTTGAGTATCTCCAAGGATGGAGATGCTGCAGCCTCCTCTGGCTCCTGTTCCAGGGTTTGACCACTCTGACAGTGAAATCCTCATACTTCCTGTTCATTGAAAAAATAGCAAGCTGGTGCAGAGGAAGATCTTTTGGCACCAAAATCATGCTTTTCCTCAAAAAACATTTATTTGATAAATTGACACATAAACATCTTATCCAAAGAAAAGGAATATGAAACCCAGATTGTAATTTTCGTTACAATCAAATAGAGGTCAATCCCATCTAATAATGGGCAATTCTCATTTCCTAACTTATTAGCAGAGCAAACAAGGTATAGTAACCAACAGGATGCAGAAATGTACAGCTTTAAAGCGTGAATCCTCTGTTGCCACAATGCTCCCTCCTCCCAAGCCATTTATACTATTTTAAAGCAGCACTTTAGACTTATGGGTTGGATTGGAAGAATGAGTTCTTTTAAGTATGAACAGCAAATTCCTCATTTCAAATGGTAAGTGGCAGCATCTCCTTAATCATCTGCAGATGTGTTACGTTCCCATAAATTAACAGTACTTCTAAAGTGCTTTGATCTCATTCCAGAAATAAAGTGTTGTGGACTGTGTGTACTATATTGATGGAAAAGTCAAATTAAAATCACGTTGTTTTGTTTTGTGTTGCTTTCCTTTGCATCCTTCTTCGTAAATAAAGGTCTTCTCGTTAAATAGTTCATTCAATGTAGAAGGTAAGGTGTGAGGCAACAGTGAGGAGCTACCTCCATTATTTTCTTAATACCATAACGTAGTTTATATGCAGGAAATCTCTTCCTGCCTACTCAATGCAAACTTTTGTAGGATAATTGAGACTACTTTCTGCCTTCTGTTTAGGATTGAAACATTACTCATTTTCATGGAGTGTCAGCACCTGAGAGGAAGGTTACAGATGATCACTGGTGGCTCCTAGGGTCTCCCTGGAGTTATGTTGGGCTGCAAGTATAACATTCAGGGGTTTTTGTCACTATGAGATCTTTTTCTGGGTGTGCAGAAGAAAATGAAAACTATTGTTATGTTGTATGTGTTTCATTCATTTGTTTATTTAAGAGAAAGCTTCCAGATGGTGAATGAAGACCAAATTGAGATCTTTCTTTTTTAATGGCAAGGAAGTTTTATTGTTACAGGATGTCTAAATCTTTAGTTACTTGGGGCGTGCTTTCTATTCTCCTGAAACTGCATTCAAGTGCACGCAGATATTTTTGGGCCAGTTACTCCTTTTTCCCTGTGCTTTAATATTTTTTTTTTCAATCAGTGTCGTCTAGCTGTCTCCTAAAACCTCTTGTTCATGTGGTTGCTTCTGTTTTTAACCACAAGCACTTCCTGATTTAGCATTCTTGGGCCCAGCCATCTCCCTCTCTTCACTTGTGGTTCGAAGGGTGGTTATAACTTAGGATTCCTCTCCGTCTGCACTTCTTTTCAAGAAATGGTTTCAAGTATACCATGGGCAGCTTGGCTTCTCCTCTGTCTGACTGAGCACAGCCTCTGGCTGTTGAGTGTAATAATGTCATTTTATCCGTCAGATAGTTATTGGTTCCTTATGAGGAATCTGCAGATACGGAGTGCCTATGTACACCCTTCCAGTGCCAGTAATTCAGGCAGCCTCAAATTTGTTCTGCATTAAATATCTTCTGTTTTTCAAAAGGCATCCCCTCTAATATTTCAGCAGTGGGACGCAGCATTTATGTGGAACTCGTAGTTTATAACACATGGTGCTTTCATAAAGACTTTTATCGCCCTTTGTAGCTGAAACTTGTCTCAGGTAGCTGGACTGAAAGGAAGTGCATGTGAGCAAAGCTGGGCAGGGGCCAGGTAGAGCCTCAGGAGAGAAATCATACAGGCAGATCTTGGCTCCCGTGGTCAGGTTGTGTCCGTAGGGTTGAGCTGCTGCTTCTCTGTGTCAGTGTTGTGGTTTTCTCAGGCCAGTGTTCTGTTCAGTAAGTCAGCTTGGCTGTTGGACATTCATTCATTATTCTCTAATATTAAGAGTATTTTTATTCCTTCTTTCCTGAATAATATTAAATATCTCCAAACCATTTCTACATCAACAAAAAGGTAATTTCGACCTGGGTAAGGGCCAGAACTTTCTTAGTATGACATGGGATGTGTTTGTGTTTATACAGTCAGGAGAAAAGTGTTGAGTATTGTACAATACAAAAGTGTTTATATACAATAGGGGTAGAAAGTTAGGCACTGGCTAACATCTTTAGGCTGCATCTTTCCCAAACCTGGGTGGTCTCCTGAAATTAGCTATACTGATTATTTACCTGTGAATGAAATGTACCATCACTTTGTGTATTAAGAGATTTTTATGATCGTGGGGAACTATTTCTATTGGGAGCTTTTTTTAGAGAAAGAAATTCACTGCCATTATATTAATTTGACTGCACTGCAGTGACACAGGCAATGAAATATGGCCATGATTCTCCCAGCAGAGGAGACAGCAAGAGCTGAACAGGTACTGAAGGCCCCATACCAAGTCAGAGATGGAGGTAGAATCAGAATGAAGTAAATATGTGTGCTTTGTCCACTGAAATTCGTGTTCCCTAAAAGCCATCTCTTTTTAGACTGAGTTATTTCTAAGGCATTAGCAAAGGGAAAACTCTTTGGTGAAGAATGACTCTCGTTGTTACAAGTTAATATAATTTAATAATATATACTTTATGATACTATTTTATATAGTATTATTGTACTTAAACAAGTTTTAAGATGATGCTATTTAGCCTTTTTCCTTAGGCTTTGGGTCACAGTCCAATTGTTTGAAGACAGGCAACTTTACTCAACAAAAAGTAATCAACTTCATTGCTCCTTCAAAAAGGTAAACAAATTGGAGTTTACTCTCTAGGTTAACTTTATTATCTTAAGAAACAGGAGGTAATGCAGAAGATTAAAAGTGATGAATATATAAGATCTGTTTTCTCCAGTATCTGTTAAATATCAGAAACTATAATGAAAAATACTTAGATAGGAAAATGTTTAAGATATTACTGGACATAAAGACAAGAAATCATAATTGCTTACACGCATGCTTCTTTTAAATATATAAACTTAAAAATAGATAAAATATTAGTAAAAATAAAAGTATTGCTAAGAAAAGTATAGATTTTAGAGATGGACAGACAGAGTGAGTGGCAGACACTTGGAGCTTTGAAAAATCTCTTGTTGCCTATTTGGACCCTATAAACACTCAAACTCCGTCCTGCACAAAGTGTGTTAGGATCACAGTAGTGTGAGAAATACATATAACTATTAAACGGTTGTTTTACTTAAGCTGGGTTTGGTTCAGTATTTTTGTTTCTGGGGTGTGGTTCTGCGTGCAGGGGAAGCTGTAGTAGAGGGGCTGGGCCAGCCATTTATGTTCTTGGCTTGCCCTGGGATTTGTCTCCCTTTATGTGCCTCTAAGGCCATTTGCAAGTTTTCGAAGCAGCGCCTCCACCATTGGCGCTGTCCCCAAACCAGGAAGCTGCCTAAACCAGAGATGAAAGTCTCTGATTTCTTCTCCATCCTTTCTGCTGAGTATTCTGGCTGCTTGGAGTAGGTTATCCTCATTAAGAAACTCAGAGCAGGGAGTCCTGATGTGTCGGGATAGTAAGATCCTTTTTTATATTTGAAGTCAGAACTAGGAGCAGCAACATCCTTCAAATGGCCATCTTGAGGAAGGACCTCTGCTTCAGGTGTAGCCTCCAAATCCTTTAGACTACATCTACAGACTGTAGTGCAGCTATCCTAATAGAAATGTAATCTTTGTATATCACACATGTTCATAATCAGAACCAGCTTTGCTACAGAAACCTTGAAATGTAACTTTAAAAACTATGTTGACAGGAAAAAAAAGATGTAAGTCACTAGAAAGTTACAAACAGGCTTGCGATAGTGACTCATGGAAGCTCTTTTTTTGTTATATTTTAGTGCCTCAGTTTAGCCCTTTCATTTAATTACCTAAAATATGAGGAGTTATTTCTGAGCAGTTACGTCCTGTCTCTTCAATGTCTGATGCTTAAGTCAAGCTGTTGCCAGATGCTATTCCTCTCATAGGAACAAGGAATAAGTGGCACAAGGAGAGGGTTCTAAATTGAAGTGTATTGTTAGTGTGGATGGGTTGAAGATGACATCCTAAATATTTATGGGAACAGAAGAAAGTATGCAAATATGCAAAATTAAAAAATGAAAGTGTTTTTCTGAAATTACATATCAGTCAGAGTATGCACTATGAAACAGAGCAGAACTATGGGCACATAATATGGATGCACATAATTTTGAAGACTACTATATTCAAATGAAATTCTATATATAACAGTATGTCCTTTCACCAAGATGAAAACACTCCCATACAAAATATGCTCACTCTTCTACTGTAAGCTTACTTACTATTTCTATCTATCTATCAGAACTCTTTTCCTCTTTGGAGTGCAGTAGCTTAAACTTGCTATATAAATGTCTCCAAACATGTGTCAAGGGAAACACCACAGTGACAACTGCAGGAGCCCCAACCACAGAGACACTGAGTTTAATAAAAACTTGATGTTTCAATTCAAAAATTATTTTTTGTCCAAAGGCCAGGTTGGATAGGGCTTGGAGCAACCTGATCCAGTGGAAGGTGTCTTGGCTTTGAAATCCCTTCCAACCCAAACCATTCCACAATTTTTTGGGGGAGAAGAGTTCGGGGCTTTTTTTAAAAGCCTATGTGGAGACTTTTTTTCTTTTCTTAAGAGAGATTAATGAAAGAGGTTTGCTCTTCTAGATTTTGCCTCATTGCAAACAGTTTTGTGAGAACCAGTGCTGTTTTATGTATCCAAGGAAGTCAATACCGCTCTACCGAAATTGCAGTAATTCTCACTTGGTTGCCTCTGTTCCTGCACTTCAGCAGTTCTGTAGTTCTGATGATAGGCTACTGAAAACATGGTTTGGAGATGACAGTGGCTGTAGTGCAGCTGGGGTTTATGCAGTCACTGAAAGCATTTATCAAAACAATATTCAGGAGAAGAGAGTCCAAGCTGTTTGTTTGAAGCTGTAAAGGTCAAATTTCTAGGACCAGAGATCTAAAATAATTGCATAGTAAACCAGGAGACAACTGAAATGAATCTGGGCTTTGCAGGCCACATAGTGTTGCTATGTGAAATGGCTTTTTCTGTTCCCATTATGATATGCTTGTATTACTTCCAGGCCTATACTTTTTCCTTAGTTCCAAGATCTCCATTCTTAATTCTGAGTAGTGAAGAAGGGAATGTTTTCTTATGAAACATTTTTAAAACTATATTTATACTCTTTTATATTTATGCTCTTTTTGTGACCGCCACGGTGAAATGGAGGGTATCTCTCTATTCAGTTGGGTGTATCAAAACAGAAATTCATAGTAAATCTTCAGTTTACATGGTGGTAGTTCTTACCAATGCTAATACAGCTGTACAGTACCTGATAAAGATATGCCTGTCTGTTTTTAAGAACACAGACTCCTCATTTTAATTAACTGTAATAGCCTTTGTTAATTTTAGATGCCTTTAGTTATCTTGCAATATCATAAGGGAAATTTCCAGAATCAATGGATTAACTAACCAATGGCATAATACTGATGATTTTCACTTGACTAGTGGGATAAACTACTTTGAGCTAACTAGGGACTGCAGCACAGTGTTGGTAGTGCCACAGATTGCATTGCACCCAGAACAAAACCAAGGCAAGGGTTGTCTGTTAACCAAAAGATAGGGGATTATCTTCAGAATGTTTACCTACAGGACTGAGAAAGAAGGGGTTTATTAACACCCTATCACGCTTCTTCTGCTAGTGATCAGCACAGTGCAGGACCACCCTCTCCTTGTAGTATCTATGTGTTAAAAAACTTCATATTCTGCAAGAGAAGAACGGGAGCTACTCTGGCAACGAGATTTTCAGCAGTGCCCATCTTTGGTTTTGAGTATGAGTTAATTCAGTGGATTCAATATGGGACTGGAGAGTTCAGGAAGCTTGGAATCACAGAAGGGACTGTAATTTGCTCCTCGTTATAACCGAAGAGCTGCTCCAGGTGGAATTCCTATGTTCAGACTATTCTGGGCCGCACACACAATCACATGTTGGACCTGTTTCCAGTTTAACAGGCATCTGTCTGTAACTGGCCAAGAATTGAAATGCAAACATCCAGAAAGCAAACTAAATAAAAGTTTGCAAGCAGAACTGGCCTCATCTACCATATTCACCCAAACTAGGCTGAAGTAATGCTAGCAGTCCTAGATAAAAGCCTTGAAGTCTGAAGCCAGGGTATAGACAAGCCGTTACATTTACCATGTTTGTGTCTAGATGCTATAGATACTATACCCAATATATTATGGTCTGATCTTACATACTCATGGTCTCCTGAAGAAAAGTACTGACAATTATCACCAGAAAAGCTGCCAGAGGAACCCAAGAACACCGTTTTGGCTGCTTGGGTTCCACAAATACAGAGATATGACAGAAAAATAGTTATTCTTTAGATTGGAAACTACTCATTTGATATGCTTAACTTTTCTTGCAGAGAGGGCAAGGAGAATAATCTTAACCTCAGAAGGGAAGAGGAGTCTGCACAGAATTTGCAACAACAGACAAAAATTAGTGAACCCACTTTAGAGCAATGCTGCACAGGAGAGAAAAGAGAACAGATAGCTTGGCTAGAACTCCAAATATAAAATAGTGTGCTGATTTATATTGCTACAAAGCCTCTGAAATGTACAAGAGATTGTAAAAGTCTCACACCATGCATTACAGCAACTGTCCCATCTGTCCAACATTACCACTTTCCCTACAGAAATCTACCATTTAGTTAAAAAACCTAAATATGCTAAATTGTTCAGTTATGGAATAGACTTACTTGCTGCGTTTGCTTATCGTATAGATTTGACTTTCACTGATGAAGAAAGCAAATTAAATATTAATGTAATACATACTCATGTATCTGTGTAGGGAAAATAATTTCTCAAAATTCATATGAAAGGAAGAAAGAAGTATTAGAAACACAAAAGGAGTGTCATAAGTTTGGTTTAAACTCACAGGTATCACTAATACTGCCAAAATAAAGCCATTTGTCAAAAAAAAAGGGGAAAATATGTTGATTGATTGACATTAAAATAATATTTTAGAATAAGTAATTAAATACCTAATGTGTAGCTTTACATACAGTCTGATGAAGAGCTGTGAAACACTACAGGCCGTCTGTACTGTGTGCAGGTGCTTGAGCATTCACACACTGTTTACTTTGTGAGAGAATATGTGTGTCCATTGGTCCAGTCAGTAGTTGTGGGAACCTTTGCATGTGCTGTGTATGTTGCTTGGAGCAGGAGTTCTGTCTACTGGGTTTTAATGAAATGAAGTAATGAGTAATACTATCAAGTGCCAGTACCATGAGGGTAATGTTATGGCTTAGTCAGTTGCCCTTAACCTGAAACATTTAAAGCCTTTTCAAAGCAAGTCCCTTAACAGCAAATATTCTGGTTTCTCTGTTCATACTGAAGGATTTGCCAGTCATACTCTCATAAAAATGCCATTATTTTTTGTCCTGTTCCCATTTACAATTCTCCTCATTATTCTCTACTCTGAGTCCAGAAAAAGGCTCTGCTAGTGCTGTAACTCCATTTCACATGTTTTGAGTTGAGATGACCTGTGCTGCATGCAAAGTGGTCTGTAGTCTGTTTTCCAAAACTACTCTACTTTTTATGGCTTAAGTTGTTTGGTTTTAAGCTTGGATGCATTTCTGTAAATTGACTCAAATTTACCTGTGATCTTTCAGAATTGAATTGTTATGAATTCACTGGAGCACTGAAGAGGCTTTGTCTTCTGTTCATTATTGTACTAATTTGTAACTTCTTGAAAATAGAATTGGACATTTGTGTCTTTAGGTTCTGTCATTTTAATGCAAAATATGTCAGTTTCATCCTGTTCTACTATTTTATATAGATATATTTTGATTGTTTACAATGGCTATCATCCTCTGTGTGCTTCCAGTCAGCTAGAGACCATTTCTGCCATGGGTATCCAAATGCCTTACCATCTCTTGCTTTTGTTGTGGGGTTTTATTTTTTTTAATCCAAATTTGCTGGCTCCCATCATCACCGCTGAACAATAGTTTCATAGCATTCACATATTTTTTTTTCTTGTACAGAAGACTCCAGATCTTGTAGGGGCGAGGGGGGAGATTGGAAGTTGAGTCTGGGCACTGAATGAATACGGATGCGTTTTGTAAAATAGTTCATGTAATGTTCAGGGGAGACCAAAAATGACTCTCATATTCCCACAGGAGTGCTGTCAAATTCTGGATGACAATAGCAATTTGGGGATGAAATAGATAAAACAGTACAGTGCTTTGAGAATAAATCTGGTAGATCTTCCCGAGCTCTGAGATTGTCACAGTCATACAGTGCAAACGTTCCTCACAGGTTTTGCTTTTGATGTTTAGAACATAAAGAAGACTGCAACCATCCTTGTGCAGTATTTATTTCTGAATTATTATGCAAGCTTTTAATTGTTTCAGACTTCAGCAGAGAGGTAGTTCATTTCTTCCGGATGTTTGCTGAGATGGTAGATCATCCTTATTTATTTGGGAGTGGAAACCTAACATTAAACCCCTAAACTTTCTTTTCTCTTTTGAGAGCCAAGCAAAATGCTATTAAATGATCTTTAAACAGCTGAAAAAGAACAGCCATGTATATCAAACAGCTCATCTATTCATTTATCCTTCAGCAAGAGCGATCGTCAAACAGCAGTTTCATTTCCAAAGCATAAGCCAACTCGGATGTTTGAAGCTGTTGTACTAGTTCAGTTTTAGATATTCACAGAATGGGGCAGAAGCAAAATTGGTCCAATACTGAGTGCATCTGAAAAAATCTTTTCTTCTGTGTTTGCAGGATGGATTTCTTAACTTTAAGTCTACACTCTTACTATTTACTCTTCTTCCATGACTCCTAGAACCAAAGTCAAGGGATCTTTAGTATAAAAGATGTTTATGCTGGCTAGGATGGAAAGAAAATATTTTTTCCCCACTGTGTATTTTAGTTTTCTGATATTTCATCAATAAACACTGTCTATAAAATGGCTA
The DNA here is from genome assembly GCA_033556795.1 of Tapera naevia. Lineage (NCBI taxonomy): Eukaryota > Metazoa > Chordata > Aves > Cuculiformes > Neomorphidae > Tapera > Tapera naevia. The sequence goes on along the minus strand of JAUMJJ010000171.1, from coordinate 2,255,412 downwards.
AATCAGTGGCACAGGATTTGACTGAACCGCACTTTCTGAAATCACAAGAAAATAAGTAGTGGACTATTTGGACATAAGTGTTCTGGATCTGTAGCTGCAGAGCTTGTTGAAGAGGGTAACTAACAACAGCAGGCTTTTTTCCTCTGTGGAAAGCAATGTATGGAAGAGCATTCCTTGGTCTTGGTGGTGCTTCCAGTTGCATGAGAAGGTTAAGTGTGGATTGATAACCATTGTATCTGTAACTGAAGAATCAAATCCTTCCTGTAAAGCGTTATCACTTGGGGTGAAACAACTCCACAGACAGTTCTGAAGGCAAAGATTGGTTTAAAGCAAGCATTGAGCCAGGCCTAAATTCTGCTAACCCAACACAAGATAGAAAACAAGGAGAAAAAGATGGTGGATAGACCTATGTGTTGCAAACTGAAGGGAAACATCACAACTGCATTTGACAAGGTTTAAGATGTTAATCGGTGTGGGTCCCTCTACCCCATTGATACAGCCACAAATGTTTTAGTTAGACAAGACAGCAGTGAAACACCTTTCTTTTCTAGATGATAAATCAGGATATTTCATTGTTCACTGTTATTCAAGGCAATTTTATTCAGAAAAAATTGCAACAACTCCCCTTCCTGAAAAAAACAATGAATGCTTCTGAAGTTGATACTGTAGATACCAAGGATTATTTTGTCACCACTCCATATGGATTTTATATGTACTGAGTTATTTTCAACCTAAATGCTTTACAGAATTAGGTTATTCTTTTGTGCTTTATTAACACAAACCTGCTACTCTGCATCAAAATGCATTTCTGTTTGAGGCTTTCACAGTGTAGGAGGCCTATTTTTCAGCTCATTAGGACTCTCAGGTAGGTCAGGGTTTTGTGAATCTCTGTGTGTTTTTGGCTTGGGGTGCAAAAATTCCTTGTGATGAAAGCAAGAGTTGATCGGGTTTGGCTTCCTTGTTAAACCAGAAGATTACGCAGGTTTATTTTTTTTTAATTAGAGGAATTTGTTCAATTTATGAGTGAAGTTTTAAAATCTAGATTTTATAAAGTTTCCGATAGAAGAGGTGAGTGGATTTTTAACAGATGTGTGGTATTCTTTTAACTTAAATATTATCTAAAAAAATCACATGATTCCCTAATGTTGTGCAAGGTCAGTTTTATTTTTCTGCACTGTTTTTACAGCTGCTACTCATGTTACCAGAAATATTTCTCTCTACTTCACAAGCCTCCAATACCACATCATTTGACTAGTAATCAACGTCTGCCTAATTTCAGCCAAAGAATAACACCCTCTTTATACTCCAAATTCTGTAGAACAACATACATAATGTTATTGTGGATTTCCATTCAGAGCGGAAGAAACCCCACGTTACCGAGACACTTTTTAATGAGAAAGTTAGGGATTAAAGTCGGTAGATTAATAGGATTAAATGTTTGGCAGTCTTTCGTGTTCTCTGTTTTATATTACTGAATCTTTGTCTCTAAGCTTGCATTATTTTCCACCCAGAAATGGTGTAGAATGTTGGGTTTGAAATCGTGGGGTTTTGGTTTCTCTGCACTGTAACACATGCTTTTAAAGAAAATAACACATCTCCTGATTTTCTTATCCTGCATTTATAATGTACTCAGCAATGAGTCAGTGTTACTGAGTTACTTCTAAATCAGGCAACCAGCATAATTCTTCTGAGATTTCATTTTATAATACAATAACTCAGCTCTTGGTGGTTTTTTTGCCAAAGCTAAACTATTTTGATTGTCAACCATGTTCTAATTGACAGGACTGTTGTGCTCAGTGGATTGGTCTCCTTAATATTCTGTCCTGTTGCTCAGTTTCATGATGCCACTTCACTTTACAGCTACAACTGTGAAGATGTTGGGAACACTGCCATGAAAATTTCAATGAGCAAAAGAGAAGAGCATGACTGCATTTTCCAGACTCAACCCCATTTTCATGCTTAAATGGCAGGGTTCAGAAGAACAGTGATTACAGAAGATTGGGAATTATTTCTTTGAGTTGCATGATGGCAATGCAATTCAGATCTTAAATTCAGAACTGAAAAGTAAGTCAGGACGCTAACTAGACAAGGAATCTTGAAGGAATCTCAAAATATTTGTTTGTCTTAAAAATTGAAGATGAAGTAAGGTTATTTGTAGATGTCAATGAATACTTCCTACTCCCAAACAGGACATTCAATCTCTATCCCAGGAAGCTGTCAAACATTTTGTTAGATATTATTTGCAAAGGGAAGGACTCAAACTGCTCTTGCTGTAGCAGCACTCCAACTATTGACTGAACAGGAATGTTGAAGCATTTTTTATTGACCACTCGGCACAGACAAGTACAAATATGTGTAGTTGTAAGAAGGTGTTAACAGCACTGCATCTCTGAAGCCAGTGCACTAATTTTTTAATATTTTTTAAAGCATTTAGAAGTTTCAGGCTATGATGCCAAGAAATTTATATGTACTGCACTTATAACTTAACTGCAATATGTAGGCATTTGTGCCAGTGATGGGCCTTTGCAGGGTTGCAGGTATTTTTTCTTTGTCAAAGAGCCTCACTCCAAGTGCAGCAGTAGCTGCTTTAAACTAAGTCATTTCCTAGGATTCACACTGTCTGGAGCTTTTTAAAATTTTATTTGAAAATGCTATAATTGTGTATAAAAGTAGACATAACAGGCAAATAAGAAAAATTGCCGTGTAATTATTTCATAAAATCATAGAATGGTTTGGGGTTGGAAGGGACCTCAAAGCCCATCCAGTTCCAAACCTCTGCCATGGGCAGGGACACCTCCCACTGGATCAGGGGGCTCAAAGCCCCATCCAGCCTGGCCTTGAACACCTCCAGGGATGGGGCAGCCACCACTTCTCTGGGCAACCTGGGCCAGGGACTCCCCACCCTCACAGGAAAACGTTTCTCTCTAAGATCTCATCTCAATCTCCCCTCTTTCAGCTGAAAACTGTTCCTCCTTGTCCTATCCCTGCACTCCCTGATAAGAAGCCCTCCCCATCTTTCCTGTAAGCCCCATCCTTACACACTTAGAGAATACATCCTTACATGCTTACTCCTTTCATACTTACAGAAGTAAAGGAACCTATCCTCTTTTGGTAGGATATTGTACAGGCAAAATAAGTGAAATGTGGGTTTGTTATTTATATCATTTGCAAGTCTCTTGAAATTTGAGTTAAGGGTAAAATGTCTGTTTCTCAATAATTTTTTTTAACGAACTTAACATTAGTCATATAACAAAAAGTGGACATAGGAACGGGTATGACTGTTAATGATTCTTGCATGCCAGCATTGTTTTCTGAACACTATGGGGCTCTGTTTAGCATAGGACTGAAATGCAGCTTTTCTCAGCCACTTGCTGAGGACCTGAAGGTAAGAGAATGACCTCATTTTCAGCACCTCAGCATTAAGCCCACCAAATATGAATAACTACTTTTGAGATTAGTCTAATGTCTAGCTAGTTTTAAGATGATTCATAGGTTAATAAAATCAGGATTGTGCAAATATTGTTCTAGCAGCATGCTCAAAGGCACCAATGCAGTCTTGCAACTTCCTGTTCATAATAATTCTTGCAAGAAACATGCTTGAGTGCTGTGCTTTTCCTGTTGTCTGAGAGAGAACTGCAACAGCAGAAGTCCAGTATGACAGTTCTGTAATTAAATTCACAGTTCTTGGGCTAGAATCTCAGCTTTCATTTCTGCGTGGGCCCCCTGCACAGTCCTTCCCAGTCAGTGAGAAGTTCCTCTAGCAACACCCCCAGGCACCACTGTCAGTGATCTCCACTCTTGAGGAATGACGTTACTGTGGAACACAAGACCTGCCTCCATTTGGCAGGACAATAATATACATGCAGATCCCATGCTAAGTACTATAATCTTTCCCTGCTATGAGGAGAAGGCTAAAAAGCAACTCTAGGCATCTCCAAGATGCAACAGCTTCCAGAGTCAGGATGTTTGTGGGACTCTTGAACCCCTCACAGAAGCCCAAGGTCTGCTGCAGCCCTGTTTTTAATGGTCTTTTGTTACATGGTGTGGTTATTAATGTTTGTATGTATGAACACTCTACTCCCAAACACATGAAACTTAATTGCACAGCTGCTTAATTTTGTTTCTAAACCCCCACTGAAGGCGCTCATCAACCCAAACATGCAAGTAATCAGTGTCTGCATAATCACAGTGCTCACATCAAGCAGACTCCGAGATTAAGAATATGGTGAGTGTGTGTGATATAGTAAGAATAAAATATAAAGTCTACTTTAATGTCACTGTTCACCTCTTCTCCCCTGACTTGGAAGAAATACTGTCTACATTTCTAATACACCTTCCAATGCTGATTTTTCCCCATCAGGAAAAGTTACTTCCCACTCTAATAATGTACAAATTAATCCATTCCAGTACAAAACCAGATATTATATTGCAGAGGGGCAAAATCATGGGACACTGAGCCATGGAAGTTTTAGTATGAAATTCAATAATAGAGAAATAGCATATTGTAATTTTATCCCAGAGGAGCTGACTTTGAAAACTTAATTCTGGTACATTGAAATAAAATTTTTACTGTTATTCTTGAACATGATTAAAATTTTATATATAATCTGGCACATCTCTAGAATGCCTGATCTCAGTGATCTTATGATATTTTAACAGGCTGAAAATGCTGCCAAGCTCCAGCTGTAAAGCTTCCATCGGATTTCAAAATGTGCCACTTTTCTGCAAAGCTACAGAACTGTTCACTGAAGCTACATCATATATTTATTTCTACATAAGATCTATTAGTCATTTCTCTTGCAGTGTGGTGCTGAATGTTCAGTAAAAATATGATTTTCAATACATGTTTAAAGAAAAAAATAATGACAGTTTAAAGAAAGAATACATGTAACTAAAGGTATTTACTTTAAAGGTATTCCTGTAACGGTATTTATTAAAGATATATTACCTTTCTTTTTAAGGAAATACTTTAAAGTATTTATTTATTTGTTCTACTGTCCAAAAAATAACCTTGTTATTTTTTTTCCCCCCTAAGGGGGGAAAACCAGCATGAATTAAAAGTGACAGATTTCAGAAAGGAATCAGTCCTCTCCATGCATATCATTTCTCTAAACAGATCTAATTTGTTGTGAACAGTGGCTCAGAATTGAGTCCCAAAAGGCTGAATCAGTGGCAAAAGGGAAATCTGTTATCTTGACACTCTGATAAACTCAGTTGCATTCATGGCTGTCTCCAAAATCAGAGGAATCTCCTTATATTGGGTTCAAGCTATGGTGCCTCCCTGCTGAATTTGGAGTGTTCAACAGCCTATCCTCACCACATTTCTCTTCCCTAAGGAGAAAGCCTCCTGGATTCTCCTGGGTGGTGGGGGCTCAGCACTGGCTGTTAGCAGTGCAGTGCGTGAAGCTGTGGGTTTAAAATCTCCCATCCAACCTCCTGTCTCCCTTGCCAGGGGGAGTGCAGGGGGTTGCTGGGCTTTGAAGGCAATCAGCACATTTGAGGAGGGCCTCAACACCATTTAGAAGAACATGTATCCTCAAGGTGCTCAGCAAATGAGGATCTACCTCTCTTTGAAGGGAACCTTAAAACTATTGTGAAGTTCATGAAAACTGCTCAAATTTGTACAAAAATCACACCCTCCTGAGGCTGCACAGGAAGATAAACAAGCCCAGGGAACTTGTGGCTGCTCACACCTGGAAGTGTTCAAGGCCAGGCTGAATGGGGCCTTGAGCACCTTGATCGGTTGGGAAGTGTCCCTGCCCATGGCAGGGGTTGAAACTGGATGGGCTTTTGAGGTTTCTTCCAATCCAAACCATTCCATGATAGTTTTCTGTGACAGTCAGATGACAGGACTGGTATGGCACTCATGGTTGCCTGGCTGGACCATCATTCCTGTTCTTCCTGTGGTGTACAACCATGTAACACCTGCAGGGCCCTTCACTTATCCTTCATTTTAGCTTTAGCCAGCACCTTGCAGGACCAGAAGCTCTGTTGCTCAAGGTCTGTCAGACTACCTGTTATTTCTGTGGAATTACTCGGGTTGTGGGGTAGCTGTGGGTATTTAGAGAGGGACTAAAGCCACAAAAACCTTCCCAATATTGAAAGACAAATTGTCACAACACTAATCATGTGAACAAAAGTAAAAGCTAAAATACCTTGTCCCAGACTTAATTAGTTTCTCTGCTTGTTTTTTTCCTGTTAGTAGCTCAAGTAATGTCTGTTGATTCAGCCCCCTCCGCCTCCATTTTCACTCCCCCCACATCACAAGTGGTCCTAAAGGAAATTAAAACTGTTACAGATCTGCAGTGAAAGGGAGTAATGATGCAGTAACCGAAGTACACAGAGCATCTGGGAGCTCTGGTGAGCCAGGCTGAGACTTGGTCTCAGTTTCTACTTTACTGCAGATTTTAGAGGCATGGCCTGATTCCTGTTTATTTAATAAGATGTGCTGGGGTTTTATTCTGCAAGAAAATGCTTGAATGTGGTTGTGGGTACAGGGATGGATTAACTTAATAACTGAAAAAAGAGAATAACCTCAGCAAAAGCTGGATTAGCATTTAACTCCCATAAATGTTGGTAACTGAAGAGCTGTCCCTTTCTTTGCTTATCAATATTTTGGAAGTACGAAAATGTTGAAACTGAAGTACAAATCTTCAGTTTAATCTTCTTAAATCTTAAAAAAATCTTTAAGTTTGGTGATGCCAACAGAAGTCTGAGGGATGCTGCTGCATGGGGTGCACGGTCTGGGTTTCTCAGTCCCTCCTAAGAACTGGTGGCCCTAAGGACACAAGGTGGGGCTTCAAAACAAAGCTGAGCTGGTTGGGCCCAGCCCTTATTCCCAGGGGACAGTGCTTTGCCCAGGGCTGCAGTCTTGTGCTCCCCCTTTCCCAGGGCAGCTCCAGCCCACAGCCTGCTCACCTGGACATGGGGTGAAGAAGCAGAGGCAGCTGGCCAGTCTGGTTAGTGGAGTGGACAACTCCATTGGCCTTCTCCAGGTCCTTTAAAGTAATTTTGTTCTGCATATGCAAGATATTGTGGCCAAAGCAAGTTAAATAATTAATCCATAAAGGCTTAGAGCAGGTTTTATGTATACATATGTGCAAATGCATATATAAAATATGTATGCACATATTTATATGAACAAATAGCTACATATCTCTATGACTTTATAATATATAGAAATGCTGTTTTAAAATTATAGATATTAAATGAAGTGATCCTTAACATAAGAATTCCTTAGCCAAAAGATACAGTTTGCTTAAATAGGAATATTTATATAAGTGAGAGCTTGAGCATCAAGTCCAGATATAAAATCATTTTATTTACAATCTTCAGTATTTAAATATAAATTTAAAGTAGCATATATCTACCATTTGTGAAATGTATCTAAGAATGGAATAAATCTTAATATATATAGTGAGAATGACCAGAATGGCTTCCCTAAGGAAGATAAGTATTTTGAGTTTCCTCTGTACTGTGAAAGAGTTTCTTTAAAAAAAAATCTCTACATTGAGACTGTTGGAAAACTGCCACTTTCTTACGTACAGCAGTGCAGCAGACTAATGTATACATGTGCGTGGTTAAGCTCCTGGTAGCACAACTTCTGTTTTCTTTCACACCTCAAACAACCCCAAGTTTGTAACGTCTGGTGTAGGTAACTCAAAGATAAAGATTGCTTAACACAACCAGATTAAAACCCAGTTTAACTGATGGCCACAAACAGAGCTTAGAGTTTGTCATGGCTACAAAGATTTTCTGTCAGGGCATAAAAGCAATTAATCAGTATGCAGAAGGTACTGCCTGCCCCATAGAGATGCTAATTTTGTGACACTTTGGAAACTCATGTTCTACATTTACTGTTCACACTAGATGGAAGCGATCCAGCCTTAGCTTTAGCAAATGAAATCCAAAGGCTGCAAAATGTCACATTTTCCTACCCCCATGCTGTCTGATTTTGAAATCTTTCATTTCTCTCTATAAGTTGTTTGACAACCACACTGCTGATTGACTACCATGAATCACAGATTGAATATCATGAACCGCAATTGTCCTAAAGCCTGGGAAGTTCTGTTCATACAGGACTGCTGTAGCCAGTTTATCTGCAGAAAATAAAGGGCCTATCAGTTTCAGTTTCCTGCTGCAGCATTGCTGGAAAACGACAATCGATCAATTAAAAAAAATGCAGTAGAGCAGAACAAGGATCAAGTGTTTCAACATGTTATCACTGGGACTTTTATTTTGGTTTATTTTTTGTTTTGGCTTCCCCCCCACAAAAAAAAAAAAAAAAAAGCTATAGAGAGTATCTATATGGACAGTTTACACACAGCAGAGATGTATTTAGGTAGGACATTCTGTTGCAGGTACTGTTAACAGCAGCTATTCAAAAGTATTCTTCTCTGCCCACTTTAAGTTAGGATCTAATACAGAAGGCATAGCTATTTTTTTAAAAAATAGAGGGTAATAATATTTATAAAATAATAAACACATAATAAATCAAATTAATATGTTAATACAGCGATTTCCCTGGTTTGCAACTACAGAACTTTGTGGCAAAGCAAGCAAAGCAGAACACCTCCTCTCATCCTGTTTCCCAGAGCATCCCCAGGGGTGCCGGCGCCGGGGACTCACCTAGCGCGGCGTCGCAGAGGAGCTGCTGGGGGTGCGCGGGGGCGCAGCTGCACGCCTCGGCCGCCCGCTCGCCGTGCGGGGCCACCAGCAGCAGCACGGCCAGCATCAAGGGACGCGGCACCGCGCTCATCCTGCCCCGCGCACGCCTGGGCGGCGGCCGGCAGCACACGCTCTGCGCCTGCCGAGTTCGCAGCTCGGCTTCCCCGCGGCGCTCGGTTCCTCCGCCCGCAGCTCGGTTCCGACAGCCCCGCGCGGGGTGGGGAAAAGCCCTCGGATGCTCGCTCCGCGCGTCCCTTCGCTCACTTCTGCTTTCCCTGACATAGGAGCCGCTTATTTATGGCCCTGGCACTAACTCCTAACTCCGCCTTCCTTTAAGGCAAAAGCACATCATTGGTGAAGGTTTATTGTACCAGGAGAGAGGTTACCTTTGGAAGCACAGCAGTGTTGCTGTTCTGAGTCAGTAGAACTATTAATAATCAAAAGCCATCAACCCCCCCCACACATTTTACAAGCGTCTGAAGCTGATTTTATGATTTTAGCAGGAAAAAAAAGATTTTATCTTTCCCAGTAAATTTCCCTCCACTTTGGAAGTAAAAACTGACTCTGCTACCTCCTCTCCCTCAGCCCGGTAAACAAAGCTGTCCTTTTTGAGCTCTGTTTTCATTTGCAGCCCCTGCTCTTCCCCTGCACTTCTGAGCGTTCCCTTGAAATGACGTCCCTGTTTGCAGGCTGGACAGAACTTCATTCATGAAAAGGCACTGTTTCAATGCACAGTTTGTGAGCCTGGAACAATTGGGAGTTACAAGGAATAATTAACTAAAAATAAAAATCTGCATTTTTTTATTATTTGATCACAGATTTAAAATAACAAGGAAAAATATGCCAAGGGTGTATGTAGAGGTACAGCTCTTTCTTCGCATTCCTGATTAATGTGAGCCCTAATCAATGCAGATCTGTGTCTGCATTTTCTGGCTCTTGTTGTATGTGGAATATAGACAGGAATACAAGAGTTTGGGAATCTTTTTCAACTTCATATCTGTTGTTGCTGTAGCAGTCTGGATATCTGGAACATGTACGCACCCTCCTTTTATAAAGAAGCTGCTTCATGAGGGAGCAACTGAGGTTTGATAGAGAGTAATAAAATACATCTATAGATTGACACGCAGGGCAGAAGTGCTGAAAGGATTGCACGCTTTGTCATTTCACAAATCAAGCTTAGGAACTGAGAATTCATTAACGTAATTTGAACCATTTCAATCCAGACTCCTGAAAAGGTATTTTCTTTCGGTTCAGATGTACACAAAGTAGCTTGCTCTCTTTATATAGATGTGTACATGTTTCCCAGCACTGGATTTATGTTCTTTCTGAATAGTAAGAGATCAGTTTTACAGCTATTAGTGCTCTGATTCTTCTTTTTTCTTCCCAAAGCCACAAACAAACAAACCCCAAAAACCCACCAACATCCACCCCACATCTGTTAAAAAAACCCAAACCCAATATTCAGAATTATTAGACTTGAGTCTCATCTTCAGATAGTAAGTCTACTTCAAAACTGAATCAGGGAAGTTGTACGCTCTGATTTAGTTCAAGCAGCTGTACTTTGATTTTCAATTCTTGAGTCTGAAGTTTTGGCTTCAAATCATAAGGCTGGATCCAAGTCCAGGACTGACACCTGAAAATAATTTAGATCTTTTAACATCTCTCTTCTTACCTGGAAAGAAAGGAAGAAAGGAGATCCACCTCCCACTGGATCAGGGTGCTCCAAACCCCATCCAACCTGGCCTGGAACACCAACAGGGATGAGGCAGCCCTGTCCCAGGGCCTCCCCACCCTCACAGGAGATCTTCTTCCTAAGATCTCATCTCATTGTCCTGTCTTTTCAGCTTCAAACTGTTCCTCTTTATCCTGTCCCTGCTTTCCCTGGTAAAGGACCGCAGTGGGAAGAGACAGGCTTGGGACATGCTATACAAAGCAAGACCTTTCCGCAGTAACATGGATTTTAGTGACACTTGTGGATAGAAGGTTTCTCAACTCTGAGGTGGAACACCTGGTCACAACAACAGCAGGGAAAGCAGATCTGCTCAGCAATCAGTCCTGGGGTGCATGGCCTCGACTTGAAACTGGCTGTTGTGCTTCCCACGTGGGGCTGCCTGGGAAGCGGCGCTTGGTAGGTGTAGCTCTCATTTCTTCATGACACCATCAATACAGTGTTATCATTAAAATGGAAAAGGTCAACAGTTTTTGGAACCACAGCGGAACTACTGTTTTCTACATTCTGAAGCAGTAAATTTTATCAAATTGCTATCAGAGTTTTGACAAAGACATATGTACATTGTAGCACCTGAAAGGGATTTTAATAAGTCTGGGAATCTTTATGGAAATGCTCTCACAAATGCAAGAAAAATCATTTTTAGTTGGTTTATCAGAGCAGACAAATATTACTTCTAGCTTCTACTGATCTCTGTACAGTGACTGAGTACCTGTTACCTCTGAACAGCATTAACCAACCACTAACTTGAAGCTATGTTGTCCTTTTTTATATTGCGTACTGTTAGCGTTTTTCATTGTATTAGAATTACTTTTAGAGAGTTTAAAGAAACCCTAAGCTCAGCACTCATTCTGTTGTACAGTTTGATCTTGACCTTGTAAAATATAAAGACATAGAAATATTTCTTGACTACCTTTTAAGCAAAGTAATCTTGTGTCTTAAATGAGAGTAGAGAAATTGTAGCCAACGTTTCATAAATATAAGCAGACTGAAGCAAAAAAAACACCTGGTGTTTTACTGTTTGCATAAACGGACTAACCGTACAGAGCTTCTTTCACTAGGCTGTATGTTATGATGTCATTTTTCCTTTAGTTTGGTAAGTAAGCTGTGATATCATGGCAAATGATGTCAATGTCATAAGAGCAGTTGAGCTGGAGCGCGCTGCTTGGCTCTAATCTGATAACAGATAATGCTTGCTGACAGAAAAGTTCATTTTTCAGGGGTTATAGTCAATGATTCCTGCAATTCATTATTGACAGAGTAGAAAAAGCACTTGGCACTCTCTCATTTCTGTCCGGCTCACTCAGTCCAGAGCTGATCAAATTATTTCCCTTTCCTAGTGAAATGCAAGAAAATAAAGAGGGTTGGGGGTAAGCACTGTTGTTTGTTGTTACATGCAATATAGAAACATGGTAGGAAATCTGACTGCAGTCAAATTTATGATCAGCTTCAACTTTTCTCAATGGCAATTCTAATTATGCACAGGACTACTAATTCTGGAGGAGCTTTTTGTACTGTGGGTTGTCAATATTCTTGTTAGATTTACTAGGAAGCAATTGCTGCATTCTGGTCAAAACTGACCATTGCTGGTTTTTTCTCCTCTGACAGCCACCAGAGAGCCATGTTAGAAACACTGTGTCTCCTCCTGTTGGATTCCTGTGGATTCCCGTGGAGTGAACTACTACTTCCCCTGAGCTCCATAGCAAATTCATGCTGACTTTATGACATTTTCATCTCCTCCCTGGGAGTTACTGGGGCGAAAGGCAATGAGCGAGGTGCATCACCTTTAGAGCTCACGTGGGGAGAGACAGCACTGTTCTGTACTGCTTCCCTGCCCTTCTGCACTGTATCTGCTCTCTCCTCTCCGCTGCCAGCCCGTGGCAGGGCAGCCCACCAGCAGCACTATGTAGTCTGCCCTGTGTGGGTGGGTTATCTCCTAGCACTGCTGTCTCCCCTCCGTTGCATTTTCCATGAGAGGCAGGACCACACATCCAGCTCATGGATTCCCAGGTCCTGCTCCTGAGTATTTCTCTGGCAGGCTTGAGTTTGGTACTTGGAGTTATGTCAAGGGGCGCTGAACTGTGCTGCATAGGGATGGCCATTCAGCTTTTTAAAGGCTGAATTATAATGGGAATGCCTTACTGGCCCTGCCAGGTACTGAACAGTTTGAATCTACAGAGTGGCTCTTGGTTGGATTGCCTGCTCTGTATATTAGCTTCTGGCAGTCAGCAGGGTGTAATTTTCTATCTGTCTTGATCTTATTCTCTCTCCATTGTGGCAAATTAATCTTATTTTAGAATGACAGCAGGCAGGATTCTCCTCAGTCATAGTTGTTCTGTTGCCTTCTTGATGCTTTGGTGATCTTTTCTCCCTAATTCTCACCTGGCATTGCGTTTATTTTTGCTCAAAACTGCTTTCAGTTTAAGTGATACAATCACAGTACATGTTGTGTACAGCAACTGTACAATCATGCAGAAAATTCAAAATTAAAGTAGTATTTCGCAAAATAGATGAGCTTTTGTGGATTTTCAATTCCACTGCCTTCATATGTACTGTAGCCCACTTCAAAAGGGAGGGTATTAATAGGTGCCACTGCCTAAACATTGCAGTAAAAAAACCCTATACAGTTTCTAGTCACAGCAGTTTGGGTAAGTTTTTTATGAAGTGGCAAAATGTAATCTGGTTTCTAGAGGCAGTAGATTGCTCAGTAGTTGGTAGAGTAATTGGAATGGATTGAAACACTGACATGTCAGAATCAAAATATAATTTGACTTTGCAAAAATTTCCAGAATTTCTGTCAGAGATCTGCAGGAACTGCTGTTCTTGATTCACTGCCATTATATATATATTTCTCTTTTTAGTGACCATGTCTGTTTTCATGATGTACAGATATGGAAAGTAGATGGGGTTTCTACTGTCCAAACACTTCTGTGTTGATGTAGGTAACTATTCTTTTTCAATTGAAAACCAGCTGTGGGGACAAAGGTATTTTAGATTGATTTCCTGGATCTGGTTTACTCAATAGTGTCACGTTGTACATGAAGACCATGTCAAGCTTGTCTTAATTTCAGTGAGTACCAAGAGAACTGGTTTCTTAAGACCCAATGTTGTGAGGTGGTGGTAATGGCAAGTGAAGGAACTGGCTACAAAGTGAGCTCAGAATACCCCATTTTGCATCAGCTCCCGTTAATTTCAGTAGGAATGGAGGGGGCCCTGACTTCCCTGGACTATTGCACTTCTTTAGTTGATAAGCCATTTTAACCCTCTGTTTTGATTAAGGTAATCACAGTTAAGGTGCATTTGCCTCTCTTTGATTACTTGGCACACTAACAGATTTACAGCTCTGCTCCTTTTACACACTGAGCTTTTGGAATCCTGTAGTGCCCGTATTTCTAACAAGCTCATACAAAGCAATATGGGCATTACAGGATCCTCCTCTGATTGCTGCTCATGTAAAGGGTGTGCAAAGCATTTCTCCATTCAGATAGAATTTTTTACCTAGTGTTTTCTGTCAAGGCACAAGACAGTGGAAGATCTGGCTTGACGTCTCCAAAACAAACTTTGTGTTTGTTGAGAAGAAGAGCTGTTTGAGCGTGAGGCTTCTGCTTTTCTTCATTAAGAGAGGAATATGTTGAGCTACCTCTGCTGGTGACGGAGCGCTTCTGCATGGCTGAGTCCCAGCTTTCTCTTGAGATTGTGTTTTCTTGAAACCAAATAGACCAGAGCAATTACATCTTCTGCTTGTTTATTGATTTAAGACTCTTCCTGACTGTTTCTGGGAAAGAAAAAGAAAATGAATAAAAGGCTGCGTTCATTATTTCACTTTCAATTTCCTTTCTCCAAAGTAAGCAGAGCAAAATTAGATTTAGACTGATGCATATTCCACAAATAAATTACATTGAACTAGAGTGGTTAAATGAACTTTGCTTGGAGGATTATTGGAAAGATAAATATTTAAACACTGAACTTGAGGTAAGTCATGTTTATGCAACATCTGGGGGGTTTTGTCACTACTTTTTTTTTTTTTTCAGAACTTCTTTTTTTACCCATTGTGGCTTTTCTAGTCAATTCAACCATAAGGATGTTAAAGCCAGGGTGAATACCACCTTCAAAAAATTGGTTTCTATATTGTTGCCAGCAGAGAACTTGTTTTTATCCTCTCTTTTTTTTTTTTATTAGCAGATGATCTTTGCTTAGTTTTATTATTACATACAGCTTTTTTTTATAATTTACATTATAACTTAGAAGAATTCAAAGTAAATTTACAAGAATTCAAATTGTATCTCTTGTAGATAAATTAGTTTATATTTTGTATCTCTAAGCATTGTTCAAAAATACTTATATTTCAGAAGAACTTAGAAACCTTTGAGTACTTTAGTGTATGAAGCTTAAATTTTAAAAATTTCTTTTAAGCTAATAGACTTACAGTGAAGAGATATTAAGATGACACTCTAGTAAAGCAGACTCCAGAAAACTTCTGATATAGGAAAAGATGGCTATTATTTCTTAGTAGAGATGGAGGGAATGCCAACAGCAATACAGATGAAGGCTGTGTTGGTTAACTATATGGCTGTCTCCTGGTTAATATGAAAGATGATGATGATGCCTGTAGGTATTGTGTAAACATTGGAAACTAGAATAGTTCTTTCTACAGTGAAAAGCATGAGAAGTAGATTTATGAAATCTTTAGGTGGCCACATATTAAATACTAATTCTTTAAAGTTATTTTCATCTTTTATTTTCATCCTAGTACAAAAAAATCTTCAGTTTTAAAACAGTGCTGCAGGTGAAATGTTTGCAAACAATTATAATAATTACCCTCGCTGTTTTGACGTCTGTAAAAGAATCAGGGAGGTAACTGGCTTTTTAGACTTTCATGCTTAGCTAATTGGAATTGTTTCTAATTGTTAGAAGCTTAATTGTTATCAGAAAACTTGCATGCGTGAAATTTATGGTCTCTAGAACACACTGGCCAGAAATTAAACAACTGAAATATCTACAGTTGTCAGAATTTAGCAATTGGCATTTGATTTTCAACTTGAACCTAGTTGAGAGTATATGGGCCTCATAGATAGATGAAATAAAAAATTGAGGTGTTTTTAGAGACCAGTCATGGTGTTTTTATTATAGAGATCGTGGGGCAATGTTAGCATCTATAAAAACGTGCCGGTCACCAACGGGTTTCCCAGGTGTGTATAAATGGGGATGGCAGGAATTGTAGTCTTTCAGCCTACCAGGACTGGACGCGTCAGTTCTGTGATTTCCAAGTGTGTTTTGTTTCAAAGTGTGTTAATTCCTTCAGAAATTCTTGTGGTAAAACTCCCTCACACCCTGCACCAAACTTAGACTCCATTCAGGATAAAAAATAATCAAGTAGTATTTCTGACCACGAGCCTTAGGTTTGCCTCAAGTTTAGAAAAGAATGACCTGACAAGGCAGAATTCTGTGTGTAAGAAGGGGATGTCAAATCTCTGATCGCTGTGCAAATCCTAGAGTGAGCCTACATTCACCAGACTAATGGTGCTGCCAGCTGCCCCTCGTTACAATGTGTGGTTTGTTTCTCTATAAAACACAAGTGGAGTTTATTTTGTCAGGTTCACTGGAAGGACATGGCTCTTGCTGATACGTTCGAGTGACAGGATTTGTTTCCCTTGCTGCTGCTACCCTGAATCAGTGTGCCCAGTGCAGATTTCAGTTTAGAGGAAATCGTAGCAATGAATTCAGGGAGAAGTATTAAGTCATTCTTGGTAAGAAGTCCTATGGCAAACTACTTTTTATTTTTCATTGAAGTGCATCGGACCTACCGGTAGCAGTATAGTGTAAAATAGTGCAGTTCTCCAGGAGCACGTGAGTATTGGTGAGCTTTATAATGTTGTGAATTAGCTGCTCAGGAGTTATAGCATCTGTTATACCTTCCTTTCCACCAAGCAGTTTTTGTATTGGTCATTGGGCTGGGTTATTTGTTGGTTTGGGTTTTTTAAATTTCATGCCCAACTGTAATTTCCTCGCTCCTCTGCACATCCTACGTGGCAGTTCCAACATGGTGATTGGAGCAAAACAAGCATCCTAAGCTTGGTACCTGTTGGCCTGCCAGATACTGCAGAGTAATGGATACACACAGGTCTTTTGAATGGTGCTGATGAATACTTGTACAAACACTCTACATCTGGATAACAAATGAAGTCTTGAATACAGATTCCTTCCTCTTCTCAACAAGAAATGAAAGCTCTGCTAGTTTTCAAGAGAAGAAGAATGAGGAAGTTGTATGGTTTATCTTTAACTGCTTTTTCTTAATTTCTAGCTGGCAGGGAATGGTTTTGTTTCAAAACTGAATAATGTTCTGAATGCAGCCAGTGTAGCTGTTGACTTATGTGCATCCCTCTATCAGAAGTCAGGAACTTTGAAACCTTTCTGTGTTCATAAAGTCTAAACCCCATGTTTTTAATGGTTATATGATGACAACAGCAGTTCTCGGTATGTGCTTGCTTTTTTGAGCTCCTTTATCATTTGATCTCTTTGTTAACTTCTAATTTTGCAGGGTTTTTTTTCTTATCTTCTATCAAAAGCAAAGAGCAGTAATTGCAGTGTTTTCTGAAACTGATTGAGTTTTCAGCATTTCACTGTTCGTTCAGTGTAATTATCAGTATGTGGGACGATAACAGAAGATAGGCCAGTCATAAATCTATTATGGAAACAACATATGCAACATATTAAAAATATCTTGACATTTCAGAAGAGCAATATTTTTTTATTATAAGTGTTATTTTCCAGATTTCTCCATTTAAATTAGGTCCTTACCAGTACCTAATGAGAATTTGAACCTAATTTCTGTTTGAATGCAATTTGCAAATTGTCCTAGCGATCTGTGAAAGGAATGTTTGATGTAGTACACAAGAGTAAAAATCCAAAACATTTCAGTCTTTAGTGAGGATGATTTGATAACTTACTGCTCTGAACACCAACAGTGTCAACAAGGTTTGTGGTCTCACCCTAGCTAGCCAATAGACGTCGTGACCTGTTTCTGAGAGAGCTCATGCCATGAGAACCCTGCTTGTGTGATGTGTTTAAAATGATTTGCTGTCAATGCACACTTGCCTTAATTAGAGTTTATTCAGGGTAAGTTCAGGATATTGGGTCAGATTTTGCCCTGAATTTGGCAATTCCATCAGTATAACTCCTGTTTGAGATAGTTCTTTGTCTTCTCCTAAATATAAATAGTTTCATTGCAACTACAATTCCTTTGCTAGTTGCCTGTCAGTAGTAGAGGAAACAAAAAGAGCAAATGGAAAATTGGAGAAATAATGTGTGTGGTGAGTTCCTACTGTGCTGTCGTCCCTTATCAAACTGATATGGTGAGAAATGAACGGAGGATCTGCAACTGTCAGAGATGTGGAGGGATTGCTGACTGTATTATCATCAGTAATTTAGAAGGTTTAATGACTATTAACAGTTGCTGCAAGTGGATTGAAAACATGTCTTGGGACATGTGCCTCTAGTTCAACTATGGAAACTGTGGAGTCCAGATCTCATGGCATTTAGAAGCTCAGCTGGTGGAGCTCACGTTTTGTCAGCTCCTGGAGTCCCACTGAAAGAGTGCGGCTGAAAAATCAAACTCTTTGATTTAAAAAAAAATATATCTCCTGTGAGGATTACACCA
Source organism: Tapera naevia (assembly GCA_033556795.1). Lineage (NCBI taxonomy): Eukaryota > Metazoa > Chordata > Aves > Cuculiformes > Neomorphidae > Tapera > Tapera naevia. The sequence continues at coordinate 2,237,359 of JAUMJJ010000171.1, read as the reverse complement.
AGTAACTTCAGATGTGTTCATCTAAAAAAACCATATCAGACCTATTACAGAACCAATTCTAGTGACATTCATACAGTACCATAAACAAATTATTTTCAACTGAACTGCCTTGAAAATAATTAAATAAATGGTCGTCACGTTAAATAAAGTGATAATAAAGAGTAAGGCAGTGTGTAAACAAGCTCTTGAATGAAAAAAATGCCTATATATAGTTATTTGGCTAGGGAAAAGATAGACATTATTAAAAATGTGAAGATTTTTCAGACAGGATATTGCAGTCACATTTTAAACCCATATATACTGTTGTATTTCCATTACAGATTTAATGATCTGTAATATTTAATCCCTCATTCCCCTCTTCCACCGTGCAGTTAACTAAGACAGGGTTAGACTTGTAGCACAGGGCAGGTGCCCAGTCTGCCAAGAGGTTTTGAAGTGTTATTGTTCATTAGCGTTCACGTCAAACTCGAGTGAACTCCCAGTTTGATGGTGCCTTGTGGGAACAACCGTTAGATTTGTCTGGCCATTCAGTCTGGAAATTTAATTCCTACTATTAATGTATGACAGAAACCATTAAACCATGTCATTTCAGTACAACTCCATTTCAAAGCAACTTCTATGCTAAGTGTTTCCAAGTTTGAGACTTAGAAACACGGCTGCTGTCACTCAGATTTTAAAAGGGTTTTTTACTGTTGCCTTTTATCTGCAAAACATAATGTACTTTTGCTTTCCTTGGGAACATGTCTGCAAGTTCACAAATCAAAGTAGTACCCACTACCAGTAGTACCTGGTATTGGTGAGGGAAACGAGCCAGGCAACTTATTCCAGGTTAAGGATCTGTTGAAATGAGAATTGACATTTATTTAAAATAACAATGGGAGAAGTTAAAACCACAGAAATCAAAATGTATAGATTGAATCCATCTTTGTACTTTGTAGGAGTTGATAAAACATTTTAATACTCAGTGATGTGATTTTGATGAATGATGTCATATTTGCAAATATCAGTAATCTGTCCCAACTGAATATGAGTTCCTGCAAAGAGCCATGACAGTTCTGCAGTTGCTGCTAATATTTGTTAGCAATCCAATTGTATTCATATGTAACTATGGAAAATTGTAGCATGGCTGACAGGTGTTCTCTTCTCTCTCTGATTAGTGATTCTAGTTTAATGCATTGTTTCATGTGTTATAAGTCCTATTTATCCTGGTTTATTTTTGCAAGTTCTCAGCTGTATTTCGTATATATATTTATGTGCAGATTCGTGCAGCGTAGTCCGTCACCATCTCTCAAACGTACAGATTTCTTCATGTAATTTCTGTTGCTGATCTTTTCTAATTTTTCCCCTCAGTTTCAATTCTCACAGTAGAATTTATACTTTTCTGATTTTAAGAAAGCCTTTGAAAAACAAGCAATATTTTTGTAAAATGGCCTTCCCCCCCCCTACTCTGATCAATCAAGGAAAACAGGCAATGAATCCTATTAGCATTAGCTCTCTTTAAGGCAGCTCAGTTGATGCATGCTAGATCTTCTTTCTCTCTGCCAAGTGACTGTAATGTAAGTGCAAAGGAAACACGTGGGACTGGTAAGTTTACGGTGTTACTTCCACAGTTGTGTTACACATAACATTTACCCAAAAGTATGAAAAGTCTTGAGATGGCCTGTTCTGTCAAGACCCCAACGGACATAAAAGAGCCGTCTGGGAGGACTCACGTCAAGTTTTCAGTAATTTCAGAAATTCCAGGCTTTGTTATTGCTGGACAGACTGATGCCACACATAACTAGGAACTAGTTAGTAGTAGGGATGTGACTACCTGGTGGCCCATTTCCATTCACCATGTACAGAGAGAAAAATAGTAATTGAAGCAAGAGCAGGATTTATGGAAGTGCTGTTCAAAACCTGGAATATCTAGAACTTCATGGACCTGTCACAGTGATAGATACGGACAAGAGAAGTGCTGAGATAACTTTACATTTGTCTGCCTTCTGTGCTCCCTGAGTTTTTTCTCTCTGAAGTTTGAAGCACAGTCTCCGGCACCCGTTTCCCCTGTCTGTGCTGGGATGTGGTGCACCACATGAAATCTGGGTATCAGACTCTGGGGCAAAATGAACTCTGTTGCCTTAAATGATGTTAGAGCATTTTGCTGAGGGAGAAAGCTGAGTTTCTTTTATTTTTATTTGTTCCTGTGGCCCACAGAGGATTCCACAGCTTTGGAATTATGGGAAAATACACGGTCCTCTTAATTACAGGGGGGCCGTTTGTATTTGCTATAGTTAGAGGTCTGCCAGCATTTCCATTACAAACCCGGGGTCAGTGGTTTATACTTCAATCATAAAAATGTGGTGCTGCCCTTACAAATCTTGAGTCAGGCAATGATTCGTTCCTCCTCCTCCCTGAAACAATTTGAAAGAAAAAGGAGCTGGTTTTAAAATATGAAAACAAGAAGCAACTAGATGGTAACTGCACAGCACTTGGCATTGCTGCTGTTATTTAGCAAGAAGTTTATTTTAAATTGCAGTATGGGTGACCTTTACTGTATAATGATTTTGTGAGTGCTTTTGGCTATCTTGAAGCTAATCAAATTATTCATGTTTACATACTTAAACATAAATTGGTCAGATTAAAACAGGTGTGTAAAAAACAATTAAATGTATTTTCAATTTAAAGAGCAGCTCTTGAAATGGTTCCTAAACCTGAATAAAAGACTTCTGAACTTTTCATAGTTATTGATTTCTACAGTGGTAGTCTTAAGTACCTAGAATTTCTGTAGAACATGCAAGTTACCTTTACACAGGCACTGAAAAGTGGCAGCTACAGTTACACCTGTAATGTAAAGCATTCCATTACGGATCTGCTTGCCTGTTGTGGTAATCCTTGATTTCAAAAATTATGGATGCCCTTGCAGAAAATATGTGTATGAGATCTTTACTTAACTAATGAAATCATTTAACTATGATTGCAGTAATTTTTTCATAACTGCAAGTCTTTAAATCAGATGTTGTTTTCTCTTGAAAAGCCCTAGCTTTGGGTTTGATGTACAAATCAATGAAAAACCTGTTCTATTGTACACTGGCAACTCTAGCACCCTATAGTTCCATCATGCTTTGAGAACTGGTCTGTAAAAGAGTAGATCCCAAGATTCCTCTGTTTTCTTCTGATTAGGCAGAGCAGAAACCAAGATTCTGTCAAAAACCAAGAAACTTGGTTTCATTTGCTTAGATGTCCTTTATAGGTTTTAAAAAAGGAAGTCAACAAAACAATATTGCATTGGTGTGCATCTTAGGCAAGTCAGAGAAAGGAAGAGATTCCTGTATAGTACTGGGAGTCTGATGGTCAGTAGGACAGAATGTGCACCTTGCTGTGAATACCCAGCTGTTCTCATGCAGATTTGCCTTTCAGTTATTTTTAAAAAAGGCATCCTGAAATCATATTGAAAATAAAAGCTTAAAAAACATGTGTGAGTTTTAATTAGCTTTATAACCCTACAGATAGATTTAGGTGTTACCAAAAACCAAGTGACCTCCCTATTCTTTATCTCTTGATCTTAATATCACTATTTACAGTCTCATGATGTTTTCCATATAAGTATGGAAATATGGTATTTGTGTTTTTCTGTGCAATGTGGTGCAAAGCACAGTGAGAGAGGTGTGAACTCCATTAAACCTATTGACATTCCTTTGTAAGTATTTGGAAAACAAATTTCTCACAAAATCTCTAAGAATTCTTAGTTTATTTTCTAAAGCATCAGCTTTGCCTTTGATTGCCTTTACTGTTTTAAAATTTGGTACTAAATGAAGGTTTCAGACCTGGTAATGCTGTCCTGTGTTGGGGGTTTTATTGATGGTTATAATCCTGTTCTACCAGGATATTTATGCGTGGTTGGTAGAGATTCAATAGATGTGCATTTTAGGTGGAAGAAAAGCACAAAGAAGTGACAGCTATGCCCATGTTTGGGAGATCTAAAACATCTTCATCTGAATGATGGAAAAAAAACCTGGTTATTCACAAAAATTTCTGAGAGAGAGAACCATTGCCATATGATTGAGTAACGCACACTTATATGCCCATTGCTTGCATTCTGTGCAGAAGCCGGAACCTTCCCTAGAGAACTGGAATATTCTTTAACAGAAGCCTTTGAAGGAAGGGATTTTTGGTGAATTAGACATCATTGCTTTCATAAGTGGTCACAAAACCAAAGTATGGCCTTGCTAAATAAAGTAAATCAAGGGGGAAAGGAAAAAGGTGTTTAATTCAACTTCACTAATGATTTGAGTGTGAGTTTCTGGGTCAGATAACACAGTAGCAAAACTTAAAATATGAAATAGCAGAAATTCAGTTTAAAAAGTGAAGTCAAAAGAAGGACATACAAAAAAAAGTTAAGGTGGTACACCAATTGTACGTATTGGGAATAACACAGCACTCAGAAAACATGCACAGTAACTAACCAGAACACAGAGTCTGACACAGGTGAACTACATGTTTTAGTACTCCCTGGCTTTGGCTGCATTATGATCATGTTTACATCTTAAATGATGTAGCTGAACCATTTAACTCATAGTTACTATCTCTAATATGTCTTTTCTGTTCTCCCCTGTAGCTAACAATGCCAGCATTTCCTGTTGTTGTGAAGATTGGACATGCTCATTCAGGCATGGGAAAGGTGCAGATGCTACTTATTGCATGTTAGGAGGCCGGGTGTTTGTCTAAAATAATGTGCATGTTCTTTCATTTCCTGGATATTTTAACTTTTCATTGTCCAGATTCTGTCTGGGATCCCTACCCTTGCAAATCTCTGCTTGTATGTTATTCAAGAAAGCACCTTTCTTTAGGAAAATATTGAAACACAATGTATTTTCACATGGATACCTTATATAGGACATTGTTTGAAATGTGCTGAGATGCTTTCTTGAAGCAGAACCTTATTTATTAATTTAGTTGACTGCAGTGAAACTATTTAAGGGTCAAGGTCTGTTGGCACAATCCAACATTTTGGACCTGGGAATGCAGGAACGTTTTGCCTTGGTTCTTTATTAGTTTCAGCTTGATACTGAACTTCTCTTCGTTTCCTGTTGTAATGTATTCTCTGTGATTGTTTCATACCACTGTATAACTGCTGCTTTCTTTCTCCAAAGTAATTGCATTTCAGTGGTGAGTACGGTTGTTTTGCTATCACTTATCTCACAATGGTGGCTCAATGGGATATGATTTAAATCCCACTTTCATTGGTATCAATGAAAATTTCTCGTCATTACAGATTAATCACTTCCTCACTGAAAACACTTCAGTGATTTCAGTGCTTTAGATTTTAAAACAAATCATCAGAGAATAGTCACATTTATCATCTTGAATCTCCAAAAGCTCCACGAACATAATATTTACCACTAGTGATAGAAATAAAAAAAATTGATTTAGTTGTATTTTATTCAGTAATTATGCAAGTTGTACTGGATGTTGCCATCTTTTGCTTGTGACTGTTTTGCTTTATTTCATACTTAGTAAGTCAGTGGAAATCCATCAGCCAATGTAATTGAGAGCAGAATTAACCACTAATTGCTTAAACTGTTTTTGTGGATGGCATATGTGAAGTATTAGAATGTTTGTACTGTACTTTCAATATTCACCTCTCAATTATCAGAAATGTTCAGCGTATCAAATGTCTAGAAATAAATTGAGAATTTTTTTAGCTATAAAATATTTAAAATACTTAAAGATTAAATGCCAGACTTTTGTAGTGAATTACTCACTGTCAGAGTCCAAGTAAAGGTTCTCCTCACACCCCAGTCCTTCCTAAAGGCATTGCTAGGAGTAGTGTTTCCATTGGTTGTAATTAGACTCGCATATGCTATTAAGTTTTCAGGCATTGTGTCTGGTTTTGTGGCTCTCAAACTTCAAATTACTCTGCATTGTTCTCCATCTGGGAGTTGAGAGCAAATACTAAGGCCTTATGACTTCTTTTAGCTCCCCCAGATCCCATGTCACAGCAGTGGCACTCTGGCCCTCAGGTTCCCTTTCACTAGCAGGGGACAGTGGAGGCAAACAAGATACTGGACTTGCAAAGAGTTGCAAGCTCTGCTATTATTAGATTCCATGAGAAATACTAATGCCTGCCTCCTTTCCTCACCTTTCTGAAATGTACTTTGCATCAGGGTGTTGTTGCAGTTCCAGTTTCCTTCTCCCATTTTTACCAGCCCTAAGAATTCTCCTCTAAGTCACTGTTTCTCCAGCACTTCAGCCGACTTCCTTGAAGAGGGCTGTAGAGGTGTTCCCTCCCTTGTCCAAAAGTAAAGCTTCTGTCCTCTGTCTGTCCTCTAAAGTCTTCCTCTCCCCCTAAATCAATATTTCCCACTTTTCCACCTCCCTCTTATTTCCAGATGTTAAAGTTGATGGGTTTAGTACCATTCACTGTCTTAGCTCAGTGTTCCACAACTAGGAAATCCTACTTGTATAAAGCCTGACTCCTTGCAGAGAAGTGGGAAAACCGAGAAAAACTTGTTCTGCTGTCTTGAGCTGACCCTCTGTGCTCCTTGTGAATGTGCACTCCTCAGGATATCTCCTCCCTCCCAGGAGATACTTGATGTGATCATACCTGGAGGGCTCCATATACATGCAGCTACATGAGCAATTAATGGTATCAACAAGAAGTCTATATAAATGTGTTGCATATATTCACACCTTGAAAAATTCTAAAGCCTGCAGACCAAAACTTATCAATCACCACTTAAAAAAAAAAAGGAAAGCAAAACAAAATTCCACTAACTGCAAATTGCTTTCTACAGATAAGCAGGTAATGTTCTGCCTAGGAAAAAAGGTGTTTTAATATAGGAATATTATAGAATCTAGAAATCAGAGAAAATATTCAATACTTCTTTTTATAAACTGATGCTGTCAAAAAACATAGTTCTCATTAATTCCATTTGCAACTGAATTCTAAATTTTATTCCTAATTGCTCTTTTTTCTTTTGTGTATGCTGTTTACTTGTGGTGTGATGACTACAGATCAAGGTAGACAACCACTACGATTTTCAGGACATAGCCAGCGTGGTAGCACTTACTCAGACCTACGCCACTACTGAACCCTTCATAGACTCCAAATATGACATCAGGATCCAAAAGATAGGCAGTAACTACAAAGCATACATGTGAGCCAAAACCTTATCTTCTTACATCCTTTTGTTTCAAAATTGATATGACCAATACAATTAAGACTGTTGGAAAGAGTGTCTGAGCTGATGTGGTGACTTCATGCCTCCATTGTCATACTCTCTGCAAAGACAGTGTTTTAGACTTTCTAGATTTATCAAGACTGTTTTTTAAGTTGATTGTGACTGGAATGAGGAGAATAAGACAACAGATGAGCCTGCCAGAGTGGTTTTCCTGCTAACATTAGTTTATTTTTCCATATCAAGAAAGGAGCAGTTGGGAGGGAATTTGTTTTTATGCAGGACTTGTTAAATCAGATTCCTTTGTATCTTTTCAATAACTTTGGGTCATATTTTCTTTTCCCTCTGAGGATATTTAGATGGCATTCATCCACACAAACCTGAATCATAACACTTTAATGGAACGAAGTATTCTCTTTTTAACATAACATGTGTAGGAAAAATTCTGATCTTACAGTGACCTTCACATATATGGATGAAAATCTCTTCAAATTTTAGAATCCAAGTGGTTTTTTTAAAGATCATGACCATAAAAGGGGGTTTCAGTTTCAGAGATAATATTAAGCTGGAGCAACAAAGCAGGTTACGATGTAGTAGTTGAGCTATGGTAACTGTAGTTATGCATATTTTTAATTTGTTTCAATTGTCAAGGAATGTAATTGTATTTGTTCCTTTATGCTTACAATTTTGAGGCAGGAAAGATATTACAAAATGTGGGTAAAAATGCACATATGCATTTAGAGATGCACGCCTACATGCACATGCAAAGATATTTCCCTAGGAACTCCTGTGAGGTTGGAAGGATCAGAGATTTCTTGTATGTGGACACTTGTACAGTCAAGTCCAAGCAAACCATAAAGACTTAAGAGAAGCAAAAAATTGGAACTGGGTTAAAGAAAATGCGTTAAATGTTTTATAATATTAATTAATCATCAAGTAATTTAAGAACAACCAACAAGCTTTATGAGAGAGTAGAACCTTTTGCCCAGGGCTAGGGAAGGGACAAAATATGTCTCCATAGGTTGATATTGGAAGGCCAGAAATTCTTGACTTCTCCCGTAAGACATTACTGTCACAATATCAAAATGGTAAGAGTAACTGTTGGCCTTTCCTGATGTATGACTTGAAGGAGTGTTTGAGAAAGAATGTCAAAGGCCTTTCAAGAAGAGCTCATTATCCATCTGCCTCTCTTTGTACATCCGAGGGGCCTTAAAAAAGCACAGAACTATGTGTAAATACTGCTCAGATCGACTCAGCAGTATGAGCTCTCAATCCTTCTGCCATATTTTCAACCCAGAACTCTCTAAATTTTGGAAAAACAGTGCTTGGAAATTTAAGTTGTACAAAGTGACCAGGAGAGAAGACTTAAACAGCTTTTCAGGTGTGCTGGGCCTCTCCCACCCCTCCCTACAGGGAATAAGAACCATAAACAAATGCTTCTGAATGATACAGCTTTCAGTTCCTGGCTTCTCTGGGAAAGTTAATTCCAGTTCTGCTTGTTTGTTGAACACTGATGTTCCACACTCACTTCTCCTGTGTTTAGTCTGATATCTGGAGACATCCATCCTACTTTTTCTAATGGCACTGTGCTCCTACATCCCAAGGTCACCTCACTCCTATCTGTCCTATCTTGGCCCAACCAACAGCCTTCCCAGACCACTTCTCCCTGTCTCCTAGTCCTTTCCTGTTATGCCTAGCTTTTTTGTCCCAGGTTCTTCCCTGCACCTTTTATTTTACTCGGTGCCATTCAATAGCCTTGTTCTCCCTCTGCTTCCAGTCAGCCTTCTTTCTCTGTTTCAGACCTTCTCATACGACTACTTCTGCCTCTTTAAGGCTAGGATAGTACTTTTCTCTCTTGTTGGTGCTTTGACAGGCAGGTTTCTTGTATTGTACTACCCATCTCTCCCTTCCTTTCTTGTTTACAGTAAACAGAGTTGATTTATCTCTTCTCTCAAGTGAGAAAGTCTGAGTAGTAAGGCCCAACTGGTAGTGCTTATGACACACCAGGAGATACGAACAGTCAGATGCAGTATTAGTAACTCGATGGTCCATTGCCTACAGTAGAAATTGGACCACTACATCTCATAGGAGATATAGCCCAACACTATTTTTTTTGACTTGAAATTCAAATGCTGTTCAGTCTCTAGAATAATTCTGGAAGAATCAGCCAACATGAATTTATCATTTTCGATCATAAATGTTTCATCTTCATAGAAGAAGCAGTTGGCCCAAGGGACAGCAAAAATAAGTTAAAATGACAGCCTGTTCCTCCTACCTTTTATTTATTTATAAGTTTCTGCTCAGAAACTATGGGTTCATCCAAATGCTAAAAACCTAGCAATTATTTTTCTCTAGACTCTTTCATACCTCTAAATCACACAAAAAAAATGAAATACCTATCCGTTGTTAAAAAGCATCATAGAAAGGAGATTTACCAAATGTCTGAAAAATTATTCATATGCTCACATACACATTATGTCAGTAGGATATTGCTTTACAGCTGGTTCTCATTTTGTGCTGTGACACAGGAACAGAGTACTTAGAGAGCCACCACAAAAAATACCAGCTGAACAGTTGTTTTTCTAGTTTAAAGAGAGTTATTAAGAGCTTCAGTTTTATAATTCTGTGGGAAATTGTGGTATAAGTGGATCCATGACTCACGAAATGCTGGTGCTTATCATCTGTCAGTAGAGATTATAGCCAAAATGCAACATTGGATCCCTCTAAATACCACAGCTCCTCAAAAAGTTGTGTGACGCATACTTAACTACACTTGGTACCGTTACAAAATCCATCTGATTTCAAGGAAATAGAGTTAAAAGGGTCACACACAATGAACAAAAACAGAAATACAAAACCAGGACATCTAAACCTCCTCTCCAAAAGCAATACTCTGAACTTAATGTACGTTGATCAAAAGGTCAATAAAACAAAAGCAGAGCACATCAACTGTAGACAGACAGTGCTATGCCATCAAACCATTTAGGAGGCCATCTACACAAGAATTGTAGGGAGACATTTCTATACATCTTTCTGGTGACGAGTCCCTGTCCAGGCAGTTTTGATCGTGTACATTGAAGAGTACCAGATAAAGCAGAAAGGTGTTGAAAGGGGGAAGATGAAGTTATCATGAATGGGTTTTACTAATCATAACTCCGTTTCCCTCAACTTTAAAACAGTTCTTCTTTGCAAAGATGAAATCAAGTGAAAACAAATTAAGACTAAGTATTAAACACTCAAAAGTGTTAGGAGTTGTTTTCTATATTACTGAGTATTTAGTATTTAGTTCCCACAGCATCCTTACAGCCAGTTGAGCATCCAGTTATGAGACTGCTCCAGGTTCAGCAGGGGACCTTTCACACTGGCGAGTGAAAGCGTGGCTTAAAGCAAACTGTCTTTTCTCCTCTAGGCAGTAGTGCTGAGATTACATCTGTGCAGATGAGGATCTTGAACTACATACTTCCTGAAAGTCTTAAGGACAGTTTCTTTTTCTGATTTGGTCACATCTTGTTTCCTCAAACACATCTTACACAGTGCTTGCTAATGAATGTCTCTGAGAAGGCTGCAATAGGGTTGAATTCTGACTTGTGAGAAGTATTAATTCTCTGATGAAGAATATGTAAAGTAGTAATGAACTTAAAAGTTTTCCTTTGTAAATATATACATAAAGATCGCTTGAAAAATGAAGTAGAAATCACAGAACAGCCTTATTACAGGGCAAATTTGCCTTACACACAGCACTCAGCATGCATCTTCCCCTTTCACTATTTTTTTCCACACTAACAAAGAATATGGCACCTTATAAGAACTTAGTGCTCTACAATTCACCTGCTTTATTCAGTGACTTTAGAAGGCTGCCGTTGCAAAGGCAACATTCTCCCGCAATTGCTAATGACCCTTGTAATTAGTTTAATAGAGAAATGGAGAGAAAACTATAGGCTGCCATACTTTTACTACATGACAGATATTCCTATTATTTTAATAACTGGAAACACTTCATAATTTGTCTTCCTTATCCTATTCCCAGTACAGCATTTAGGTTTCAGAAAACAGTAATCTTCTCAGCCCTGGTAGCAGTCCTATGGTCTGAAGAGTAAACAACTTTAGATGAATATTTTTTTTCTTAGAGATGAAATAAAAGATGGCAAACTGAAGCTTTGCCAGAAACTATTTTGGTTATATTAGTGAGCTAGCAAAGAGTGAAAACCAGAGGAAAAACCAAATCCAGCTCTAAGCCAGATCTGAGATCACTTTGGAGATGTTAAATAGATATTTGATTTTCAAGTATCAGGACCTAACTCTGCACTGGTATGGATTTGAAATGAGAAGCTGAAGCCTCAGTTTCATGACATTTGCAGTAATAGTGTGTTACAAGTTATTCAGTCCATTTTTAACTGATAATAGCTTGTTGCTAACACTTTCACTTAATCATAGTATTTTTTTTTAAAATTAGTCTCAGAAGAATGAATGGGGAATAAATAAAATCTCTCAGCCTTGTCATACTTCATAACACACCTACGGTGAAATGAGTATTACTAACGATTGCAATACCTGTTAGAATTCCTCATGTTCTATATGTTCTGTATAAGCTGCCAGATATGAAAAAGGTGAAAATGCTGCTATGGTATTAATGTGAAAATCAGAGTAATTTAAGAAGTAGTGAAAATACAAAACCACTGGCTGTCTTTGTAATATTTTCCCCCTTTCAGGAGAACTTCCATATCCGGAAACTGGAAGACAAACACGGGCTCTGCAATGTTGGAACAAATTGCTATGTCAGATAAGTAAGTCGAGTCTCATGTAAAAGGTAATTTTATCTGAAATTAATGTTTTAAAACCACATTGTTGATAAGCAGTTCATAGCAGATGTGTGTATACTGTTCATTCTGGAGAGAAGTCTTTGAATGAGTTTAAACATCATGAGCTAAGAGTTTCCATACAACATGTCTCAGAGTGTACTACCCAAACTAAGCCTTAAATACTTAGATGCTCCTTGGGTTCCTACATCCATATCTGCACCTAGAAAACTACTGGAATTCCATTTTTCAGATTCAACCTGTCAGTCATTTCCTCTGGTTCATTTGCCCTCTTTCAACTAATGGTCTTACCCCATGCCATTGTGTTTTAAGCTTCTCTTCTTCTACAGCATCTATTATAACCAAGCAGTCTGGTCTCAGCTTTGCCTATTTAAATCATGTTACTGTTTTCTACTTTCAATCCTGCTAAATTGCTTATCTTTGATTTTTGAACTTTTTACCCAAATATTGAGATGTACCAAAGCTTATTTCCCTCGTGTCATCATTCCAGCTCTGTACGTTGCTTTACTGTGTTTTTCTCTTTCTCTCCCATCCTGAAGCTGGACACTTCTTGTCAAAACCATTCTCCTTGCAGTAGCATTTTAAAGCTCGGGTCTTCTAGTGAGAGAACTCTTCTCTCAGTACCGCTCCAAGTTCCTCCACAACATGTAGACTTCTTTTCCCTGGGGAATAAATCTGTGAGGCTTTTTGATGGCTATAAATTTTCTTTTGTTCAGATTCTCCAAAGGCTGCTACCAGTGGAAGCTGAAAAAACTCTGTACAATAAAAGCATAATTTAGAAGGTGTTTTAAAGTTCAACAGTAGTCGTTTTCTGGTGGTTTTTTTCTTTAAATTCTGGAACCTACAAGTTGATTCCTCTTATGAACTGAGGGAGACACAGGAACTGTGTCATTGCCTGCCCTGAGAAAGGTGAAAACAACTAAGACAGGAATTACAACTCCCTGCTGTCCAGCCCGTGTCTAGACTGTGTCCTCACCGATCTCCCCTCTGGGAATGGAGTGGAGCCACATTATGTTCTCTTTCTCATTCCCCTCCCACCTTCCTGTAGAAAGTGAGGTTATGCCTGCGCTGAGAGGGAAAAGAAAGAGTGTGCTTCAGTGTGCATAATTACAGCCCATGAGATATTCCTCTGTAAAAACAAAGGCACTTTAGTTTTGCTGTGAGGACAACTAAACAATAGCCAGTATGGGCAATGAGACGAAATGCTAACTTTGCCCAGCTACCTCACTGCAAACCCTCTATGTGTTTTGCTTCTGCCTCCATTTTGGACTGTAAGAGAAGTCTTTTCCCATTATAAAACCACCAGCCAACAAAACTTCTTTCATGCTGATGAAGACAATAGCTTAGAAAAAATTGTTATTTTCTCCTGAGAGAGAGGGTTGTATGTCAGAAAACTCCTTCAGCTCTATGTTTGGTTGCACACTGAAGTGCGCAAAGCAGAGCAAGGAGGAGATGGAAAAACTGGAGTTTTATGAAGAGCTGAAGTAGTTTTCTGGTATAGCAGAAGCCATCACGTCTGATCCCTGTGCGTTTCATTTATAATACATCTCATGAGTTCAGCAGAAGTCTTTTGAAAGCAGTGCCTGAACTGACAGTGTCAACTGAATACAAATCTTAGTCTAGAAATTTAGAAGAGAGAGAAGAATTTAGCACAGAAAGGGCCTATGACGAGGCAGTGAACAAGCACATTTCAGTGTTTCAGTGTTAGATACTCTTATTGACCCCTGTGTTTCAGAGGGGCACTGCTCCCTTGCTTAGACCAGAACAGAGCCCTGTGCTAAGTGTGCACACCTCATCTGGCACACCAGGTACTTCCTGTCAGACACCTGAGGAACAACACTGTGACCTCTTGCAAACCTACTGTGCAAACATCGGGTTTAAAACACCACCAGCTGGTCTCTTCAAGACCTCTTTTGCCAAATGTAACTGTATTTTTCCAGCTCTGAGTTTGCTGGCAGAAGATAGACTGTTAAAAATGCTTTCGTGGTTCTGATTGATGTTTCAGTAAAGAAAGTGTCTTCTATTGTTTTTCATGCAGAGTCCAGGTATTTACCATTTAAGAAAAGTTTTGTTGTCCTCATAACTTTCTAAGGTACATGTTGGTATTTTACAGAAGAAAAAGCAGTTATTTATAAGCAAGTGCATGCAAGCAGTCCAGTCAGTCAGTGCATCTACAGATGTTGAAATTGTCAGGTATCCAAAACAACTTCTTATTTTGGACAAAAAACATGTTTCTCACAGGAAGAAAAAAATTACTTTCCTTGCTAAAATATTGCCATCAGGATTTTTTCAAGCAGTTGTATCAATTTCTTTGTATTGTCCTTAAAAGAAGAACTTTTCTACTGGAACAGACTTGATAGAAGTATAGAGGATGTGACCTAATAAGTTTACTTAGAAGGGATGCTGTTACTAAAGTTATTTATATATGAACAGGACTCTCAGCTTTGCAATGAGTTCCCTTTGATCCTACTGTGAAGTCAAATGATGTCTTTATTACATCATTTTTTTTTCAATGGAAAATTCTATGATGTAGCAAATCTATCATGGTGGCTCAAAGACTGGATCAGGAGAGAGTCTGTGAAAGAGATCAGCTGCTCTCTTTTATACTCAGATGCAAACCAGCAAAAAAAAAAAAGGCATTTGATAAATGACTGCTTTAAAACTGGGTATTTTTAAGTAAAATGTCCTTCAGCTGGTGGAACTGTGCTAGCTGCCCATATAACCTTTCCAGATCATACCCTCACTTGCAGGTGTCTGTGCACAGCTGTGCTATTAGTTAAGGAGAGCTCTCCATGCTATTTTGTGCCCTATGAGTCAGTCCTTGCCATTGAGGAAACGTGCACAGCTTATGTCACCTCAGAATGCTCTCGGCAGTGATTGTGGCTGCTGTGATGTCACTAACAGTTCTGTACTTGTCACAGGAGTTGCCTCTCTCTTCTAGCAAGTCCCACTTCATTCCTTTGTTAGTCAGGTGATCTCTCTATTCACCCTCTATTCATGGGATGGGTAAGGCTCTCCATGCAAGAAAAACAAATCCCATTGCTGCATGTAGGACGGGTCAGCTGTCCGTTCCTCAGTCCGTAATTCTTACCATGAATTTAGAAATAAAATGGAGGAGTTCTTATGTTCGATACTGTATGAAACATTTGGCTTTGTAGGAGCTGTAGAATTCATCAGAATTCTTTACATTTCAGTTGAATTTTGCTGTAGGTGTCTATAAACCTACATGCAGAATAGTATCCTCTGCATGCCACGTCACTTTTATGTAGTGTTATACATCTCTATCTCTCACATCTTCTTAAGGGTTGCTTTGTCTAGATTTTTTCTTTTTTGCCTCGTTAAATGATGTACTTAGAAAGATGCCATTCCTACCTTGTAATACAGGTGGGGCTGTAATTTAAGATGGAGACTCCTGTTCTAGTTTTCCTGATAAAAGAGTAAAACCCATCCATAATGAAGTGCACTACCAAGCATGGCAGGCAAAGGATTGTCACACTTGAGTCTGTGTGCAGATGTAAGAGTTTGAATTTCATGAGAAGAGAGAAGCCCTGTCCCTTATTTCATAAAACCCCTTGGCATCACCGAGGGTGCAAACACTGGTCAGATGCTGAATCCCTATGTGTGGACTTAGGCAGCTGTACCAGTGTAAGGGCACGGGAGATGCACGATGGGATACAGGTAAATGCTATTCGTCTGCCAGCACATCATAGCTTCAGGTTACCCGCAGTTCAGGGCTGACACGTTTGGACCAGTATAGACTGGGACAGGATCCAGCATAACAATGGGTCAGGATACAAAGCCACAGCTTTTCTGGGTTCTACTGGGAAAAGCAGAGTAATCAGACCAGTGTCTGTTTGAATACAAATTTGCTAAAACTGACAATATAGTGAAAATCTTGAATTTAGAACAAATGTTCCATAGAACACATTACTAGGTTAAGCCTATTGAAAAACAAGAGCCTGGTGAGATACTCACAGAAAAATATTATTTTTATGAAACAGGTACAAGCTCTGGGTTGACACCTGTTCTGAAATATTTGGTGGTTTGGACATCTGTGCTGTTAAAGCTGTACATGGAAAGGACGGAAAAGATTATATTTTTGAGGTAAGCAATCCCACTCTTTTCATTATATGCTTTTATATATTGCAAATACCTAAGTAAAGAACATTTGTGATAGTTAGGCATTGACTTATTTGTATTTCAGGGAAGTATATGTATTTTTTGAGCGACATTTAAATCATAACACAAAGCCACACGTCCAAGTTGGTGGCAATGCTTGCTGGAAATTGTAACTCTATATATGGGAATGTCTTTTAGTGTTTGAGGAAATGTACACAAACTACAAAACAAAACCAAATGTGGATGTCACATTTTCCCAGCCCTTATGGTTTCTTTCCTGAGCAGGCTTACCAGTTTTTCCTGGAAGGTTTATTGATAGCACTATCCCAAGAGAACCCAACAAAATTATACATTTGCATGGAAAGGGAAATTAAGAATGAAGTGGAAACAACTTTACTTTTTTCTAGCCTAAATGATACCTTTAAGATCTGATTCCTCATGAATCAGAAGTTTCTGCTGTGGATAACTTTGAAAAGTCCAAGTTTCTTATTTACCTTAAGTTTATTATGGATAAATATGGCTTTGTGTATCCATAAAACAAGCTGTCATCACCTTCCCATCACACAATTCAGGATTGCTTCAGCATCTTCCACGTTCTTAGAATTTTATTCAGGAGATAGGCAAGGATTTTCAGAACCTCCCCACTCCAAGAGACTGATATTTGCTAAAGCAGAAGTAAGAGAATTTTTTTCAAAAAGATGGGAGTAATCTGGAGATTATGATTTGACCCTTTGGAGTTGTTTGTATCTATTTATAACAGAAAAGTTTTGTAGAAATAAAATGCTCTCTGTATTCCTTTCTAGTTTCACAGTTTCGTTTATAACTATTCCAATTGCTAATAATTTGATAGCACTTTAAAGGACTGAGCAGTTTACAGGATTAAACCTTCAACAGAATGAACAGAATTAATCACTACCTCCTGAGATGCTAAGGAAGGTTTCAAGCAATCCTGTTTTCTTAGTCTGCCTGGCTAAATCAGAATTTATTGTTTCTTACTACATCAAAACTCATTGTAGCAAGAAGCTTGGGATTCCATGCTAAACCTGCATCAGGTCTGGAAGTTGTGGTGAGTAGGAGGAGAAGTGGGTACAGTTTTTCCAAAATGAAGTAGCCAATCATATAATGGACCAACAGAGCACCTCGCTTCCTGATTCTGAACAAATCCCCTAATTTTCCATGCCAGATACAGCCATACTTGTAAGCAAACAGAATTCTAAGAACTGCAGGATACATCAGGAACTGGGTTTATACAGCATTTTAAGTAGTGTACATAATAGGTGTTGCAATTAAAAGAATGAGTGGATGGAAGCATGATAATTCTTGCTGTTCTACAGAATCAGCTGAATTGTTTGGAGGATAGTAATGCTCATCAGCAAGAATATTTAGAATCTGTATAAGATGTTGAAATGTAGAATTGTTTGCAAAGTTCACATCCAACAGAACATCTGTAAATCTCGTGATCATTTGCTACTAAAAAGCCAGCTTACATCAACACTTATTACCCGGTAATTTCAACACATATTGCACTCTAATTCTATGATATAATGAAGAGCAGAGGACCGTCTGCACCAGTGTAGGAAAATTTTTGCCTTTTGTGTACTTCCAACATGTGAAAACAAATGTGTTCTTAAGGCTGGCACGTACATGCTGCAATCAAGAACCAAGAGCTGAGCAGGACAACCAGTCCGTAAGTGCTGCGTTTACGCTCCAGTTGTGCTCCCATAATGAAACCGGTGCTCTCGCATCTGGCTGGGGACTGGTACAGCTGCCGCACAGCCAAGTGGCTCTGTGTCACTGGCACTGTAATTCTGCTCTGACACGAGGCACACAAACTCCCCCAGATCTGTGAAATAATGTACACAAATACTTCCTTCTCGATTTTTCAGTGTGAATGTTCAACCAATGTGACCACCAGTAGGAAACCAAGCAGATATGTCATCCAGCTTCAGAGTGACGGTGAATTTGGGTAGAATTCTACTAAAATATCTTCCATGTACTCAGCATTCTAGACAGACATTAACATTGGAGGGGTTTTCTCTAATGTGGGGAGAGCATCATTTTACAGGAATAACTACTTACTGCCTAGTATGTGTTTTGACAAAGGTGTTCAAGAACTTTAGGACATGATAATCCAAGGCAATAGTTTTAAAATACCCATAATATTACATGTAACAAACCATCTTCTTACAAAAATCCATTCTAAACTAATCATATAAAATATAATACATAAATGACTTTTAAAATAACTATTTCTGGGAGATTATTAATTAACTTCATATTGTCCTTTGCTTTTGTTTTTTATCCTATACTGATAATTTTATTATTTTAGAGTTGGAGCCATTCAGCAGCTTTGTGGTGGTCATTTTGTCTTTCCTTAGTTTAACATTCTGCTTTCTTTTATTCTCCCAAACAAATTGTTCCAGTGGCTGATATTACAGAATCAATACAACATTACTTCTCATGAATCTAATACTCTAGCTGTACTTCTTTAAAAACCCACCACTATAAAGTAATTCTTTATCTGTGCCCTAGTACAGTACATGTATATTGTAGGTGAGAATGTGTTGGCTCCTCATATTAGATCCAGTCATTGTGTCCCACTTCTTCAAGAAGGGCAGACATTTTTTTTTCTGCTTTAGTTTCTCTGATAGTTTCTCTTCTGTATATATTGGATGAAAAGTTTGAGAATTTAACGGCATATTCTTATTTAAAGCCTCATGGCCATTCAAGTTATGCAAAATGTGCTTGCTTTGTAAGAAGAGTAATGACTGTTCAGGAATAAAACAGAAGTATTAGAGAACTAAAAGAAAGAAAATAAATTAAGGATGCTCAGTGACACTGAAGTGTAGTTCTAGACACAATTTCTGCATACATAAACCTTGTTATGAAATAAAGACATTTACAGATCTTTATTACTGTTAGCTTCTTGTAGATGTCTCCCCCATGAGACATGCATGTTCCTTTGACCAAATAGGTCTCAATGTAATAAAAACCCCAAGAAATTGCATTGTCAGTACAGCTTCTCACATTCTTTAGCTTTGGGTGCTAAATTTTGATCCATTTTATAGATTTAGGTCTGTTCCCTAGTGCTAGTTTGTACATCAGGGTCTTCATGTTTCTGTAGCCAACCTAGAGATTTCTAGCTGAAGCCAATTACTATTATTTCACAAACATTATAAAAATTGTACTATTTTATTGTACATTCATCTTTTCACACTGCTATAAATGCTACTCCCAGGGGAATTTCGAAGGATGTTCATTTGTGCCTTCTGATACCTCATACATCCCCAGGAAAAAAAAATCCAGGCCAGTTTGTCTGAAGACAGGAGGGACAAAATGTTAAAGTCATTATATTTCAAACACACTACAGCCTTTGTTTTCTATGAAGCTGCAGGGTCTCTACACTTTTCTTAGATGGGTGCTGTAAGAGGTAAATTTAACTTTTAAAAGAACATGGTTTTCTAACAGTTGTTCCCTGGAAGAAATGACCTTGTCTAGAAGAACCTTCTCTAGAAGACCTGTGGTCCTTCTTGTCTTTTACTTCTTCATCTCCAACGAACTGTCTCCAAAATCCTACTAGAGAACAATGAACTAATTAAAGAAACACTTAGCTAAAAGGAAAAGTTATCGGGTTAATTGGGAGGAAGGCCAAGTTATTATTCTGTATAACAATCTTAGCTGCTCATTTGGTGTCTCTCCTTCTCACCTCAATTGGAATACTCAGTGGCCAAGCATCATCATCATGCCAGAAAGAATCTGTAGAAACAAGAATTTCATTAACACATCATTGCAACATACAGCTTTTTAACTGTCTCACCAATTCTTGCTAATAAGACATCAAATTAAGGTCCATTAACTTCTTAAATAATAGAAGGACTTTTAATCTTTGCCTTGTTAAATTATTACTTCTGTAGTTTTAATACTTAGAGGAACATATACTTGAGCATTGTTCGTGTTTCTGACTCCACCAAATATTATCTTTGATGATTCATTCTTGGAAAACCAAACCTCTGGGAAACTAAACAAAAGCTCGTATCACAATGATGAATGCAGTAAGAGAGAACAAATGTAACAGCATCTGCTAAAGTGGCCTCATAGGCAGGCTCCCAAATTTTGCTCAGACTTGAATGGGTGGGTGACTGCTGTAGGTCTCTTACTTCTACTTGCTTATTTTTACCCTTGACCTGTATTGAAATTAGCTTCCACTTGGTTTGTAGCCTAGAAAGTTGCAAACCATTTGGATTTCATAAAAAATATTTCCAGCCACTGTGAGCCAATATAAGAAATGAAGAAACAGAACTTGATTTTGTTTTCAAGTCTTGTTTTTTTAAGTCCAGCTGTTTCTGAAGGTGCTGCTGTCTGTCAAACTACAAGGAAATATGCCCCCAGCTCCAGAGTGTGTGCTCTGTAGAAGGTGTAGTGACACAGCACCAGTACTGTGTGCTGTCTTTTACCAACTTCTGCATTCCCATCTTGAGTGTCCTGAATAGTATTGGCTGAAGAGCATGAAGGAATGCATCTGAAGGGATCAAAAGCAGAAGCAAGCTATACCTCATGCAGTATCTCTGCACAATTTTACTTAAAGCTGTGCTTTCTAGGAAGTGGTGGCTATGCTGTGCAGTTTACAGCTCAGACGGAGCTACATCGCTGACTGCAGGACAAGTTCAATGAGCATAAGCCCCAGATACTGTGCTTGCAAGTACTCAGAACTAAGCCTACTTATTCTTCTATCTTAATCATACACATTTCCAAAAAATCAGCCCCAAAGACAGAAAAAACCCATGAAAATATGTTCTGTTGGAAATATTTGGTTATACCCTTGTAAATGTATCACAAATCATGGACATATTTAGACTGGAGGTCACCTAGTCCAACTTTCTGCTCAAAGTATGGCTACCTTAAAATTGCTCAGACCCTATTCTAAAAGGAAAAAGAGAGGGAGAAGGTTTGTTTCTTACAGTGTTTGCCAATATTGTGGCTAAAAGTCTCCTTCCTATAACAAATAGATTTTTAACAACTGCCTAGAAACATAACGTTATCTCTAAATTGGGTAATTTAGCATATAAACATGTGGCAAATGGAGTGGCAAATAATAATGGCCATGATTTTTTATATACACAGGGGCTTTCCATCCACTCAAGAATATCCTCTAGTCCGGATCATAAGGGAACTACATCCTGCTGCTATAGTTGATGAAGTCAGAAGTCTCTCATAAGAAGTTTTCAACATTTAGGAGTCTAAAATTGCTCTTTTGGTGATGTAACTAAGATTTAATTAAGACCACATCTGTCTGTGAAGCCTTTTTAATGATGATTTTTTTCAAGTTTCTATATGCACTAGTGCTACATTCATTAATATATTTCTTCATATGTGGGCTTCATGTGATAGAAAAAAATCTCCTTATTCAATGAACGCTTCTCTGGGCCTTTTTTTATATTTTGGAAGTAACAGATTTCATCCACTGAAATTTTCCAGACACTATTCCAGAAATAATGACATCAGCTTTTCTTCTGTACAGAATACTAAATGAAGTGTATTTAATGACACAGTGAATGAAGGCAGTGAATTTGTTTTGCTAGGACCCTGGTTTTCCTATGAATAGAGCAATAATTGATGGTTTCCATCCGAAGAATAATTATTGACTAATATTTTTTTCACATAATATTTATGTTTATTGTACCAATTTTCAAAATGCCTGGAACTTTTGTAATTTTATATTAGCAACAATAGCACTTCTTATATGTGACCATTTTAATGTTTTCTTTTGTTAGTGAACCATACTTTATTTGTAGGGGGGTGATTACAGGTAAAATTCATTGTGATGTTATCTTAATTGTTGTTTTACAGATGAAACCAATCACTTCCACATATTCTCTTCAAAGTACTTAAATTTTTCTCAAATATGTTAGCTGCATTTTATATATATTTTAACACCTTTCTTTAATCTCCTACACGCATGAGTTGGCAATATACAAATTCAGCTTCCTCCATTAATTTTGACTGGACATAGATAACATTTTCTTGGTTATTTCCATTCCAGATTCAAACAAGACTGTAAAAATATGTCTGTAGACACTGGGTCCTCCATCTGGGAATGCTTGATTCACTTTTCCAGTGCTCTGCCAATGTTGTTTTTCACCCACTACAGGAGGGACTATAGAAGTTTCTCAGCAGCCACCCTGACTTTCTGCTGTGCTGTTCTGCTGATTTCTCAGGTGTGGTTACATTTCCAGCTACAAATAATTCCTGCATTTGCTACAGAGACCTCAGGGAAAGCCCCGGGAATGCCTCATGTCCAAGTCACTCTTGTACTTCTCCGAAATCACACCAGTCCCGTTCAGTCTTGAGTGACCTCCTCAAACTCTCAGTTTTTCTTAATATCACTTCCCCTATGCTTAGAACTCTTAAATTAAAATCTGTATCGGCCTCTGCTTTTACAGTCAAAATTTTCACCACAGTTGGAGGCATCCAGGTCAAAAAAATAACGCAGAAGAATAACACATTCATACCACAGCAACAACATAGTCCAGCTGCTCTTAATCACAGTCCAAAGTAAATGGCTTTCTCAGTCCTCACACCGTTGAACATGGACCTTCAAAATTACCCTGACTTACAATGAAATACACTCCTCTTCCATCTGCATTTACAGATTCTCATGTCTTCTCCTGTAATTCAGAGGTCTTTTTCCATATGAAATCCATATATTGTTATTCTGTCAGACTCCTTGGGCACATCTCGTTTGCAAGCCCTCTGTCTGTTCCTTCGTATTCCTCTTGTGTTTCAGCATCCTTCAAACACCTTCTGCTGTTTCAACAGGATTCTTTACCCTTGTCCTTCCTTTAACCTCTGTAACTCCATCCTTCCCAGCAGCATTTGGGCTGAGTCTTCATAAGGCTCTAAGCACAAGATCTTTCTCAGTTCTGTGATCATAAACAAATTAGGTGATGGAGAACCATGTCTGGACAGTGGCTGTCAGAGTAGTTTCTCCTCCAAACATGATGATGCCTGTGCAATTACTGATACTTTCTAATTGCACTGGCTCTTTTATTAATCCCATCCTATTTCCTTTCATGTTCATCAGAGTTAAAGAGCATTTCTCTTCTTTTTCTTGCCAGTCACAGTCTTGCAACCCAAATTTCAAATATTTGCCTTATCCACACTAGCAGTGGAGGGCACAGACTCTGAAAGGGCAGTGTGTTTTTTCATGACAGTGTTGTGTTGACTTAAACATGCAGCTGTAGTTTCTGTTACTACTGCTAGTAAATATACCTAGGTTCTTAGAGTTTAGTATAAAAATGTTAAGTGCATTTCAGAATATGATTCTAGGTGATAAGAGAAATTAATCCAATGGAATTTGTTACCAAAATGCATGTAAATTAAAGATAAAAGTGATTTGAATTAAGTGAGCACAATTATCACAGTATCACAGTACCATAAGGTTGGAAAGGACCTCTGAGATCATCAAGTCCAACCTATAACCCAACACTAACACCAACACCAACCCATCATCTAAACCATGGCACTCAGTGCCTCATCCAGTGTCCAATTCATAATGACCCATGTTTATGCCGACCTCTGCAAAAGTAACATATTTGACTTTATGAATTACAGATGTCTTTTTTCTTTAAACAGCTGAACTAGATACTGAAAAAAAAAGGCCTGGCTGTGTTTAAATTATATTTTAAAATTAGTACAGGCTGTAAATAGACTATTTATAAACAGGATGCTTTGTGTATGGTTAAACTTTGTCAAGCCCTCTGAAGTGGGCACAATGCCAGCGTGACATTCCTGTTAGTCATTCACAGGTTTTAAAAACTGTTGGTCTTACCCTAAATATTTTTAACTCTTAAGATCCATTTATATAAAACATTACCGATTTCCGATAAGTGTCATTATTATTTTACTGTGAAGGAAAAAAGACTGCATGCTCTTAAAGAAAAAAAAAAATTACAACAAAACCCAGTCTGTGAAGTATTCACCTTGATCATAGCTTCTTTGCTAAAGAATAGCAGACGTGCTCTCTTAGTAAAGTTAACTTCTGTCCTTGAGAGTTGCAGCAGCAGTAACAGAGGGAGGGAAGCTAAGCCTCCTGTAGCCACACGAGCAAGGCTGGGTGTAAATGCTGTGCTCTGGAGGCTCCAGCCATTCCCTCTCAGCACTGTAAGTGCTTGGAGCCCCTTCAGCCTCCTGCCCGCCCACCCTGCCTCTCCTGTCCTGGCAGTCATTAAACAGAGCAGTGCCCTGCGACTGAACTGCTTTCAAGCCTTGGTAATCTTTTACTCACTCAGCGAGTGATATTTCACTTTGGGATCAGTTTTCTTAATAATCTGATGCTTTACCTTCTCTTTTTCCTACTTTGGGGGCTATCTTTGTACTTCAGGCAAGCGCCAGAATACGTTATAGCTTATTGTCCTTCAAAATTTGGCACCTGACTCAGCGCTTGTTCCGTGTTTAGGTTCAGCACGTCTTTGGCCACCAGTTTTTAGAATCATAGATTCATAGAATTGTTAAGATCATCCAGTCCAACCGTCAGCCCAACACCACTGTGCCTACTAAACCATGCGCCGAAGTGCCACATCTGCACAATTTTGAACCCCTCCAGGGATGGAGACTCCCCCACTGCCCTGAGCAGCCTCTGCCAGGGCTTCACCACTCTGTCAGTAAAGGAATTTTTCCCAATATGCAATCTAAACCTCTCGTGGTGCAACTTGAGGCCATTTCCCCTTGTCCTGTCCCTTGTTACTCGGGAGAAGAGCCCAATACCCACCATACTTTGTTCAAGTATGGCAACAAAAGGGGTTTTAACAACATCAGAACCTGTCCAAGTGAGAGAATACTGTGAAGGGCAAGTGGCTGTGTTTTTTTAATGTCAAATGTGTTTGAAACTGCCTCAATATGTGAACATATGGGGAGCTACACTTGAAATACTGTCTTCGGGAAACATAAGATTGACTCTACTGAAGTGGACATGAAGCTTTGAGCAACACTTCAAGGCTTCTTTTTTATCTTTATCCATGGAACTACATTTTTCCCACATGTTCTGGCAATCAACGTCCTAATATCTCCTAAAGAAAATTATATGTAAACTTGCAGTTGTAAGAGTATATAAAAATGGAAATTCAGTCAGGCCCAAGTATTCCAGATTTCAATCCAGTCTAGTCCTGTGGCAAGATTTTATTTTAGGCAATATGTTTCCCACTCATTCTAAATGGTATTTTTCAGTAAGTGGATGGGAAACAAATTGAGGTGTTCTTTGCATATTTGTGTGACGTATAAGTCTTGCTTCTATTGTTGGGTAAGAGAGTGGCTGATGCACACCGGATACTGAGAGAGGCAGCATTCTCTGAAATAACTGTCATTAATGCCTGCCTTCAAGAGGGGCACATTTTTAGACTGCAGGCGTAGCTCCCTCTCTGAAAATCAGATGTTTTGCAGTGCGCAGCCAAACATCCACTGCCTTTCACACTGACATCAAGACATTCTAGATTTCAGTCATTATTAACCCTTTAAAGTTCTGGCAAATGTATGTGACACATATAGTTGTCTTCTCCCTCCAGGCATTATGTGTATCACAGTATCATAAGGTTGGAAAGGACCTCTGAGATCATCAAGTCCAACCTATAACCCAACACTAACACCAACCCTAACACCAACCATCATCTAAACCATGGCACTCAGTGCCTCATCCAGTCTCCCCTCAAACACCTCCAGGGTCGGCGACTCCACCCCCTCCCTGGGCAGTGCATTCCAATGGCCAAGAGTGTAATACTCTTGCAAGGAAAAGCTCATGATAAAATGAAGTGGATCTTAAGACATTACAATTTTAAGAAATATCAGTAGTGCAGCTGAAATGAATACTGAAGCAAATTCACAAAAATATAGAATTTCAACAGCCACACAAACAGCGAGACTACATTTTACCCATTCAGAAATATCAGCTCATATTGGTTCAATACTTTTCTCTCAATTAATTAAAAACATTGTTTTTATTCCGCTTAAAAATACATTTTTTAAGAAATATGGTATATTTTATAGAACCTATCTGTGTAGTTATTAAGCATTTCTGCAATATTGTTGATGTGGCCCAAGAGTGGAAGAACATTCATTGATTTTTTAGGAAAGATTTGCTCTGGACTTCAGTTATTATTTAATTTTTTACTTTTGGGGTTATTTTAAAGCCTTTATTTTGCTGTGAGGAAGCTCAGAGGAGACCTCCTAGAGCTTAAAAATTGTAGCTGATATTTTGGTTGCCAATACACAATGCCAGTGCCCCTTGTAAATGAACAAACAGAAGAATAATATAAACACTTCTGTGTTTCAAAGTAGCCTCATTAAAACAAAGCAGTCTTTGTCAGCCTCAGTAGGAGTTTCCATAGGACAGCATATTTTGAAAATCCTGAAGTTTAGGTAATAGTATTTACAATGCAGGTCATTGCCAGCTACTGAGCAAGATGAAAGATTACATTCCAGTGTTATAATGAACATGCATCTTCTTTTAAATCCAAATGTCGCTTTAAATACCTAATTTGTGTGTCTAATTCCCAGAAATACTTCAATATCAAAAAGAAAGAAGGTAAAGCTTTGCCCTTTGTTTCTAAGGGAGATAGAGCATTCAGTGTTGGTTGATGGATAGTGAAGAGTTTTGTTGTCCCCACTGTAACCCTTCCACAGCCAGGAGGGATCCATACAGTGCAGATGTGGATCCATACAGTGCAGATGTACTGGCTTTATGCCCAGTGGCCTAATCCTTCTGTCACCCCTACAGATAAAAAAAGAGCTCTCTTTCCAGTCCTTTTACTAGAGATTGGATAGGATTTCTCTGCCCATGAGCACTTACCTTGCCCGTGGCAGCAGGAGGCCTCCAGCACTCTTTGGGCTCTGTTGAATCTTCTCAGTATCTCTCCATTTGTCTGCAATAGAGAAGGAAACTCAAAAACCAGAGACGGGAAGGTGCACTTTGGGAAGTATTAAAACACCTCCATAAAAGTCACTGCTCCTTCTGCAATTGTGCAAAACCCATGAGGTGCCCTTACTAATGATTCTCTCCTCCTTTAGCCCCTTCTCTCCTACTGGCACAGCTTGCTAGGGTGTTTAGGGCATGATTTACCTACACTCGTTGGAAATCACATGTGAGATTTGGCGGCTGGAAAGCTTCTCACAGACTGAGTTATTAAGCATTTAATATTTAAGTTATTAAGCATTTCTGCAATATTGTTGATGTGGCCCAAGAGTGGAAGAACATTTATTGATTTTTTAGGAAAGCTTTGCTCTGGACTTCAGTCAACTGAAGTCAACTGGACTTCACACAACTCAGTTTGTGCAGAGACTCAAACTGCATCACATGGAATGACATCCATACAGTGTATTGCTGCTGAGGTAGTCTAATAGATCTATGACAGCCTCTTATTAATGATTAATACCATTGTTTGTATTGTAGACCTCAGCCCCTTGTGGTCTGTGCCTATGGGAAACAGCAGAAGGCAGGGCTGCAGGTGACATGCCTTCATCTTCTCTGAGCAGCCTTGAGGCATATTGAAAAAGGATTGCAGCTTCACAAAAATTAATTAAATCCTTTTGTTGTTGAAATACGAATGTCCAGTGCCATTGTGACTAAAGTATTGGAATGTTATGTTACACTTCCATTTCCACTGAAACAGAGATGCACCAAAAGTAGATATAACAAATATTGTGTCAAAATAACAAACACTGATAACCCACTGAAGCAAACTGGATTCAGGATTAGTTTTATCCATCTGGACAGGTTGAGAGACGTTGGGTTCTTCAGCCTGGAGAAGAGAAGGCTCTGGGGAAACCTTAGAGCAGCCTCCCAGTACTGAAAGGGGCTCCAGGAAAGCTGAGGAGTGCAGGGATAGGATGAGGGGGAAAGAGGGGAGATGGAGATGAGATCTTAGGAAGAAATGTTTTGCTATGAGAGTGGGGAGTCCCTGGCCCAGGTTGCCCAGAGCAGTGGTGGCTGCCCCACCCCTGGATGCGTTCAAGGCCAGGTTGGATGGAGCTTTGATCACCCTGATCCAGTGGGAGATGTCCCTGCCCATGGCAGGGGTTTGGAACTGGGTAGACTTTAAGATGCCTTCCAGTTCAAACCATTCTATGATTCTATAATTAAATAATTGCTGAACACTACTAACCTGCCACATTTGGAATTGAACTGTTTGCATTTTTATTTGCCTCTCTCACATCCTGCTTTTTTTTTGCAGAAATTCTTAATTCTTTTTTGCATCTGCTGCACTGCAGCCACACTACTTCTCAAAAAGGATCTCAATAATAACAAGGTCTTATTTAAACATTTTCATTCATCAATAAGGATCAAGCCTTTCTTAGCAGAAATCCATCAAAAAGCTAGGATGCTGAAGTTTTAGTTTGCATTTGCATGTTCTGGTTTAGTTGAACATGGTGTGAGCCTCTTTTGAGTCTCATAAGAGAGAAAAATCTGCAGATAGAAGCGCAGACGATTACTTCAGATTTTTATTAGACCACTGAAGAGCCTCAGAAATCTCATTTTCCTTATCTGCTATGTGTATCCCACATTCCCCAGAGTGTGTGTGCCCCAGTATCATCCTGAACCTGTGTATTGCTTGAAGATTGGAAGGGATGATGTTGTAAAATTGCTGTTCTCTTGCTCTGCTGACCCATATCCTGTGCTTGGGCTTTATTTTTTTCTAATATAACATATGCCATTTCTAGAAGTCTTGTTTGACTTTTTTAAAGACAATGAAGTCAAGAGATGACCTGATTCTACACAGCTGTGGAGTAAGTTTCCTTTGCTGCCATATCAATAGCTGATGTATTGCTTTATTTCACAGGTCATGGACTGTGCGATGCCTCTGATTGGGGAGCATCAGGCTGAAGACAGACAACATATAACTGATCTAGTCGTAAGCAAAATGAACCAAATGTTGTCCAAAACTCCCATACCATCTCCTCAGAGACCCACTGCCACTCAGCAGCCTCAGGTAGGAGACTGGGGGGGTTAAAATAGAGCATCTTGTTCTGTAATTTTAAGGTCAAATTTTTCCTCGAAGAATTTGGCTGGAAAACTATGCAGACATACTGTGAACAAGGATTCCAGAACTTACCAACATGTTTGAAGGGTTTGTCATATTTAAATGAGATTTCCAGCAAGCTGATAGCTGTGGATTTGGTGAATTACTAGGCTTTGTGTTGTTTCCTTTTGGTTACCTCTGTATCAAATGTCATAGAAATAAGAAGCACTATAATAGACAGTCTTTGATGATGTCAGAAAGAATACTGAGACCATAATTCTTGTTGTTCTTGTGAGAAATGAACTACATGATAATCTTTTATTATTCATGAAAATGCTTTTCAAATCTAGGAAACTCCTGAAATATGTTTTGCACACTAGAGGTCTTGTGTCTAAGGTTGCAAATGGATGCATTTCACTTATTTTATCTTGCAAGGCCTGATAGTTAAAAGTGTGAAGATTTCTGGCCCTGACCTTCCTACCAGTTGGCTTTCAGACTTTGGAAATCATTTTTGTGTTTCCGTTTCCACTCCTCAAGGGTCCATACTGAGATCAGTACTATTATAATCTTCATTAAACACACATAGTGGCACTGGGTGCACCCTCAGCCAGTTTGCAGATGACACCACGCTGAGGGTGCAGTCAATGAGCCAGTGGGAAGGGATGCCATCCAGAGGATCTTGGGTAGCAGAGTCCTGCAGATAGGTCACTGCAGTCCCCTCGTATCAGTACAGGCTGCGGAATAATGAGATTGAGAGCAGCCCTGCTGAGTAGGGCTTGGGGTGCTGGTGGATGAAAAGCTGGCCATGAGCTGGCAGTGGGCACTCACAGCCCAGAGGGCAACTGTGTCCAGGGCTGCATCCAAAGAATCATGGCCAGCAGGGCAAGGGAGGGGATTCTGGTCCCTAAAAAAAATAGACATGTACCTCTTGGAGTGAAAATGATCAAAGCATTGGAACACCTCTCCTGTGAGAAAAGGCTGCGACAGTTGGAGAGGGGGACGGACATTTTACCAAGGCCTGCAGTTGACAAAACAAGGAGTAATGGTGTTAAACTGAAAGAGAGTAGATGTAGGTTGGATGTAAGGAGGAAATGTTTTGCGGTGAGGGTGGTGAGGCCCTGGCCCAGATTGCCCAGAGAAGCAGTGATTGCCCTATCCCTGGGCGTGTTGAAGGCCAGGTTGGATGGGGCTTAGAGCAACCTGGTCTAGTGGGAGGTGTCCCTGCCCATGGGGCTAGATAATTTAAAGGTCTCTTCTAACCCAGAATGTTCTATGATTCCATGATCCTTGAAAAATGCTACATAATGCTAAATAGCATCTTATACATCTCCACAACTAGGCAGCAGGTCTGAGCAACAACTTTCATGTTCTTCTTTTAATACAGAAATAAACCATGACAATGCATTCTGACTAAACTAGTGAGGACTGTTTTGCTGCTCTGTACCAACACAGCTCCATAGCCATCACTTAAGCAACAGAATAAGCCAAACTGTAATACAGGAATTACCAAGCTTAAATCAAGAATCTATTTTTGCTCTCAGTAGGCTCCACACCAGGTAAACAATTTGAAAACAATTTTGTGGCATACCTCAGACAGACTAGTTCTTGAGGCAGAATGACTAATTTGTTCTTCAAATATATCATCATGCTTTAAGTTATAAAAATACACCATCCCACATAAAAAAGTGGTATGGCTTCTATTTATATTACAGCCACTTGAAACTAAGCACAAAATTGTTTCAACCATGGAACCGCATACAATGGAGAAGTTTCCAGCCAACGTGACTCAAGTCCATTGTAAAGGGTACTGAAAAAGAAAGACTAGGATGGGAAAAATATAAATGCAGGGTTTTTTCCAGGGCTAGTAAATATATTAAAATTAAGCACAGAGTCAGTCTTGGAGTTGGCCAGAGCATACAGGTCAACATAAATAAGGATTTAAAACTGTGACAGACATTACTGTAACATTAATAGATTCACAGTCATATAGAGCATTTGATATTTCATATTTTTGGGGAAGGCGTGCTTCCCCAGATTTTAAGGAAGACAAAGGAGGAGAAATGTTTATGATTGCTGGTGCCATTCAAAGAAACTATTTCTCTGCTGTATGTCAATAAAGTTTTTACACATTTCCACAGAAAACTGCCTATGTACATCCAGAATGAAAATAGGACGTTCCAAAATTCCTCAGTCACTGCTGTCACTCATCATGTCCATTAAAGGTTTTTTCCTTCTTAAACCAAAAAAGCTTTGGGTGAATGCAAAGATAGTATTTGCTGGCTGCTGAACTTCTGTTAGATTTCTGCTTAGTTACTGAAGAATTCAGCCTTTGCTAATGGCAGCATGATGTTATAAAACATTCTTCTTCTTTTCATTACCCTGTCAATAACTTATGGATTGCAGTTGACCAAAATCAAAGATATCCATTCAGAACATTTACAACATTTATTAGTTAGTCAGACTTTGCTTCTTTAAAATTTGTTTTGCTTTATTATCCACCAGTCTAGGACAGGCAAAAGGAGATCTGAATTTCCATTAATCTTCCCAGCTTTAAGAGAAAATCATGAAACAGCTCTATAGTATTTCAAGCAAGTATATCCTCATGCGTGGTTAATTTCTAGCTTGGTTGTTTCCCTAAGAATGAAAATAATCTGTTAAAACAAGCTGTCCTTTTCATCTTTGAACAGTCTTCTTTCCTCATCTAAGAAATTTCTTTCCTAGTCTTGAGAAGTGCAGTCCATCCACTGGTGGGGCTGGGGAACACTGAGTATTTCTGCAGATCTCATAAAATGCAAAGCCAGCAATTTATCTCAAATCAAGTTTGTACATGGCCCTAGAAACCAAAGGAATATAAACACCAAGGGGTAATTGTGTGTTTTACTACTTTCCTTTCAAATGAACACTTTACAGTCAAGGGTACAGCTATAGATGTGCCACGTTTTGAACTCCCTTATTATCTGCACAGGTTCTTAATAATTATTTACAATATACCCACTACTGTGGTATTGGGTTCATAATGTAAAAGAAAGTTTCAATTTATAAATGCCTGCAGTGGTCAGTACTATTCCAATTAAATATCCATCAAAGAACAAATCAATGATTAGGAAATTAGTCTTGGTTTAGAGCTATGCAGCCAAATCTTGATGGAAGTGATTGGCCTTGTGGTGTGTTCTGAAGGGCAACAGAGTGCTTGTCAGAGTACCAGAAGGAGAAAATTCCAAAGGCAGGGACCTCAAACAACTCTCTTGCTTATGTTGAAACCTTAGAGGTGGAGATCCTGCAGTTCTTAACCCCGTTGAGTCTATAATCTGAGATATCAGATGCATTGAGACTTTTAAAATATATATTTTGTATATTACATATTTATTTATCTAAAACACTTGCACAGGCTTTGTAACAAGTTCTGCTGATACACAGGATGGCAGAAAACCTGTGGAAGAAGAAAAGCTGCAGTTTGCAGCTCCAAGTGCCACACCTGATGCCACCCGACTCCGGTGCAGCCACCAAACGGTGTCTCATGCTCTTCTCTTGTGGCCCAGGCTGAAGTTTACTGCATATATTTGACAGCATGATTGAGCTGTGCTGGGGTAGAAAGTATTCTTGATTGAAGGATTTAAAGCCTGCCAGTTGTGCTCTTCCCAGCTGCTTTATGAGTCTTCCCACTCCAAAGAAAAGCGAGAATCCCTGGGCTCGGAGACATTCTGTCTGACAGAACTACACATGGTCCAAAAAAAGTCTTTCAAAAAATAAAGTTGTTTCAATTCAATTTAAAAACATGAAAGCTTGTTTTACTCATAACCATGATGAAAGTATGTAATAGAACTTTTTCTAGGAATATGATTTTAAGAAACTTTTTCCGTGCGAAAAACCTGTTCTACTCACAGGCAGGAAAATTAAGGAAATCTGGATTTCCACCTTTTGTAACCTATTTGAATACTTTGGACAGATCTTTTGAGAAGCCTTTTTCAAATCTTTCCTAAAGACCAAACCAGTTGTTAAGTTACACCATGAAGTGTTCTGGCTGGAGGAAACAGTTATCTCTGTCTCCACCTGTTGATAGGAAAGACCATTGCCGCAACCTTTGCTGTCTGGATTTGCAAAACTCTGCAGGTGGTTGCTCAGTGCAGGCTCTTTTATGCTTGTTTCAGTAACAGCAGTTGTAGATGAAACAATAATAGTTAAAAATCTATTCCAAACTGCATTGCATGAATTTTGATGAACTAAATTCTGTGTAGAATACTACATTGTGCATGAGCATTACTGAAAAATGCAAAGAATTACGGTCACATTAGCAGCTGAAGCTAAGGAAAATCATATTCAGTCCAGCTCTGTTCAGGCCATGTTGTATTATCCACAAAAGAACAAGGAATTTGTTATCCTTATGGAAGAAATTTGTGCACCAGAGACACAACATCCATAATGACATAACATCACAAAGAGCACAGCATTCCCACCTTTATCCTGGTTCTGTTTGGTTTAAAAGAAAGGAGAATCACACCACTAATACAATAAATGATTCAGAAGTAAAAAGGATGGTACTTTAATTATTTTGAGACAAGAACAGCAGAACCTGAAGTGTTTAATTTCTTAATGCTCTTTCCTAAAATGTTGCAATACCTTTGTCATTCTTCACCCAGGGGGGATTCAGTGCAATTACATTAAGCTCAGTAGAGACTGTGGTCAAGGGAGCTTTACTCAGCTATCTTCAGCTACTTAGAGTTCTGGTTTAATTCATTTCCATTCTTCCCATTTTTCTCTTTATCTTATTCATTCTTCATTCCCTAACCCCTTATATGATTTCCCTAGAGCCAAGCAGTTTTCTCCACCGTTATTTTATTATGTTCAGAGAGAAAACTGAACCAAATGTGAACATGGTGAAAATAACAGTTTTCTCTGGAGAGAAAACCAAGCCATTATCAGATCACCTATTCTTGTGCTTCACAGGCACAGTCACGCTTCCATCGCATTCCAGCTGCTCTATTCGCCTTTTATTTTTAAAGCAAGGTACTTATGATGAGCAGCAATTTATTTCAAATCACTGAAGCTTTTGTGATGGGCAGACAATACCAGTGTTTGAGTTGATCTTAACTGAAAGAAAATGCACTTAATTGGGAAGGATCCCATCATGGAGTTAGATGGAACTCTAGAATCCAGTGTTAGTCTGCTTATTAGGAGAAGCAGACTTATCTGCATTAAATATAAGGTGTGGCCCTTGTCTCTAAATGATGTTCTGCCTTGCACAGTCTCATAGAATTTACCTGAAGTATAACCATAGGGGAACGTGGCCATGACTTGTAGGTTTGCTACAGCTCTGTATCTTTTTTCAGACCCCCAGTGCCAAATCTCCATACATGAGCCAGACTATATTTGTGCCACCAATTAACATTGCCACCAATTAACATTGCCACCAAGGATTTTCTTTCTGTCACAGTCCCTTGGCATTTACTGGCAGGAACATATTTTAATTCCTTATGTCTGGGAGGAAAGACTGCCAAACAAATAAACAAGTTAAAAGACTGCACTAAGTCATTCTGCATGAATGAGGGTAAATGCAGAGTGTCAGTATTGGCATCTGATGTCGTGCTGGGCTGATGCAAAGCCAGTCACTCTCTGGTGTGATTTGATCTATACTATCAGGCAGCAGGAGCAATTTAAGAACAGCTTGCCTTAAGAAGGTTGCTAAATGATCTAATGACCCCTGAAACCATACATGCTGTATTTCTTTCTCTTCAGAAGACATGTAAATAGGGGATAAACGGCAGCTGTAGCATCACATGACCAGAAAGTTCTGTACCCAGATTTATGGAATAAGTCCTGCAGGAAGCTCAGATTAAATACACCCAAGAGGATGCCTCTCTCTCTGCTCAGGGCAAGGAAGCACTGAGACCCTGGAAAAAGCCTGGATAGGATTTTACTATGTGGCTTTTTAATTGTTTACCTTCCAGAACTCTTACATCAGGTTGCTCTATGTAAACAGAGCAATAGAGCGTGTCAATAAACAAGTAGAACATCTGTGTAGATATTGATTGAGCATCCTCTGTAGTCTACATCAGCAATCAATAGGTTTTTTTCTGTTCAGTGTTTACCTCAGAAAGTTTGTCTGCACTTTAACAAGACGAGAGGAAATGGCCTCAAGTTGTGCCACAGGAGGTGTAGATTAGGTATTAGGAAAAAAATCTTCACTGACGGAGTGGTGAAGCTCTGGCAGGGGCTGCCCAGGGAGTCTCCATCCCTGGAGGGATTCAAACAACGTGTAGCTGTGGCACTTTGGGACGTGGATTAGTAGGCATGGTGGGGAAGTGTTGGTGGTTGGACTGGGTGAGCTTAGAGGTCTTTTCCAAATTCATAGATTCTGTGATTCTATGACAACCATCAATGACTACAAATAAAATCTAAGTAGTTGTTCTTTACCACTTGCACTGTCTGTCTGCCTCGTTCTTTGAAATCATAGCCCTTGGGAAGCAAATGACTTTTCATATTAAAGTGCTTATTGAGTTATTGTTGTGATTTAAAGGAGAATCAGGCAGCAGCATGATGCCTTCCTAAAAATATTCACTAAGAATCTGAATTATTGTCATCAAAACTCATAAGGAACAATGAAGAGGATTGCTGGGGCAGACAGACATCACAGAACAGTAAAGACAGTATCCTGCAGAGGTCAGGGAGGTGAAAGCCATCCTTCTGTCACGTTAAAGCAGTGTTTAGAGGCTTTGAAGGACTGGAGGCACTGGAGCTGTTGTCTGAGCCACAGCGACATCCTGTGGCTTCTCCCCAGCTGAGCGAACCCATCCTCCCGGCTCTGCTTCCTTTAGGATTAGCAAGTATTTCATCGTGTCACAGGAGCTGTACCACATACAACAAGAAAGCAGGTACACATTTTATAGATACTTAAATGCTCCCTAACCAAAAATTTCCCATAATGCTTTTGTAATGTGTTTATTTTATTTATTTTCATTAATTTACTGTGGGATATATATTTTGCTCTGCTGCCTTAATGTTTACATATGTGTAAGTGTACCTATATATAAATGTACATATATACACACTAGGTTTAGCTGTGTGTATTTGGAAGAGGAGATGCTTATTTTAGTCAAAGGGGGTTTTTAACCTCAGTTTTATTGCCTTTGTGAAAATATGAGAAATTAACCTCAGTTTTATTGTCTTTGTGAAAATATGAGAAAATCAGTTGCTACTCTTTTAGATTCTAATATAGATGCATGGAAAATAAACGTGTATGGACCCTGAGCTCACCACATACTGGTAAAAGGCCACATTGAGGCAGACTTCATTCCAACTAAATTTATAACAGTCAAGTTTATTTATCATGAGTATAAAATGATAGCATATCCTTCTACATCAAGGATGTTTTGTCCATCTTTGAGTGAGACATCTCTTCAGGGCAGATAGTGTGTTCTTCATGTAAGTGACAGAGGTAGAGGCTTGGACTTGAACTGCTGGATGCCCATATATTTAAACCAGTTACTACTTCATTACACAAAGCTGGATTTATTTTAAGCATTTGAACTTGACATTCAGGTATTGTAATATATTAAAAACAAAGTTCATGCAGGAAAATAAATCTTAAATTTTTTTATATTGACAGTAATTAAACAATCCCAGTGGGACACAGCATACAAACGTTGAGCAGAGATTTTAGTAACAAATCTGTCAGGGAAGATAACCTATTATAAAATCCTTACTGAGAACTTGTACCAGTAGATGGGGTAGTTACTAAGGGAGGTACACACGTATGGCTCGGTTCTGTTGCTTATTTAGTCTCACTCATGAGCAGAAGGACTGGATATTTGCTAGTGATAAATGGCTACAGAAATGGTTTTGGTTGTTAGCTGTGAATGCATCCATTAAATGAGAATGATTAAATCAAAACACTAACAAGGGCTTATCTTCCTCAGCTTGTTTTGAAATAACGTGCCAAGAGCTAAACAAGTCTGCCTTTACAATGCCCTTTTCAAAGGGACCTGGTGATGTGTAGACTGTAAGAGAGAAGATACTTAAGGGGAGGGTGTTAAAGGGTTTGGATTATTTGGTCAAAATTCCTACTCAACGGAAATTTGTCCAAATAAACAAAAACTTTCAGGATGT
Source organism: Tapera naevia (assembly GCA_033556795.1). Lineage (NCBI taxonomy): Eukaryota > Metazoa > Chordata > Aves > Cuculiformes > Neomorphidae > Tapera > Tapera naevia. Next base: position 2,200,156 of record JAUMJJ010000171.1, on the reverse strand, counting down.
GGCCTGATCTCATTTTTGCTTCTGAACACTCTACATCAAATGCTCATCACCAGCAATGTACCTGGAAAAATACACAATCCCTGCAGACAAGCCAAGTAAAGCTTGGTAAGAGAAAGAGTCGGTCACAAAAGTGCTTATTAGAAGAGAAGCCCAAAGGAAAAAGCCCCACAGCAACCTGACAGAGTCCAGTTTCAGGACGAGGATGATTAGGATGGCTTCAGATGTCTGTAGGATCTAGTGCTATAGCCTTAGTGCTAATAATTTAATAAAAGACAATGCCACAAAATGCTAGCTAGAACTGAAAAAAAGCAAGTATTACTAGTTAATAGACAGTTTTCCCTGTTTATTTTAACATAATAGCGATGCTACTCTCTTTTTGTCTTCATTCACACAGCAAAATTATGCTTCTGTTAACTTCTTTATTACCTTTGGCCAGACAATCTTCTGATCAGCTCACGATCTGCCCATTGTACTGGCAGAAGCAGACACTCTCTTTGAGAATTCTGAAACTCCCTGGTGACTGCCCTCAAGAACAAAGGAAACAGTTAATTTTTGAGTAATCGTGAGCCCATAACGTGGCATTCGTAAGTACTTACAAGACTTCTGTGAGAAAAAGCTTTCTTGTCCCACAGCATTTTTATGGAGACTTCAAAAAATGTCCTCAATCAATTACAGAGCAAAAATCAGCCTCTTCCTAATGAAAATAAGGAAAACAGTAATCCCATCATTCTGAAACAGGCAATATCTGCCTTATACACAAACAGAAAAGGAGAGTGTTAGTTACATCTCTCTCGTTTGTCTTACTGCTATAATTACTATCATACTGCATCCTTTTGAATTTTTCTTATTTTTCATCTATTTTTACTCTCTGATTTCATTTATTTAAGCTGAACCTAATAGAAATACCTTTTTGTTGGAGGCTTTTTCTTGGTCTCCTTTCCTTTCCCCACTGTGGTGGGTGTTTCCCATCTACTTTTTTGTTATCATTCTCTGTCTCCACTTGAATTTTTTTATTTGAGTTCTCTGACCTTTAAATCATAACCTATAAGCTATTTGGCTTTACTCCATATTTAACTTGCAAGGATTCTGTTCCTCTCACAAGCAGTCATTGCCACAGTTTAACTTGAGTAAGGACCATGTTCTAAATACGTGTTAAAAATTTTAAAGAAGGATAAGCACCAAGAAAAATTACAGAAAAATCCAAACCAGAACATTTCATTTTCAGATATTCTTTATTTGGCCAAAGGAAAAAGAAGCAACCTCCCTCCCCCTTCATCATTTCAGACATTAATCTAGTGGTGGATCAGTGCTCCACCTGGCTACCTGCCAGTAGGCCAAGTCTGTGTTCAGCCACTTAGAGTTGCTCTAAGTTCTTCTGAGCCTTCTTCTCTCCTGGCTGAACAACCCTAACTCTCTCAGCCTGTCCTCGAATGGGAAGTGTACCAGCCCTCGGATCATCTTTGTGGTCTCCCCTGGACTCACTCCAACAGCTCCATGTCCTTCCTGTGCTGAGGACTCCAGAACTTGAGGCAGGGCTCCAACTTGATCTCTTCTTGTTCCAAGTATCACTTGCCATCCCATATTAAAAAAAAAAAAAACCTGCTTTTTTATTTTAAGGATTGGAGGAGCAGGTACAGTGCACCAGGGCTTCAGTCCCTCGGTTCCAGGGTCAAAACTGTCCTTACAACTTCACACAACAGCACAGGGTTCCCCCAAGGAACCTCCATTTATGAAGAGGTATCTGTGTACCCTGGGAAAGGTGTGAGGACGTTTCTCACTATGTTGCACCAGTTCCACTTGCCTGTCGGTTCTTCCCACTCTCTTTCTCTGGTGCAAACACGCACACACGGTTTAGTCCCCGCTGCTTTAGCACGCAGGGGGAGCTCTCTCCTATCACATAGTCCACATTCCTTCCTGTCTACAGGGAGCAATTTTTTCACTGAAAAGAACTGCCTGAAAGCTGCTCTGCCACTGCAGGCTTTTAATGTTCCCTTTCAAAAACAGAAGTTGAAGTCTGGGTTCTTTAAGCAGGAGCTGAAATAAAATATGACTGCATCCTTATCCATTAGAATCACTGACTGGCTCTGGAAGGGGACCATCTACCTTCAACAAGCGATGGATGCTCCTTCTTAAGAAACTTTTTCCTGATAAATTGACATCCTACTTTTTCTCTAGAAACCTCATCTCTGTGGGGGTAATAGAAAATAGGGTTGGAATGGACAACCTGTTTCAGTGTTCCAGGGAAAACATTGGAGTGTACTTTTTAACAGCAGTGAGCCCATGCTAGAGTACTCATTTTTATGATTGTGTGCAAAATTATTCAAGAAGGAAAGTAGTCTCTGAGAAGCAATTAGTTATCTAGCAATGGAAGACACTTTGCCTATAAAATCTGTTAGAATACTTCTTGGTGTTTAAAAAATAAACCTTTTTCATTGCATTTTGTAAATACAATTCCAAGTAAAACTCAAGCTGTATAGTTTGTTTTCCACCCTTAGCAGGTTATTTTGCTTCCCATTCAGATGATCTTAATGGATTTTACACAGGTAGTTTAGAAAGTTGGCTAAGCAGTAAAAAATGCTGCTCTAAATTTTTGAATTCTATATCACAACTTCACCAGGCAGGAACTGTAGGCTGGCATCAGTTTTGCTGAAAGTATCTTTTCCATACAGATTTCCTCAGTGGAGAAAGGCAAAACTGAACACTCACTGCCCCCTTTGTGCTAGACAGAGTGAAGGTGGCTTCTTTCTAAGATATGCCTTCTCTCATCTCTCCTTTCGAGCTGTTGCCAGGCCTCTTTCACTGCCTTTCTCCATCCACAGGGAAAATATGATACACTAAAAAGCAAAACCTTTGCGGTCCTGTTCAGTGCCACTGACACACAGTGAAGCAGAGACATCACCTGTGTTGGATTCACCCAGAACAGGGCACAGTCTGAACCAGCAGCTGCCAAGAACCTCTGCTGCACTCACTGCATGTTGAATGTACAAAGCAGTAAGCAACAAGGTGCTGAGGAGTTTCTTATTTTTGGATGTTCCATATCAGAAAGTTACTTCCTGATCTTACTGCTTTGCTAAACTATAAAATACATGTTTATTTCCAGCCCAGTTTTACTCAGTTTATTCCCTATGTCTTCTTGGTTCACATTGCCCTTTAGTCTAGCTGTTTCCTGCCTTGTTTTTAACCAGTACAATGTATTTCTGAAAAGCACCTGTACTGCGTTCAGGCCTTCAGGCAAGACATGTTCTTCCAAATGCTGTAAACACAGGCTCTCCATCTCCCTGGTCAGTTTAATAGCACTTTTTGGTGCCTTGTCAGCCTACACCCATCTTTCTTGAGCAGGGGTGATATATATGATCAACAGCATCATGCCTAACACCTATGGGAAATACTTCACTGAGTGTACCATGATTGTGGGTTTTTCACTGCACAAATCTTTCCCATTAGAATCCAGTTGGCAAGCTCTGCATTTCTGACAGATACACATTGTTAGTCCATAAAGAAATTACTTTGGACATTGCATTTATGTTGTGGAGGGGTTTGGGTTTTTTTTACACTCACATCAATTTCATTCTTTCTTTAGGGTATTTTGGTCCTGTAGCCTTCCAGCTCTGTATCATCAACAGGTTTTAGTAGCACACACCTACTTTTCTGTGCCAACTCAACTAACAAAATTCAAGTCCCACATCCCTGATACATCCTTCCCATTATTTTTGCTTTAATATTGCCTGTTTCAGCTGCTTCCTCACCCACAACATAATTCCAGCAGTATTACTGTTGAACCTTCTCCAGTGTAACCTGTACATTTCCAGTTGTTAAAGATATGTCATAAAGAATTCTGTATTTCATGAGTCAGCTGGTTTTGATTTCTGAGATGAAGAATACCTGCTCTGACCAATATAAGCCCTGAAAGATCTTTGGGGTTTACCTCTATTTTGTTTTAGCTTTTATCCCACCTGCCATCTTGCCCTTGCTGCTGTATTTATCATCATCTGGGACACTTCACACATTCATTTACTATTGACACCCTACTTAAATGATCTAAATTACCTCTCTGCTTAGTAATCACATTTTTTCTTAGGCCTGTGACTTAATTGTTTTACAATTTATTCTTGTTTCTTTTATGAGATGAAACTCAGCTCATATTTTGGCAATTCTCAATTGATCCCTCTACTTCTTGACCTGAAAAACATGGCTTTCCCCTCAAATATTGAAATACCTATGAAAAGCTTCTATCATTGTTTTACTAAGAAAACCAAATGAAACCCAAAACCAACAATACGTGCTCCAACCGTGGTTCACAAAATCTTCAAACTCAGCCAAATCAAAATCAATTTTTGCTGGGACTCAGTTTAGCATCTCCTTTGCCCAAGGGCTGTTTCTCTGCCAATTGCTGCTTTTGCTCCCACCCATTTCAACATTCCTCAGTCTATTCAAAATTCAAGTTTATATGAATCCAATCTGCATTTATATAAATATACAAGGTAGAAAAAGAAGTAACACCACTGGTCAGATTCTAATACAACGTAGTTTGAAGAGCAAACAATTCTCTCCTCCAATTCTGCCCTTAAGATTTTAAGGAGACTGTTTTAGGTAAGTGTAGAAAGGAAAGAAATGCTACAGAGACATCTAGAGACGTCTATCTTCTAGACAAGTAGTGGGGTTTCTGCTCTGGCTATAATTAACTTAGCCAATATTCTTAAAGATGCAACCAGAGCATCAATTGTTATACCCAGAGTTGAAAAAATCACTGTAGGATACTTACAGCATTCGTGTGGCTCAGAGGTTTCCACAAGTAAAGTTATATTTTTTTAAGAATACTTATATAAACAGTAAATCCCCTTTCAAGATGAGTCTGTAAGCAGTGTATAGTCTGTAAGTCTATATAATGTTACTATCAACATCAGCAATCCCTTCTCTTTGGATTTGATATGAAATTTGTGTTCCGTAAAATGAAAAACAGAAGGGCTCCTTACTACACCTCACTTAGGTAATCCTAAACCATACTAAACACTCTCATTTCTAGCTTTTTTACTACTAATTTTGCACTTCAGTGCTGATCACCCAAAGAACAATCTGTTCGGGTCATTTTCCATGATATATATTCTGGCTTCTAATCCTTGAATCCTTCCTGCAGTGTTTGAACAGAGCAATAGGCAATTTTGTAGGTCAGAACTGCAGCACAGGAAAACATGTTTGTGCTGAAAGAAAGTGGTAGAAGGGTGAACTTCTAGGCTTGGGCAACAAAGGGAAAAAGGAGAAAACCAAGAGGGGGTGAATACATCTGCAGGACAGGTCTAGTCCAGCATCTCTGCTCAGAGACAGTGCTGCCTACAAGGAGTTAGCAGCTCTTACAATTACATTGGCACTCCACCTCGGAGGGGTGAGAAGTTGCAGTCTATAGTTGATTTGCCAACAACTGATGTTTTAGAAGAAGCCTGGATTTTATTAAAGGTCTTGGCTCAGGACAGCAAACAAGGCTAGTTCAAAGCCTTGTCTTTTATATCAGGTATCAAGGTTTCTGACTGTCTGAAACAGAGATGCTTGAAAAGGACTGAATTACTACAGACCATTGAAAAACCATGAGTAAGATTTCTCAATTAGGAATGTAATGCTAATTAGTCTTTTTGGGTCAGCCTGGGTGGGTTGGCTAATTAGCAAAAGTAATATCTCCATGTGATTGGCCTGGAGTGTGGGTGAGGTTCCTGGAAGCACCAGGTGATATCTGGTGAAAAAAAAAAGGATGTGTGGGTGGTAAAATCAGGACAGCTGCAGTCTGTGACTAGAGAGGGGAAAATACATCTTCAACAGAACATGCACAAAGGCTCTAAGCTTTCAGAAAGGTTGAAGTAAGAATTAGTGAGCTTCTGTAAGGTTTATTGAAAGCTTAATTTAGGATAAAATAATTTCTCTGTAAGATGGGGAGATATGCAGATTGCATAAGCACTGATGTTGTCATGTCAAAACAGTTTGGTGGATGAGATAAAACCCAAGACCATTTCAGAGCAAGAATAAATGGCAGTTTTGCTTCAGCCTCAAGGCATGGAGGAGACAGAGGCCCTGCAGATGTTGTTTTAACATTAGAGAAGATGTGAATTTAAATTAACCAGCCTGTGTTTTCAGTTCTAAATAAAAGATGTTTTGCCTACATATTCTTTTACTTTTGTTTTAGTAGAAAAATAGCAACACTTATATCCTCCCTGTTCATCCTCCACCACTGCAGGGAACCCTGTAGATTGCTTTCTGGCCCGTTGTAAGCCTGGGACGTCAATCCCATGGCGATTGTAGTAATATTCCTTAGAAAATCTTATGCACACTTTCTAACAAAAATCACATGATCTGTTTGGTCCTCCAGAAAGAAACTCTCGGAGGTCCTGGAGCCCAAGTAGTTATTTATACTTTTCCTTTAAGGGCACACTCCATGTGTCACCTTATAACAGCCAAGGAACCACAGGCTCTGCCTGCATGCAAAGCACCGAAGCCCTGCAGGCATCAGGGGAAGGTGCCAGGTGCATCAGAACAATGGCTCTGGAATATGAAAGGAGTTCACTCCTCTAGGGCAACTTTTCAAGGTTTCCACTCTGGGCTCATTCCCCCAGTATCCAAGGAGTTCCTGGTGTAACTGCATGTTTTTTCAGTGAGCTCCAGTGCATACAGCATGGATTCCACAGTCACTGAAACACGCAGGGGACTGAATGTCAGCTTTTACCTGTGGTTCAGACAGTTAGAGGAAGGAGAGAAACAAAACAGAAACAACTTTAACCCACACTACAGCACTTCAAAATTTTCTGGTGCCTGTGTGTTTCCTTATGAAATTCCTTTCTACGTATCCTCATCCTTACAATGATGCTTCCTGAGAACTAATCAGCTAATATAAGGATCAGGTTTTGCCTCATTCATTCTGTACGTATCATTTTTGCTCCTCGTTTGGTCTTCTGAAGGTTGGTAACTGAATAATTAGAGTTCTGGACATCTCCTGTGTCCTTTTATTTATGTAATGAAAGCAGACAAAGCAATTTGCAATAGCCAAATATGATAGAGTGTTGTAGTATTTAAAAAGTGTAATTTCTAGATTACTGTGCAGGAATTCACATCACTATGAGTAAGATTTATTTCTATAGTTCAGAGATCAAATGCAAATCTATCAGAAAGAAACAGTAAGCTTTGTAAGAAACATGTTTAATTAATCTTGTTTTTACTGTTTAATACGTTCTGGGGTTTTTCCCTCTTGACAGATGGCAATTTACTTTCTGGATCCTTAAAAAAAACCCCAAGCTATTAGGTCCAATGCTTTCACATATTTCACTTTTCAAGATATTAGAGATGGGCCTAAGACAAAGTTTGGATTCGAATACTAATGTTCCCAGAGGGTGCTCTGCTCCAAGATTTTGGTTCAGGCCCATCTTTTGCTCCTGACAAGTATACATTTAAAAAGGATACTGCCAAGTAAATCCCCTGTTTTGAAAAGTTAAGTATTACATGTGTTTCTAATAACATGTCAGATGGAGTAGCATGAAGTAATTTCAATTATTTTTATTATTTGTCTGTGGGTTTTGCTTTCTTCTTTCATTTTGCTTAGCAAAACAGCTAACCTAGCATAGTCCATCTCCCTCCCCGCTTACAGTCAGCGAATCAGTGAAACTACCACTAGCAACAAATCCTGCTGAGCTAGTGCTTTCAGATACAAGTGAGTGTAATTAAAAAGTTTGTTTCCTCAATCACACCAAGGTATCTGAAGGCCATTTTCTATTCAGTCTGTCCTAAAAAAGGAGAGCAGAAGCAATGAGATAGAGGAAAGTTGTTCAAGGTGCTAGGAGCTGAAGGAAAAAAGACCGTAACGCCACGAGAGGTAAGAGCTGAGAAGGCACTGCTTGTGCCGTGGTCACATGCTGTAAAGGGAAAACAGGTTTTTTTAAGAGCTCAGCTTTGAATTAGACTGGGATTCATCTATCACATCAGACAGCAACTAAATTAGAAAATGTTATCTGGAGTAAATTAAAAGTGTATGTTCAGCCCCAGCCGATAAAGAGATTTCTAATGAAAATAAAGACAAATTAGTGGAAAATTGGAACTAAGCTACTCTATTTTTTTTTCTCTTCTGTTTTCAAATGTGTTTTCCAGAGTGGATCACTAAAGGAGCCAGAGCCAAACAAAATCCCACCTCAGCGACCACCACCTCAAGGTTGTTTACAGTACATTCTCGACTGTAATGGCGTTGCAGTAGGACCAAAACAAGTCCAGGCTACTTAGATATTTGAGACTAAAAGCGAGGGTTAAAGCAAAAATGAAAAAAAAAAAAAAGAAACAAACTTGCAATCTTAAAAGCAAACATACCAGTTTTGTTCAATTTTTGCATTGTTTCAGTGCTGACCTGGACTGTGTTTTTTCTATGCAGTGTCAACTATACCGTCTGGTTGTTTACTTGTTCATGTCTGTGCGTGTAATGCTTACCTACCTTTCTCTGTAAAACTTGTGATTTCAGGGCTGTTGTCAACAGTGTACAAAGAATGTGCCTCTTTAGAGCCCCGTGCAACTGTACAGTATGGATGGGTAGACAGTATTTTTTGAGTATTATATATCGTTAAGTAAAATACCGCCAAGGTTCCAATCAAAATACTTTTGCTTACTCTGTGAGTGTGTGCACACTGGACTCATAGCCTTTATTTTTTTTGTGCGTGTGCATGACTACTAGGTAGGTGATCCAGATATATTTTTAAAAGTCTAGATTAGAATTTGCTAGTGAGGCTTTTTAATTATAATTTTATAAAGTTTGTTAACATCTGAGTTTTACTTATATGCACGTGGAAGTGACTCCATAAGATGCAGTTCTTCCCAAGGAATATTTAAAATATCTTCTATTTTACATACCGGTATTCATATTTTTAGTAATTCTGCATTAAATTATTAGCTACAAAGCTATGTAAATGGGCCACCTATGTGCAATATCTCTGTGAAAGTGTGAGTGTTTAATGTATCCTATTTCAATTAAGTAGTACCTTTTGTTGTCATTCTGAATCAGTAATCTATGGAGATTTTTAATGAAAACTTTCAAAAATCTTATACTTACCTAAGAGTTAAATCCGTGGTGATTTGGTGAGAAGTACCTCAAGGACTGTTAAACTTCCTGTAAGAGCTCATTTTTTCAAATACTGAGATGTTAGGAGATGGTAGACCAAGGTACCTGTAAACAGCTGGAGATCTTGCCCTTTCATTAGGATGCAAGACAAAAATGGCAGCAGTTTTCTTCACCAGCTCAGGTCTACTATTTTAAACCTAGAAATATCCAGTAAAAATCAGTCCCGGCATTATCCACATTAATAGAGTTTATAATAATTGCTGGAAATCAAACACGGAGAAGGACTTGAGAACCCTGACAACTGCTAGATTTTCTGTAGGTGAATTCTTTGTGATTTTTGCACAATTTATAATGTATTATGAGGAATATGCAGGCAGGCAGTTTATCTGCTGTGAGAAATCTAGCCTAGGATCACAAGCAACACACTGCTAGCATACCATAAAGCTGAGTCGCAAGTGAGCCACAGGACTATAATTTTGATCTTGAATGCATAACAAAGATGAGTAGTGGCCATTAGTTTAGTGCAAACAATTTTGTTTAAAGGGAAAACAGCCTTATGTTCTGCTTCTGTTTTCCCTACAAACACTGGAAAAAAAATTATCAGAGAGAATCATCATTCTTAGTGTTTCTTTTATTTGTACAAGCTGGCTGGTAAGATGAGAATTAAGGTATGCATTATTAGCTATTTAAATGTTTGTGGTAAGTGCTACTGTTTACTACCTATCAGTAAATTACATGAATATTTTGCTCTAGTGATCAGCGTTTGTCTGGGTCAGTGATCATTCCAATGATGGCGTTGACTAGTTTGTTCTATATTAAGAGAATTCCTCCAATCAGGTTCACAAATCCTTACCTCCAGACACCATAGAATTGAATAAATGATACTGCCCTGGGGTGAAGAAATGAATCTGATAACTGATTTTATTTAAAGCAGTTGGTATTTTCTGCATGTAGTAGTCCAAGTATTCACAAGTGCTTTTCACACGACGTTTGTGAGTTGTGTGTGCAAAGAAGAGATGGGTGTTGCAGACAGGACTTGTTGACTGTAAAGGCTTTACAAGGGCACACACTGTTACTCCATACCACAGCCAAGAAGCAAGCCAAAATGTCTCTGCATGTAAGCATGCTTAGGTGCAATATTGTGGGTAACAGGGAACAGATGTTTTACAGTGTAGGCTTAATGTTCAGTTTTGTTGAGTTATTTTTGGTAAAAGTTTCTTTTATGATTGTTGCCTTTTGTACAACCCAGCTGCAAGAAAGTGAGCAAGTGCTGGAAGTGTGACAGCAGTATATCTTTTATGTGAATATCTTGTACAGCTTAATGTGCAATAAAAGAAAGTTATATCTGTCTTCAGTGTAAAGTTTCTGGCATTCAAGCCTGTATGTACAAGTGGGGGAAAGAAACCTTTCTGGTTCTCAATATTGAGTGAAAGGAGACTAATAAGAAAGTGATTCTTATTAAGGTGTTGCAAGACCATGTTATCACCTTCAAATATTTCCTACAAAAGAGGCTCAAATTAAGAAACAATGAAAGCACATTCTTTAACATGCAGTACGTGCTATTTATCTTTCTACACTACAACACAGGCTACAACTGTTTTAAAAGTATTAAAGCATTAGTTCATGCTGTTCTCAGACACATACACTGGAAACTCACACAGTAAGTGGAAAGCTAGCTGTAACAGCAATTAAAAGCAAATAAAATATTGCAGCAGTACTTCCAGATATGAAGGTTTTCTTTTAGAGACCTGAATAGATTATTAAGTCAGTTGCTTGCGTTAAGTATCTGTGCAAAACTAAAAATTCCCAAAGGGTCAGAACATCTAGATCAGTTGTCTTCCATATTTACTGTTCAGCAAAGTGCTTACCCTGACTGAAACATTATACAAACAGATTGCTCAGCATTTCATCCTGTCCCTTCTTCCCCTTAACTCAGATGTCCTGTGTGCCTTGTCACATGCAAGAATACAGATTCAGTTATAACAACTAGCAGCCCAGGAAACCACATGCAGACATCTGATACAAAAGCAGCCTGCCCACTGATATCTGACACAGCACTGTTTCAGTCAGAAAGCAGAAACCCCCCTGTATGACGATGTAGAATCTTTCAGCCATGGATTTCACAACCTAGGTCTCTACTGCACGTAGTAGTTTCACACTTGATACAGCATTTTGCCAGTATAATTCCTTCTCAATGGAAAGATCTCGTTGGTAAAGAATTAGTAATGACTTTCTTGTGTTTTCTTGTAATGTTCTTGCCATATTTCACTAAGGGGTTAAATAAGTTATCAAAAGACTCTAAATTAGCCAGAAATTTTCAGTATAAAGTTGGTTTACTGCCATAAGAGTGAATCTAAGAGGAATATTACAGAAATAATTTTAAAATTTGGAGGAATAGAAATGCAATGACTACACAGAAAATAGTAGCTATATTGCTGAAATAGATATTACTGGTATATTCAGTTATCTCACAGCCCCTCCTTGAACTGGGCCAAAATTATACTGGGTGTAAATCCACTGATTCGATTTGAAGTCAATGCTGCTACTGCTGGGATAAATTTGGTACTTCTTACCAATTTTAAGGATGACTCATAGGGGCTCCAAGCAAGTTATTAACATACCATCTGTGTTTAGTGGTATTGAGTACGTGAAACTGGAGTCCATATGAATAGAATTTTGCCTCGAAAGTAGCATTAATCACATTCAAGGCTTATTTATAGTGTTGGCTATGAAATCTAATACGCCTCCTTTGATCCTATAACATTATGAAGTTTTTCTTGTGCTGAACCTAGGGGGCCCAGTGCAACCCCAAGGGATGCAATCACAAAGCCAGGAGCCATTGCAGCCCCAGCGCATGTACCCGCCTGGGCAATCAGCAAAGCCCTCAGCAAAGCCCTCGGCTTCCCAGCCACAGCGTCCACCTGCGCCTACAACCCAGCAGCCACGTCCCCAGGCTCAAGGTCCTCCCAGCACCAGGTTATCAAAGGAAGCAGAGCCGCAGCCACAGCCACAGCCACAGCCCCAGCCTGCTCCACAGCCCACTCCACAGCCCGCGCCACAGCCCGCGCCACAGCCGGCTCCGCAACAGAAGCCTCAGTCTCATCCACAGCTTAAGTAAGATTTGCTTTATCTGTTTTCTTTTCTTCTTTATCCGTTTTTCTTTTCTTAAAACGAGTTTTGTTGTCATAACTGTGATTTGAGAGTTGGTCTAATATTCAGAAAAAAAAAAGGTCTATGTGTTCCCAAGCAGAAAATGAGGTTAAACCATTTCCAAAAGCTTATTCCCCAATTATGATTAGTAAGACAGTACCATTAGTTACTTCCTATGGACCTTTCATTTATTATTTGTGCAATTCCTGCCCAACTAGATCTGAAACCTTATTATCTTTCTCGTATTCGTTTTCTCCTTTTATGTCACTGACTCACATCTGGGTGTGCTGTCAGCCTGCACAGGAAAGAGGAAGTCTTATCTCTTTAAACTTTTAACCTTGCCTTCACTCAGACAACATATCCCAGTTTCAAAAGGCCTATCTCAGACACAGTTCCAATGAACATGTTGGGCAGTGGCTGCCAGGCTGTGTTTCAGTACAGCTGTGCTTCCTTCAGAGTTGTGCATCGCTGCTGACGGGACAGCACAAACGATCCTGGCAGGACCTTTCCAGCGAGGACTGCAGGAGTGGTGCAGAGAGCTGCCTGCAGGTCCCTCTCACAGTGGTGCTGTATCCAGCCACCAGCCACAGGAAGGAACAGGAGAGAGCTCTGTGGCCGTATCCCCTCTCGCAGCTTAAACCCAGCGAACAGAAAACACGGGGAAGGCAATAGCAATGATTTGCTGTTTTTTCAGCGTAGGGATCCTGAAACACACCGCTGCCCGTAGAGTCACAGACACATTTGGCTTGTTTTGGTGAGTACAGAGACTGGCAGGGATCCCCTTTCTCCACCAACTCACACACTAACATGAGTGTGAACATGAGCACAATTCAGTGGAAAAGATGTGTTAGGTGAAAATGTGCAAAGATGACTATATTTTCCCTGCCATCCTGGGACCATGTATTCTTTACTCTGTTTTATGATCATAAAACTCAAATTATTTAATCCATTATTTAAGTATAGGTCAAGAACAGGGAAGTCAATTTTGCTAAGCAAGATGACTCTATACTAGTTTGAAACAACTTGTGAACTGCTGACATTAAAGAAAAGCACAGGCACAGAAGAATAGTACTGCTCTTTGCCAGCTTTCTCCCTTTCCTTTAGTTCCTTGTTCAAATCTAGGTTCATTCTTCTTTTCTTCAAGTAGAAGAGAATGGTCACTATATAAAGTAAAATTAAAAATGAGAAATTAAAGTTTTTAAGATGTAAGCCATAATAAGAGTAGTTGTTCTAACTTTGAAGAGCAGTTTTAGGTCCATATGAAGACTCAGATCTCCTGCCTGTAGGATTAACTCTCTATTTGCATGTGTATGCTTTGTATTCACCCACATGCTGTTGCCTGACCTGTATGTACATGTTATTAATCTGTGAATAAATATTTAATTAGGCTACTTATTGTGTTACTAATCAAGTCAAGTGCTGCTTCCCACCCTCCCTCTTTCAGTGAGTACAAACAAACATTTATCAGTCTATTCTCATTAACACAACTATAATTTATGAAAAACCTAAAGCGCCTGTAGCACTGTTTGCTGTACATTATTAGTTTGAGGTAGAGAAGTTGCAAACCATGGAGAGTATAAGACAGTCTGAATAAGAAAAGTGTTTCAGTTTTACTATTGCCAAAACTGAAATCCTGTTACTGTACTGAGATAACAATGAAATCAGTTAACTGGTTTTACTAATGTGTGGATTAAAACTTATTAATGTTTTCTATTTAAATTCAAGGCTACTTTTTAAATAATATTTTAACTGACAAGTCATGAGTTAAGTTTCAAACTTCAGACATTTTCCTTCTTGTATGTTGTTCTTGTATTCATGCTTGTGAAGACTTTTAGTGCAGTTACACGATAGCACTGAAACCAGAATAGCGTTGCTCAACTAACTGCTTGGAAAAATTATATCTGATTTGGGAATTGTCTTAAAAGATTAAAAGGATCAAATGTCATGTATGTATATATAAAGAGAGCACATTACAACTTTAGGATTCATTCTTCAAACTCTTGTCAGTATGCCTAATTTTTCTTTCTGCACAACTGTTTGCACCTTTAACGGATGCAGTTATTGATCAGCCAGTGATGGAAGGTGATTTGGATTTAGCAGGCAGGACCCCCTTTTTCCTCAAGTTTTATTTACATCGTCCAATTTCCTGGAATGCAGTGTTTCAGATTTGTAAGCAAGCAGTGTGTTCTCTTAAGGAAAGATCATCCTACTTCTCAAATCAAAGCACAGGAGGAATGTGCTGTATTACAGCAGCTCTCTGTGCTACGTCTCACTATATTGCTCGTGCGGAATGGTTGGTTCCTATGCAAACTGTCTGCATCTCATGGAATTTTTTAATTTTCTCATAATTTATACAAGAAGTTATCTGTGGGTGGAAGCTGGTAGACAATATGACCATACAAAACATGTTGCATTTTTGTCTTACAGCAAGTCGCAGTCTTTGACAAATGCCTTCAGTTTCACAGAATCATCCTTCTTCCGATCATCTGTGAACGAAGATGAAGCAAAAGCCGAAACTATTCGGAACTTGAGGAAATCCTTTGCCAGTCTTTTTTCTGATTAGCCAGCTTCGTCTAAAGGCACCCAGCATATAGTCTAACACTACATGAATGTTACATAGGTTTTGTTTTCCCTGTGACAGTACCCTTCTCTACTGTGCTAACTGTTGTATTGAGCAATATGTAAAATTTACAAAAAAACCAAAAGAATAGGTCGAGGCTGTGATGAGAAACCATCCAGAAACATGTATAAAAATATAAAGAAGGAAGAGTTCCATTACTAACACAGAATGCAGAATTTTAAGGTCCTTATCCATTGTAATATTGTGGCCTTACTGTGACTGAACTATATAATCCTATTTGAGACTCCTTTGTAGAACTGTGTTAATAAAGCATTGAGTAATGGGTTTCTCCTTGCTTTACCCATTTCCAATGTGTTGCAATGCATGTGTATTTTGTGTGTATATGTTTTGTACTGCAAAAGTATAGTCTTGACTTGTTCTTGCCTCCCAAACTTAGGAGGCAATTCACACTGACATTCTTGTCAAGCCACATATATAATGTGAGAAATCAAAGAAGTTTCTTCCTCCTTATACAAACTTTCCATCAGCTGGTTGTAGAGTTCTGATGTATTGCTGAGCGTTATCAGTACAGTAACTTAATGTCATAAATAGAGTATATGTACTACTGTATCTCCATGTGTCTATTTAACTTGGTTTCCAAATTGTAACCATAACTGGGTTTAGTTGCAAAGAATATGCATGATGTTACCCTTATTTTTGTGAACACCTTCTAATAAATTTAAAGACCCATGCCTGATTTAAAAAAATGTCTTCTACAAAGCTTATTTCAACATCAATATATATTGTCTGTTTTGACTGATATTAAAAGGGTAGCCTTATGATTGTAAAATATTTGGACACAGACCACAACTGTAAGAAAATAAACTATCAAAAATAATTCCTTTTTGGAATCAGCATCATAAAAAAAAATCATAAATTCTAGGAATTGCCTTTACATTTTCTGGTAAGTCATGTATTTTAAAAATATTTCTCTAACTTGCGAAAACAGAATTGATCCCAGTCTTTGAAGTACTAGAAGCTTTTTTTTAAAATTATCCAAATCAAACTGAAGTTCATTAGTAATCTCTAGACTATCCATTTCCAAATGGTTATTATATCAGTCTGCCTATCATGAATTGTATGCAGCAATATTCCTTGCCAGGAAGCAGTGCTAACAGGGGAAACAAGGAGAAATAACTGTAATATTAGCATGTCTGAGAGAGAAAAATGAGCAACACAACAATAACTTAAAAACCCTATGGGATTTGTAATGGGTTTGCCTCAGAAGGTTTACCTCTTGTAGCTCTGAGAGGTAAATCACAATCACCATTTGATGGTACAAGTCCTTTCAACAGTTTTGGATTCCTTTGGGTGAAGAACGTGGCTTGAGCCAGAAGGTTGGCAATGAAGTATGGAAACTTTAATCTCCAGTGACGTCAGAATTTAGTTTACACATTGGCATCTGATAGCTCTCTGTTTGTCAACAGAGTCTAAGTTGATGGTCTTAGCATGTATATTTCCTGAAAAGCAGGCATGTCCAAATCACTCACAGGCAACACAACTGACACTCTTTATGGACTGACAATGAGGAGTGACTCAATATTGGAGTTGAACAATCATGCCTACAGCAATGCTTTCCTCTGGGCTAAGGCTAAAATGAATGTATGGGTAAGTTTGCACTGCAACGTTACAGACGTTGAATACATAGAATTGCCCTCTATAGGATAGAATCTTAGTCCCTTTGATCACCATATAACCCACACCTTTGTGGAACAGCCCTTGGAGAAGCCCTCTTACTGAACTAATGACAATTCTCTTTTCTTTCAGGAGGAATGTACTGTGTACAGAAGCCTGTACTTCAGACAATGAATTCTGTGGCAAACAGAATGCTTTAACTGTTATTAGTTCAGAAATATGAGCTGTACTTTAATGTTTTAAGTGTTGTCCTCCTCCTGCCCCCCACTGGATTGAAACACCCTTCCCAGGGCTGTAGTTACAACCTTGAGCAGCTATAGAGCCTTTCATGTCTGAGAAGAACTTTACTTTTAGATTAGAAAGATTAATCAAAGTTGCTAACGCAAATTAATTACTGCTAGAGAGAAAGCATAGTAATTATGCATAGTTTGGCATGGTTCATGATTAGTACATGCCTAGTTTCAGCAATATTTAGTACAATGTGAATTACAGGTAGTTCATTAGTCCAGGCCCCAGATTTCGACTTGAGGCAAATTTTCTTGCTCATATAAAATTCCCTCCCACCTCTTCCTGAGAGAAAACAGGTTTCACTACAGTCTTTGTTTTACCATCTGGAGAAAAAAAAAAAAAAAGAAAGAAAATAAAAGAGAGAGCAAGATGATGCAATCAAATCTGCATGGTGTATCCTCCCACACAATGTACATAACACGCTGCCTCTCCACAATGCCAGAACTTCTTTATACCTCCAAGCGTGCTAAAGCGTGTCACACGCAAGCTGGTGCACGCTTGTGTTCCTTGTGCAGTGTTTCATGCTTAAGACACCACTAAGCAATCTATAACACATCTACAAAATACTAATCAGAAAAAAGGCATATTTGTAAAAAGTCCACATTTATTGTTGATTTTGTCTTATTTCATTAAACAGATTGTGCTTTGAATTCATATGCAAGCCCTCAGCACCCAGTTATCCAATACAGTGCTACCTGGGGTTGCATAAATGATAACACAGAAATAACCTGAGTGTCTGTGGTAGTTTGTCTTTAGGAACATTAGCATAGGAACATAAGGTCTATACTTGGAACCTGATGATCTTTAAGATCCTTTGTGACCCAAACCATTCTATGATTCATTTGCCCCTTTTCCATGGAGATGCAGCCTATCATGCCACAGGTTTCTGTGTACAGCTCTCTATCTTTTCTCATCTTTCACTTATAAATCAGGATAATACAGAATCTACAGAGCTACTAATTAAGTTCAGTCTTACGATTGAGATGGACCTGTTTTCTGATCATTGGGTCTGCAGCCAATTCAAAACAGTGAAGCAGATGTCCAGAGGTTATAATTACAGGCAAAGTGACTAATCTAGCTTTGAAACAACAACTAACTCTCCAGTAAAAATGAGTCAAAATAGTACTAAGGTACTTTGTAAACACTGTGTGTACTTTGTGTACTTCCTACTCCACAAGAACAAAGTCCCTTCTCCGAGCCAATGTTGTCTCAATGAACAGGTCACGTACAATAAAGCTCCAATTTACAAAATTGAAACGGTCAGTGCACGTTATCTGTGCATTGACACGGCTGTCATTGAATGCTACACACAAATTTCCTAGCAAGTTGTCCATCAACAGCAGCCCAATGAAGGTGGGTAGGATGCAGGTGGCTGAATAAACCCAAGAAGAGCTACTTAGTGCCTGTTCAGATGTTGTATCACGATGCCTGTCCTGGTGAGAGGATAGCCAGGCAGGGCTGGCAGGTGTGGGTTGGGATCTGCAGGAGATGTGGGCTGTACGACGGTGGCAGTGGGAGGCAGGGCAGGATGCACAAAGGGGATCTAAAACAGCACAGGTTGCCAGTGCTTGGGACTGAGCATCCTCACATCTGGACACAGCTGTCTTGCCATTTGTAACCATTCAGGCATGGGGTAAGAGGCAGCTTCATTGAGCTCTGCCTTTCTTCTTGCTTCAGCAAAAGAAAACTGTCTAGTGGGACAGTGCTGCAAACAAAGCAGCATTTGCAAATTTGGATCACTAGAAGTGATTGTTGAGTGAGAGTAATTTAAGAAAGATGATCTAAACTGTCACATATGCCAGCACAAATGAATTTTTCTGAATGACAATGCATGTCTCCAACATGGAAATACTTTTTGTTAGACATGCACTTCTAAACAAGCAATACTTTTTCTTCTTTTTCTTTAAAGATTTTTTAAAATCTTGTATCCAAAGTTTAAAAATACCTACCTAAAATGATTAATTAGTTTTCCAAATGTATAGTCGGTCATGTAAATAAGCAGCCATATATGCAAAATCTTCATTTCCTCTAATTCCTCCTCATTTTCTAAGGAAGAATGTTCTACCACAAGATGACTGCTTACAGTAAATTTCAGAAACATCGATTTGCTCCTCTGTAGTTAGATGCTTGCAGCTCAAAAAGTAATTAAGGAATGAAAATAAAATTTAACTTTTTTAAAAAGAGAAAGAATCCAAATCATGTTTAGAGTATAAAGTGCGCTCTTCAAATTTAGAATAATCCAAGAACAATAGAAAGACCATCCCGCTGTTTCACTTTAAGATAGCCCTAAGTAGAAGAGATATGGTTGGGTGTTTTTTTCCCCACAAATTATGTTACAAAGAACTAGAAAGAGGATTTTTTTTTTTTTTTAGAAAAAAAGGTGTTTTTTTATTTTTCACTGGGACTGGAGTTTTGACTTCCTGTAGCAGTGGCATTGCTCAGAACTTCCAAGGGCAGATGTGGTGCTTAAAACCTAATCCACTTCATATTACCTGGCACTTAAGTTTTCCAGTAGAGGATTTGTAGAGGAGAAGGTAACTGGCTTTACAAGTGAGTCTCTGTTATGTAAAAGTGATGGGTGGTAACAGGGTAACAGAAACTGGGTAAAATGTAAAAAACCTGACAAGGGATTAATTGGGAGCTTGACTTGTTACACATGGGCTTTGTTAGCATTTGCCTCTCCTAAATGTTTCTCCTTCACTCACATGTGCCTGTTGGTCTGATCTATCCCAATCAGCCAGATTCTACTTTAAGGATTTATAAGCTCTGAGGAGTAGCTGAATTGTTAAGGTTTTGGATTGTTATTATCACCTTGCATTGATCTGCGCTTCCTAACACTGTGAAGATAGCTTAAGTAAACAGTAAAAAATGAAAGCTGGCTGTTGTGTTCTTCTATTGCTTTCTTAAGAATGAAAATTTGCTAAAAGATTACATAGTTTTTAAAAGCACATAGACAGGCAATACCAAAGAACCTTTGTCTATCCAGATGAGAAACAAAAAAGAAAAGAAATAAGTAGTTCATCTGGGCTGGCACTTCACCATTTTTTAATCCAAGAGCTACTTTCTCAGAAGTCTGTTACAAGTGTTAGTGGCAACCATGATCTAGTTTAGGGACTTAAAAGTATAGTTAGGTCTGCTCCATCGGTTACAGGATTGCTGCAGGACTGAACAAACACCAGACAGTACTTCAGGTGCATGACACTAGAACTTCATTAGCATGCCATGTGCCCTCTTGAGGCAAAATCTAAAGTGTGAGGTTATCATCATTGTAACTCAGAACAGTGAAGATGATCACCCAAAATAATTAACACGGACTATGGATGTTGGATTTCTAGTACTTCTGCTGTTAAGGAAAAACATGATAAGCTCATGCTGCTTTTCTCCTGCCCCTTGGGTGTTTCACATGAAATTCTGCCATTTAAGTCTCCTGAAATTTTTTTTGGGAACTGGCACTGGGCAATAATTTTTCTGCTAATCAGGAAAATATGTCAATGTGAAAGAAGAATGTATTTATTTCATTCCCACCCACTGTAACAAATGTGAGCATCTTCACTCAAAATATACTTCCTTCTCCAAAGTTAGGAGGAGCTGATTTAATGTACAAAGGAAGAGGAGTGGGGCAAGGCATCCTTTCACTAAGTGCAGGATGCCATAAGCTAACAGCTTGCTTGCCAAGTGTGAGCTACCTGGAGATCTACTGTACAGATCTCTCCAACTGATGATTATGTAAATCTACCAGATGGGCCCTTTAAAGAGGAGATTACTATCCTGACTATCTATCATCTCAGAATACTTCATAGCTTTGGCTGGTGCAAGCCAAACTCCTGTAGTCTCTGCTTCTTGCACATTTTTCTTTCTTTGCAACCTGTATTAACAACAGTGTCATGAGCATGAGTGGATCTCTAGACGTGTTGTCCCCCATACACTTTTCTTCATTCATGCATAACCCAAGACCACACACTCTGCTGGCCTCGTGCAGTGAGAAACAAGGTGTGCTACAAAAGAGACTGCCACTAGAAGTTACTGTGCAAACAAGTCCTGCTGCCGAGGTGCCGGCAGTCCCTGTACGATTTGTCCCACACAACAGAACCACCAAACAGCCGTAAGCGCCAGAGGTTCTAGTTTGAGAAAGGAAATGCTCCTTTCCTCCCCTCTCCTCATGGGAAAATGGAAATTAGTCACACTCTATCAGCGAACTGAGCCAGGCCTGATTGCTACATAGGAATGATAGTGCTCCAGGACTGTGCTGAGCTGCAGTAGTTAACTGTTCAGTGGGTGACAATCTAAGTGTATTCATCTGTATGCTTCTGCTTAACACCTCTAGGAAACAGGCCAGATTGTCCCAGTTCCACCTCTGACGTTGCTACTGCACAACCCAACCAAAGATTCATCTTTGGACAGTTTTGAAGATGAGGGCTGCTAGCCACATCACTACTGCTCACCGTACAAATGTCTTCTCTCGTTGTTTGATGGAATTGTAACAAACCTGGGTATATGGAGGAGACCTGTAATTTAAAGGCCTCTGCCCCACCTGTTATGGGAATGTCTCTGAACTAGGATCAAGGAAGCATTCTTTTTCTTATTTAGATGTTTTTTGTCTGTTTGAAAGCCATGACTTAATCTATTAAATAAGTGAAATCGTTTTAAAAGCACAATGCCTCGATCTCTTCTCCCCTTTAATTCAAGTTCACTTACTGGTGAATGCCGCACTGTAATATGTATTTGTCTACTCAGCTTTGTTCTGCAGAACATTTTTGAAGACATTAGCATTTTTCACACCTCTTTTTTACTAGAAAGGGAAAGCATGTGCATTGACTCTGGGCCACAGGGAGCTGATGTAATTTCATGGCAAGACGACTCCTGCTGCCCTTAAGAATGTTAGTACAAGTTCTGAACTGACTTACCCTCCTCTGGAATAATTATGCATTCCACTCTGGCACATTTTATCATGCAATTCTCCTGCTTTGTAGATTACATGTCTTGAGGAGGTAAAAAAGGGAAGAGCAAAGACTGTTTTATTTCTATACATGCATCTAACAAAATTATATATACACACACCTCAAATAACACTTTTAAATGTAAAATTATGTGAGAATTTACAGACTTATTTAATATGTACATTAACTACAGGTATTCTTTCATGCATCAAGGAGATGCAGCATCTCTTGGGAGGAACACAGCAAGTATGGGGAAAATATATTGTTGAATTATAATTGAACAAGCTGGAACTTGTTCAGGTTAAACAGCCCACCCTCAAACTGCAAAAAGCCAAATTATGCCCTCAGCAACTTCTGAAAAGCAAAATGCCTTCAGTGGATTTCTGCAAATTTATCTGTCTAGAGTCTACAGCCACATCAGAATAAGTCTTCCTGATCTCAGAGATTAAGCAGTCCCCAGCCTAGTAAGTGTTTGGATAAGAAATCACTTGGCATTAGACGTTAGCACAGGATGCATTTGTAGTTTAGAGCCTGGCTGGGAGGAGACTTACAGATATAATAAGTGTACCTTTCAAAGAGGTATTGGGATGAGTTTATTAGCCTACCTCTCTCTGACTACAGCAAACAGCTAAAATTGTTTTTTTTAAAAATAAAAGCAGAAACAAAGAAAAACAACCAAAAAAATACACCCCCCCTCAAAAGCCTCCAAAAAAACCAAAACCCCAAACTGAAGGCTTATCTAAAGTGGGCTGATTTCTCTCTACAAAGAGCAGATAACTGAATGAATGAATGAATGAATGAGAAGACTGACAGAATTATATTTTATTGCCTATTTTTTAGAACAGATGATTGAATTCAAAGGAAGTTACAGATCAGGCCACTTTTTAGACTGAAGGCATAAAAATATATGTTGCTGGAGACAGCAGAAACTTACTGGGAAATAGCTGCTGGGACACTTGTTCTTCGGGACAAAGTCATGAACAGGAGATTTAATATCCTTACAGTAACTCCTTCAGATACGTTTTATTGCCTCTTGAGGTGTAACTACTTCAAATTAACATTTATTTTTGGCCTTCACTAAGTCGTGCATAAAACAGACGGAGTGGAGCAAGTACATTGACCAGCTACGAACTCCCTGTAGTGACCCATAAGGGACCTTGTGTTTCATTTCAAACACTCCCAATGCACTAATTCCACCATTAAAAAATCTCTGCCCTGGTCTACAAAACATACAGCATCCCATACTAAAAGTTCTTCACACTGGTCATGTTGAGTTGCAAAGCCTCCTTGTTTCTCTGGGATATTGAGGGGTGGGGGATGTCTGGCATGCCAGAAAGAAAAGGTTACAAAAAGACCCACAGTTCTTTTCAACTGTTGTCTAATTCTGAACTTCAGAAAAACCAACAAGCCAGGGCAGTAGCAGAGTGGGTAGCTAGGACTCCTGTACCTACCTATGTATCTGAACTGCTGTGTTTAAAACTCAAAATCCTGCTCACTCTACACAGAACTCTTCCTTTTCAGTTGCTTCCTGCTCAAACCAATACCCAAATTTTCTAAAAAGGGTCAGATTTATGATGGGGGGGGTGAGAAGGGAGGAATATATAGGGGTTGCATGCAGATCAGATACACAAAGTGCAGATCTTAATTGTTTTCATGCTTAGTCTCCCCACTAATAAACTGAAGCCCTCATTATGATATGTAATTTTTTTCACTTTTTTAAAAAGAAAAGCCAAAATTTCCATTAAACTGAAAAATAATGTCTTCATTATTGATGTTTTTCGTGCTCCCTCACACTTATGGCTAGCTGAGAATGCACAGCAAGTTCAAGCTTGAAATGAATTTTTTTAAGCAACCAGTATACAACACTAAACATGATTTAATAATGGAAAGACTGGCACAACCTTAAAGGAATATCATCAAGTAGGCAAGGTATGCTTGTGACTTATTATGAAACAGTTAAATCAAGTCGGAAGCATAATCCAGATTCTTTACATAATTATGGCAGAAGGGTGTGGAAGAAGGAATATCAATTATTTTTTTAAACTGGAGATCTTCTAACAGTAAAACAAAAAATACATTGATCTCTCATTCCTCTCAACTCTATTAAATGTCTGTAACTTTTCATTTATACTTTTTGTTATAGCCAATTTAAATGCCAGCTTAACATTTTGCTAACAATGGGCTTATTCCTTTGATGCAGAAAATAGTAGTATTTTTATTACAATTTTTACCAGATCAATCTTAACATTCTTAGAACAGCATCATCTCTCCTCAATCAAGCTAATCACAGAGAGTAAATGAAACAACATTACTGGTCGTCATTCCATTGGTAACATAACATTACTACCTTAACTACATATAGAAATTGCTTAGTTATCATGATATAATCCAATATTGTTATAGTGTTATAGAAGTGACTGAAAATGGAGAATTTTTAATGTTATAGTTCCTGTATTTACACTCAGTTGAAGCTCAAATAATTCCTGCCACAATCAAAACCAGCAGCACAAAATGAAGACTTGTAACCAGTGTTAAGAATGAAATACACATCAAAACTAATCATTAGAATAGTGTTACATATTTCAGAAGTGCTTTTCTTCTGGATTTCTGTGCATTAGGCACCTTGCAATTCCATGGTGAAGGACTGAACCTTCTTTAGATACCTGCCCCTTGCAGCCTCTCGAGTTTGAATATTTTTACAGATCGGGACTAGAAAACAAAAACGTGATTTGTACGCTCTGGGTTAGGTCTGAGGAATCAACAGTCCTTTACCAAAGCTATTGAAATAAGAGGTGTGTCTGTGATTACCAAAGAGATCTTCCGGTGATAAAAGGAGAATTGCATCAGCTTTTGGCTCAGAGCGTTAGAGTGACTCAGCAGTTCAGAAGAATGTGTTTCCATTTTCTTTCCGGTTGGAAGATGGTGAACCTTCACGAATGCTTTCTCTTCAAATGACATGAAACAGGCAAAATGGGGATGTTGGATTACTCAGAAACAGTTTGACAGTCTGTACTCAGAGCAGTACAGGAGCCATAGAGAGCTCACTGACTCTGTTCTATCACCTGCTTTCTCTGCAGGAGCAGCAGGAAATGCGTTCCAACAGCTCAGCAGCTGCTCCCCAGTGAGTTACCAGCTCGTTCCTGCAAGTTAGTGCAACACATAACACAGGAAATTCTAATTTGGAATTAAAATGTAATTGTGAGAGCAAACATTCCTGGTAGTTCTGGTGATTAATTAGTCCTTTTCCCCTACAGTTTTGGCCCTCTTAAACAAGGTGGTTTTTTTCCCTTCTGTAGAAGTTCTAAGAAAAAAATAGAATATCTCAGGAAATTATCATTTATGTCTACTCTATATCTTGGGTACTACACCAAACTATCATGATTACCAAAATTAACTCTGTAAAAGATGTTTTTCTTACTATCCCCTCGCACTGCTGTTAGTCGGAGATGGAATACTGAATTATACTGACCATTGGTTTGATCCAGCAGGGCAGTTCTTGTGGTCTTTTCTTCCCTCTAAGTACTGAGTTTGCACTCATTACATTAAGCCAGCCCAAGTTAAAGTCAATTTGGCAGGATTGACAATAGTTCTTCTGAAACAGGGTTGTAACTGTGTAAGTTACCTGAAAAAGATGCACGCTTTTGTTCCTTTCCTCTAAAGAAAGGTTTATGAAAACTGAGTGAATCTACCTGGATATGTGATCTTAGTCTGCGTGGAATCAGTCAGTTTGCATTAGAAATAGTAGCATCAGGAACATTTATTCCTGTTCCTGATGTCTGCTATTGGTTTTGCCTGTCATTGAGTATTACAGCCAACACCCAGCTGCAGGCAGTGTGTGCTCCTATCTGGCCTTTCATCTACACTTCTGCTCACTCTCAGGATCAGCTGAGATTGCCACCTCTGCTCTCAAAACTACAGCACCCTCTGACTAAAACTCAGCCCATCACACCTTACTTTCCCTTCTCTCCTTGCCTTCTAATATTCAAATCACTTTCTTGACCACTGACAGGAAGCACTGACGGTCTGTGCATACTTTAACAAGCTATCACAAGACCTCAACTGACTACATTTCATCATCAGACAATGACAGAACAAACACTTCCTTCGGGGTACGCTACGGTTCAAAAGTGGCCTTCAACAATTGGAAAAATCTAAAAGCTACATTACCAGTCAGCCTCATTCTTAGAAAAGGCCTTTCAAAACATCCCTAACAATTACAAACATATGGGGATAAAATTGACACAGACGAGAAAAAAAATTCATTTAAATCAATCAATCATTGTCAAATACTATACAGTGTTTCAGAAAGTCTGTTCATTCTCCTGAAATAAGAACTTGCATATTCTAGGTTAAATTCGTGAAGCTTGAAAGGAACATTAAAACCAATTTTTGAAGTCTGCCATTTCCTTTGCATCAAGTTCAATCAGTCTGAAATAGGCGATGAAATGACGATGAAGTCAAGACTAACTTTTGTGCCCAATTTGCACAATACAGTTCTAAAACACAATCCATCATCCAATCTCGAGAACTATCTTACTGCCAGCTGTGGTTTTCAGCAACATGGCCTTTTGAATCGGCATCGAAAGTGATTTAACAGCACAACTGATCAAACCCTCAGCTTCTGACACACACACAAAAGGCTAAGTGATTTTCTGCTTATTTAGCTGATCTTGGTGCAGCAGCACTGCAAGCTGTTTTATAGTAATTAAAATAATTTATGTCATTTTTGTAGGAGTCAGTCACTTTCTTGGAACACACTGGCCTTTGAGGAGACTGTTTTTTCCATGCAAAATATTGGCACCCAATCTGCTGCTATGGTTAAGCAGGCTCTATTCATGAAAATCACACCTAAAGGAGCCCAAGACATTTAGAAGCCAATTACATTTACTTTAACGTCAATGAAGGCTAAAAATCACGTGTGTACTGTAAGGAGGATTCAAGCCAGAAAAGACCATAACATTGCCAATTGATTGCTACTCAGGATCCTTTACATTTTAAGCAAATGGAGGTTTGGGTTAGTGTGCATTTCAGGATTTCACAAAGTATATACTTAATGCAGGAAGTACTTGTTTCCCAAACACAAGTACACTGTTCCATAATTTTCAAGAAACCACTAACCTTTCAGGGCTAGAGAGGGGTAGAAGATCCTTTTCTGCCCAAAGCATCACCTGTCTTCTCAGAGAATCATTTTACCAAAAATCCTGAAAAGCAGGTAACTGCCAGCCATGACCAATTATGCTGCCTTACAGGAAAAGTGGCAATGAAATGAACAGCATACCAGAACATTAATCTACTTGTTCCATTGTGAAAGAGAAACTGCTGGGACCAAATGTTGGTTGGTAGAGATCAGGAGGCTATAGGAGCTTGGGGCACTGCGACAGAAGCACAAATGGGCATGTGAGATCCCTGCCTACCATCTTCCACCTAGGAGAACAGCACTGGGCCCCGAGTCATTATTTGTTTGTTCAGCCTGGAAAAGAGAAGGCTCCAGGGAGACCTTAGAGCAGCTTCCAGTGCTGACAGGGGCTCCAGGAAAGCTGGAGAGGGGCTCTTGATCAGGTACTGAAGGGACAGGACGAGGAGGAATGGTTTGAAGCTGGAAGAGGGGAGATTTATAAGAGAGATTAGGGAGAAATGTTTTCTTGTGAGGGTGGGGAGGCCCTGGCCCAGGTTGCCCAGAGCAGTGGTGGCTGCCCCATCCCTAGAGGGGTTCAAGGCCAGGCTGGATGGGGCTTTGAGCCCCCTGATCCAGTGCGAGGTGTCCCTGCCCATGGCAGGGGGGTGGGACTGGATGGGCTTTGAGTTCCCTTTCAGCCCAAACCATTCTATGACTGATTCTGTAATTCAGAGCAAGACATCCACGCCTCTGGGGGAGGAATAGGATTTTCCAAAGGGGAGGAATAGGATTCTTAAAAAAAGCATAGTTAATTGAAAAAAAAACCCTATATCAGCATGAGGTGTTCTCTGAACTATGACATTTTTCAAACTTATGTGTTTATGCAGGTTTACCAGTTCTGTGCATCTTACTCCAAAGATTTGCTTTTTATTTACCAAGAGAAAAGACAGTTCACATCAGCCTCTGGCTTCACGATGCACACAATACAGGTAATTCAGATGTGATTGCACACAGTGACCTGTATCATTTCTTATTCCAAGCACATAAACTTTTGCAACAGTGTACAGAAAATGTATGCCAAAAACTCACTTCAACATAAAAGGCCTAGCCTCTCTCTTCTTTTCAGCAGACTTGGTTAGAATGGATTTTCCAAGTCTACTGCCATCTTCTCACTAGAGATACTACGTAGATGTCCTTTGGCTGTTGGCTTCCTGATGTAATTATAATTACCACATATTCTAGAAGAAAAAATCCCCACAGCAAAACTTTATGTAAAGATACTGAATCACTTACAATATTATCAAAAAGGCAAAATAAGGAAAATCAGTAGGATACATTAATGAAGTTTTCTGCTATCTTATCCCTTTTGCAATGCACAGAGATCCTGAAAGTAGTACTGCTTGTCAACTGATTTGTCATTCAAGGGCTGTTCCAGTCATCACGGAAATACAATGTTAATACAATGTTCATGTGTTTTAAGTTCCTTGCTTTTACATTAATCACTAAAAGCTAAAGCACTACATCAGTTCAACAATTGCTGCCACACCCAGTTCCACCAACGTCAGACAAACTTCTGACACAATTTCTGTCTGATGCATTTAGTTCAATCTTATTGATTTTGTGATATGGCAACTAACTAATTTCAGTTCATTTCTAACTGTTCACAAGTGGTTTTAGATCTCTACACATACATTTTGAATTTGAACTGATACAGTCTGAATGACTGCTTATCGTTATGCCAGAATGTAAAATATTATCATAGAATTATAGAATAGCTTGGGTTGGAAAGGACCTTTAGGGCTCTCCCTGTGCAACCTCCCTGCAGCGAACAGGGACATCTTCAACCAGATTGGGTTGTGCAGAACCCTGTCCAACCTGATCTTGAATCTTCCTGGGATGGGGCATCAACCACCTCTCAGGGCAACCTGTGACAGTGTTTCACTGCCCTTAGTGTAAAAAAAAAAAAGTCTTCTTTATCTAGTTTGAATATCTGTTCTTTTACTTTAAAACCATTGTCCTTTGTCCTGTTGCAACAGGTCCTGCTAAAAAGTTTGTCCCCAACCTTCTTGCAACCTTTCAGTACTTAAAGAGGGATTGAAATAAGTCTCCCTGAAGTCTTCTGTTCTCCAGGCTGAACAACCCCAACTCTCTGATCCTGTCCTCCTGTGAGAGTTGCTCCAGCCTTCTGATCAACTTCATGGCCTCCAATTACAACAATTACAACACCAATTACAACAGCTCCAGGTCCTTGCCATGCTGAGGACTCCAGAACTGAATGCAGTATTCCTGGTGAGGTTTCACCAGAGCAGAGCAGAGGGGCAGAATACCTTCCCTCCCCTGCTGGTCCCACTGCTCTGGATGCAGCCCAGGTCACGGGTGGTTTCTGGTCTACAAGCGCACATTCCCGGCTCATGTTGACCTTCTCCTCCACCAGCACCCCAAGGCTTTCTCCTCAGGGCTGCCCTCAATTCATTCTCTGCCCAGCCTGTATTTGTGCTTGGGATTGCCTCAACCCAGTGCAGGACCTTGCACTTGACCTTGAATTTCACAAGGCTGGCACAGCCCCACCTTTCCAGTCTGTCCAGGTCCTGCTGGATGCCATCCCTTCCCTCCAGCGTGTCGACCACACCACACAGCTTGGTGTCAGTGACAAATGTGCTGAGGGTGCCCTCAATCCCATCGTCATGTCACTGACCAATCAAAGGCTTTTTTAAAAGATCAACACTGTGGATACATGAAATAAACCTCAATAAGGCAGCTTTCAGTTCTCTTATAATTTTAAAATAAAGCTTCCTCTGTCTTAATACCACAACACTTTTTGAGACACTGCTATTAAATTTATTTTCTAAGTTTAGTTTCAGCGTTGAAAACTGAAGCTGTTCATCAATTTGGAAGGTGGAACATATCTACCATGACATTAATTCCTGAATAACTAAGAAAAAAATCCCAAACAGATTGTCCTCATGTGTGTTTTACCTAGAAATAAGTATGTCAGATGCTTTCCAGCAGGGGGCAATGGCATATGTAACTGCTTCATCACACACCATGAACCCTACGCTTTGTAGCAAATAGGGGAGTCACTCCGAATCGAGTAGTGGAAGTGCACAATTTTCAATTGGACAAATTGGACAAATTATGGCCTGTAGCCATAAGGAAATTTGAGGTTTTTACTGAACATGGTACAGCAACAAACTTGTATTAGTTTTTGTTCCAAACTACTTATACAGCAGTTAAAAGTCCAAATGATATTAAACTGAAAGCATGATAAAAATTCAAATACAATTAATCATTTCCTCATTTTACTGTGGGCTACAAATAACTAAATAACCTAAAAACATAGCCAAATAATGTTCTATATTTTACTTATGATAGCAAAATTCTTTTGAAACAATGCATAACTTTAAAAGGCTGTTAGAAAGGAAAAACCTTAGATAGCACACTAAAACCCTCACAAAAAGAAAAAAATACCCCTACAGTTAAAATTTTCATGTCAAGTTCTTTGGCTGAGTATACACATACACTGCATTTCACTTTCTTGTTTATTGCAACTGCAGGAAGGCTTTTGGGGTTGTTCCTCTGGCCCCAACCCAAGTGCACACACACGCCACCTCATTGCCAATTTCCCCCACTTGACAATAGGCAGATGGGAGGGAAATGAGGGAACTGAGAAAGAGAAACAGGGCTTGGTTTTTTTCCACCCGTGGGCTCTGATCTTGGCTACGCTACCTATAGGAATGATACAATTGCAATTACACTCATATCATTATAGCAGCCCAGTTAAAAAAAACATAACACATTTTCAGAACTTTTTGCCCTGTAGTTTTGTACGTAGATTCAGTAATCCTTGTTTAAAAAGGGTAAACACTGTCAATGTTGAGCCCTGTATTAGAAGAATAACTCACCCTTGGGATGCAAGACAATTCATAGAGCATATGCCAGATCAGTCCTGGGATTATCTTATACACACAAAAAACCAGTCCTGCCAACAGTGTCACATTGTGCTGATTTATTTTCTGTGCATTTCCAAATGCC
The DNA here is from genome assembly GCA_033556795.1 of Tapera naevia. Classification (NCBI taxonomy): domain Eukaryota; kingdom Metazoa; phylum Chordata; class Aves; order Cuculiformes; family Neomorphidae; genus Tapera; species Tapera naevia. Next base: position 2,169,305 of record JAUMJJ010000171.1, on the reverse strand, counting down.
ATTGCAGCACTGTTCATTAGGGATGGGGCTTAAAAAGAGAATACTTCAGTAATGCACATTTCTTATTTTAAATGAAGATCCAGACTGGGGTTCGTTTGGGCATATAGGGCATAAAAGCCATAACATGCTTTCCTCTCCTTTTCAAAACTGAAATATATATAGTAATAAAATACTTCCATCCCCCATGTATCCTAAAAAGAACAGCATAATGTAGCAAATCCCATCACCAATGTAGAAAGTGTTAAGAAAAGAACTGTTTTGCTCCGTCCTGAGAAAATTAAATGCTTTTCTTCAGTATTTCAATATACACTGAATCGTTGGAAAACTCCTATCATATTTATAGTACAAAGCAGCAACTGTATTTAAAGCCACCAATGCTTTCTGCCATCCATGAATAAAGAATACAACAGTACAACCTATTTCTAATATTTTTCCCCAGAAGTCCATATAAAGAAATTAAAACGCAAATATTTGATTTCAACCTCTGTTATTCCTTCCCCTCCTCCTTCGAAGAGGAGTAAAACTAATCATCAGAAGCAGAAAAGCAGTTTGATCTTTGTTACATTGGGATTATGGCATCTAAGCAACTATTTTACAAGGCATTGTAATTGTTTGTACTTGCAAAACTAGATTAAGAAATCACTGCTATTCTTAAAACACATTTATCACATACATATAAAAGTCAGCATATTTCTACTTAGAGTGGAGCTTTCAGCCAACCAGAGTGAATTCCCGTGCGCCGCCCACGCTCATTCTCTCAACCTCCCCTTCCCCAGAGCAATCACTGCATCTGGCCAGTATAACATGAAAAAGTTCCCAGCGTGCCTTACCAGGGTACACCTGCCCCAAGTATGACCCATGTACATCTCACCTATACTCCATCGATGTTGTCACAACTTCCAGCACCCTCAGTGGAATTACTGAAACACAGATATTAAATTTCTGAATGCAGAAGGTGAGGTTGAGGAAAGGTTAAGATGTGTTTAAGGCACAAGCTCTATTTTACTTTAAAGGCGTTGGGAATTAAAGAAGTGGCATTGAAGCCCTTCACAGGATAGCTGAGATAAAGGAAAAAGGAGGCTATAATATGGGGGGGTTCATCAGACCTCTATAATTTGGGGGTTTTATTGAACTTTTCAAAGTTTGATGAAATGTTTTTTTTCCTGTAATTTAAATCCATTTGTTGTTTGGTTGAAGCTTAATTTAAAAAACATGTCTTTTGAGCTGAGTGGAAGTCTGACTAATTCTATTGTAAATGCTGCTGAAGATGAATAAAACTAACACTATAATTGGAAAAAAAACCCCAGAAGCCTCATGCATATCCAATAGCCACAATCAGGCCAGTGCCTGAGGGATGGGACTACAGCTCTCACTTTTGTTGGCCAACTCCAACCATGCACTCGTGCTGCTAAAATCTACAGAAGCCTACAAGGAAATGTTAATGACTTGGAATTCAGAAGCTGAAGCTTTTCTACTCATCTATTTTCTCTTTGTATTTCCTTCCTTATTACACGTCTGTCTCTTCTGTTACCCTTTCCCTCTGAAGTATTCTCATTTAGATTTTATCCTTCCAGCCCCTTACCAATACTCCCCAACAGTATAAACCAAAGAGCGCTCACAGCGCTTTGGTACCATGACCTCTGCCAGGCTGCTTCTGGGAGTGATGGCTGGTCTCTAGCCTCAGCAGCAGCTATACCATTCTTCCTCCACTCTCCTGGGTAGATGAGAAAAAAAAGTAGCATGGATGTCCTCCTTCCTTCTTTTCTCAACCCTCCCTGTCCTCCCATACAGGTTAAAAACTCCTGAGAACTGGACTAAGCAGCAGCCTGCCTGACGAGGACCAGCAGTCCTGTACATTCTGGTTCACTCTCTCACTCCTCCTATGCTTCCAGAAACATCTCATAGGTACTCTTGAGAGTATTTTTCTCTAATTTTCGTATTAAAATTTCTTTTAATGATATTAAATAAGCAGTTGTGATACACTGCCTACAAACAAGAAATCTTAATATTTTTCATAGGCACTGACAGCATCCTCTACTTGAAATCACATTTCTTATTACCTGTGGTCTACAGCAAGTTGAGAATTATGAGATGTCCATAATTTCCTTTCTCAAATGTTTTAATTCCATCCTCCTTTCCTTTATCCTCTATATGCAATCTTCTTTAACAAGAATAGTGCTCTCGACTCTTCTTGTCTAAGAAAACAGCATTTTCTCAAAATAACCTTGATTTGAGCTACTAGAGTCAAAATATATTGTTATGCCCTTCTTGCTGGCTAAGAGTGCTGCTTAGCCTTACCTATATTCTACCACTGCCAAAGAAGGAAGTCTATTTTTTTTTCCTCTTGGCAACTCTTTTGGAGGTACACTATTGTGTTCTCGGAGTGCTCGTTCTCAAAGGCTATTGTGAAAACTGTAGTAAACAGAACTCTCAGCATCAGGATACAAGAAACAGGATCCAAGGCTGGAACTATTTGCCAAGAGTGGATGTGACCGCTGCCCCATTGAGTCCTGGATGGTACAACAGTTCATCTCAGCTGCTAGATATAGCACATTCTGTAATGAGGAGGACAAAGGTGGCAATTACTGAGAAACCATCTTGTGGGAGAAAACAGCATCAGGATATTAAAAAAAAATTTCCTTTCCACCAGGCAACTAAACAACGGATCTCAGTTGCAGAGAGTAGGCCACAGTCTCAATTTGTGTCGGCACATTTCCATGTACTGCTGTGGAGCTCCATGATTAAGCCAACTGACCTGATGACAACTGAGAATTTGGCCCACAGATTGAAACTGAAATACTCAGAGTATTTCAATCAGCTTCTCCGCTGTTTGGCAGAATATGTGATGTCAGACATGACAAATGGTTCGCATTTATATAAAACTAGAGGAAAACCAGAAAGTGGTAATTCTAAACATTTAGGAAGCTCAGATTATATACAGAATTCCATAAAATCAAATTATAAAGCAGAAGCAGCATAGGGAAAAAATATTCTGTGAACAGCTACGGAGGTACTGATGTTCTTTCATTTAGATTAGGGAAGCAATGAAGTAAAAAACACCAGATGATAAATCTGATGTTGAAAGATTACCTGCATTTTACCATTCATTAAATTATTTACCATAGTGGAAAGAATGCATCAAAGCAACTCCAGACCAATGCAAATAATTGCTTGATAATACTAATATTCAAAATTCAAGCACATAAAGGAAAGACACTGTGGATGTTAAAGACAGAAAAGATTATTATCTGATTTTATCTCCCACATAACACAAGGATATAAGAACCTCCTTTAAGATTGCTGTAGTAAGCCTTTAACTAATTCTTGACAAGCAACTGTATCTTCTAGAGATACATTAAAACTTGGTTTGTAGGTTGTGAGTAGTAATACATCACTTTTTTAGATGACCTGTTTCAATTATATTCTTAATCTGAATCTGTGTAGTTGAAATCACAGGTATTACATCCTTTATCTCTTTCTCCAGTTCCCAGAAGAGCCCTCCCTGCATAGATAGCTACTGAGTGAATTTACTTTCTATAGGTGCCTGTTGTCTGCGAGTCATAACAATACCCTGAAGTGTAATACACCTCTTTTACTTTCTCCTGGTACAACTTCCCCCACGCTATTACACTTAAGTTGTATCAATAGTCTTCCAATGGTCTTTGTAATGTAAAAGCCCATTTGAATTGTTAATTCAGAAAACATTACCTATTTTTACTAATATTCCATCATTTCCTATCTCATTGGTAGGAAGATTCTTTGGTGTTCTTGAAATCAAACACAGATGCTCCTTGCCACATCTGTAAATCCATTCTGGCACGTACAGCCAAAATAGAATCCTACATCATTCAAAATCTTTCTGATAATGCAAAGTTTCTGTGCAGGAAGATGTCAGGACCTTTCCTCAGTCTTACTACTTTGTCATGAGCCACCAACAAAGAAGCCAGGCAGAAGCCTGGCATACTGTTACCCAGGGAGAAAAAAGAACACCTCAGTATCCACAGAAAAGCAGATTCAGGGAAAAGCTGTCGATAAGGAGGAAAAGTTGAGGGTCATTTTCAGGCACAAATTAATACTTGAGTAAAGCAAGTGTGAATAGAACATCTTTTAGATCTTAATGTCTTTGTAGAAGCTACTTCTCTCACCTCCTGAGTTTGCCACTTTCTAGAATCTTCCTCTCCCCCACAAGTAGGAAGCACATGCTCAGAAGTCTGAGCAAAAGCTGTCACTTGCAGTTTTCTTTTTTTGAAGGGTTTTTTCCTATACAAGAAGCATGGTTTGGTTTTTAGTAGGAATGTCTGCTTAATAGCTTTCATCCATGCAACTATAGTTGCATAGGAGTCTGAAACAGCTCTTCAGAGCTGGGAAGCAAAGTTGCAGACAAGAACTCTTTGTTTTTCTTCATTTCATGAATGTCTGATTTCCATAATGGACTGCAGACCACTAACCAAAACAAAAAGTTGGGGCAAAGCACCCCCTTGGAAACTACCCATGGTTACAGGGAAAGGACCAAAAGATGATATTCCACTCATCTTGCTGTCAGACATATGCTGAAGTCTTGATTCCTGCAGTCATCGACACAGACATACAAATAACTATGTCAATGTCAGTTGTTCCATGGTGGTGGCACAAGACACATTTAAACGTGTCTGGGATTGTGGTGTGAGCGTTAGCTTTTAAATTTGACAGAGAATACATGGGATCTTTGGTGGCACTGAAAACTTCCTCAACTTCTGTATCATGCAAAATACTGCTCTATCCTTTAAGGAAGTCCATAAACAGGTTAAATGACTACACAGCTAAAATATCATCACTTTTTCAGCTAAAATAACATTCAAAAGTAATAATTTATGGACATAATTTTTATTCACTTATATTACAGGAATAACTAAAACCACTATGCAAAAGGAATTTCCCAAAGCTGACTTTGAGCAGAGAACATTCTGGAACCTATCACTAAGGCAATGCTTTAAAAATTACTCACTGCCTAATTAACATCTGCTTTAAGAGTTTAAGTTATTACAAGGTCATTTATCTGCTCAAAGAATCTTGTGCACAGTGGAGCAGATTTTTAATGTTTAACATTTCAGCCCATGAACTACAAATGAAAGACATTCACCTAAGGGAACATGATAGGTTCAGGTCTATGTTTCTCTTCAATATGTCTCACTAATGCCAGTTTTTCAAATCATGGGATAGGTAACATGACATATGCAGTCTTTTTTAGAAAGCTCTAAGAAGATTTAAAAATTTTAGCAACAAAAGAGAAAAACAAAATAAAAAAAAATCAGAAACAAATAACGTTTTAAAAACAAACTGGAGATTCTATAGTTGGAAAAACTCTTCTCCAGAAGGTTTGATGTGAATGGTCTTAGACGCACATTACTATGAAAAAAACCCTAGAAACAGCCACACCTTGGAAATGTCCTCTCTAAAACACATTTTCCCCACCTGCAGCCTGTCTTTTCTGAATCAGAGGTGACTAGAAGGTGATTGATCAAACTGCAGCTATCCTTCCACCAACTGCTGTCCTAATTTGAGGGGGGAATTATTTCTCCAAATTTCATTTCCCACTGTCAGATTGGCCAATTTCTTACTAGGACAAACGGGATCCCAGGGAATGTACAGCACGGGATGCAACATCCAGGCAGGGAGGAAAGTTCCACGACTCAAGATTCATCATCCCCCCTCAGCTCGGGCAAACCACAGCACGTACATGGGTGTCTTTCTGTTGTGTCTCAAGGATGCAGAAGGTACAGGCTTTTCCAAGGGACAATTTGAAACTGAAGAGGAGATTTGTGTTTAAAACACAAGAGAAATTTAGACTAGAACGTCAACATTTCTTAATTGCAATTTATGTTTTGCTTCACGTTTTTTGCTCTGTGAATCAATGTAAAGACTCTGGAAAGCATTTTTAATATCTTTTTCTGACAGTTATTTTACTTTTGGTTTGGGATTTTTGTTGTCATTACTGTTGTGGTCTACCCTACATAATAAGCATAAATTTCTAGATTAAGGAAGTATTTCTTTTAACTAGTTTACATTAGTCTGTAACCCCTTTCAGCAATATTTAGCAGTGGTTGAGAACAGAAAAGGTGTCTGAAACAACAAGAGAATCAGTGGAGCAAAGAGACAACTGGTTCTTGTTAATGCCTTTTTTCCTAAAAGACGTGTTTTGAAGTACACACCTGGAATTACTGCTGCAAAGTACCCAGGAGAGATCAGAAAGTCCTCCTAGGTCCTTGCTTCTCCAAGCACAAAAAGAGAAGGAAGGCAGTGTTTCAGTTCATCTAATAATGAGGTCAGAAGAACACAGAAAATCTGCTCCTTGTTACAAAAAACCTCAGAAAGCCTTCTTTTCCTTGTGCCTGTGACCCCACCCTTACCATACACACAATTTATCAACTACATCAGGAATTTTCCCTCCTTTCCCTTTTCTCTCTCTCCCATCAGGAAGCCAACTCGCCAAGGGCTCCAGCCAGAGCCCCTGGGACCCCAGCTGCGCACTTGCAGATCACAAGACTCTCTTTCCTTTTTTGGACATGGGGTGAAGATCTTCACTACCACAGAACAGAAGGGGATGCTAATTCAGGCAGAGCAAGCTCTGGGCCCAGTTCTGGTCTCAGACACCCACACAATTCCTGTTGTAAGTCACATGTGTGCACAGTTCTGACAGCAGGATCTGCCCACTTGTGCTCTGCCTTGAAGCATCAACAAGAGTGGTGTGGCTGCTTTTAACAGAAACAAAAGTGTAAAGAACTGATTTTTAAAAGCTTGGGGGGGTAGGCAGGCTGATAATGTTTCTCCAACTGAAACCTACAGTTAAACACAGGCAGTTAAGCAAACCAAAGATAATAAACCACTTTAAGTCCTTTCTCACTTAAAAAAGGGATTTGAAAGACTGGCTTATGTCCAGGGAAACCTCTCAGGGTTGAGGGATATATTTCAATTTGATATTAGTTATGGGAAAGTTTTATAATTTATTTCATTGGCCATACAGAAGATCTTCAGCACCAGCTCAGTTATTATTATTTAAGCTTAAGGGTAACAGATATTGGCATATGGGAAAGCAGTAGAGTGTAAAAGCGTAAGGTAAAAGTGTAGCTGAAAGTCAACACTACTCAAAATGTTGAGAATTATCTTTAAAATTGGTTTTAGACATGTGGAGGAATACACAAATGTGGTCTTATGAATAACTTTACCAGATCTTCTAAAAACATGAATATAAAATATTTAGATAATCATTCTTAAAAGACAGAAAGATAATACAATCAGAAAGAGGGGAATTTAACTCTTGGCTTTGCTGTCATACCCTCAGACCTCACAGCAGGTTGGCTTGTATTCTTTTCCATATTCCCAGTTTCACCTGGCTGTCAGAAATCATTATTTATTTTCCCAATTTAAGTGGTTTTGGAGTGTTAGAGAAGCAAATTAACATAACTGGGAAACACAATACACTCCTCTCTGTTTCAGAAAGTACTGCCAGTAATAGGAATGCATGCATTTTCACAAGATCTGTTTCTCAAAAACATAAACATTAATTCAAAGAATAGTTTGAGAACATTTAAAAACCTGAGCTGGTGAACAGGTCAGACCATTAGAAATCAAATCATACAATTTAAAAATGGGCACATTACCTAAAAAAGAAGCTGAGATAAAAACCTGAGATAAAAAACTGTACAAATGGAGCTGAAGTTTCCAACCAAAAAAAAAATCAAATAAATTTAAAAAGGTACACAATGAACAAAGAACTCCAGACAAAAAGATTCTGCCATGGGTAAGAGCAGTTGTCCTAAATCACTTCTTTGTTCTGAGCTAAGATGAGCAGTTTTAATAACATAATTTTGAAGAATAAGCTAAATTCTTAAAATCAATAACAATTTTTCCCCATTTTTAGGAATCTTCTGGACACATATCTAGAACCAAAAGTCATTTTGCTATTTTTTCTTCTCCCAACAATGACAATGAAAGTTAAAATCCTGCAGTACTCTTCCTCAGCATCTAACATTACACCATGGAATATTAAATCTTGCTTTTCACATCATAGGCATTTGTTGTTATGCTTTCATTCCAATACTGTAATTTAGATGAGAAGTTGGTCTATTCTACCTGCAAAAATGTCCTTGAAGAACAAAGCTGTCCAAGTCACAGTCTGCAAATAAGTCTGCAAACAATCTTTTCCCAAAGGGCTTTTTTGTTGCAACTTCCATATTCTTCAGGACTAATCCATATATTTCTAGGAGTGAAATAATTAGAGCTGTTCTTCAGTGAGGTGAAACTTCTGCGGTCTATCTGGAAGAAGTAGCTGTAAATTTTTTTCACTTGCATTTCAAATGATGTTTTGCTCACTCTGTGTTCATCTGGAGCCAGTGTAAATGACTATTGAAAAAACAAATTAGGGAAAACCAGCTGTTACTGAAAATGTTGCTTCAATTGTGACCTAGTTTGTAGTGTTATACTATAAGAAGAGGGGCTAATGTAAGATAATCCTGCTTTCTGATACATTTTATTGTCTCCATGTTATTATATGTTATCCTTAAAAAAATTACATCATAAATCACTGAAAACCTAAGTTCAATATCTGCCTATTTAGAGAAAAAATAGCAAAGAGTCTGATTCCACACAACACAAATTACTTTTTATTTTGTGGATACTTTGTAACTAAGCACATTTGAGCAGGAATAAATGAAATACAAAATAAATTTCAATTAGAATTTCCCAATTTAATCAGATTTTCTGTCCTAACATCCTACCCCTATTTTTTACACTTCAGTAACCTAGTACCACAGTTTAAATGCTGGACCAAAGAGCCGTACACAGTACAATGAAAGGTCCACAGAGAGAAATAAACACATAAAGGAGTGACCCGACCCAAATGTCAGAAATTTTCAAATGAAAGTAGAGGAGTTCAGATTAAATTTACTTTAGTTCACCAAAACAACAGCAGGTTGCCAGGTTCTGATGCACAGTGTACTTAGCTGCTATATTTTATTATTTATTAGTATATACAGAACTGAAATACCAGAAATCAACACAACATCCTCCATATATTCCCAAAACTGAGATTTTTTTGCTAATACATAGGGTAGGAAAATACTAATAATTAATTTCACAGAGTAAAATCTTATGGCACCTGATACATGTCATCTGACACAAGGCCAAGTGCAAGGTCCTACACCTGGCTCGTGGCAATCCGTGATTTCAACACAGGATAGGGGATGATGTGATTGAGGGCAGCCCTGAGCAGAAGGACCTGGGGTGCTGACTGATGAGAAGATCAACATGAGCCAGCAACGCGCGCTCACAGCCCAGAAACCAACAGTGTCCTGTGCTGCATCCAGAGCAGTGGGACCAGAGTGGAGGGAGGGGATTGCCCCTCTGTTCCACTCTGGTGAGACCCCACCTGGAGTCCTGTGTCCAGTTCTGGAATCCCCAACATAAGAAGAACATGAAACTATTAGAATGGGTCCAGAGGAGACCACGAAGGTGATCCTGGAGCACCTCTGCCATGAGGACAGGCTGAGAGAGTTGGGGATATTCAGCCTGGAGAGGAGAAGGCTCCAGGGAAATCTCATAGTGGCCTTCCAGTACCTGAAGGGGCTCCAGGAAATCTGGGGAAGGACTTTTTACAAGGGCATGTAGAGATGAAATGAGGGACTTTAAACTGAAAGGGGAAAGATTTAGATTAGGCATTAGGAAGAAATTCTTCACAATGAGGGTGGGGAGGCCCTGGCCCAGGTTGCCCAGAGAAGTGGTGGCTGCCCCATCCCTGGAGGTGTTCAAGGCCAGGTTGGATGGGGTTTTGAGTCCCCTGATCCAGTGGGAGGTGTCCCTGCCCATGACAGGGGGTGGAACTGGATGGGCTTCAACGTCCGTTTCAACTCAAACCATTCCATGATTCTATGTCACATCGAAGAGACTCTTCTACACTAATGTATACTGATACAAATATAAGTAAGCAATACCATAGTATGCAAATACGCCATTAATAAAATATTACCATAAGTTAGATATGTATATAGACTCTTTGAAGAGCCTCCTTTTTCAGTGTGAAACTCAAGTGCGACTACAATACAATAAAGACTTCATTTTGAAAACCAATTCACAAAAATTTAGTCCAATCTGAATGAATAAAAAGTTTCAGCACTGTGGATATTTTTTAGAGTTTTAATTAGTATTTGAAGAATATTAAAGACATCAACCAAATACAACTCCCAATACTGCCTATTTTAAAATCAATAACATTTTGTAACAACAATTTTTTAGCAGTGATTATTTATATCCTAAATTAGAAATACAAGGTTGCTGGCTACTTTGTGTTTTGTTCCTGACCCAATGTTATTTTTCCTCCATTTCTGATCCAACCAGCTATTTAAATTCACCAGGATGTTTGCACATGTTTCCTAATTCACTTTATATTCTAGCTAGTACATTCTTTTTTATTATTACTTTTTTGGCATTCAACATATTAAAAAGCAAATTCTCTACTGCCAATATTGAGTCACCAGTGCTCAGCAGTTCTGTTGCTACTCTATAGAATGGCAAAGAATCTCCACAGAAGATATCACAGGTCCTGCCATAAACAACTACAATATGACAAAATGAGAGAGAGCTTCTGTATTGATAATGAAGGGTTTCAAGCACTCAGTGGGCAGAAGTCCTAACATACTTGAAAAATATTTAACTGAACAATAATGGAGCAATGCCAAATACTAAAAGTTACCAAAGATAATTTTAATTGTTGTAGATATAATAGTGTTCAATGACAGCTGTTTTGGAACAAAAAGGTTATTTCCTGCAAATTATTGTAATATTTTTCTCCCAAAATAGCCCCTGATTCACTGCTAAAGTTACCTGGCATCCTCTAATGGTTAGCACAGACTAAAACCCAGTTATTAACTTTATTTTTTAAGAGTCTTAAGATCTTAAATGAAAATAATGATTTATGTAAAAGACTAACAAGAGTCAGTTCAAAAGAGCAGCTGACAAACCAGTGGGGCTATTTGCATGAATGAAACATGATGACTTTAATATAACAGCTATTTCAAGCTGTATTGCCTGACCACATTTTATTTTCTTGTACTTCTGCAAAACAACATTCAACAATCAGTAAGGATTAAAGTTACTGTTTCTCTGCCCAGGAAAAGCCCATGCATGTTGGTAGCACAGTTTTATGATGAAGATGCAAACACAGAATAAGCAGATGTTTTTACACAGTAGAAATGACCATCTGAGGCCTTTGAGTTTGGCACCTGTGTACATTCACACAAAAAAATGTTCAAAAATATCACACCCTAATACTAAAAATCTGGCTGTACCTTTTCAGGATGGTGCTGTCAGTAGTCTCACACTGCTACCTGTGAATCCATATGTAAAAGTTAGAAGTGAGAGTTTTGTGCTTATTCTGTTGGGAGTCCACATCCGTGGTCACAACTTTGTGGAAAAAGAAGCCTCTGCAATGCAGTTTAGTGAGATGTAAGAAAAGGATGCTTACTTTTCATTGTTGTGCCATTTGTCCTGGTGATTCTTTCAGAAATAACATTACTAAAATGACAGAAGTTTAAGATGTTTAGTATTATAATATATGTTAATTACAACGAGAAACACAAAGCTGCTTTACTTAGTTTTGGTCTTGTTGAAAGCTATACAACCCATTTGCTGTAAAGACTAATGAAGGTATTTCAGTGAAGATAATGAAATCCATAGGAGAGTCTGAATGCCATCTACTTCTCTTGCAGTCTTTACTATCTGTATCTGTCCTAAAGAATTGCAAAAAACACCTAAAAATGTCTGCAAGTATCAAAGTATATAAACATAATCTACCAGATGTCTGAAAGTCATGCCAATCTCCCTGGTTTAAAATCCTCCAGAGTTTCCCTCTGCAATAGAAATAATAATTGTGGTAACATGAACGTGAGACCCATGCCACTATGCTTGAAATGCTGATAAATTAATCCTTAAGTCTAGGCAGCATACCAGGAGAACACTCTGGATTCCATGACTTTCCCTGGGCTGCATGGAATACTGTTTTTCTACAAAATCATCATTTAGTTGATCAACAATACTTCCTACATCTATCTGGAGCACCCTGGAGATTAGGGTAAAATATGTAAAAAACAGGGATTTTAAAAATAGTATTTCAAATTAATTCCATCACAACAATGTATAAAAAATATAAAACAGGACAAAGGTTATAGGAAATGGAAGTACCAAGAGATCTTCACACAGTCCTCTAAAGAAACAATGGGAGGGGGGGAATTAATTATTTTTTAACAATTATGAGGGAGTAAATATCACAATACTACCTTTCTTACAAAGAAAACTCAATTCTCTTCACAAACACGTTTTATTGGAACATGGAAATAAAGTTTTTCAGATGATTTAAGTTAAATTTTGCACTTTCAAATTTTTAGACTTCTTTACTGGAATCAATGAATTGCTGTGTGAGAAAGGAATTACATTGGGAATATAAATTTTGACCCACTGATACAGGTATACACAAAGTCCTCTTATGAGCATAAAATACTTGTATGAACACTAATGACTTCAGTCTCACAGTGCTTTCGCAATGTAAGTATTATGTCCATTTTATAAAAGAATAAAATGAGGCGCAGCTCAATGACTTAGACCATGACCTACAGGAAGTCAGTGAAAGAACCAGGAATAGAACCCAGACCTCTCAGCAGCTAGTCCCATGCTTTAACCACAAGACTAGCCACCTCCTTCCCATCCTATGTTAGCACAATTCTAAGTCTTGGTTGCATCAGCTCCTAATTTAAGATGTCTAAGCATGTCCAGTTGCAGAAATCTGAGTTTCTGAAGCTAAGTTACATTCATAAATCTGTCTTAACTTAATAACCCAAGAAATTAGAATAAACTGTTTTTAAATGAGACTCAAAATTGCCATAAAATCTTGGTGGTTTAAAAATTATTCCTTCAGAAATAAATACCTAATGGATTAACAAACCTGATGAATAGCAGTATATGCTTGAGATCTTTGTTCCAACATATTCTTTTGCCTGCTGTGTGTGATAAGCAGTGTGGACCCGTTTGATCAGACGGGACTAGAACGTGAAGATACTACCCAAGTACAGAAGAACCAGACAGTTCTAGAGAGAAAGTTATTCTATTCAAGACAGAATGAAATTAGACAAGTCAAGAGCTCGGGAGAGACCAAATATTATGAAAAAATAAAGAACATTATAATTAAATGTAGGCAGCCTGCTGTGATATTGGCTCTACTAAATTTAAAGGAGGTATAATCTGGATTTTGTCCTCTTTTTATCTAAGCCTCCAAGTTCAGGAAAAGGAGAAACATTCTTAGTTTAAATGGTTCTTGTTTTGACCCGCTCTACAGTTATCTATGAAAAATCTGCATTATGCCTAGTCCTACTGCTTCTGCTGGATCTGAGGCACAGCATGCTAAACACAGTGTGACAATACTGGAGGACGCTCTCCAAAGAGTTTGGAATCATGTCTAGGGATAGTCCTCTACCCAATACTCAAATAAATAAATAAATAAATAAATAAACACATAAATAAATTTATATGCCACAAATACATATAAAACACCACCGATAGCATTTGAAACTTCTTATTTCCTTCAAGTAAAAGTGTGTATATAGAGGGTGTGAAAACCGAAGATAGGAGCGTAGTGGAATATTATCAAATATTTACTACAAACATTATCTTCCTGGACCAAAACCTACCAATAAAGACAGTAAGATATGCAAAGACAAAGGTCTCGTTATCAATAAAAGAACACCAGATACATGAGCTCAAAAATTGCATAACCCGAGAAAAAGTACACAGGGTATGTTTTAAAAAGGGGAGCAATACAACAGGTTTTTTAGGTTACTTAAGCTCCCTGACTTTAAACCAATGCAATTTCCACAATCAGAACTTGTTCCTCTGACTCCTAGATTTATAGCCACACTGCCAAGGTATGAGATTGCCCTCTAGATGTTAAAAGTTTGGCTAGATAGTTTTTTATTCTGCCCGGAATACTGACATGGGACAGACTGTGTGATTTGTGATTTTGAACTTCTGTAATGCACCTAGAGACTTAATGCATAGAGACAATGGAAACATCAACATAATGAAGTAAAAGTTGGAACCAGGATACTGCAGGGAGGAAGAAGTATAAATCTTTCACCTCTATATCCTTATAAGAGTTCTTCCCTTTTCAAGCCAATTGTAAAAATCACAGTATCATGGAATGAGTCTTTTTAATATATTCATTGTTCTAGCCTTGGATCAAACCATAAACCCCTACCTGCATACCTTAGAAACTTACACAAAAATT